>PVKB01000238.1:0-600000 GCA_004027205.1 Ctenodactylus gundi
AAACAGTCATAAATGGAAAGAGATAGAGCCAAGTCTCTGTTTTAGAAAACTCTCCCAGCTCAGATCTTTACTACAGTAAGGACTGGAGAGAATAAAGACCAGATCACCTGGAGGACTTTGCCTTCAGCCGGGTATGAGGTCATGATAGTGGCTGTGGGTAAAGATAGGTAGGTAGGTTCAAGAGACACAATAAGCAGAAAGGACAAGAAAGCACTGACCGACCACAGAGGAAGAAAGATGATGGATAAAGGATCCAAGAGCAATTCCATTCTGGACGGGGAGTTGGGGTGGACAATGGCAGGATTCAGTGGGACACAGAATGGAGAAGGAATAGTTTGGATTGATAATCTAGGAAATTCTACCTCACCTTTCCAGTTTCCATACAATCTTTATTAAGTCATTATTATTATTCTAAAACTAAACACTTCTCAGTCTTCCATGTTTTTGCCTTTCTGCAACATTTAACCCTGTTACGTGCCCTTTCTTTTTTTAATCAATGAAAAGTTACTGATATGTAAGGTGCAAAATGAACAATTCTATTTTGAAAGGTCTCTATCATTTCATGCATCTAGGAATGAACTCATTCTTTCTCTGCCGTGTATCTCCCCCAACCTCATCCGTTCCCATGCTCAGCCAGCACCATACCTCTGACCCAAGATGGCTCAAAATACTCCTTGAGTCCTACTTTTTCCCCAGTTCCAAGTGGTCAAAGTTGTAATTATTTTTTCTCCCACAGTGTTTCTCAAGTCTGTTCTTTAACTTATGACGGCATTTGGAGCCTTCTGATTTTCCTACCTCCCGTCTCACCTGTCCCTAATCCATCTTGTGCATCACGACTGTCATCGTCTTCATAACGCTACTTTTCTCTCATTATGCCCTGGCTCGCTGTGGGTCTAAAATTGCTCCTTGCTTGCGGGATCATGTCCAAGCTCTGCTTCGGTCTACTTTCAGGCCTCCTATGAATAACACAAGCTCTCTAGCACCTTTGAGCTGGTCTGGTATTTGTCCTCTGACATACCTGGCATGTTTCTCTTTATGCCTCTGAGAGTCCTGTGTCCTCTCTCTACCTGCTCTTCCCACTTCCATCCATATAAGGTTTTCTTTTACAATAAAGACAGGATAAGCTGCATAACTTATGGGACTCCACACAAAATAAAAGTGTAGGGTCTTTTGTTTAAAAATTAGAATTTTTTAAAGATATGGACAACAGATTATCAACAGGGGGATCCTTCTGGTTCCAGGGTCCTCTGACACTGCATACGCTGTAAACCCATGTAATTGGCCCTGACGAGCAGGACTTCCTTCACTTAATCTGTTTTTATTCTCCTTCTATAACCTTGAGTACTTATTCACAAGCCATTCTTAATACTTTTTGCACACTACCTTTGTCAATTAATCTGTATGACTGTGTACATTTGTGCATTTGTAGCAACTTTATTCAAGCTCTTGAGAACATATTTTGTGCCCAGGCTTCAGAAAACAAAACTAAAAAACTAAAAGACTTGGTCTCATAAATTCAAAGAGTTTGCAATTCGTAAGGCTGCCAAACATAAAAAATGATAAAGCCCTATAATAAACACTGTGATAGAAACACATGGAGTACCAAAGAGAAACATGGGCAGGGGCAGGCAGGACGGTACCTCAGCAGATGTGCAGCTGCAACCACGGCGAGGTATCACCTCATACTTATTAAGATGGCTATTATCAAAACTACAAATGATAATAAACGATAGTAAAGGCAAATAAATGAAGAGATGTGGCAAAAAGAGAACTCTTACACACGGCTGGTAGGATTGTACATTAGTATAGACATTATGGAGAACTAGAGAGGTTCCTCAAAAAGTTAGGCATAGAATCACCATATAATCTAGTGGTTCCACTACTTAGATATGTATCCAAAGGAAATAACTCACTGGAGAGATATCTGCATTCTTGTGTTCATTACAACATTTTTCATAATGGCCAGGTTATGAAATCTACCAAAGTGCATTTCAACAGATGAACAGATAATCTCTCTCTCTCTCTTGAATTCCATATACATATATAGAAATTCCATCTTTTCTAACAGCGTGGATGAACCTAGAGGATATTCATGCTAAGTAAAATAAGCCGGGTATAGAAATGACTAATGATGCATGACCTCACACATATGTAGAACCAAAAAATGTTCAGCTTACAGAAGCAGAAGCTAAGTCAGGCACTGTGGAGTAGGAGAGATATTTACTCAATGGTGTGAAATTGAGGAGGAATTGATCTAGAGATCTGTGGACTGCATGGTGACTACAGTTAATAAACTGAATACTTGAAAATTGCAACAAGATTTTAAGTGTCACTACAAAAAGTCTGTGAGGTATTATGGAAACTAGAATGTCCCCCCCAAAAACTCATAAGGTGACTGAATTATGGGGGATAGAGGGATCAAGTTAGTCAAATCCAGTGATATTTCCTGTGCTGGCAGGAGTTAGGGCCTGGCTGGAGGGATGGATCACTGGGCCAGGACTTGGGAAGTGTGTCTCCTTTGCTAGGCCCACCCTTCACTCACTGCGCTTCTTGCTGCCATGTGGCTAATCATTTCCTGCATTTCTGGCCCTCCACTGTGCCCTTCTACCATTGCCAGCTGACCACAAAAGCACTTTGACCTCTGAAATGTGAACTAAAATAAACCTCTCCATCTTCAATTTTTGGGTATTGGTTATTGCATTCCAAGGATGAGAAGGTGACTACGGTAATGAGGTACTATGTATTTTAATTAGTTCGATTTAGATCACACTATTTTTTTATATAACCATCCCCCCATAACGAAGCATTTATCAGAATGAAGGGAAGTGCTATATGTGGATGAAAATCTTGTACGATGTATGGCACATAAATTGGTGTCCATGAAAGTATGTTATTATATAATTTTAGAGTAATTTTTGATAAAGATATTCAGGTTACCCCAACATTTGTATAAAGCTGTCTACAACATCTGCTTCAATGTTAGGAGAAAGTAGAACTACATGTTAAATATTTCTGTAACTCAGACTGACCTTCATACTAATTAGTCTTAGTTAATAAGGTTTTATTTTGCTTTATTACAGATCCTAAGTGTTTATGCAGTAACTGACAATCTGTAGGATTCCTCATGAATTTTAAGATGAGAAGGGTTCTTCACTGACTGTATCAAATTTTAGACTGGATTGTGATCTTTCTATTAGAATATATATATATATATATATATATATCATATGATATATATATATATATCATATGATATATATATATCATATGACATATATATATCAATGTCACATTTTATACTATACATGTATATAACTTTTGTCAGTTATAAAAAGTAGCAATATGATACTTAGCTGGGTCTTGGGAAATATATAGAAGGTGGCCAAGCAAATGAAAGGACAGAGTCTGGACAGCACTTCAGATAGAAGGATGAGCAGATATGAATGTTACACTCATCTCCTGACGGAAGTGTCATCTTCAGAAGTAGATGAGTCACACCTTCCTGGAGCACCTAACACAGTAGCCTTGCACACAGGCAAAGTCAGTCCATAACTGATTAACTGAGAAAGCAAACTGATCATCAAAATAATATGGCATTTAAAAATTAAACTAAGTAATCAAGATGATTATAAATATAAATCTAAAATCCACTCTGTAAGTAAGATCAGCCTTCCAGAGAATTTATGTGGGCATTTACCATTATAGAGATTGACTTTACATCTCTTCAGTGCTAATTTTGCCATTTCTTTCTGTTAAAGTACAATTAAAGCTAATTACGGCTATTATTGCTAGGTAGAAATAAAAGAAAGAGGGCTGTTCATAGCCATAAATTTTATTTGCGTAAAATGTCAACCACATAAAGATCTTATTTCTGTACTATACTATAGTATACTATTTCTAGATTATTCTACAGTGTTACTAAGGACTAAAAAGCAAAATTCAGCCAATGATGCAGGTAGTAATCACTTCAAAAACAGAAAAATCAGAGACCTGTGACTAAGTTCAGCTCCCTCGGACTCCCTGACATTTCCCATCCCACTTGCACCCAGAGTCACTGAAGTGAAGGAAGGCGGAAATGAATGCTCATCACTTACCTTCAGTTTCCTTCTACTTTCGTAAACAGATAAGCTGGTGGTGGTGTTGCTACTGAGACAGTATCTGAGACTCTCCCAGCTACCAAAAATTCCCATATATGGACAAAAGGTTTAAAAGAGGCATTGAAAAAATGAAAGAAAAAGAGTATGAAGTATTTTCCCCAAAATACAGGCATGAGCCTTTTAACAATGTAAACCTTACAAATAAACAGAAATGAAAAATTGATTTAAAAAAAGATATTCGAAAAATACAGTGCATAGGAAAAGCAATGACCACATCATCCAAATTCATTTCCTCCTTCCTTACTCATTCCTCTTTGGGCAAGTTATTTTCTTTTCCTTTTATTTACATCATAGGAGTACTCTGAAGAGTAAATGAGAAAGTATTTGTCAATGTATCTAAAACAAATGGGATCATTAGCATCAAATGCTAGCTGAATCTGAATTTTATAAACTGTGACCTACAAAATCCTAAATATTTCCTTATAACATCAAATTCATTCATCCAGTTTCCTTGTGGGAAGGCTCAAGTAGAATTTATTTTGTGTCTACTAGATTCCCACATCACGTTTAATAATTCCAGCAAACATAAGATACAGGTAAGATCTCCTCTCTTTTATAGTAAGAAAGCTGAGTTCCAGATAATAAGTTTAACTCTTTCTTATTTATCTATAGCTATTATATGAAAATGTTTCTAAGTTCTCTATTCTTTAAATAGCGATATGAATCAGCTGTCATTTCTCTACAGACTAGGTTAAAGACTAGTTAACATGGCTTCAGTGAATTCATATGACGTAGCTTCCTTATTTCAATCACTCTTAGTATGTACTAAGCAAGTACTTACTACGTGCGATGAAGTGCTAAAGAAGATATAAGCAAACATAGGTTAAAAAGAATCAAGGGAAATTTGCTAAATAACATGTGAAACAAAACTGAATATTTTAATTTACTGTTCCTCTGCTCGGGAGTAATTAAAAGCAAATGAGCAGGCTTAAGGAGTGACATCTCAAATTAAAAAGTGGGGGAAGAAGTGTTAATTTAATCAATTTTCTAGGCATGCAATGACATGGAATATGGTTTAGTAATAAAGGATGACTGTGCTGTATTCCTTCTTTTTTGTGCAAAGTAAAGGATGAGTATCAATGACAGACATGGACAGCTTTAGGTTTTGTCCATTTTGAGGAGAATCATACCAAGGAGAAGAAAATCACGGTTAAAACATGAAGTCTCTTGAATGAAATTGAAATATTAGAAATTCATTTCCAACTCATCATGTAAGATCTGCTATCAACAAAACCCTAGAAGTGCTCTACAAACCTGAAGTTGCCTCTGCCAGCAATGGTCACAATATGTAAGTTCATTCTCTCTTTTTCCTATTCAACCTACCTACTGCAAGCCACTTAACGAGATAGAGAATATGGTGATGCATAAGATGGAGATACCCTCTGCTCTGGGAAGTTCATAGCCTGAGTGATTCCTGTGATCACTCCAGAGGGTTCTTTCATCAGTTTACCCATGTTTCAACCTCATGAAGGCTTCCTAGTCCCATATGAACTCTGTCAAAGGCAGGCGATCACAGGATGGGAAAAAAATTGTTCTTATCCCATCTCCCTTCCTATCTAAATCATGAGAATTGAATGTTAAGTGAATGTGAAACAAAATATATTTTTAATTTTAAAAAGCATCAGAATGAATGAAACAAGACTCTTTTAAACTACTCTTGGTAGTAGGATTTCTAGACTTACTGATCTTAAAATTTTCATGATATGAATGGGGACAGGACAAATGCTTCAGAGTAAGTGTTGTAACTCCATCTGTCCCGTAAGTGCCATTAGTATTTCAGTCTCTGTCATTTCCCTATTTATGGCTTGAGTCAACTTCAAATACCCACAAGCACCGATCAGGTGACTAAACTGTGTGAAATGGGTTGAGTATAAGTGGCAGAAACTGCCACACCCTAGAAAAATGTGCCGTTTTAAAAATAATAGGGGAAGGAATATAGATTTGGTCAAGAGAAATCAACAATCTTAATTTTTATGTAAAAATTATCTGACTTTAAAGTAATGGTGATGAATTTTTTAAAATGAAATGTCACGTTGGCTAATGTATAACTGATTCATTCAGAGGTTATTAACCTACAACCTCTGGACCATAGAAAGTTTGTTATATTTACAAAGAAACCAAGAAGTTTAAGCCTTAAAAGTGCCTTTCATGCACACTAACTGCTGAAGACTTGAGGATACCGAAAGAACCTAACAGAAGAGGGGTATAGTTACAATGTAAATGAAAAAAAGAACACTTAATATCCAAAAATGGTGATAAAATAATAAATATTGCTAGCACCTAGAGAATGAATGGCTGAACAGTAACACTGTGTTACAGTTTGAACCTCAAATGTCTCCCAAAAGTCTCATGCATTTGTAAGGTGATTAGATCATGGGGGTTGTTAAATGAATCTATTTCATGTGCTATAAAGAAGTGGGAACTGGCAAGAAGAGGTGGATCACTGGAGGCATGGAAGACCCTTCCAGGGGAAGGGTATATCTCCATGCCAGTTCTGTTCTTCACCAGCTCTGCTTTCTGTTGCCATGTGGTGAACAGCACAGAGGCTTTCCTAAGCCTTTCACTATGCTTTTCTGCTATTGAGGACGAACCTTGAACAGACTGTGAGCTAAAATAAACCTCTCTTCCTTTAAATTGTGGGTATTAAGTATTGTATTCCAGTGATGATAAAGGGACTAAGACAAGGATACCTAGGGGCCAATAACAAATCACCCACAAGGTTAAAATAAGATTGACCTATGCAAACAACATCATCATCATTATCATCTAGAAACCAGAAAAGGGCTTCCAAAGAAGATGGCAGCTGAGAAGGGGTCTTCGCTCAATGGCTTCTCACAGATTCATACAAAAATTTGAGATACAGTTAAAAAAACTATCTGTTCAACTTAGCTTTGAGAGGGAAGAGAGCTCTGGGAAATGAAAGGAGGCCACGGTAAGACTGGACACCCCAAAGACATATCAGAGACTGAAGAACATGACAGACTGGGAAGCTGCCCCAGGCCACCTGGGAAGGGCCCAGAGCAGTAGTGAGTAACTGGCAGTCACCAATGTGAGGTTAAGCCTGGAACCAGGAGCGGTAAGAATTAACAGCAGACAGCATCCCTAGAGCCCCAGAAATAAGCCTATAGGTAGCTCAAACTGCAAACACACTACTTGTCTCCCCTTGAAAAGGTCCCACTGTGGCTTAGCAGACAACCTTAGGAGAAGCAGCTCTTAGCAGCTATACTAGAAAGTGACATAGGCAGGAACATTTTGAAAACAGCCCACATCTGAATTCTTTAGGGTAAAAGAAGCTACAAATGGGCCACGCATCAGAGACTTTGGGCATACACTTTACCAGTGCCTAGGAAGGAGGTGCCACAAGAGATTGTCTCAGAAAGGACAGAAGGGCTATAACATCCTAAATGGTTTGGGATGTAGTGAGAACAGTCCAAAGAGGGTAGAAGGCTCTGCTCTCAGAGTGAGAAAAGCCAGGATAGGCAGGAGAGCTTTGCTGAGGGGTCTGGGACCGAATAAGATACCTTGGAAACCATGAACTGTTACATCTCCCTCTTACAGAATTCAGTGGGCTTTTGGCTCACCCCACACTCTCTCTACATGTACAGAGAAATATTTCAGCTAGACCATTAAAGTGCCTCAACAACAGAATCACAGGAAGACATGGAAATAGGAAGCATACAGAAACGCTTGACTCCCCAGAAGCTAATAAATATCATGGGCCCCAAAATAGTGGAAATTAAGTAAAGAAAGTTAAAAAAAGAAGTGGACCAAACAGTTAATCAATTGTAACAATACATACTTAAACATATGCAAGAAATGATTAGGGAGCTTAATGAGGAATTTTCTAAACAAAAAATGGTCCTAAGGAATGCAAAATTTACTAAATTTACAAAGACACAAGTAAAAAACTGGTTAAGTTAATGCGATGACACAATGCAAGATAAAAAGAAATATTTTGGTAGAGATGTAGAAAATCTGAAGAGAAATCTAGCTTAACTTCAGTATCTGAAAAGTTCATTTGAAAGCAAGAAAATCTGGCTCAAACTTTGTGAGGACAGAATTTCAGAATTGGAAGACAAGTTTGACAAATTAAATGCTTCAATCAGAAATGACTCCAAAACAAGAAGTCAGCAAGGTAGCTAGATACCACAATTAGTGTATGATTCAGAGAGAACCAATCTCAGAATTATGGGTATGAGAGAAAGAAAAAAACAAAACAAAACAGCACTAAGGTACAAATAATGTATTATGAAATCATGGCAGAAATTTTTCTGAATCTAGGAAAAAAATAATATTCAGATATAAGAAGCTTATATATCACCAAATAACCTTAACCAGAAAAGAACTTTGATGACGTATTATAACCAAAACTTCGGAAAGTCAACACAAAAAGAGAATATTAAAAGCAGGAAGAGAAAAACAGATATTCTACCCAGGAAAGCACATTCTAATATGTGCGTATTTCTCAATGTAAGTCTTAAGGGCCAGGAGAGACTGGAATGAAACCTTTCAAGCTTTAAAAGAAAGAAAGCAAATGTCAACCCAAGTTGCTACATCTGGCAAAATTGCCCATGAAGGGGAAGTAAAAAATTTTTATGAAAAAGAAACTAGAGAAATTTATGAACACTAGCTGAGCATTGCAGAAGATACATGGTAGAATCTTAGAGACAGAGATCAGATCAGCATCAAAGAACTCAGAGGAAAGGAAACTTCGAAAGGGAAAGTTCAACAAAAAGAAAAAAGAAAAAACAGAAATAACATTAGGAAAAAATAAAAGACAATGACAAGAGTTAGTAAAAACCTTACAACAATTACTCTCAATGCTAATGGTCTTAACTTGCCAATCAAACGACACAGACTGGCAGATTAGATCAAGAAAACAAAATATAAACATTTATTGTCTGCAAGAGGCACACTTCACCCACAAAGAGGCACATAGACTGGGGGTAAAAGGATGGAAACTTATCATGCTACTGGAGCCTGGAAACAAGCGGGAGTAGCTGTACTATTCTCAGACACAACAGATTTCAAATGGACACAGATAAAAAGAGTAAAGATGTACACGATATACTGGTAAAAGGAACAACCCAGCAGGAAGAGCTCCTAAGTATAACATATATGTAGGTACATCCAATTAAATAAAGAGAAACTACTGGATATGAAAAGCCAAATAGGTGACAATGTCATCATAGTAGGGGACTTGAATACCTAACTCTTGCTAATAGACAGATCAACAACAACAATAACAAAAAAATCATCAAAGAAACATCAGAGTTAAGTCACACCATTTAACAAATAGACCTAACAGATATCTACAGTGTTCTATCCAATGAGAACAACACGTGTTTTTCTTAGCTACCCATTAGACTTTATCCAAAATAGACCCTATCCTTGTACATAAGACATATGTAAATAAGTACAAAGAAACAGCAATAATTCCCTGCATACTTTCAGAGCATAGTGGAGTGAAACTAGGAATCAACAGCAAAAGTAAATGCAGAAACGATAGGAGTACATGGAGATTAAATAGTGTATTACTAAATATGTGAAGGATCACTGAGAAATCAGGAAATAAAAACTCTCTAAAGTCAAATGACAATTGAAAGCACATTATACCAGAATCTATGGGACACAAGGATAGCTATACTGAGAGGGAGATATTGAGCTATGATTACACACGTGAAAAAAAAGCAATCTCAAGTAAATAATCTAAAGATGGAGTTCAAAGTCATACAGAAATAAGAACAAGCCAAGTCCAAAAGCAGTAGAAAGAGAGAAATAAGAAAACTCATAACGGAGATTAATGAAATAGAAACAAAAAATACAAAAATGAATCAAAGAATTGATTCTCAAAAGAATAAATAAGATTGATAGGCCTCTAGCCAAACTCACCAAAAGAAGGCATGAAAAATAATCACATCAATGTAACTAGAAATGGAAAGGGTGAAACCAATACCACTGAAATCAAGAAGACTATAAAAACCAGTTTGAAAATTTATATGCCAATAAATTCAATAACCCAGAAAAACAGATAAATTCCTAGACAGCTGAGATACCAAAATTGAACCAAGAAGATAGAAAAACCTTGAATAGTGCATGTCTTAGTTACTTTATTGTTGCTGGTATAGAATATCCAACATCTATAACTTAAGGAAGATTTATTTTTAGCTCTCAGTTTCAGAAGATCTCAGTCCATTCAGGGTGTCAGGCAGTGAGGGAAGCACAAGGCAGAGGCCCAGTAGCCATCCACAGCATGGTGAACAGGAAGCAAAGTGAGAAATAAAGGGCAGAGTTAGCATATATCCTTCCAGGTCATGTCCAGGAATCTGCTCACTTCAAGCTCCAGTGATCTGCCCATTCTAGGTCAAGCCTCATGTTCTGTTTCTTTCGATCAGGCCCTACCTCTTAATAGCACATGGTTCCATAGCTATTTCAAAACATCCAAATACTGAGGCTTTGGGGGGGGGGGGGACAGTCCAATCCAAACCATAGCAGAGCAATAACCAGGGGTGAAATTGAGGCAGTAATAAAGGATCTACCAACAAAGAAAAACCCAGTACCTGATGGATTCACCACAGATCTTTAACAGAACTTTAGGGAAGAGTTGTCAAAACTTCTTGAATTTTTTTAATGAAATTCAAAGAGAAGGAATATTGCCATACTCCTTCCTGAAAACTAACATCACCTCAAACCCCAAAACAGACAAAGATTCAACAATAACAACAACAAACAGCAGGTCAATTTCCTTAAAAAATATAGATCCAAAAATGGTTAACAACAAGATACTTGTAAACAGAATGCAAAAAAAAAAAAGTTAAAAAGATCAAGTACCAAACCAAATTGGCTTCATCCTTGAGATGCAAGGATGGTTCAATATACATAAATCAATTAATGTAATACACCACATAAACAAAGAATGGGCAAAAATCACACGATTATATCAACAGATGCAGAAAAAGTCTTTGACAATACACAACATCTTTTCATGATAAAAACTCTGATAAAAATAGAATAGAAAGATCTTACCTCAGGCCTACAAAGGCAATTTATTACAATTCTCCTACCAACATCATTTTAAATGAGGAAAAACTGAAAGTATTTCTCTTAAAATCAAGAACAAGACAAAGGTGTCCATTCTTATCATTCCTGTTCAACATTATGCTTGAAACCTTGGCCAGAGGAATCAGGCAAGAGAATGAAATAAAGGGAATACACATAGGAAAGAAAGAAGTCAAACTATTCTTATTTGCACATGACATAATCCTTTACACAGAGGACGCCCAAAATCCTACCAAAATACTCTTAGACCTACAAAACAAATTGAGGTCAGTTGCAGGATATAAAATCAATACACAAAAATCAGGGGCTAGAGGAACAGCTCAGCAGTTAAAGCTCTTGCCTAGCAAGCACTATGCAAGTGCTAAACACCCAAGTTCAATTCCCCAGCACCACATAAGCTAGTTGTGACAGTACATGCCTGTAATCCCAGCACTTAAGAGGCTGAGGCAGGTGCACTGTCCTGAGTCCAAGGCCAGTCTGAGCTACATAGTGAGTTCATAAGCAGCCTGGACTGCAGAATGAGACCCTGTCTCAAAAAAAAAATCAATACATAAAAATCAATATCATTCCTCTACAGCAACAATGAAAACATAAAGAGATCATAAAAAACAATTCCATTCACAGTAGCCTCAAAGAAAAATTAAATACCCAGGAATCTACCTAAAGAAATGAAAGACCTCTGTATTGAAAACTGTAATACTTGAAATAAGAAATGGAAAAGAATATTAGAAAATGGAAATAATCTCCTGTTCCTGGAGATGCAGAACCAACATTGCCAAAATGGTCATACTACCAAAACTGATATACTGATTCAATGCAACCCCAATCAAAATACCAATAGCATTTTTCACAGAACTAGAAAAAATGATCCTAAAATTTATATGGAACAAGAAGAGATTCAGAATATCCAAAACAATGCTAAGCAACAAAACAAAAGTAAGTGGCATCACAATACCCAAACATCAAGTTATATTACAAAGCAACAGTGATAAAAATCATGTGGTACTGACACAAAAAGCAGATAGTTGAATCAAGAATTAAGAATGCAGGTACAGCCCCAAGCATTTTCAACCATCTGATTTTAGACAAAGGGGCCAAAAACATATTCTAGAAAAGACAGCCTCTTTAACAAATGGTGCTAGGAAAACTGGTTAGCCAAACGCAGCAGAATGAAACAGATACACATCTTTCACTGTGTGTCAAAATCAAATCAAAATGGATCAAAGATTTATACATTAAATGGAAACAATAAACTTGCCGGAAGAAATATAGGCAAAACTCTTAAAGATATAGACATAGACAAGGACCTTCTCAATAAAACACCCAATGCACATGAGATAACACCAAGAACCAACAAATGGGATTATTTCCAATTTAAAAGCTGCTGCACAGCAAAGAAAACAACAGACTGAAGAGTGAACTGATGGAATAGGAAAAGAATTTTCCAGCTACTCCTCAGACAGAGCACTAATATCAAGAATATACAAAGAACTGAAAATAAGACCTTCTAAAATAAAAGACCCAATCAAAAAATGAGCAACTGAAATGAACAGACAACTCTCAGAAGAACAAGTCCAAATGGCCAATTAACAGATGAAAAAATGTTCAGCATCTTTGGACATCAAAGAAATGCAAATCAAAACAGCAATGAGATTCTATCTTACCCCAGTAGGAATGTCAAGTATCAAGAACTCAAGAAATAACAAATGCTGGCAAGACTGTCAGGAAGAAGGAACTACATAGTTGTTAGGACTGTAAACTGTTGTAACCATTATGGAAAGAAGTATGTGGAGATTCCTCAAAAAACTGAAAATAGATATCCCATTTGACCTAGCTATACCTCTTCTGGGCAACTTCCCAAAAGACTTAACGTCATCATACAAGAGTGATACTTGCATACTCATGTTTATAGCAGCACAACTTTTAGAACAGGTAAATCTTGGAAGCAGCAGATAACATTCACAACAGATCAATGGATAAAGGAGATGTGCAACATTCACACAATGGAATACTAGTCTGCCATAAATAAAGTTAATGTGAATTATTTGTAGAAAATGAATGTACTTTGAGACTATGACGCTATCAAGTTGAATCAGACAGACTAAATATCACATGTTTTCTCCCATATGAGAAAAGCAAACTGTAAAAAACGTAAGAGAGGTGGAAGAACGTAAGAAGATAGACTTTGTGAAGAGGGAAAGGGGAAGTGGTAGGAGACGAGTGGGTGGGAAGGGAAAAGGAAGTAACAATGTCCAAGATGTTATATGTAAATACACCAATTTCTAAAGCTGACTGTTATTATGTACCATGAGTACACACTAACCAAAGAATAATTAAGAACTAATAAAATAAATTAGGATTAAAATCTTTGGTGTTGCAAATACTAATGCTGATTCCGAAGGCTAGGAATTTGTGTAATCACCACAACATGTTGAAATTCTACTGAAATATGTTACATGACACAGACAATTCCTTTGTTTCAAAGCCTATTTCACTGAAGTTTGCACTGAGGTCCAGTGCAGAGTCAACCTCACTCATTCCTTCAACAAGTATTTATTGAATGCTTATTATGCCTCTGGTACTATCAGAGACACTAGTGATACAACAGTGCAGGAACCAAACAGCAACTTCTAACCTTATATAATTTACACTCCCACTTGAAAAGACAATCTATAATGTAACTAAGTATATTTTAGTGATAAAATTCAGGGGACAAAAATAAAACAGAGAAGAGTAATAGAAGTTTAAGTGTGTATGTTGTGTATACAGCATACGTATGATCAGAGGAGAAAGAGTGACATGGAACTGAAGTTCTAAACAGGGTTACTAGAAAAGGCCTATCAGAGAAAGTGATATTTGAGTAGAAATGAGGAGGGATGAAGGCTGGCAACAAGAAGGCAGGAGTGAAGCAAGCCCTGGAGATAAGTGGGTTAAGAGAATTCCAGGCAGAAAGGACAAGTACAAAAGCCCTGAGTAAAGTGTGTCAGCTGTGTTCTAGGCCGAGATGAAGAGGCAAAGAACAGGGGAAGGATAGTAGCAGAAGAGGTCAGAGAGGTCTGGCCACACAGTGTTGGCTTTTAGAAGTGATGAAGGAAACCAGTACAGGGAGGGGGTGTCATCTGAAGGAATTACAGGACCTGATGCATGTTTTTAAGGGATCTCTTTGCCTGCTCTGTCATGATTAAGCCAAATATAAGCAAGATAAGAAGTTAGAAAAATGAGAGTGACTAGCAAAAATGCTAAAAAACAAAATAAATGAAAGGCATATACAGAAACAGGTGACTACTAAGAGCCATGGTGAACAAGATCTCAAGGAAGGGAGAGGAATAGGCTTCAAAAAGCTGCTGAAATGGTTGCATGAAGGAAGGACAGACTAACTGGCTACTGAGTGCACCAAAACAAAATCACTAGCAACCGTGTAAGAGTAGCTAATGGACGACTGGACAAAAGTTTTGTTGGAACAATTTCCAAAAGAATTGGTGGCGGTGATGGTGGGGAGAATAGTATTAGTAATTGTAAAGAAATTTAAAACCTCCTAGAAAGGTAATAAAAGAAATGTTGAGAATGCGGGCTGTAGTGGGGAGTGGGGCCAATCATCTTAAAGACGGGAGAAGTCACAGTCCATTTTTATGATTTCAAGAAAAAGTGAGGGGAGGGATGACCAGCAAGAGACAAAGGGAAGATGTGATGAAGCGATTTTTCTGAATAGCCAAGAGAAGATGAGACGTCGCCTATAAGCAAAGGCCCTGTGGTGTCTAGGAGCAGGTACAGCCCAGCGACAAAGACGGGAAAAACAGAGTAGCCACAGTGCTGGGAGATGACCCTGTGGCAATTTCTCTGATGGCCTCTATCTTTTCAGTAAATGAAGTTGGAGGAACTATGAGAGGGTGGTAGAGAAAGATGTATATGAAATAGTTGTCTTGAAGTTCGGAAGAATGAATCTTTAGAAAAATATAATATGATGATCTAGTGATGACAACCTAAAAGTGTGTTAACTTTTAACTTCGAGATAATTTTGGAATTATGAAACTATGTAAAAATAGTTGAAAGAATTCTCATATATTCTTCACCCAACTCCCTCCAACATTTCCATTTTACAGAATCTTGGTACAGCTGTCAGGATCAGGAAACTACCATGGATCCAGCATTAAACTACAGACCTTTTTCAACTGTAGTGGACTCTCCTATTAAGTTCTTTTCCTGAGCCAAAGTCTAATTTATGATCCTACATTCCATCTGACACCTGTTGAAAGGTCTTGGGATGTCCCTTGATTTGGTCGTTGTTTCCACAGTTAACACAGGCAAGCATACTGATAAGTACATCAAAAAAGATGATGTAGTTCTTTCAACTCATTGTGTCATGGGAATATGATGACTGCAGGCGTACGCCAAAGAAAGTTGCTATTTTCTCTTTGTAACGAATAAGTAGGTGGCCATAACAGCATGCCATGTGGGTTTTCTCCTGCCCTGACATGCTGCAGTACTGAACGGAGAGTGATTTAATATTGTGGTTTACCAAGTGAGTATCACAGATAAGGTGAAATCTAAAACAGCTGCAGATATCACCAAAGAGAAGGGTAAACACCTCATTGGTTTTCAATGGAAACCAAAACAATCAATTACAGAAAGGAGTACAGGCAGATTGTACATGGTCACAGGAAAGAAAAACAAACTTGATTTTAAAGCTTCACAGAAATGATTTATACCCATTTTTAGGGGAAATGCTTCTGGGAACTTCTGATAAACACTTCTTAAATCTATTTCAGTCACTGGGGACTTCTATGCAAATGCATTTGAAAACAGTCTTCTGAAATCTGACTCATTTCTAAATAGAATACAGGTTCTAGATCTTTATTCATTTATTCAACAAATACTTATCAAACCAGTATTTGGTCCAAAAACCTAAACACCTATTGTGAGCCCTATATGACTGATAACATAAGAGGTGTCAAATATCTAAAACACCTCAGGAATTCTATGAAAAGTCAGAACCTTTCCAAAATTAAAGTGGAAACAGGATTAAATATTCCGAGCTTTCTGATATAGATATGCCTAATTAAATATTTTTCTTATAATAGATAACTTCAAAGAAAAGCAGAAGGAAGTTCTGAGACAGAGGTGGAAAATACACTAAGCAACAAAGCAAGATATTCTGAATCTAAATTCACCTAGGATGTAACGGTGGCCATGTCTAGCTGGTCTAGCAATGTTGGTATGCACTTGTACTGAGGGGTTCCATTGGCCCTGGCTCCAAACCTGGCCCCTGGACTTAAATGCTTAGTGAATTTAGACAGGCTTCTCAATCTAGGCCTCAATTTCCTCATCAGCAAATGAGAAAAAGCAAAGAGCTCTCAGCTCAGCTACACACCATAAGTGAGGAAAGGCACGGAGAATACTTCGCATGGTGACCACTGCACAACATGTTGTCCCAAAGCGCTACTATTACTACTTAATACTTTCTATTATAAATATCTAGTCATCATATTTCTGTGTTTCCTTTTCTGTAACTGTAGAGTGAGGGGAATCAAATAGATGAGAATTTACCTACCATGACCAAATATGGAAACAATTATCCCAGTTTTCCAGAGTTCTCTTCACCAATTTCCATTACATAATCAAAAATAAAACCTAACATAAAATGCTAACTCAATTAGATCATAACTATACACTCCTAATAAGCTTAAGTATTAAATTCAAAACAAATACACAAAATCAAAACTAAGCATTTTAATGAGGACACTAAAGATTGTCTGACAGGGAGTCACGCTCTGCTCAGTAGGCCTGGCCCAGGCTCCTGACTAGGTACTGTGTGCATGCTCAGGTCTCCTGCCTTGCTGCCTCTGAACTACTATTTTCTTTAGTAATGCCCTCTGGCCTTCACTTAATTCATGGTTTAGTCAGAGCTGGTTCTATTCCTGTTAGCTCTTAAAAATTTCTGGAGTAACTGGCTTCAATTCCAGATTAATCTCTTAATGTAGATCTGGTATCCTCCCTGCTCCAACTGTCAGTGGCTCTCTACTGCCAGCCAATCACTTAACACTGAAGTCCCTTCCGGGTCTACACTTCCTATCTTGCCTACCCAACATCTTTTCTAGTCAAATTGGAACACCTGCAAGGCATTCTTTGTAACTTGAGATTTCTTTAGTAGCCAAGCCCTCATTAATCTTGGTAATTATTTCATACATGCCAAAGAGAATGTGTGTCCTCTATTAATTTAATCCAAATATCTACACGTCTCTCAGATGAAGCTTATTGAGTCACTAGAAAAATTCCATGTCTTTAAGTAATCTTTTGTTCGCTAAATATTTTATTTCCTGAAAAAGACACATTTAACAACAACAACAAAAAAATCTCCACTTTAGAGAAGGGCTTATCAACATCTCTGTGTAACTTTGTCACTTTGTCTTGTGTATTTAAAAGTTACACTGTTAGGTACAGGCAGCCTCAAATCTATATTAATGTCATTAATCATATTTTTATATTGTTAAAAATGAATCCATTAAAATCAACTTTGTCCACCATTAGCACAATGTTACTCCAGCCATGCGGTAAGCTTGCCTGAGAATCCCTGGCCAGGGTGTCAACTGTCTTATGCTTGTTTCCAAGAAAGGGCCTTTGCTTTAAGGCTCTCAGCATCGTTGTGCAGGTGTTTATTTATGTTCTCTGCCTGAAACTACAGAGCTCACCTTTACCTGCAATGGGGAAGGGCCATCCCAGGGCCCACCTCCTAAAAAATCCCAGGTTCAAGTCAGATGCCCAAGGACCACCATGACTTTACCTCTAGTTTATTTTACTATTAAGATCCTTCTGATTTCAACACCCAGGGTTTCCTTTCCTAATCATTTCAGAAATTTTTTTTTATCTGACAATTCTACATATTTGAGGTAGGAGGAGGCCATCCATATCAGCTCTGGTGGCTAAAGTGACTGAATGTCCTGGCATCAATTTCTACAAATTGAACAAGCTCAACTGTAAAATAACTTTGTTAAAAAATTGGGGGAAGAGGGAGGGAGGGATGGGTAGGGAGAGGGACAAAAGGAGAGTGGGAAAGCCCTTGTCACCTTGACAAGATACGAATGTGCACAAAATGCCCAACCTCATTGTAAACCTTGACTTCTGCACATATACATATCAATAAAATGTGGGGAAAAAACTATGTGTTATTTTCACATAATTCAGTAATACTTATATGTAATTATAATAATAGTAACAAGTATATTTCCTTTTGAATTATCACTGAGAACAAATAGTCAATATCTACTAAGCTTCCTACACTGTAAATGAACTCATTTAATTTTTACAACTCATAATAGGAGAGTATCTGCCTCTTCTATGCAAATTTTAGAGATGGGAAAATTAAGGCTTACAGAATTCAGTAACTTAATCATAGCCAGATACTTAGTAAATGGTTGTGTAATATTCAAACCCAGTCTGTCTGACTTAGGGCTGACACATGTAACCACTCTATTTCTCCTCTTAAGTAGCACTGTATTTTGCCTAGGAAAATTAGACATTTCAGATTTCCATAATATGTAAAGATCTCTTGCAAATCACTAGGGACAACTATACACACTACAATGTAAAAACAGGCAATAATAAGTTATAAACAACAAAATATTTTAAAACTGAAAATATATACATATATACACATGTTTTTGTATATATACAAATATGTACTTCATATGAATATGAAGATATTAATAATTATCATATGAAAGAATTATAGAAGATTTGGCTTCTCTCATTTTTTCTTTGCATAATCTGATTTTTCTAGAATAATCATGTACTAATCTCATGATCTCTAGCTGAGCATTTTTTTAAAAATACCTGAATGAACTTAAAACCAATGTGCTAAACCAGTAAGTCAAAGATTAATATTGCAAAGAATAAGGTGGCTGTGTACCTACCTACCTACCTATCCCATATGATGACTGAGATGCAGCATAAAGAGAAAAAAACTGAGTTTCCAAAAATGTAATCTGTTTATATAAACGTCATATATACCATAGATTCATATATACACATGTACCATCTTATAGACAGATAGATAGATAGATAGATAGATAGATAGATCACATACATATTCTGGAATATTTTACACCAAACATTTGGAGCTGGGGAGAAGATGAGAAGACATTGTTTACTTTCTATATTTCTGTATTGTTTTTTTCCCCAGTAAGCAGAAATTAGCTTATAATTGAAACTCCCAATTTAAAGGAAGTTGAAGAGTGGATCAAAGTCCCTAAGCACACACATGGGTTTGCGCATTAAATCATGGATACCACACACAAATTCTTATCTATCAAAGTGTGACAGGTCATATTTAATAACAAAAACCACTCAGTCTAGTACTTGGAAGTCAAACAGATCTATAGACATTTGCCCTCTAAGGCCAGTACATGTGAAAAATACCAATATACTCAATCATCATGTAGCTATGCTTATGATCAATAATAGGGTGAGTAGAAATTAATAATAGAACCGCAAAACATAAATATGGAAAGATCCTTAAAGGTGCGAAGACAGGTTCACAGAGGTCAACCAACTACTGCTATAGTTTTAAGGGAGGTAACTCACAGGACAACTCTTAATAATTCCCTTAGTCTTTTTTTGAGACTCAGGAGGGCGTTATGCTGGTGCTGATTCGGTAATTATGTTTCTTATGTAAATTTCATACTTGCACATAAGCACTTGCTATTAAAAACATTGCGAAGCCCCTATATGGGTCATTTTGCTAATTACAGGATTATGCCTCTGACTCGGGGCTGTGTATCAAGTGCTTCCCTTATCCCCTGGGTGGGGAGAGAGGAAGAGGGGAGAGATGCCTGTTAACCTTCTTGAAGTTGTTTGTGAATGGAGCAGGTCACTTGGGGAGGTTTAAGGGTCATGCAGGAGGTAAGGGCCTTTCCACTCTGCAGGTCCTTAACCTTCAACCAGAACCCATCAACAACTCATTTTACAATCACACTTCTACTGCTGTGGAAGCTCTTGAAGGATTCAATGCTCTAATCTTCTCAATCTCATCAAAATACTTCTCTTAAAAACGACCCTATCCTTCCCATGAAAATAAATATAAAAAAGGGAAATACAATTACTAAGAAACACACTAAACCAAATCAAATCCCTGGATATGGGTCTAAAAAGCACAGCTGTTCCAGTTCATCACAGATCACATTACAATTTACAATACGAGATTAGCAAAACCGGTCCTTCCGGTTCCCAACTAAATAATTTCTACCAAGTAGCTGGTGCCAAACCGGATTTGTTATACTCACGGTTCTACTTTCAATCGCTGTGTTCTATCACTTAGCTCCTTTCAGAAAGTCAGTATCATCACTGTCCCTGTTAATGCTATTTTCCTTTTTTTTTTTTAAGCTTACTGAGGACATCTAGTTTCTCACAAGTATATACTGTAAATACCTACAGCGAGTGAACATGGAATGAAAGCTTTTCCTTCTCAGTAAAAACACCTGGGTAAAGTGATATGCCAAGTTACAAATCCTGTGGAAGCAATCTTCTAACACAGCAAATCTGCATGATGAAGTAGCGGGTGGGGAAGAAGGGAAACGTGTCGTTTCCTTTGCTCCCACTGAGGGAAGTGATGCCCTAATCATATCTCCTTCTGGGGCAGGGTCTGATCTGGGTGGGCTGGGAAGGTGCAGTGTGTGCAGAGCTCCCGGGCACAAAGGTGGTAGCTAGGCAAGGTACCATGATTTACAGTAAGGTACTCTCCAACGAAAAGCAAGAACACAGATTCTCAAGGCTAAAGACATCTAAAACCATTCAGTCTGGCTTGCAGGTAAACCTCTCACAGCCACAGAACATACTCTTCAGAGCAAGTCTTCAGCCAAGCCTATTTGTCAACCTTCACAAAGAATTGCTGTGCTTGGAAATGTCAAGTGGAAAACAACAAAGCCCGTGACCTAACTCCGCTAGGGCCCCAGTCTTCTTCTGTTGGTTACTACTTCATCTGGAATGGCTGGCAGACGGTCTTTCATACCACCTAGGCAGGTGACTACTTGGGCCAAGGTGGGTGAGAAATAGTTTCTCAGAAATTTTATGATTTCGACACTGATGGAAATTTCTGACACCAAAACATGTCATGAGAGTGGTAACAAAGCACAAGTGCCAAAACCGTGGTAGTGAAACATAACCTACAACCCCAGTTGTCCAGCAGCAGTAGAAGAAACTCATGTTCTTCAAACGGAGAATACAGTGCAGCCCTGCATGTCCAGGCAATCCCAGCTCACTGCCACTATCATACCCACAACATAAGGCATAGTCTTACAACACTTATGAACACAACCTATGCTCAATCGAGACAGTGAGAATAAAGCAGAATGATAGGTTGGAAAGGCAAACCATTGCACCTTCTGTGTCAGGTCATAAACTGCTATTGATGTGAGAGTAAAAAGTCACGGCTCTCCATTTCTAAACGCTGCAGGTGTTTGGCGAGGGCTGAATGGAGGCCATGCATATTACGGCTTCCTTGTAAGTTTAGAAACAAATCCCACACAGGTCTGAGGACTTAGTAGTTTCTCAGCTTCCAGAGTTTCATGTGCACATAAAAAACTTGAAGAATATTGTATGTAGTCAGTTAAAGGCACTGCACATTACAGCCTCTTCGTTTTACTTCCCGCCCCCATCCCCTTCCCCCTTCACCAGCTGGCCTGGGAAGCAGAGAACAATGCAACAAAGCACCTTTCATCCTTGGGTTGCTGGTTGAGACTGATATGGATTCAGCCAGTTTAATCAATGCTGACGGCAGTTCAAACACACAGGTAATGAGTCAAGCCTCCTCAGACACCTCTTTTAGGCACAAGCAGCCCAACCATTTCTCTGCAGCCCAGAGTATAAGCACCAGTGACAGAATGTAGGACACTTCCTAGCACACAACCTGTGTGTCACTGAGAGCTACAAACTGGATTCTATAATATTCAGAGCCATCAGCAAACTACCAATAAGAGTGAGACATATTGGAAAAATGCCCAGTAGTTACCCTATAGCCCTCCAAATCTTTCTGTATCACATAAAGCAGGGACCATGGTGATAAGAAACCCAGGCAGGATGGCTTCTTACTTCAGTTTTCTAACAATGAACATCTAAGTGAGCATTTGCTTTGTGGCCATCACAGAACTAAACTCTGGGCATGGAATGTATCTTTTAAATCCTCATAAGTTCCTGAATTGGCATCACTTTCTCCCCATTTTATGGGTGACGTAACCATGAACTTAGAGTTTGGGCTGTTGGCCCAAGGTCACAGAGCTACCGAATGACAGCAGCACAATTTGAATCAAGGCAAGGTGAGCTATGCTATGGTGCCTTTGAGTGGTATTTGGTGCAGACACTAGACTTCTCAATGCACTAACTGTGGAGTAAGATAAAACATAAAGTCAACACTTAGCATAGCACCTTTCACATAATAAGAAACAAATATTATTCATGCTTAAAGAGGAGACAGCACTGAGGAAAATGCTGCTTAGTCAGCCCAACACTAAGGAAATATTATTTAGTTTTTGTTAAGAAGTCAATTATATGACATAAGAACTACCTCATATCAGTTGATTACATACAAATATTCTAAAATGATCACTACAGCTAAGAAAACATAAATTGCTTCCAAATACATAGGGCAGTACAAATATGTAATATCATTTTATCCAAACAACATAATAAAGTTAAATTGAAAAAATTTCACATAATTGAATGTACTAGACACTTTCTTCCACTTGAATGAAGACAACAAAAAACTCAATTAGAAAAATGAAACTTTCATGATTTAAAATTTTATTTTCAGATCTAAAATTATAAAGCCTCACTTCAACTAAGCATAAATTACCTCAATAAAGTTTAAAGTTTTGCACTAGCAAAGTGTCTAATGTAAATGTCCAATCCCTGGAGAGAATGGCTGAATTCGTAAATATACTTTTCAAGACAGACATTGCCCTTTCAGTTCATCAGGTCCATCATATAGGTTTCATGACATTTCCTCACAGGTAATGGTTTCTTAAAAGGATTCCCATGATCTCTAGTTCAAACAAAGGAAAAGAAATAACTACCAACTTGAAAGAGAAGCAGAACTAACTGACCAAAAATAATGGAGAACAGAAGGGAAGTTTGCTCTTTGCAGTGAGATATGAAATGTAAAAAGAACACCACCTTCTTCCAAATATCTTTATGAACATCTGAGAACACAAAACTGTCCTCCAGGCAACAAAATGAGAACACTCGGCATAAATTTCTGTGGCTAAGCCAATGCGACTGAAGAAGAGTAAAAGTCGTTCTCAGGGCTTGTCATTGACATAAGCAGGTAAACTCATACCGAGAAAACAACTCTTTCTAAGAAGCATTTCAGAGCCCTGTGCTACCCCGTGGGCCTAATGTCGAACCAGTATGCATGCAAAAGTAACCATTCTTTAAAGGAACTTTAAAAAACTGATAGGAGCATAAAACACCAATTGTTATTTCCTTATAGTTGAATGTTAGATTAAATCCACACTGGCCAAACTGTTCAGCAAACTCCTGTCCCCTTTAAAAATAAATAAATAAATAGGAGAGAGGTCTATGGGAATTAATGAAGATTTCTAGCAACTTGTCTTTTATCATTCCAACAGAGTGGTGTCTTTTCACCAAGGGCAAATTTGAGGTTCCCAAGAGCACACCCCACTCATTAGGGAAGTCAACAGCATTACCTCCAAGGTGCCTGAGGCTGCTTTTTGCATAAGGCTTTTATCTCATTTGAACAATATGGGAAAGAAAAAGATGCAGGATGTTTACACCCTTGGTGCTCACCATTACCCTGGACATCTTAATGCAGTCTGCTACCAGAGTGAATGCGCTGTGGTTCAGTTTCACAAGCTTCTTCAGATGGTTCTGCCCAACGGCAAAGCTCTTGGGGCACAGACAGCCTGACTGTTCTAAACATCAGATAGCATGGCCCTTAAAGTACAAGTAGAAGCCACATTATTTCTAAGACATACAGTAATTAATTTGTAAAAGGAAGAAAATTCAGGTAGCAATATTTAAATGATAAAATAAATCAAAAATCTGTAAAAAACCCAAATAGCATATGATTAGTGCTTTTAAAATCCATCCTGCATTTGTGAATCATTTCCATAGGTTAAGCATATGAACTGTGTTAGAAAAACTGATTTATACATGTAAATGCACCAACCTATGGGTTTGATAAAAGCTAATTTGCTTAAATGGTTGGTGCTAAATAGTAGTAACAGAAGTAGAGGACAAAATATTCACCTGAGGAAATTATATTAAACGGTCCTACATTCTCGCCTGGTGCTTGTGAAGAAACCTGCAAGGACTGAAAGCTAACTCCAGCTGATTCCAGGTGTGACAAAGCATTTTTTTAAACGTACCGAGAAATGTGTTGTCTTCATGTTGACTATGCAAAAGTAAGCACAAATTTTAACGCCAAATATTGCTCAATAAAAGTTAATTCTAACCGTTCTCATGGTCCAAATGACTTAAAAACATAGGAACTTGACTCAATGTATATGTTGGCACTCATACCTTTCTTTATGCTCAAGAATAGAAACACTTTTTCACATTTAAAAAATATGCACAATACACACTGCTTGAGGTAAAACCTGTCTGCTGGCTTGAGCTTTTGGGAGGCTCATCCATCTATGACATCGACACGGGCAAAAGGGGAATAATTCCTGGTCTGGGCGGCCATCTAAGGGGGGACACTCTTACGAGAAGACCAAACTACATGCTAATACTCTAAAGGAAAACAATTTGCATAATATTTCCCAATTTTTTCTTTTCTACTTTTTCACTATTTTAAAATAGAGACTTGCTCCCAAGGGAGAAAAGTGAAGGTTTGATTGGGGAGAGAATTCTGAAAGGTCCAAAGGCTAGAAAGATATTTAGATGTTAAGTCTCTTCTTTTCCATCTGTTACTAAAGTTCCCGCACCTGTACTCAAAAAAGTAAAAAAATAAAGGGTGGATAACAACCTGGTAGGAAGCGCCCCATATATTACTTTTTAAGTTACGATTTCTACTTCTGCCTAATGAATTCGTTCTAGGGCTTTCGGCCCCGGTCTCCAGAGCCACATGCACATACATACAAACACACAAAGGCAAATAGAATCGCACGTACAGGTTCGTCAACACCACGACAAAAGAGACGAGTCACGATACGACAATCAGAACAAATGAGCAGGACAATGAGAAGTGGGTTTTCGATCACGCTCGCTTGAATCCATTCCTTTCTAAAGCTCCTATTCCTACCACAGCTACTCTTCAACCAGGAACTTGAGAGGATCAGAACTGCAAAAAAAAAACGGTCGCATCAAAGGGAGAGAAATAAATCGGGACGTTCACTTTTCGGGGCACTGCAAAAGTAGCAGGGGGACCCGGCTGCTCCAAAGTGCAACAGGAAGCCAGCCCGCACTCTAGACACCCAAGTTAAGCATCGTGTCACCGAGAAAAGGAAATAACCAGTGGTCACTGTCATTAAGAATAAGAATAGTAATAATTGTCACCACGGCGTTCCGTACAGCAGCTGCCCATGGAGCGGCTTCTCTTCCTGCCCCACAGCCCGCAGCCCCGCACGGCGCCCGGAGCTGGTGAGGAGGCGCAGCGCGCGCCACGCCGCGGGGCGGGGCCGGCTGGGCGTTCGCCGGCGCGCGCCGCGGCTCGCGGGGCCTGGCACGCCCCCGGCCCCGCCCCCTGCCCCGCCCCCCGAGCCTCCGCGCCTGCGCGCACGCGCGCGGTGGAAGGTGGCGGGTCTCGCGTTGCCGGTCGGTGGGGTCTGTTAGGTTAGGACATCCAGTTGCGTCTCAGGAAACAGCCGGGAGAGCCGCGACTTCTCTGGGTTTCACCTGTAGCTCAGATCCCAACGAAAAGGAAATGCAAACCGAAAGGCTGGTTGGTTTGAGAAGCAGCTAGCCAGAGTAGGAGTCCGGCGTTTCCGGACGTCTCTTTAGAGACTATGGAAAGAAAATTGCCAAGGAACAGAAATTGAGAGCTTGTATGCAAAGTTATCTTTTGAGGGTAAACGGCTCGGTTGTGCAGTGCCAGTGTTCCCTTCTGGCTGTTGACGGAATAGTTGTATGCCAGGCACTTTGGATGTTGCCTTACAAGCTTTTTTTTTTTTTTTTTTTGGGGGGGGTGGTGCCTCATTTCTCATCACTTTCAAATATTACTAACTGGAATTCTCTGTGAGCCTGAGAAATCACATCGTGTCGAAGCCCATCTTATTTTGGGGTTACATAGTTATGGCTCAACTATAGTGGCTGAAATTTAAAACAAGTTATTAATGAAAGAAAAATAACTTACTTGAGTATGGTTAGATATTGGGGATCTTTGCATCTTTTTGATCAAAAACTGTCAGTGTATAGAGAGAACGTTTTGGAGGTAATGAAAGAAATGTTTTTACAGTTCAGGAAAAGATCACTTAATGGCTGACATAGCATTGGCATATTAAATTTTGTGCTATCCTGAGAAATTTTAGAATGACCTTGAGTAGTAATAATGTCTTTTAAAAATTTTATATTACTCATTATAAGCCTAAACTTTTATAGAAGTTTTAAAGGACTTTTTCTAATGCTCTTTTTCTTATAAAGAAATTCTGCTTGAAATAACGATAGTATTTCTAGAGATGATTTTCGTTACGATGTAACCTAAATTCTAATAAATTACTTTTCAGCAACAACTCAATAATACTGGAAAATTTTTCAGTCCTCACTTAAACAAGAGGTATGAAAACTAGGACTTATTGTTCATTAAAATGCAACAGCATCCACAACTTCTTCGACGACCCTTACCTCCAAAACTTCCTCCAGTGTCTTTATATAGGAAGAAAATTCATAAAGGTATGTGACTTAATCAGATATATGCATTAATCTTTAAGTATTTTTTGTAGAAAGTTCTTGCTTCACGTAACTGAGAACCAGAATAAAGAACACTTGCAATAGTAACTTACAAATGTTGGTTGCAAAATGATAGCATCCAATTATAAATTTTATAACTCATTGGTCCTCGTTTGTGGGTTCAGTGAATGTGAATCTACCGATTGGTAGAATTTTTTTGTAACCCCCATCTCAGCACGTTTGACCCCTTCCATGGTCATGTGCAAGTTTGCACAGATTAGTGAAAACATGAGTCGAACACACACATCTGCACAGCTGTGTTGAGAAAGGGCTACCTCTCTGCCTCTTGATTTCAGCTCCCCTACGGTAAACAAGTACCAATTTCTAGTGTAGTTAGTGCCATGTTTGTTGAATTTTTGTGCTTTTTTGTTTGTGGTTTGACTTTTTCATATGTCCCTAAGCATAGAGCTGAGATGTGGGAGTACACTAATATTGCCAAGGATGGAGGCTCTCATATGCCTTCCAAAGAATAATACATGTCTTGATGTACAGTGATACTGGCTATTAGTTCAATGTTAATGAATCTATGCTATATAGAATATTAATAAACATTTAAACATTTACGGTATATTTAACAATGTTTATAGAAATGCATGTAGATTCAACAGTGGTATTGGTTGGCTGACAGAAATGTTGGGACCAGGCACTTGAGGGCACCTAGCCTTGTATTTTCCCTGGAGTTTGATGTTGGGTAAAACAGCGTTTGCTGAGGATTAACTGTATTTATTGAACATAGTGCCAAGACCAGAAGATAAAATAGTGAAAAAAAAATAGGCCCCATTCATCTCATTAGTTACTCTCTGGTAGAACAGAGATAATAATCATATAAGTAAAGATACATTTACTCTGTGAAAAATACAATAAGAGTGAGTCACTTTTGCAACTATAACTTTATATAATAACCTTCAATTCTCAATGTCTGTCTTTTTTCTGCTGGCCCCTTATTGTAAGCAATGATAAAATTAGAATGTTTTCTTTTGCCTCTTGTCAATCTCTTTTACCATCTAATTTTAGTTGACTGTCTGTTTTAGTGTTGACCTTTATTTCATTAACTTGATTTGTAACGTTAAATTTATGAGTTTCTGACCTATGACTATGAAAGATGTCCAACACCTGTGCTCCTTCCAAGTTCCTGTCCCGCTTCCCTTCCCAGCTGTGCTCGTATCATTCCTACATTGCCATTCCTACCTTCACATTCTGTTCTGTAACCTAGTACTCGTATACATTTTTTCCTCACTGCTGGTTCTTTGGTTGTAGTTGTTCCATTTTGCTTTTCACACAGACTTTCTTAACCATGGCACTGCTGACATTTATAGACTGGATAACTTTTTTATGTGGGGGGGAAAGTGTTTGTTTTTGGCATCGTGGAGATTCTGTGCCTTCACTATTATCAATTCCGTGAGACTGGCTCTTAGCAGAGTGTTTTGTACATAATAAGTGTCAGAAATATATTTATTCAATGAAGAATTTTTTTCTTTTCTTTTTTCTTTTGGTCTTCGTTTGGTTTTGTTTTGGCAGTACTGGATTTGACCCAGCACCTTTCTACTGAGCTACATCCCCAGCCCATTTTTACTTTTCATTTTGAGACAGAGTCTCACTGAGTCACTAAGCTGCCTAGGATGGGCTTAAACTTGCAAATCTGCCTTAGCCTCTCAGAGTACTGAGTGTACAGAGTGCCAACACACCCAGCTGGGTGAACTTTTATAATGACTGTAGTACAACTTTAAAAAATGAATATTAAAACACTGAAATAAATAATGATGAGATATGCATAAGACGGAGATCTTCAACAATTGTACAGAGCAGCAGAAAGTGTACTGTATGTCCAATTAATGTTTTGGACTAATGTATTGATAGATCAGAGATATGAGAAAGCACTGGGGTAAGAAGGAGGCTTGAACTAAACTTAGAGGAATTTAAGTAAAATCAATTATGTTTGATTGTGGGAAAGACCAGTAGTTTTCAGTAGCAGGGGAGGTTATTAGAAAAGTAGAAATTTAGTATACAAGGAAGAATAAGAAAAGATCATGCTGAAGTGCATCACAAAAGAGAAATATCAAAATGAGAAGATAGATTGGGGAGATTTCTTTAAGCACCTCTTCTTTCTACTCAGAAAGAATGCTTTCCCTTCTTCTCCATTGATATCCTGTTCACTCACCAAGTGCTTATTGTTATAGGTCAAAATCAAGAGACCACCAAACGCTAGTTGGGGCAAAGTAAAGTTTCTTTTATTTCAGTCAGGCTGTTGGACACTGGTTGAACTATCCCTGGATTCAGAGTGAGTTTCCAGAGAGCAGCCCTGAGGAAGCTCAGCAATGGGTTTATAGAGGAGCCAGTGGAGGTATATTAAATGTAAAGAATGAGAGCTGGGAGATGTAATGAACTGAAAAAGGATGTTCCCCAAGAGAGGTCAACATTTTAAGCTTTGGAACTAGTAATTGTTATCTTGTATGGTTAAAAAAAATTGCATAGGTTTCAAATTTGGTTAATGCAAAGATTTTGAAGAGGAGTAATTGTTCTGTATTACTGGACAGGCCTTAAATGCAATCACATGTATCCATTTTAAGAGGGAGGTAGAGGGAGATCTCACACACATATGAAGGGCAGATGACATGGACAGAAAGCAAAGAATTCTGAAGACAATGGGTTTGAAGATCGAAATGATGTCTCATAGCTGTGTGCTGTTGTGGTAGTTTGGATTTGGAGTGGCCCCCAAAGTCTCATGTTCCTATGGATGCTGTTTTCTTGTGGGAGGTGGGGCCTGGCTGGAAGGAGTGGATGCCTGGGGCTTGACCTGGAGAGGCATGTACTGGTTCCACCCTCCCTCCCAGACTTGTCTTTGTTGTTCGGTACTGCTGTGAGGATCTCAGTCTCCAGAGCAATAGCTCTGGCTTTGGATCTAGCTGTGGCTCCACCATGTGATTCCACCATTTTCCAGAAGCACACTCATGAACAGGACTGATACCTTCTGAAATTGTAAGCTACAATAAATCTTTCCTCCCTAGGTATGGATGTGAGGTATTGAGTCACAGTGATGAAAAAAATAACTAAATAACTAATGGTCATGGTTATGGCTATGGTTTGGATCTTGGTGTCTCCTCCATGTGCTGTTGGTAGATGGGTCTGGCTAAAAGGAATGGACGCTTGGTGTTTGATCTGGAGGGATTGTGGGCCCAGGTGCCCACTCTGGGCTTGAGCGTTCCCTCCTCCTGCTTCAGTTTCCCAGAGTGCTGGAATTATGGGCCGAAGCCAACAGTTCCAGCTAGAAAAAATTCTAATTCTAAACTTATTTCTTTGTATTCTTCTTGCACTATTTATAGGAAAAAATATATAAATTTTTCCTTATGAATAAGTCCACTTTATCACTTTATCTACTTTATTGACCCACTGAATCAAATTGTTAAGATACTTGACACATTTCTTTGGTTTTAAACACTTTTTTCATCTATATTCATATTTACCACTATAATATCTACACAAATTTATATGTGTACAAATTTAGGCATAAACTAATATATATATATATATATATATATATATATAATCAAATTAAACTTGAATTTAACTTTAATTAAATTAACTTTAATTGAATTAACTTTAATTGAATTAATTTTAATTTAATTATCAATATATTAAATAAAGAAATGTATATTGTACATTTCTAATTCCATCTGAATAAAATATGATGTATTCCTTACAACAACCAACCATGTGTGTGTGTCCTTAGTGTTTGTGGCTCACAGTAACTACATTTGTTTTGGAAAGCTAAGCTAGTGCATATATATCACGTCTTGATCATCTTAATCTCCTCTTCTACCCTGCCTTGTCCTTTCCCAGATCTCCTTCCCCATCTCCACAATGTCTAGCTCCATACTCCCTACACCTCTCTTTTATGCTGTTCTCTAAATTAGTTATGTTTGGGGGTTCTCATTTAAGAGAAACTGTATCTTCTGAGCCTTTGTTTTTCTAACTTAACATTAACATCTTAAGATTCAGACTATACCGAATGTTTTTTTGGGGGGGCTCAGGAACTACTCAAGTAAGAAAATACTAAAGTGAAATGTTTAAAGTGTAGTAAGGAAAAAAAAAAAAACCTCATCAAACTAGAATCTGTAACCAATAGAATTATTTTTCAGAAGTGAGAGAGAAATTCAATTTCTTCAGATAAACAAAAACTGTGGGATTGGTTGCCAAGTTACCTACCCAGAAAGAAATGTTACAAGTTCTTCAGGGAGAAAGAAGATAATCTATGTCAGAAATTCTGATCTTCCTTTCCCCTCACACACACACACACACACACACACACACACACACACACACACAAAAGTGTGTTAGAAAAAGAAGTGGAGGTAAAAATAAACTTTAAAAAAAATACTCTGTTAAAAGGTACCTACAAAACCTATGAAGCAGTGTAGTGTAGTATGACTTGAAAGAAAGTTGTTGCAAGTGTATATTATAAACTCACGGGCAAACACTAAACCATTTTAATTTTTTTAAAAAAAGCATAATAGATATACTAAGAAAAGAGAGATAATCAGGTTGTAACAAGTTCATTTAAACTAGAAAGGCAAGAAAGGAGGCAAAATTTTTCCTTTAAGAAAGCAAAATAACATCAGTGAATGGAAAACTATATAAACTTTGCAAATACGAGGCCAGTGATGTCAATAGTTCATTAAAAGTTGAGTGGCTTTTACACTAATTAAGACATAAATTTTTAGAGTAGATAAAAATAAGTTCCCACTAAATGTTGTATACAAGGAACGCACATCAGGTATAAAAAACACAGATTAAAAATAGTGGGATAGAGAAAGCTCTATGATACTAATACTAACAAAAGACCTTGAATAGCTACCTTAATTCAGACACAGGCAATGTCAGAGCAAGAAAAATTTGTCAGATAATGTGATATGATATAATCTAATAATGAAGTGAGCAATTCTTCAGGAAGATTTAACAGTCCTTAACCTGTCATCTGAAGGAGAGTCAATACAGGTGAGGCAAAAACTGGATACTACTGTGAGAAGAAATAGGCAGGTCTATTAATGTAGCTGTGGACTTTAACCCTCCTTAATCAGTAATTGATATATATGGCAGACAGAAAATCAGCAAGCATATAGTTGAACAGTACCATCAGTTATCTTTACCTAGCTGACATTCTTTATGTATTTTCTCTACCATCAGAAGAATATAATTCTCCTCAAACCTATTGTATATTCACCAAACAGGCTTTTACTGAGACAAAACAAGTATTAACATATTTAAAAGATCAAAGTATGCCCTTAGGACACAATAAAATGTAACTAATGGAAAAACAGGGAGAAGTCCTAAAACTATCCTTAAATGACTTGTAGATCAAAAAAGTTATGTGAAATATTTTAAAATATTTTGAGCTAAACAAAAAATACAACTTGTAAAAATTTCTATAACACAGCAAAAGCAGGATTTAGAAGACATATATGGGGTAAAATACACTATTGGGGAAAGAAGAAAGAGGTAAAATAAATAATCTAAGACTTTACCTTCGGGAACTAGAAAAATAAGACCAATCTAAATTCAGAATAAGCAGAAGAAAACCAGCTTGATTAGTGCCAAATAAGAAGGAAGTGAATATTCTTCTCACACTATTGCCCATTCAGCACCTAGAGCACCCACGTGTCTCCCAAGGCTCTTATCTCCCTTTTGTCCATTAGCCTTGTCTTATCTTCAGACATTAAGCAACTAGTCCAAAATAGATAAGTACTTCTATAAAACACAACCAACCCTGTCTCTTCTCCCAGCTCAATCTAGACCTGCTAATTTTTATGCAAGCCAAAGAGGGTAAGAAGGGCACGATATGCTCTGCCACCTTCGTTTCCTTCCATTTCCCAACTCATGTAGATAAGGCTAACAGTGGAGAAGAGTTGTGTTAGAGAGTCCAGAGGTAAGGCAAGGGGTTGGAGGTGCAGCTCGGTGGTTAAAAGTGCTTGCTAAGTCTAGGGCCCTGGATTCAACTCCCCAGCACCACATAGGCTGGGCGTGGTGGCATATAACACATCTGTAGAAAATAAATGAGTAAATACAAAAGACCTACAGCACTGGGCCTGGTGCAAATTTTTTTTTTAAATTAAAAAGATTCTCTAAAAAATACATAGTTAAGGTGAAAACCCAGCACTGATCTTGTACCCCCTGAAATACCATGGCATAGAGCTCAAAGTATTTCGAGAATCTGACCTTTCTCTGGGTAGTATGCAGCATGGGGCAGGCTGGATTATATTTTCTGTTCTGTAAGACTCCATGGGAGATGTGAGTAGAAGACTGTTGAGATGTTGTTTTCAAGTGTGGCTTATACTCCAGTTCTTCATAAATGGCTCTCTGTCCCCTCATGGGTTGAGTTGGGAAAATCATCCCCTTTTTATTCACTGCAGACAGGGGAAGGTTAAGGAAACAGCACTCCAATAGTTGTATTCAGAAGAAATTCTTTCTGAACTCAGCTCAATCTCTGGCCATGTCTTGCATTCATCAACAGATAAGAGAGAGGCTAGGATTGAAGCACTTGCTTTGATCATCTTTCCACTAGTTTTGCCCTTTTGAATTTTATAATGTCTCCTCATTAGAATGCAGAAGTCCTCACCATGCATTGTCATGAGCTGAGACAGCAAAAATATGTTATTTAACATTCTGTGGTATATAGGAAAGAAAAAGCCTACTTGATGCAGTGGACTGCTTCGAAATGCAGGCTCAGTCTATTTCTAGATTGAAGAGAGAAAAGAATTCTTACTGTTGCAGCCCAAATAACTCATGGCTATTTGTGGCCAAGTATCAGAGTATTTTCATATTCAAAAGATATATTTGGGTTTTTTCATATGGCATTGAAAAGAATTATGAATTTTTGTTCAACAAATTTTACGGGGAAAATATTTTAAGGGAGGGAATTCTAATCACGAAATAGCAAAACTTCATCAAAATCATTTTGCTCATTCAGATTGCCAGAGATCTAGCTGGGTGTGGTGGCACACGCCTGTAATCGCAGCATTGTGGAGGCTGAGGCAGGACTCTTTAAGCCTGAAGGCAGCCTAGGCCATAGCAAGACCCTGTGTCAAACAAACAAATACAGACATTTTCAGAGATTTAGGGGCAACTGGCCCAAATTTTCTCTTTATATCTTATTCTGTTCTCCTTCAAGTTATTCTTTGAAGAACAGCTCTCAATGCATTCTACATCTAATACAATTTAAATTTATTGGATTTAATAGATCCAATTAAATTGATCTGTTATATCCCTCAAAGCCTTCTGTGTTTGGAAGGTGATTGGGTCATGAGGATTGACTGTATCAGTAGATTAATCTATTGATTTCCTGTGCTTTGACAAGGTGGGAACCAGTTGGGCAGGGCAAATCACTGGAGCATGACTTGTGTGGGGGGGGGGCGGAGGCGGGGGGGAGTACACCTTCCTTCCTGGCCCTGCCTTTCTCACTCTGCTTCCTGTTTGAAGGTGGGATGAGTAGCTCTTCTCCAGCTAGGCTGTCCTCTATGCTCTTTCTCTATTGTTAAATGCCCATGAGTAGACCAAGACCCTCTGAAACTGTGAGCTAAAATAAACCTTGCCTTTCTTAAGTTGGGGACATTTGGTATTTTGCTTCTGTGACAAGAAAGTGACTAAGGTACACTTCTCCAATGGTCTTATCAAAGTTTATCGAGACATTGTTAGAAGGGGAGAGAGGACTAACTGTACAAAAAAAGTGAAAGTTAAGATAGTTTTACCTCTGATATTTTGATAAATATAATCTGATTTTGTTCTCTTTTGTTTTTCCTGTTTAGCCAAGACTGTTGAATCTAAGCCACATCATAAAAAATTTACTGTTGAAACTGAGTCACATCATATAAAATTTACTGTTGAAACTGAGCCACATCATATAAAATTTACTGGTGAAACTGAGCCACATGATGTAAAGTTTATTGATGAAACCACGCCATATTGTTTAAGGTTTATTAAAGATGAAGCCACTTCAGTTAAGACAGACAAAATCAGTTTTCCCTATACTGTTTCAAGAGATCAACCACAACCAACTCTCACTATTCTAAATATCTTTTTTGATTATTTTGAACAAGAAAAAGCGACTATTTCGACCCTGCAGAGATTTGGTAAACACAAACATGTCTCTTCGCACCTCTCAGATACTACTACTGCTTCTGTTTTTCCAAGTCTTCTTTCAGCTTCCACTCAAATCTTATTGAAACCATCAAGTCAAGAAGTGCCACGCAAAATAGGAAAAAAAACTATCGATAAGAAACTTCAAGACATTTTAATTCTTACTTCAAAATGGCCCAAACCTTTATATGTTCCTTTCTCAATTGTTGATGACAAATTTCAGAAAGTGTATCCTGACTCTCAACCTTTACCAAGGAGTCCAGATTATTCTCAAAGGTCCCCTCTGAGAGATTTAAATGCAGCATTGCCAAGCCCTCGATCTAGTCCTACGTCTTCTAAAATAGAAAACCAATGGTCTGCACGTTTCCAGCCTAGAGGTTTGGTCATCGGTAAAAGGATGATAAGCATTAATCAATTTCCAAGTGCTGTTTCCCTGCCAGCACCAGTTTTACCAAGAAAACCTCACCAACAGTCTTTAATAGGTAAATAGAATCGGAACAGGGTGTGGAATAAAGGGACCAGTTAGAGCAAAGGAGGAAGAAGAAATGGAAGAAAATAGTGCACCTTCCCTGGGTTATCAGGTGAAATGATAGAATCTCCTTTTAGCTTCCATTAAACAGCTGGCCAGAGGTCAATCACAGAAATTCTGACCTCACAAATCTGCCATGGCAAACTGGGTCTCCATGTAGATAGTACTGATGGACGCCAGGAAGAAAATTGAAAGGCCCAGGAAACCTATATAAAGGAGAAATGAGAATGAAGAATGACTTAAAAGTGATCTAGATACGCTCCAGAAGTAGCACGCCAGTGCTAATGGATGGCTTCATGGATACATTGCCATCCATGATCCCAGTCTACTAAGTAATGGCCAATTATGGTAAAGTCATAACATCCTCAAACGAATTTTCACAAGTGTGTATAAGTTGTTCTATTTTTCTTTCTTTTCCCTAGAAGCTCTTGCTGAAAAAAATGAAAAGGCAGATAGTGTTCCAAGACCAGCTGAAGGTAAATGCTAGGCTTATACCATACTTTTAGAAATCATATAATCTCTGTATAAGTAGTAGTAATAGGATTTGTGAGTGAGTGTGTGTGTGTGTGTGTGTGTGTGTGTGTGTGTGTATCATTCGTACAAATGTCTCATCTCGTTTTCAATTTCCTAAGCCATTTACCCAGCTGTTATTTCAAAATATTGACAATGAACCAGATATTATACTTATATTGGAAATATAAAAGCTAATGTATTTTTAATCTGGGTGGGGCAGACAGACAAGCAGTATCAAAAGTTAACCACTTTCAACATGCCAGACATTGTCCTAAGTATGACCTTAGTTACCTATTAGAAAAAAATTAAAAATTATGTTTGGAGAAAAATTTTTGTGCCAGGTCTGGTGGTGTACACCTGTAAGCCTAGTACTTGGGAAACTGAGACAGGAGGATTGCAAGTTGGAGTTCTGCCTAGACTAAAGGAAAATTCAAGGCCAGCCTAGAACATAGGGAGACCTAGTCAATAAGAAAGAAAGAAGAAAGAAAGAAAATGAGAAAGAAAGAAAAAAAGAAGATCATACTATTCTTGATGCACATTTATCTCTGCCAACAATCTTACAAAAATGTTGTGTAGCAAATAATTATCAGGCACACAAAGAGAAAGATCAAATAAAATTAGCAGAAATAGTCAACAGTATAAACATAAAGGTATTAGAATTATCAGACAGATTTTAAAATAACATAACTTCTGGTTCTGTTTATGATCAGAACTAACCTTGGACTAACCTTTCTGAAAAAATCAACTATCACAGAATTCAGAATATCCATAAAATATCTCATAAGCATGAAGTATTTTGAAAAAATGTAACTTGTGAGTTAAGCTGACCTTTATCTTGTCTTTTTTGTTGTTGGCATGGTGGTTTGAGAGAAAACAAGTAGAACATGTTAATTTTAGTGGGCAGAGAAGATCAGACATCTTAGTGGACAGTATAGTTGAGACTTGGGGAGCAAAGTCTTGGAAAGGAGAGAACTAAAGGGAAATTAACTAAAAAAATGTGTAGGAGTGTTGGCTGATTTCTAAGCTATGCAAGCACAGTATAAGCCTTTGAGAAATAGCAGAAAACATCAGTTGAGAAGTTAAGGAATTGAGCATAATTTTTTTCTAGTTGTGCATAAGGTTTAAGCTTGGTCAAAGCCCAGAGAAACGCCTTTGTGAATACATGGGCTTTCAGTTGAGGACTGGAAGACATGCCTTGAACTAAGGATAATGTTCTAGAGAAAGAATGAAATTGAAACTAACCCTAAAAAGTCTGAAAAACAATCTTTGATAAATCAAAGTTATACTTCCTATCTAGTTGAAAAAAACCAATAGTTGTCCTAATGAAGTAAATTTAAATATAGAGTGCTATCCAGAACTCTTAAAAATGTTAAAAATGTTCCTTCAAAACATCAGCATTAAGGTTAAAAAAAATCACAAAGCATCCTGAAAAACAAAAACAAAACAAAAAAACTAACCCAGGATTAAATGTCTAAAAACCAGTATAAAGAAACCGACAGTAGAAACTGAGCATATAAGTTGACCAGTTATTGAAATCTCAAACAAGGATCTGAAAACAATAATGATTGTTGTGTTAAAAAAAAAAATAAAAAGAAGGTTAGAGAATTTCACCACAGACCTGGAAAAAAAATTTTTTAATTCGATTCAAGTAAAAGTGAACAACAGAAACACAGATATTTCAACTCCTATATTTAGTAAAGGCTACACAGCAGAGCATTGTAGCTGGAGAGCTTTCTGTGCTCACCATTCCCTTCAGTTGCTCTGTCACTCTCTGCGACCTCAAATAATTTCCAGGTCCTGTCTGCAACCTGAGCCTAAATCAGCAAGTCATGTTGTCATTTATACTTTATTGAGTTTTATCTACTCTTATGGTCCCTCCTTCGGAAAATTCAAGGTGAATGTAAGGATCCTCCAACATATTGGGGAATTTCTTACTACTTTCTTTTTTATTCAAAAAACAACTGTGTAGGTTTAGACCTTGAGGGAGGATGATCAGAGAGCAGGCCACAGTCTAGATCTTAACTCACCATTTTTTCTTGTTCCATTTCTTCTACCAAGACAAGATGATGCTATATCACATTAGAAGTTGTTCTCTATTTAGTGATTGGTTAACTTTCAGATCTCTTGATCTAAAATGAGCATTGAGGGTGTATTTTAGAAATTAAAAGCTGAACATTTTTATTGTTCTAGGATGCTTTATTTCCTCTCATTGAAGCAATGGCATAAAAATTACTGGGATTGTGAAATGTGTTTCTGCAAGTAATACAGAAGAATGGGCTGTAAATGTAAAGTAAATTTCATAAAGTTACAGAGTACTTTCTACCTACACTTTGGTATATATTTCAATAGGCCATTTTAATGGAAGATGAACCCCTGTAAGTCATTTAAATATAGATGATGTTTTAGTTGCTAGTTTGTTGCGGGGACAGAATACTCAACATCACAAATTGAGAGGGAGTGTCTTAGATACATTCTCATCACTGTGACTCAACTCAATATGCATAAATTAGGGGAGGAAAAGTTTTATTACAGCTCATGGTTTAGAGGGTCTCAGTCCATTCACAGATGGGTGGCTGGAAAATAGCGTAATCACATGATGGGGCCACAGCTAGAGCCAGAGCTGGAGCCAGTGCTCCAGAGTCAGAGATCCTGTAAGGCAGCATGGCAGAACAGGGACGCCTGGGAGGAAGGGCAGATCAGCACACCCACTCCTTCCAACCAGGCCCCACCTCCCAACACTACAGAGTATCCGTAGGATCATGAGGCTTCTGGGGGACACTCCAGATCCAAACCACAACAGGGAGGAAAGTTTCATTTTAGGTCCCAGTCTCAGAAGTTCTCAGTCCATTCATGGGTGACTAGCAGTGGCGGAAGCACCCAGCAGAGGCCTAGTAGGACAGCTGTTCACGGCATAGCAGACAGGAAGCCACGTGAACAAGGAAAATGGTTATGTCCCAGTTATGCACTCCTTCCAGGCCAAGCCCACAGTCTATTGCATGCCCTAACCCACCACACATCTGTACTCAATCTCTCCTGACCAAATCCCACCTTTTAATAGCATATGGTTCCACAAACATTCCACAACATTCAAATATATCAGGTCTTAAAGGAACATTCTAGATCCAAACCATAATAGACGGCATAGCTAATTTCTGGGTTGTTTGGAATGGCAAACAGCAACAACTGAGACTGGATGAATGAAGGATGTGGGTAATTCCTTGCAGAGGTTGTATACAGCTAATATTTTATCGTAACTTTTTTTTTTTTCAGCACTAGGAATTAAAGTCAGGCAGGGCCTTTGCCCAAAGCTACCTCCCCAGCCTCAGCCACTTCTTACTTTTTACATTTTGAGACAGGTTCTCACTAAGTTGCCCAAACTGGACTCGAATTTTATTCTCTCCTGCCACAGACTTCTTCATGGCTAACATAATAGGCATATACCTCTGTGCCTGTCTGTAATAACACGTTTAAATTTTATGTTTTGTTTAGTTTCCGTTGAAAGAAGAAAAATAGATTATGTAGATGAACATATTTTACGTGGTGAAGGTTTTAAGACTGTCACAGCAACGCGATACGAAACACTCACAGCAATGGCCAACCTGGCTGTAGCAAGTTGCCAAATCTATGGAAGAAATGCACTTAATCTTAAGGTATGCTAGATCTTTCTGACAACAATATCCTGCTGTGTTTTCAGTTCTTTTTTTTCTTTTGGTTTCCTAATGAAGGTTAGTTTTCCTGATATTGAAGGAGTCTTTCCTATTGCAATAGAAATTTCAAAACCACACACACACGTTGAAATTTTATCTCTAAACCTATCTGTCTTACTGTGTCTTCAATTCACCAACTAAGTTTTAAAAAAAGAATCTCAGATCCAAAATAGGTGTAGATTTTTTTTTCATTATTTAGCATAAGAGAGGTGAGATTCAGAGCTATCATATCTTTAAATTATCAGCAATCTTTGAACCTTGTATCAAATCTAGTACTATGTTAGTTTTTACTGGACAAAATCCCATTATAATGAAAACAGTAATGCTAGCTACCATTTGTTAGTCACTTGCTACATTCCAGGCCAATGCTGTGGCTAAAACTTACAATTCTACAAAGTTGATGAAATCAGTGATGTTCGAGGAAAGCAACTTGCTAAGACCACAGAGTAAGCAGGTAGCAGAGCTTGGATTTGAACCCAGAGCTCTTTGGCTTCAAAAATAAATGATCAACATCCAGTATGTATATGTATCAATCCCCCAAGATGCATGTAATTATCACAAATATACACTAATAAAAATTGAAAAAAAACAGTAGTGACAATCTTGAGTGCCATCTTTCAGCCAAAGCAAAATATGCACTAGTTCTTCTGTGAGATTGAGTGAGAAATATAAGAAGTCTATGTTGTTTGACAGTCAAATTCCTAACCAAGAACAGCGTAACATGTAATGTGTTTTATCATCTTAAAGGAACCTCTGGTTGAAAAGGCCACTTTTCCATTCTCTGACAAAGAGCATTTCTCGAAGGCAAGCATGGTGCCATGTATTCAGAGGCAGAGCTTGTACGTAATTGAATAATTTGGCAACTATCTTGCATACAACAGAAAACACACTAGTCCTTTCCCAAGATTTCAGCTTTCTACCCAGTTTATATAGTTTTTTTTTTTTTTCCCCAAAAGGAATTTTTGAAATCAGGATTTCTTCCCTTAGGGCTTCAAAATTTTCATGTTTCAGGTTTATCATTGGAAGGATTTTGAGCTTTAGATATTTCAGATTTAGGGATTTCCATCTTTTGGAATTTCAACACTTGTGAAATTCAGCTTGCTTTCAATACTTGTGAATTTCAAAACTTGCCTTTGGAGTTATGATAAACTTCAAAAGAAATCTCCTACAGCTAATACATTAAATCAGCAAAGTTATAGTGTGTAAACTCAACATACAGAAATCAGTTGTGTTTCTGTAAAGCATCAAGGAGTATTAAAAAGATAATTCCATTTACAGTACCATCCAGTAGGAAAAAATGGGCAAAACACACGAACAGATAGTTCACTGAAACAGATGACATTTGTTAATGAAAATAAATGCTTGACTTCACTCACAATAATAATGACACAATTTAAATAGAGGGGCAGAGAATGTAGCTTGATGGGAGATTGCTTGCCAGGCAAGCATGAGGCTGTAGGCTCCATCTGCGATGCTGCACAACCACAGCCCAGAGATACATTTTTTTTCCCTCAACAGACCGGGGAGACTTGGATAGTATATCTTATTGGTGAGGTTGTAGTTTTGCTTTTAGAAATTCAAAATGGTATACCCCTATAGAGAGAATTCATCATTAATAATTAATATATTGTCTCATTACTTGTTTTAGGGATTTTTTATCCTGAATTGTCCAGACTTAACACCTTTGGCTTTCCAGTTGGTATATCTTAATTTATCATTTAATGATCTCTCTAGATTCCCTACCGAAGTAAGTCCATTTTTATTATTGCATGTGTATATCTGTAGCTATAATTTATTATTGAAAATAGCTGTAGTACAAATCGATACCTTATGTTACCTTGAAATGAATATAAAGTCAATATATTTTTGGTTTGTATCCCAAAAGGCTTATTTATAGAAATTCAAAAATCACAGTACATTTTTCTTGAGTGACCCCAGGATGTAGTCTGTAAAGGCTGTTATTATCAGACTTCCAAATATCTTCTTATAATTGAACAATGTATAAAAGGTAATTTATTCTCCTAATTCTGAATAAAACCCAAAATATACTTACCCAGGGGCTAATAAGAGGCTTTTAAAACAAAAGTAGTGTCTGGGTGCTGTAGTGCATGCCTGTAATCTCATTCACTTAGGGGTCTAACACAGGAAGATTTCAAGTTCAAGGCTAACTGGGCAACTTATCAGGACTCTCTGTCAAAATGCAGAGGGCTGGAGATGTATCTTCATGTTCCCTGGGTTCAGTCTCTAGTGCACACACACACACACACACACACACACAATTAGCGACTTAGTGACCAAGTAATATAACAAGTTTTAATTACCATACACTACAATAAGATATTCTGCTTAATAAAATGTATAAAGGATAACCAAATATGGGATGATGTAATTTTATGTCATTTAAAATAGAACAGTTACGGCATAATTTTACTTTCCATGTCTTGTACCAATGCTTCATTAGTCACTGGGTGATTTGTTGCTGTGTGAACTATTAAATATTGGCTTTTCTAATTGACTTGTAGCAAATGACCCTCTGTATTTCAAACATGTAGTATTGAAAACACATTCCTCAGCAAAACAGACAAAATGCCTTCTTCGTGGAACTTACACTTTTGGTGAAGTGAGATCATAAATATGAATACACCCTTATGTGTGGTTTGTCCTGTGGTGATATGAGCTAGGAAGAAAAAATTTAAAAAAAAAACAAGTGAAAGGGACAAAGAGCTTTAATAGTGTCTTAATTTTTCACTACAAGTCATCACTTTTTTTCTATTGCATGAAATAAGTTTTATCAACTTGACTAGCACAAATTGACAAGAATTTCGAAGGGACGTGAGGATCTTAGTTCTCCATGCTTTAACTTTTCTTGTAAATAGACATAAATAAGTAATGTAGAGTAGAGAGACACGACCAAATGTTTCATTAAATTTAATGTCAGACTGCATCTCTGGGTACTCCTCAGCTCTAGGCACTCCATCTGAAAATTGGCAGGTAACATTTATGTCAATTGAAAATGGAAGCGAAAATATACCAGAATATTGATTATTTTTCCAGAAATCTTAAGATCTCTTTTCAAATTCCTGTATCAAATGAAAAAAAAAAAAAACAAGGCTTTCTATTTTGCTCCATTCAAAGGACCCCATTTAGCCAATGTGCTGAAATGCATACACCTTGAAGACTCATGTTTAACTTATTTAAATGATTACTCAAATCCACTACAAATGTTAAATCTTTATCGTCAAGTTCTGGCACAAATTTTGTTTTTAAAAATGTAGGTGATTTCATTTGATGTGACAAATCACACTGTTTTTCAGTATTTTCTCTCATCTTGTCATTTTACTTTCAAAAAGTAAATGATGTTGCCACAGCATTCATTCTTTTAAGGAATTCTTGGAATTGGCAATGATTTAATCCTTTGGCCCTACGAGGTTAATGGCCCTGATGAAATTTTGCGTAACATTATCCATTTTTCAAGCTTTTGCACATGAATTTTCTTGATACACTGTGCTGTTCTTTTACCTGCAATCATCAGGATATCATCAGTAACTATACCTGATATGTTCATAATAGACAAAGAAAATCACCTTAATGTATTTTTTACCGTTTCACATAAATCTTTTCATTTATTTGTATCTCCTAATGACACTAAAGAAGCCATTTCTTCAGTGATATTATGTTCATCATCAGTACCTCTAAAAAATGGCAAGCTGTGTGGTATCTGTGGCATCCGCACTTTCATCTACCACCAAATTATAAAACCTCAAATTAGCAGCTTTATTCTCCAAACTTCTTTTAATAGATTTTTCCAGTTTCTTCATCTTTCTATAGTCTGGTGAAACAAACTAGTTTTAGGAACATCTTTTTTTTATCAAGGCAAATTCTATCTGTCACAGCTTCTATACATTGCTTAATAGATTCAACATTAGTAAATGGTTTTGACTTTTTTGCTGATAAATTTGCTACTATATAACTACAATAGAGTCCATTTAAGCTAAGATTTTTAAAAAAATTTTAAAGGACTTTTTAATCAGTTCCACTATGTTGTCCCTGTGACACTTTCCTTGATACACCCAAATAGAGCGGTGTTTTTTTGTTTGTTTGTTTGTTTGTTTTGGTTTGGTTTCGTTGTTTTGTTTTTTGAGGCAAGGTCTCTGGAGCCCAAGCTGGCCTTGGACTCACGGCAATCCTCTTGTCTCAGCCTCCCAAGTGCTGGGATTACGGGTGGGCACCACCACGCCTGGTTTGTGTGGTACTGGGGAAGTGAACTCAGGCACTTTGCACTTGACTTAGTGCTTGCTAGGCAAGCGCTTTAACCACTGAGCCGTTCCTCCAGCCCCAGCAATGTTTTTGTGAATACAGACCTGTTCAAATTACAGTCTTTGAAAACTGGAACAAATTCTCTACAAATTAAATAGAAGTCCTTACCATTTGCCTGGACAAAAAATAATAGTCATCTGTCTGTTTTTCACTGAACAATCTTCCTTCATCCAGTGTTTCCTTTTTGAGTTCTGCTTTCTTTTGAGATAATGAGGAAGCCACGTAGCCAATGCATCATCGCCAACACCGACACTAGGTAGCGGGTGAAGTCACAAAAAGCAAACAGGGACACGCGAGAGAAGGCCAGCATCAGCTCGTCCTGTGACGAATCCACGGTGACTTCGCACCTCTGACAGGTTCCCTTTGGGCACAGCTGGGGCGGAAAGAGGAGTAAGTTCAACAAAGTGGAAGACTTGTACCTTGATGTGCTGATATCGTTAAAAAGAAATTAAAAGAAACAGATGGAAAAACATTAATATTGCTCAGAAGACAGTATTTCCAAATTAATCTACAGATTTATTTTATCATGATGAAAATTATACTGCTTTTAATAGAATTACAAGCTGGTTCTAACATGTATAATAATTCAAGGGATTCAAGGGATTCCAAAGAGCCAAAACAATTTTGTTTCAAAGAAAAAATAAACTTAGAAGACTCACACTTCCTGGTGGCAAGATTTAGTATGCTGTCCTCCAATTTTGAATTTTTAAGATCATAAAAAAAGATTTACTGTAATATTAAAAAGCTGATATCAAGCCTTATTATGATTCAACAAAGAGCAAGATATAAGTAATAATCACAAATTTCAGTGATATAAACATATATTATATATATAAATGTGAATGTGTGTGTGTGTGTGTGTGTGTGTGTGTGTATGGGTATGAACTTCCTTATGAAACAATGATATCCCAGTGAGTCAGTCTAGTAGTCTGACTATTCCTAAAACCTTCCTTATCTCCGAAGTTAATTACACTCATCTTCCTGGCTCTGCAGCTGTCTTCTGCTTTCCGTATCTTTATAAGGTTGCTTTACAGGAAACTATGAGATTGACAAAAAGAATGATTGTTTCCATTTAGACAAGAACAATTCTGGAATGAAAGACACTAGAATGCATTAACTGCCCCATTTCAATATCATATGCAAAGAAATGCAGGTTACTTGTTTCAAAAGTTTTCCAGAAGTAATTTTTGAGATAGATGATACAAGTCAGTTTATGTTGCTGTGCTAATTGTACTATATTAGTTCAGAGTTCATAAAAGATAACAACTATAAGAGTTTGCATACTTTACTATTCCATTCATGTTTGTTTCTGTTTTCTATTCTTCAGGTACTTTGTCTTAAAAACTTACAAGTACTGAAATTGAGAAATAATCCTATCAAAACAATTCCTAATGAAATTCAACAACTTAAGTTCCTCAGAATCTTCAGCATTGCCTTTAATTTTATTTCTGAGCTCCCATTTGGGTAAGTTTAATTAAGGTTAAGGTTAATCTGTGATCATAAACACTAAATGAGGAGTTTATAATTTAGTAAAGGATCAACTGTTCTTTTGAAAGCAGTAAGAAACTTTTTTGACTACTTAGTAATTCTTACTTTGTTCTAATTAGCTGGTTTCCTTCATATAGTATTAAAAATAATCCCACCACATATATAGATGTCAGGTAATATGGATCCAGTGAATACATATCGGGTGACCTGGTGTCTGCTTATGGATTAAATTAGCCTAAATCACATAAAGTTCACGTGAGAACCTTGCACCTGCCCCTGACAACCCCTTTTTGGACACTGAACTTGGAATTAGGAAATCTAGGTTTTAAAGTTATTGATAATTATCTGCTTTATCTGTGGAGAGTAACTTGTTTATGCTTGGTCTCAGTCTATAAACTAAAGAGATTGGTTGGCATCTGCGGTGTCTAAGGTCTTTTCAACTCTAACAGGAATGCTGGTACCTTTCAGTGTATAGAATTAAAGTTCTTTCCACATACAAAATGTTTCTTTAAACTGTCAATTTTTTGACTCCTACTGAAAACTTCAACCAAAAAATTAGATAATTTTTCCAACTTGTATTGTAGTAAATTGAATGTAGGTCAAGGATAGGCACATACAAATGCAATTACATATACACATAGAACTATACATACTTAGTTTCATATACAACTACATAAGCATCAATTTATACTGGACAAACTATTACCATAAATCCATATTTTAAACTCACAACTATCACTTAAAATACAATAAAAAACCTTCAAAGCAACTAAAATTTTACCATAATTAAAAGGTCAATATTTTTGTTTATTGTTTATATATTGGTCAAGTAGGTATGAACTGTTGGTTATATAATAAAGGTTTTAAGGTAGTTTTCAAAAATATTGGTGTATTAGTCAGATTTCCCAGAGTGGGGGCAAAACACCTGATGCTACAACTTAGAGGAGGGAAGGTTTACTTTTGCTCATGTTTTTTTAAGGGCTCAGTCCATGTTTGGCTAACTCCACGACCAAAAGAGCATGATGGAAAGGTCTGGCACAGGGAAAGCTTCTTGCTCCACAGCAGCCAGGAATCCGAGGGAAGGGAGGAACCAGAGACAAAAACACATCCTTCCAGGGCATCCCCGACCCATAACCCACCTCTCACCAGCCCACCTTCTAACATGGAGCAATGGAATGAATCCACAGAAGATCCAACCATCTTCCAAACGCATGAGAGTCTGTGTGTGGTGGTGGTGTGGGGTGGGGGGAGGGGGGGGAACACTGTAGACCAATAAAACCAACAAGTGGTGTTTTGAAAACAAGCCACTTAATTTTTATTAACCAACATCACACATACATGCATATCAAACATACTGAGACCATGAATGAAAGCACAAGGGGAACCTCCAATAAATTTACAACAACCTCTGACATTAATGAAAATGTTTATTTTGAGAGCTCTCAAATGAGCCTCACCTAGAGGGCACTTACACAACGTGGACAATGGGAAACAAGTGCTGTATTCATTACATTGAAGAACTGCTGTCAGACACAGCCTGCTGAGCACAGAGGACGTGATACCGAGTGGCAGGGTCTAAGGAGCAATCACTAAACAGAACTGAATGAAGCGCAGTGAACCAGACAGTTATGTAATACATTTGAGCTAGTTTCTGCTTCATATAAGTTTTGTAGTTTGGATGGTATTGCTGTCAAAAGTAATTACACCAATACACTTTGAATAATATGCTTTCATTCTTGCAGTTAATCCAGCAAATCTTTATAAAGAATCTTCTTTGTGCTGCTAAGGGCTCATCACCTAGGAGAAAGGCAGAACTGAACAAAATTAGTAAAGTAAAAGAATGGAGCTGTACATTGTAAGATGTCTGAATGCCAGAGAGTGGCATGTAGAGATGACCTGCTGGAAGAGATAATACTTGCTGCAGGTGTGACTCTGGGCTGGCTGGGTCACTGGGGAAACAGCAAGGAGACCACTGGTCCAACAACAGTATGGGTATTTCTTCAAGGAGTAGAGAGGGAAAGCAGCATCTAAAATATAATGTGGGAAACAAGCAGATTGGTTTCTTGAAGCTAAGTGGGCAAAGGCAAGTGAAAGACCTCTGAGTCTATTGTGGTAATCAGGGATTGGATTATTCAGGTGCCTTGTGAGCTGCGGCAAAGAATTCATACTTTACACCATATGCAATGGGCAGCATTTACAGGGCTTTCCATAGGGAGTCGGCCTCCTGTTTTAGATCACACTGTGGTGGTGTGAAGCCGGGGGGGGGGGGGGGTCTTTCACAATTTTTTAGGCAAGACATGAAAAGAACCTGGGCCAGGGCAGTGACAGTAAGCACAAAGAAGTAACACACTCTTGAGAAATGAAGTGAAATGTGCAAGATCTGGTATTAATGAGATGTAAAGCACACAAGAAATAGGGGAGTGAGAGTTTGAAAACAGGAGACTCTCAGATGCCATGTGAAATCAACTTACTAAGTACTTACCAATATTTGATTCTATCCTAAAAGTTGAATTTAGATTGGTAAGTGGAAGAGATACAACCTTTCCTCTTGTGGATCTTAGAACCCAAGAAAAAGATAAGGAAACTTCCATGAACACCTCAATAAATGAATACATACATATGCATATGAATAAACATTCTTAGGTCTGCAAATGCAAAGTACAATAAAATGTCAAGAGAGACAAGGATTAAAATGAGGTTCTAAGAAGTTTCTGAGGACATGACACTTAAGCAGAAACTTGTGAGTACAGGCCAAGAAAGGAAAAAGCTGTTCATGCATCGGAGCTGACAGAAGTGAGGAGTCAAAGGCTATTACAAAGACAACCTGGCTCTGGGTGTGAGGAAGTGTGGCCTCGGGTGAGGTCCAAGAGTTGAGATCCTATCCCCTCCTCTCAGTATTTCCCCTTCCTGCTGAGGGTTGGCAAGTCCTCTTTTATTAATGTCTTTAGTTACACTGACATAGATGCTTAGGTGTCCTGCGTCTACTCAAAATATTGACCTTTCGTGGCCTTTCTAGTTCTGAGAGAGAACCAGAATATGTATAGTGCCATATCGGGTGAATAAGGTGGACGAGGACCCTCTGCAAAGTTTGCCTTTTCATTAGGTGGCACTCAGCAGCCGCATTCATCATATATTAGATCACACTGTATAAAAAGGGGGAAAGAGGACTGCTGGAGCTGCCTCAGGAAGTGGCAAGAATGATACAGTGGGTGTGTCTGCATTGAGAGGGGAGTATTTTGAGGGACGAGACTTTTGAGAAGAACATCTGAAGGCCTTTGTAGGTGGAATAGAGGTGAAACTTAAAGGATGCACCGAGACAGGCATAATTATGGTCTCCAAAGGCATCTGCACCCTGCTCTGCAGAACACATGGCTGAGGTACATTGTCTTGCAAAGGCAGTTAAGGTTAAGGTGAAATGAAGTTTTCTAATCGCCTGATTTTAAGGGAAGGATATTATCCTGAGTTGTTCACATGGGTCCCATCTAGTTGCCTGAGCTCTTAAAATGGGAGAGGAGGCAGCAGCATTTGTGAGAGAGACACAGCGTGTGGACTGGCTGGAGCTGTTTAGAAGGTGAAGGAAAGAGGCCATGTGTCAAGGAACATGTCAGGCTATAAAACCCAGGACTGGCCTTCAGCTTACAGCCAACAGGAAAACAAGGATCTTCGCTCTGCAGCCAAGAGGAACTGAATTCTGTCAAGAACCTGAAGGAGCAAGAAAACAGATCCTCCAGAGAGGAGGGCGCCCCTGCTGACGGCTCCCCTGTGCTGAGACTGTGCTAGACTTCGGATCTCCAAACAAAACCAAATCTGTGTCACGTTAGCGTGCCACACTGTGTTGTAGTTTGTAGGGCAGCAATATAAAACTCATCCAAAACCAGTCAAGGATTCCCACTCGTGTGAGGATCACATTGCCACAGAGGGAGACCTTGGGAGGTAGTTAGCGACATGAAGAAGGAAAAAGAACATCGTAAGGGGAAGAGAGTGAAATTTACATGCGATATTGATTTGGGTCTCATTTTTAAAAGGAACACCTGAACAAAAGGTGGAGATTAATACCATACACTCAGCAGTATTTTAGTAAGTAAAATAAATATTATTCAGCTTGTTTGAAACCAAGGTGTAAAATTTAAATTGAGAGATACACTTTTTCTAGGTTTACCTGACATAGGAAAAGCAGTTGCTTACTGTGACTAAGCATTTTATTTAAATGATTGTCTTTTCCTACTGTCAATATTTTTCTCATGGTTTCTTTCTGTTAAAAAGAACACGCATATTTCTGAAATATATTGTTGCAATGACTTCTCAGAGGTTTTCTAAAGCCATGGCGTGGAGTTCTTTTACACTTATCTTGCTGTTCCCATGGACCTTTCCAGTGCCATAGATCTTCCAATGTGACACGGTGGAAACGCAAAGTGTTTCCAGAGCCGGAGCTCTGCACCTGAGGCGCGGCGAGCTCTGGCAGGCCCTGGTCCACCCTGAGCTTCACCTTGTATCTAAAAGTTAGAAAAATTGAGCTGGTTTTCAAAGAAACTACAAAAATCAAATAAGGCTTTGCAAATTATTTTTTTAATTTCTTAAATTATTTCTACAGATTTTTTTCTTTTGCCTTTGATCTAAATGTCTAAAACGAAAGCAACAACTGATTGTTTTAATGTGGGCCAACTCATAAGGAAGAAATCTGGTTAAAGCACACGTTCACTAAGACTTAAATTTTTTTTCCAGAGGCCGGAGGAATGGCTCAGCAGTTCAAGCACTTATTTAGCAAGTGCTAAGTACCTGAGATTGATCCCCTAGGACAACATAAATTGGGTATGGCACATGCCTGTAATCCCAGCACCCAGGAGGCTTGGACAAGAGGATTGCTCTGAGTCCAAAGCCAGCCTGGGTTCCATAGTGAGTTCAGGGCCAGTGTGGGCTACAGAGTGAGATCCTATCTCAGAAAAATTTCTTTTGGTCCAGTCCTTCGCTTTGGCCTACTTAGGACATCCACTATGAGGCAGATGTGGAGGGAGAAAAGCCCATGTTTGAGAGCAGAAACAGGCTGGGCGAGCTCTCATCCCAACTATGGACATGCAACTCCCCTACTTAATGTACGGAGCTTGATAACCACAAGAGGCTCTCTGATTTGTCTTTTTAACATCTTTTAGAATAAATATAATGAATCTTTTAGAATAAATAGTATGAATCTCAAAGAATTTTTTCTCTCCTCAAAGCATTTGAGTGGAAAAGATAAGAAAAACAAAAAAGAGGGGAGGAAAAGGCCGGGAGAGAGGCATGCTGGGTACTATCACTGCCTTTTATGTGAAGGAAGGAAACACATATTTTATAAAGAAATACTATTGGCTACGGCTTTTCAGATGCAATGCCAGAGGTTGTGGAGAAACAACTGTCACAAAACTAAAACAGGAGTCCTTATCTTTTCTCCTACTAGATACCAGGAGAAAAATGACACAGAAAATTGCTACTTTTAACTAGCGGAATCAAGCGTTTGCCTGGCTGGTCTGACTCAATGTGCTTTCATTGGTAGGCAGTTTCTTCAGGAAACAAGCTGTTTAGCACAAGGACTAAAATCCCACTTGAGAGGCTATATTCAGAGCCACGTCTGAAATTACAACCATTTATTTTCCCATAGTGTTATTGATTAAATGGGGAGATTGAATTTCTTTGTTTCTACATATCTGAAGGAAAAGGACAGCTGTATTTAATTTTAAACTACCTTGAGTAAGTTACCTGGCATTCTATAGCTTCTATTTTTTAAAAATCTATACAAAAATAATATTAGATAAATGATCACTCCAAATTGCCACAAACATACAGTAGGCTACCAATACATGGTATTTAAATTTCTGTGGTGATGATCACTGGAAATACCTGTAATTATTAACACTAGCCCATTAGCAGGGTTGTATAATAGCTATTAGCAGAGTTCTATAATAGCTTAAGCAGCTTTTTCCCAACAATGTGCTAATAAATAAAGCATTGAAATAAAACCTCTACCCATTCTTTTAAGAAATGTGGTAGATTCAGTGCTTGTGAGGTATAAGGTCCCAGGCCAAAGGGAGGCTGCTCTCTGAAATCATATGTAGATGAGACGTTTTCCAATTCTAGACCCAATAGAGCTTCTTAGCTCCTCAACGCTGCCGCTCAGCTTCTGTAGTCACAGGTACGTCACCCACGGAGAAGGCCTGGAGCCGAGCTACTTTGCCAGTACTGGAGTGATAAGGGAAGACAGGATGGTTTTGGTATCTGCCAGAGGCTAGAAAATTAAGTGTCATGAATTTAAATTTCAAAACAGAGCAAATAATCTTAACATTTGTCCGTAGAAGTGAATAAGAAGCTGGGAGTGAACACTGAACTGCAAAAAGCATCTCTTTTGCTTTTCCTATTCAACCTTCCTAGTACCTCAGAGCAGATGATTTTAAATAACTGGGATCACCATTCCCTTCCATTAGTTGGTTTTCTCCTCAGCACTTACGATGCACTAGGCAAGCTGCAGGACACTGCATACATAGAAACAGCAAATGGAACCTCTGGCTTCCAGGACCCGGTAATTACAGGAGACAGAATTAAATGCAGATCGTGGTCTGTGCCATTGCAGAGGCAAGCAAAGAAGCACAGGACGGCTCACGCAGTCTGAAAGACTTGGAGAGTTCCTCGCAAGAGCTGATATCTGAGCTGAGCCTCAAAACACACAAAAACAATGGTCAGAGGCAGGTTTTGGGGGATTATGTATTGGTGTTTTCAGAGAATTGTAGCAAATAAATTCTGGACCACAGAGGAATATGGGGGAAAGGAAGATGAGCTGGCCAAGTAGTCAGAGGTTAGGTCATGAAGACCTTGAGGTTTTATGCTAAAATGGTCAGAAGCTAGTGAAATACTGCACCTATCATGCTTTAGTTATTTCATGCAAGTAGTTTTTCATCTTTTATTTTCATGGAAACAGGAAGGTATTTGAAAACAGCACGCATGAAACAGATTCTATTTCCTAGGGATTATGGTGAATGTTAGACTTGGAGTTTCATTCAAGCCTTGAAGAAATTCACACTCCCAACCCAAAGGAAACAGGGCTCTGGCAAAATAATTCTGTCATAGAGTCTGATATTCTTCAGTTCTTACAACTGCATAATTATGTCACAAAGTCTTTGTATTCTTTAGTTCTTCCTTTTAGGTATTTATCTTGACAGAAGGAAACACCAAAGGTATCTCACCAGGAAATTCTTAATGCAGTTAGGTTAAAGGATATTCCTCAAATCCTCATATCCACATAGGACCTCAGTATGTGATTTGTCTGGGAATAGGATCCTTGTAGACACGACTCATTAAATTAACATAAAGTGATACTAATAAGGATGGACCCTAAATTTAGTGACACTGATTTAGGATGGACCTTGTGAATTCAAAGGTAGAGATTGGAGTTAGGCTGTCACAAGCCAAGAAATACGGAACTGTGAGTAACTACCAGAAGTTAGGAGGGACTACAGTAATGCTTTCTCCCTCAGGGCCTCCAGAATGAACCAACCCTGCTTCATACTAAACTTCTGGCCCCCAAAGAAGGATAAGTTGTTGTTATTTTAGGGCATTCAGATTATAGTAAGTTGTTATGTTAGCCCTAGGAAACTAGTACAGCAACCAAGTAAGAATATGAATCTAAATGCTAGTGCTAATTCCTCAGGTGCCTTTTATTAAATTGGGACTTCACTCTTAAACCTCACACCAGTCTTGTGGGACAGGTGGGTAATCTTTTAAGAACTTTCATGGTATTTCTACCACTTGCAAAAGAGCCCTGTATAAATTTGACGATTTCATAAAAGTATTTTATAAAATATTTAAAACATATTTTTATTAGTACCTATTAATTTTATAAAATATGGGTTTTAAGGTGACATTTTCATAATGCACAGAGCATACTTGGAGCATATCTATCCTCCCATTACTCATCCTTCCATCCCTCTCTGCATTGTTTCCTCTGTCTCTTGTCTAACTGTCACTCTTCTACCAACATGCTTTGTTTCATTCAGATACCACCGGTTAGGGAAATCACATGGTGGACACGTGATTGTTGCCATTCTTGGGCTGCTTTTTTCTCTAAATGTAATCATCTTCAGTCCCATCTATTTTTCTTGTAAATGAATTTTATTCTTCTTTATAGCTGAAAAATACTTCGTTGCGCATATATTTCAGCACAACTTTTTTTCTCCATCTGCTGGTGGGCACCTAGGCTCGTTCATATCTTGATTATTGTGACGTGTGCTGTAGTAAATATGGGTATGAAAGTGTCCCATAGTATGCCAACTCTAATTCTCTTGGTTACATTCCAAGGAGTGGGAGAGCCAGGCCAGACAATAGTTTTACTTTTAGGCTTTTGAGGAAAATCCATACTGATTTTCATAGTGGCTGTCCTAATTTCTGTCCTCACAGCTGTGTGTAAGAGTTCCTTCCCCTCCACCTCTGCATCCTTGCCAACACCGAGTGTCTTTTTTATTCCTGGTGATGGCCATTGTGACTGGCGTGTGAGAGAATCTCCGTGTGGTTTTGATTGGCGTTTCCCTAGTGGCTGAAGGTGTTGAACACTTTTATATACTTATTGTCCATTTGCACTTCTCTTGAAAAAATTCCTTTGCTCAGTTATTGGTTAGGCTATTTTTTTTTGGTGTTAATATTTTTGAGGTCTTTATCCATTCTCGATACTAGTCCTTTGTCAGAAGACCAGCTGGAAAAGATTTTCTCCCATTTGACAGGCTGTTATTCACTCTGTGGGTTGTTTTCCTTGCTGATCAAAAATTGTTTAATTTGATGTTGTCCCATATGTTGATTTTAAATATTGTTTCCTGTGCCCTTGGAGTCGCGTTCAGAAAGCTTTTGCCCATGTCTACGACTTCATATAGTCCCTTCTGTTTTCTTCTAGCAGTTCTTTTGCTTACATGTTTCACTTTGAATTGAGTTTTGTATATTGTGAGAAACCACGATCTAGTTTTAATCGTGTACATATGAATGTCCAATTTTCTCTGCATTATTTGTTAAAGAGGCTATTTTTTCTCAACATATATTCTAACCCATTTGCAAGAATCAGGTAGATAGCTGTTGTTGTGTTAGTTTGATTTCATGTCCTATGTCCTGTTCTGTTGGTCTATGTGTCTATTTTTGTGCTACCAACGTGCTGTTTTTGTTGCTATGGCTTTGTATGTAGTGGAATCTGAAATCAGTTATTGTGATGTTTTCAACCTCACTCTTTTTGCTTAGGATTGCTTTGGCTATTCCAGATTTTTCGTGTTCCACATGTTTTTTTTTTCAGGACTGTTTATTCTAATTGTGTGTGGAACATCGTTGGAATTTTGATAAGAATTTCAATAAATCTGTAGGTTGCTATTGGCAGTGTGACCATTTTAGCAATAGTAATTCTGCCAATCCATGAACATAATAGGTCTTTCCAACTGTTAGTGTCTTCTTCAATATTGTTTTCAGTGGTTTTTAATTTTTATTGTAGAGAACTTTCACCTCCTTAATTTAATTCCTAGGATATTTTTCTTTTTTTAATCTTTTCTGTTTTTTGGAGCCATTTTGAATGGGATTGTTTTCCTAATTTCTTTTTCAACTGTTTTGCTATTGATGTGCAGAAAAGCTGTAATTTTTAAAATATTGATTGCTTATTCTGAAAAAAGTACACGTTATTTACTACTACCTATTTACCTAAGTCCTTGATTATTTCTTTATTCCAGTGATAGCAAATATATAATCAATTTTACAATTAATTTTCTCTTTTTATTTATTTTTATTTAAGGTTATTTTCCTTGATTTATCTTGAAGAACTTGATATTTCCTACAATGAAATTACTTCTATTCCAAATGAAATCCATATGCTCAGGTATTTATGAAGTAAAAGTACACAGGAAGTCATATACTCCCTTAAGGATATTTGGTAATGATTGTGATAAGAACCGTTGAGTCCTTTCATGGACTTAATTGCTATAAATATAACATGTGAGCATGAAATTTATCAAAGTGTAATTTGAATGACTGATATATAGAATTTTAAGCCATATTCTCAATATTCAAAGGTCAATATTGGGATCAAGTATAATACAATGACACACAACTTTTGTCCATTGTTCTAGTGGGTTCCTGTTACTCCTACTCATTGCTTACTGCTGTTTTCTCTTTTCTTTTATCTTATCTTGAACCTGGGGAGACACCTCTTTTGATTCAGTGGCTGTGTGGAGTTTTTCCTTAAGTCTTTTCCTCCAGTGGAACAGATGGGTAATTTTTTTCTCTGAATCTTTCACCTTAGCACATCAAGGATGTCTGACATGGGTGCACAACCTTGCCCCAAGCCCTTTCCCACGCGGTCTCTCTTCATTGGTATGTCCTCCCACTTACAGTGTGCCAGACAAGTAACTTGAGCCCAGTATTTATTTTCTTTGTGAGTGGCTCTTAGTTTCACTTGAAGAAACTTATGATTCTTCCATAATTTTTGATCTTCAGGATCAGACGATCTTTGATCTTCAGGACCAGACCTTTTTTTTTTTTTTTTTAACCTGTCTTTCTTGAAATTCAGTGAGCTCTTAATATACCATCTCAAATGTTTTTTAAGCTAAGGAGATGTCTTTAATTGTGCCCATTCTTGGCTTCATTTTCTCTTCAGCAGTGCCTGTCATCTATTTTTGTTAGGTCTTATGGATCTGTATTCCATGGAACCTATTTTTTTCATACTTTTTCCTTATTTTTGCCAAGTTTTGATTTATGTTTTCTACCTTGTTCTTAATTTTTATTTGCATGAAAGCTATGTTCTTTTACAGTTCATCTACTTTTTAGTTTCACAAATCGCGACTCCAGAAAGTTTTTGACCTTGCATGTGCATGCCAGTGCATCTGCTTTATACTGATATCCTACTGAGCATTTCTCTGCCCTACCCAACTTCTTGTTTATCTCTCAGCATAGCATGCTTGTACTGGGGCCAGAGTTCTGTGAGTTGTGTGTTTGCTCCTCTGGTCACATTTTCTTATGCGGGCCAGTGTCAATCATTGTATGCCACTCAGAGTGCATCTGCTCCCAGAATGCTCAGTTACAAAGGCCATCTAAGCCTGGAGTTCTGCCAGCATTACAGATTATCCAACTGACCCAGTACCTCTAAAACTCATTGAAGAAAAGTGAGTACTGAATCTGCTTGTTTCTCTGAGAATGCCCAACTCAGGCAGTTGCCGCCTCACTGTACCCGTTATGGGAACCTTCACTAGCATCACCCTAATGTGCACCACACTCAGTCTGACTGTCCACTCAGCACTTGTCCTAGTCACCCCAGGCGGCCATCACAGCACCCCATAGATGAGAAGCTTAGGAGTAACATACATTTATTGCTCACATTTCTAGTGGCTGGGAAGCTCACCATCAGGGTAACAAGCAGATTTGGTGTCTAGTGAGGGCTTGTATGTTTAAAGACAGCTATTTTCTCATTCTCAGCTCATATAATGAAAGGAGTACAGTCCTTCCCCCCTTCTCTTCCTCTCTCTCTCTCTCTCTCTCTCTCTCTCTCTCTCTCTCTCTCTCTTTCTCTCTCTCTCTCATGAATTTGGGGCAGACATAGGCATTCAGACCATAGCATGACTCTGTGGGGCTGGCCTCTAGGCTGGTGTTTGAAACAGAGGAAAGTGGCCATGGTAGCAGGACCATAACACAAACCTGTGGGCTTGCTCACTTTTACCAGACCTTGAAACACAGCAGGCAAACCTTGGTTGAAGAATGTAGCTAGCCATCTTTGTAGCCTCCTTGCTTTAAATGCACACACTGACCATGTATTAGTATTGTCAGCCAGACTCACAACTAAAGAACTCTTGGGTGGATGTGAGACACGAGACAAGACTGCCAGTGGGAATCCAGAGGCTGCCAGCTGCTCACTACCTAAAGTCCATGTATCATCCTGTTTACCTCTAATACATTCGACAGGTTGCACCAGTCTTTGATTTGATTTTTATAGGTCCTTCATGAGCAGACCCCTTTCCACCTGCTACGAACTTTAATTGGAGGAAAGATAAGTGGTTGTAGGAAATACCATTCAGGCAAGTGAAAATGAGAAAGTCAGTTCTGATTGTTTTCTCCAAGTAAAGAAGCAAGAGCTATTGTCAATACAAGCAAACAACACCGTAAATACTAGTAGGATTCAGATGTTGAAAGTCAAAAGAAAACATAGCATGTAATATATTTTGATAGCATAAGTTTCGCTGTTCTCATTAAGCTTGAATAAAAAAGTGTGGTGATATTCAACTCTTTCCATGAAAAATTTATTACACACGTATAACATTTATTACACATGTATGACATTTATTAGTGTGCCTGTGTTTGTGGATATTACTTTTTCCATGCTGATGGCATGTTACTCTAAATATCGTGTTTTACTCTGGCCTTCCTTACAAATGCATCTACTTGCATAACAGTACATCATTTTGGCTGTTTTGAGTAAATATTCTTGATTCCAGGGAAGTACTTAGACATAGATGTGTTGTATTACAGTTAAGTTTGGCGCCTCTATTCAAGAACATTGGGGCAGAATTTTACTTCAGTATTGTAAATTACAAGGCTATTTTTTAGAACATAGTTTTCTTTATTCACAGATCACTTGTCAAACTGAATATTGATGGGAATTATTTGTTTCACTTGCCACCTGGAATTTTGAGGCTTAACCTGATAAAAATCCACTTTAAGAACACGTTCACTCATCATAGATTTTGGAGGGAGAATTCTCTGAACAGTCCCCAAAGACTTACTCACATTTGTTCTTTGTTCATTGTTCAAAACAATATACATAAAACTTACGATGTGCTCCCAGCCAAGGTTCAAAGGTTACTAAAAAGGTAAGCAAATTATGGAATGTTTCTAGCCAAAGGCAACTTTTTCTTTTGTGTACTGTGTACTGTGGATTAAACCCAGGGCCTCACACCTGCTCTAATGCTGGGCTACATCCTCAGCCTTTTTCATTTCATTTTGAGATAGGTCTCACTAAGTTGCCCAGGCTTGCTTTGAATTAGAAATCTTCCTGCCTCAGCCTCCCTCTTAGCTAAAATTATATGCTTGTGCCATAATGTTCAGATCAAAGGACACTTGAATAAATGTTCTTCATTATAGAACCAGAGGACAGTTTTACTAACACATGGACACCATGCTACACATGCAATCACACATGCAGTACTTTAAATTTCCCTTTCCAGGCGTAATAACAATAATGTAGTCTGGTTCAGTTTCATTTTCTCATATCTACAAGTTATTATTTATATTCAGAGTGAAGGGCAGGTTGCAGAGCCGCAGTTGGAAGTATGAAGTGTAATCAAAATACATGATGTATGTTAAATTTTTTTTTAAAAACCAGTGCAATATGAGGCAGACCGTCACTGATTCCTCTCAGAATACTTGCCTTGAAACTTATTTCATCATTCCTGCCACCTTCTAAGGCAGTTCCGGGAGTTGTCTTTCACAAGTGTCTTTCTGAGGTATGATTTAAAAAACTAAAGTGGATGCTACTGATGAATGCTATCCGAAAGAAAAGGGGGCTTGTAAAAACATCCCGGTGTGCCCTCACCCATGTTTTCACCATATCAAGCACTGTGTAACTTCTGGGGGACTCTTACCCACCATCAGAATGAACATTCAGGCTCTTGAGGCACCCATGACAGCGCAACTAAAGCCGCAAGAAGTGGCACCAGCCGCGGAGCACATGCGCTCAGGGCAAGGGGCAGCATTCTGAGGGGGACTAACGATTACGTGTCTTTCATTATAATACAGTTTTTAAAATTCAAACATCATTTTAAAATCATATCTCATATCTATATAGCTGTTGCATAAATGTTTTCTATGAATCATTAAGTCCATAGAATTTGTTTCTTTAGAAGACATTTTTCAGTCCCAGATGAAATGTTTTACTCCATTTTAATTTGATACAGGCCAAGAGTAGAGCACACATACGTGGAACAACTTCTCTCCCCCGGACATCAAGGGCAAGTTTTGGAGTCATTACCTAAACTCCGGACTAGGGTTCTTAAGCTCCACAGAGTTAAGATCCATTCAAGCTTGTCTCTTAATTCTTGAATGTGTTATGAGAACACATTTATTTAAATATTTATCATCAGTCCTAGTTCTATTGATTTAACAAGTATTTGTTATGTGCCTAAGTAAAATGGTTTTCCAGGAATATATAAGTTACCACTATTGACTCAATAAAAGACAATAATTTGAGAGTTGAGTGTTCCCCAAGGGCCTACATATTAAAACCTTCTTTCATAGGGAGATGCTACTGGCAGGTGGCGAAACTTTTAGGAGAGGGGCCTAGCCCAAGATACCAGGTTACTAGGGTGTGCCCTTGACGGGGACTGGGCGACCCTAGTTCTTTGCTCTTCTCTCTGCTTCCTGGCCATGAGGTGATTTTTCTCTGCTTATAATGTGATACCTCAGCATAGGCCCAAAACAGTAGATTCAATCAATAATGGACTGGATTCTCCCAAGCCATGAGCCAAAATAAACCTTTTTCTTTACAAGTTGATTTTCTCAGGTATTTTGTTATAGTGATAGGAAGATGACTAACACCCCAAACAACCTGAGGAAATTAGCAATCGCTGGAACCTGAGCAACTTAGTAGTCACTGAACCTGAAAAGAAGTGATTAAAGTTCTATCAATAGAAATGGAATCAGCCCCAGAGGTTTTTAATATTAATGCATTGAGATGTCAATGCTTCTAAATTTTAATTGTACATGAGAAAGCAAAACAGACACACAGACACATACAGCCCTCCAGTGAAAAATATTTTTAAATTAAAATCTGAATAGTGAATGACAATCACATAGGTAGCTGTAAGAATTCACAAGGTAGACCTGAATCCGAGACTTCTGAGTTAAATATGGATCCTAAAAAAGGGGCCCTAAGTGGTCCCAGACAGTAATACACCTCTCTCACCAGAAATACAAACTTTATACCATATATATTTTTATTTTAGAAAACTATATATGTATATATGAATAAATATATATAATCGTTTTGCTTTTTCACATCCAGTTTTTCAATTGATTCTAAGTGTCTCCTCTATATGGTAAGCTCAAGATGAAGATCAAGGTGATTTTATACAAGTCTGAGTGCTACATAGAATCAATCATAGTGTTCTGGTGCTAGTAGAAATCTATCAAATATTGTCTTGACATTTCCTCTATTTCAGCACGTCCAGATGTGCATGGTGCAGTGGGCCCAAGTTTGGTGAAGGTTTTCGTGTCATCAGATCTTGTGATATTTTTGGAGCATCACAACTTCCTATTCTGTTTCATGTGTGTTCTTCTTCCTGCTATACAGCATTAAAGGAAAACAGTATTTTCCTTGAGGTGCTTCCTGGTAAAAGAATACCTCTAAATCTCGACTGAGTAAAATAAAGAAAAAACCAGTGTTGTATGATTCCTTCTGTAAATGGCAACAAAGTTCATGCATTAGTAATTCATGTCTTTGAGAGTACAGGTTCTCAATGGGACATGTAAGTCTTCACATGTGTTTTCTCTGTGTAATCAAAGCTTTCAAAACCCCTCATGAAAGCTTGTGGTTCGTAGGAAACTATTGTAGAATAATTACGCAGGGAGGATTAGCTAAAGACTTTTGGCTTTCAATGAAACTCTGGAAATTTTCCTTCAGGACCTATTTACTACAAAAATAAAGTTCACATCCTTCAGAAAAGGATTTTTATCTTAGATCTGGTCTTTTCATCTTTCTGTATGAGATGTCAAGATAGCATTTCAAAGTCATCCCTGAATTTTGTGCCATGTACAGCCGTGAAGCTGTACACCATGTGCTCAGCATTTGTGCATCTTCAGGGCAACCCATCCAGTGGCAAGTAGCTCAATTGTGGTTCTTGTTAGGAAATTAAAGGTTAATTCCAGTTTTTGGTTATTTGTTTTCATTTCCCAGGCTCTTAAAAAAACTGATACAATCTAGTTGTTACCTTGACCTTCATCACATACAGCTGAAATACTGGGCATTATTAGGTTGATTCCCTAAACTAGTATCACCTTTAGCAAGACCATTAGTGATAGCCCAACAAGAAAACAGAATATAACTTACAAAATGACACTGCAAAGCAACCTGTGCCTAGAGTTTGAAGCATTAAGAATGTTTGGTGAAATAAAATCGGGTGGGGGGTAGGGAGAATGTTTGATGAGAGGAAGAGAAAAAGTGTTTTGGTATTACAATTTTAGATGTCCCAGTTTCTGTATGGCATGCTTTTTTATGTAGGATTAACTTAGATTAAAGTAGCTGGAGGAATGGCTCAGTGGTTAAAGCGCTTGAGCAAGTGCTGAGCCAAGCACTAAGTATCCGAGTTCGATTCCCCAGCACCAGATAAGCTGGGCGTGGTGGTGCACACCTGTTAATCCCAGCACTCAGGAGGATTGCCCGAGTCCAAGGCCAGCCTGGGCTCTGAAGTGAATTCAGGACCAGCCTGGACCACAGAGTGAGACCCTGACTCAAAAAAAAAAAAAAAAAGTATAGTTAAACTCCATGAAATGAAGTCATTTAAGTGTTGCTGGCTGGGATGTAGCTCAGTGATGGACTATTCACCTAGCATATGCAAAGCCCTGGTTCAATAGTCAGTACTGCAAAAAAAAAAAAAAAAAAAAAATCAGTAAATTTAAAATTAAATGAATAAATTTATACAGCTGTCTTGAAGAGGATTTCAGAAAATACTCACTGTTCCAGGCTTGCATGCATGACTGAATAATATTTAAAGACAAATAAGACAAAATAATGTTTCTGATTACTGAATTCAATACAGTGGGATGCCTCATCAAGCAGGATGGCGCACACCTGCAATCTCAGCACCCTGGGGGCCCGAGGCCGGAGAACTGCCCAGCACAAAGCCAGCCTGGCACCTTGGTGACATAGAGAGACCCTGTTTCAAAGTAAAAAAATAAAAAATTAAGAGCTCAGAATGTAATTCAATATGAAGGTGTTGGATTCCATCCCCAATACTATGAAAATATAAATTAATAATAAGCTTATATTATTTTCCTTTGTATTCACTTTGATTTTAAGTAGGAATAGGTTAACTGTGCCTGAGATGTGAATACTGCATCTTCCAGCACGCTAATAAACATGTAATCCAGCAAGGAATATTTATAGTATAATAATAATTCATTATAAATGTAATACAGTCATAAGTAGTAAACAAGGTAAAATCATATTACATCATAGTAGTACATAGTTTATTAATAATCACCCTTCCCCTAAAATAAACAAATGTTTATTCATTCAAAGAATATCAGGTTTTGGTTTGTGTAACTGGAGAGTATTGCACTGAAATAGGCAGTAAAATCATAATCGGCCTCAAGAGAGATGACAATATCTTAGAGACATTTCAGAGAAATTAACCTAAACAGACAAATATCTAATGTACTGGGAGACAGAGCCCAGTAAACGAAATATTTGCAGGATGGAGCCTTCGGTTAGGGCACTAGCCAGAGAATCACTCAGGTAGCAGTGGCTGACTGAGAATCCACAAGCCTTAGAGACTGAAAGGAATAAAGCCAGGGACCTGGAACCAGGCACCGAGAGATCCACGGGACGGCGAGTCACACTGGGTGAGCAGCATTTGTGAGCAGTGTGATCCAGGGTGGAGAAAAGGCACTGGGCAGCGCCCCCCGCCCCCAAAAAATACACCACCGAGCTCTGTGCTGCTGTGATATCCCACTTGCTTTAGATCCTGCAGAGCTGAGAGACTGTGGAGGATCCAGCCCACCACCGACCGAAAGCAGACAAGCTCAGCACCTCAGTACTTTCCTCCACAAGCTCTCACCACGGTGTCACAGGTAGACGGGCTTTTCTCTACTCATCTTTAAACACCACTGAATTCATGAGTGGTTGAGCAGAGATCCTTTGAGAGGCGTGAGTGGAGGGCTGTCCATAGGCAGAAGGCTGGAGAGGAGAGAGGAGCGGTGGGCTCAGGAAAGGTTGCATTGCGAGCTTGCCCAAAGAGGGGTAGAAAGTGGAGAGACAAGTAGCAGAGACCATCGTGGAAGAACAGTGTCCCTGTGACACACCATAGTCAAAATCCCAAAAATTCAGTACAAAGAGAATACTAAAAACTGACAGAAAAACAGTAAGCAATTTATAATAGAAGTCTGCTATCAGATCAGAGCAGAATGAAACTAGAAACCAACACCAAAAAAAATCACAAAAACTGTGCAAAGACATGGAGTTTAAATAATGCAGTTCAGATAATCAGCCGGTCACAGAATAAATTAGGAAATTGAAAAGTTTCCCGTCTTTGATCCGTTTATAGAAGAGCCCATCTAGCCACATACATCTCTCACCTTGTACTAAAATCAAATCAAATGGATCAAAGACCTAGATATAAAAATCAAAACATTAAAGGTTCTGAACAACAAACCTGGCAAAATTCTAAACGAAATAGTCATAGGCAATGGTGTTCTGGACAGAAGACTGGTCGCACGAGACAAAGCACCAAGGGTCGACAAATGGCAAGATGCCAAGTTAAAGTCTTCACAGCAGAAGAAACAATCAGCAGACTAAAGGGACAACTGGTCCTACCTAAAGAGGGAAAACGTGCCAGCAATCCCTGGGACAGAGGATTAACATTTAAAAATATATAAAGCACTAAAAAAATTAGACCCCAGAAAATAAAAGTCATCAAAAAACTGGCAATTAAAATGAATAGACACTTTTCAAAACAAGTACAAACTGACGACAAACACACGAAACAGTGTCTAGCACCCTCGGCCATTGTATAAATGAAAATTTGAATCGCACTGAGGTTTCAGCTTACTCCAGGGAGAGCATCAAGACCTCAAAAAAAGAAAGTGCTGAGAGGTTGTGAGGAAAAAGGAACCTTACACGCTGCTGGTGTGAGTGTGAACTAGGACCACCACATTAGGGTTTGGATCTGGAGTGTGCCCTAAAGCCTCATGTGTTTGGAAGTTGATGGCACCATGGGAGTTAAGAGAGTTAATCTACTGATGATTTTCTGTACATTTAGGAAGTGGGGCCTGATTGGGGGAAAGGCCGCTAGGGGAGTGACCTGGAAAGTCCTAGCTCTGCTGCTAGCTCTGCCTTTCCCTGTCTGCTTACTGGCCACTGTGAGATGAGCAGCCTTCTGGTACCAACCCATTCCACTAGCCCTCCCGCCATGGCCAGCCATGCTGCTGAACTATGAGCTGAAACAAACCTCCCCTCTCAGTTGTAGGTGTTGGGTAGGGGGTCTCAGCAATGGGAAAGTCACTATGGTAAACCACTGTTGAAGCCAATATAGAAAATAAATTCCTTAAAACCTAAAAAACACAAATCCCACTTGTCCCAGCTATATTTCTTTTGGGTATTTTCCGGAAAGGCATACACTCATCACATTACAGTGTGGCACATGCATGTCTGTTTCCGTAGCAACACAGTTCACAATGTGAAATTACAGAAGTGATATATATGCCCATACACAGATGAATGGAGAAAATGCAGCGCACATGTGAGTGTGCATGTGTATGCTACCATTCAGCCAAAGAGGAAGATAAATTTGAGTTATTTGTAAAATAACGGATGAATCTTGAGACCATTTAGTAAGACATATCAACCCCAAAAGGTTAAATATTGCATGGTTTCTTTTACATAAGAAAATCAATATAAAAATCATTTAAAAAGCAAAATAACAAATAAAAGATAATCGGAAACAGAAAACTTTGTGAAAATGAAAAGGAGATCTGGTAAAGGGACGGAAGGAAAGGGAATAAAATGATAAAGATTTTCCAGGATGAGTGCAATTGTTATGTGTTGCAAACATACACAATAAGGCAAAATGATGCAAGACAAAAATCTATGCTTGCTTATGCTGAGCTTAATTGTTTTTCCACACTATAAAAGATTGCCTTGAAAAGCAATATGATTTTTTGTTTAAATATAGATTTTAAATATGCACTTCTCTAGTGCCTTTTATTAAATTTATGAACACAATCACTTTTCCAAATACTTGAATGTCAGCTGAAAATACCTGATTTTTTTATTTAAAAAAATTTACTCTTGAGGAGGTGGGAGAGGATGTAAAGACTAATGACAAAATTGATCCTTCTTTCTATTTTTCCAAGCTGTGCTTAGTTAAGCAATTCTGATCTTTAAGAAGGATCCTTTTGGCTATCGACACATGCAAACGTTCCAAGTGCAATTAATCTCAGAAATCCATACTTCTACAAATCAAGAGTACAAACTCATTCTGACTACAACCACTCTTCCTAACATGTTAGGAGGCTCCATTTTTCACCAATAAGAAATGGTGTGTGATGAACCAAAAAACAGTTGTTGGCGGCATGGTGAGGACAATGGGCTCATTTAGTGTGTTGTTTTGTTGCATACTTCTGCAGATAACCTGGAAACAAGTTATTTTTAAGAGCGAAAAGAAAATAAATACTCTTCATATTAACTGTTGCGTAAAACTTTCAAACTACTCTCAACCAGGCATCATAACTTTGTCAGCTCAGTTCCATTTGTCAGGGATTGCTGAGCAATGGATAGGTATCTGGTGCCATCCTTGTCCTGCTGATATAAGTGTAATGCGCATTGCTCCACGACAGAGAAAGATACAACGCAGAGTCTTCCGGGAAGACTTGGTGAAGGCGTACTTGTCAACCCAAGTCATCAAGCTTACTGTTGCAAAATGCACAGCAAAAATTTATGGGAGATAAGGCTAGAGGAAGCAATGAGGCGAGAGTGGGAAGACACATGCATGGCATGCCAGAAAATCCAGGCACAGTGGCATGGGCCTGTAACTCCAGCACTTGGGAGTCCGAGGCAGCAGGACCGCAAGTTCAAGCCCACCCTGGGCTGTGGAGTAAGGACTTTGTGTCAAAGAGCAATAACAATCTACCCAACATGGCACGCTAAAGAGTATCATTAGTTGTCAAGCAATTGTAGAATGTGTTTCAGAAAAGAATAATATTATCAACATGCATTCTAGATAAATCTGGGAGATTTACAGGATAAATGCAGTGAAGATGCTAAAATTTCTAATCAGGCATAGCAGTAGAAGTAAAGAAAAATTTAAAGAAATTATTAGAGTATAAAATTGGATGTCGTGCATGAGGAAGAGAGAAGTCTAGATTGAGTCTCTTGATTTGCATTTTATAGGAGGAATAAATATGAAAAAAGTCTTTTCTCATCTATTCACCAATCCTGTAACATTGTCATTTTTAAAAAGTTTATAGTACTGATATTGTAAAATTGCATGTTAGTTTTAATTCATATCCCATTGTTTTCTGGGTACTAAAGTGGAGTAGATACTACACAAATGTGATATGTTAAAAATTATATTTGTCTAACAAATGATATCAGTGTAAGTATTCTTTTTACAAAAGCATTCTTCGTTTTAGAGAATAAGTCTTCACATAGTACCTTTAAATTGTAGGCTTTATATATGAATTGATCTGTATACTGCAGCTTGGAAGAACATATGTTTGGATCTGTGATGTCCTCCAGAAGCTTCATGGATTTGGAAGGTGACTGGATTGTGGGGTTAATTGCAGCAGTGGATTAATCCATGATTTCTGTATTGTCAGAAATGGGGCCTGGTTGGAAGGGCAGGCTCCTGGGGCAGGACGTGGTAGGTACACCTCCCTCACTCTCTCTGCCCTGCCCTTACTCATCTTCCTGTACTAGTGGAGGAGTAGCTTTCCTCCAGCCAAGCCCTCTGCCATGCCCTTCGGCCACTGCCAGCCACCTATGAATGGATTGAGAGCTCCTAAAACTGTGAGCTAACAGGAACCTTTTCTCCCTTAACTTGTCAGGTATTATATCCTAGTGACAAAAAAAGTAACTAAGACAACTTTCAAATTGATCTCTTTCCAACAAAATTTTAGTGTCACATAGTATTTTCCAGGATTGATTCATTCATTCAGTTAACAAATCTAGATTCCTAGTCTACGCCAGACTTCTTACATACTTCAGCCATTGCAGTGAATGAAACAAACAAAAAGTTCTTATTCTCCACAAAATTTACATTTTAATGGACTGTCCTTTTTGAAAAAGCAGGCTATGCTACTTTTCGCCCTGGTAGTCTTTAGGGTAATTTTTAGCATAGTGCTTTGCACATCACAGCCTCTCATCTATTTACACCATTAAATAAATTATCAAAGCAACGCAAAATGGCTCCAACAATTTGTTGTATACATGACTTCAGAATTTCAAGTAGTCTAATCTGATCTTCCAGGCTCTGTGTCCTCATTTTGTAAAATACACTCAAATATGTAGTCATGATGTTTAAGTTATTGGGAGAAAAATGTGAAATGATTTGAATTCTTTTCATTTGCTCACTTAATCTCCTATCAAACAGTGTACTGCCTCTGTATTACCTCAAGCTCTTACAGACCAATGTAAGCTAGATCACATTGCCTTCAAATATTGTAATTTTGCAAAGTACTTCCATACAACAAAGGACAGGAAGAATCTTAAAGCCATTGCTTTCCCAGCATTACCTGTGTGGCCCAAAAGACTGATTATCCAGTCTCTGCTTTTTCTCTTTCTTCCTTAAAAGAATTCTGATTACTTTTTTATGTGAAGGTGCTATTGCCTCCCTGTATAAAATACTACTTTTCCCAGAATGCCATGAAGCTACACATCCAGCCAGTGAGACATAATTGAAGATATTAGGCTGGATTCCAGGAAAGCTGTTGGAAGATGACTAATTTAAGATCTTTTTTATGGCCTTTGATCTTTCCTCCAGCCTCAAGTGCAGACAGGATGACTGGAATTTCAGCAGCCATTTTAGGACACGAGGTGACCTTGAAAATACAAAGGGTGAATCTAGGTCCCCAATATGCCCAAACTACAATACACGTAACATCCAGATGCAATATTATACTTGGAAATGCCTACCTAATACATGAGAAAGACATTGATTTGTGTCTTGGTTCCTCCAATGATATTTTGGAGTTTTTTCTGTATACCATCAAAATCTTTTTTAGGAGAATGTACATCTTTATTTTCACTGTCATTAAGTTATATTTAGCATCATTTTCTTCCATTATTAATTTAGGCAATAAGTCAAACTAGTATTATCAGAAGTTGTAATTTTTGTTACTAATAGAAATCACTGATTTTTTTTTCTTTTTTGCAGTAGTGTGGATTGAACCCAGGACCTTGCACCGAGCTATGTCCCCAGCGCTTTTTTATTTTCTACTTTGAGATGGCATCTTGCTAAGTCATTACATTATCCAGGCTGATCCGAAACTCACAGTCCTCCTGTCTCAGCCATCCTGAATGCTGGAATTATAGACGTGTACCCTAGTGTCCAGCTTCATCACTGTCAACTTCTTTCCCCCAATAATTAGTATGCACTTGTGATAAATAAGAATTTCCTTTAACTTTGAGAAGTGGTACACATACCTATCACGTCTCTACAGTCGGTAGTTAACTACACCAACTGAGACAATTATCTCACCTTTTTTTTCCCTTTAAACTTCTCTCAGCTGCCCTTTAAAGTAGCTCAGCTGACATATATGGCTGAGAAAAAGATTAAGCACACTGATTTGCCTAGGATCTCGCTTGTGAGATGGGATGGCGGACTGGGCTCTGCATTAGACACTGGCCTATATGACAGGCTTGCAGGAAGATCAGCCACTTAGAGCCAGATAATCTTCCTTTTTGGCCCTCTAACAATCACTTTTAAAAATGCTAAGCAACAAGCCAGGAAAGCTTAAGAACAGCAGGTTAAATCTTGTTTGTTATTGAATCACCCCACGTCTACAGGGTCAGCTAACTTCCCGGCCACACCAGCATACCCTCCAGCTCACTGCAGACCTTACGAATCAATGAGAAGGCTCTTACCTTCCAGGCCCACTTCTGAGTTTTTATCAATATTACTTGCCAGACTAAGCTTTTCTTTGTTTACAAATTGCCACCTTATAAATGCACTTATATTGCTTTCTTCAAGTTACCAGGCTATCAATTTGAACTGAACAGCAGCTATGACAGCAAATTCCAAAATGGGATTCCCATTGTCTCCTTTTAACTGGGCCTAGCTAACGAAAATAAAACAAATTTCCAAAATGAAGTGGTCAGAACTAGTTTTGTAATAGCTAGTTATCTGTCTGGAAATTATATAAGAGTTGTGGGAGGTGGGTCGAGTTGAGCAGGCACACGAAGGAATTTCTTTATAGAAGACTGTGCAGAATTTAAGTTCCCGAAATCGCAATTGTTTTCTATTGTCTTAAGCCAGGAGAGGGGTACAAGGCTCACTTGAGTTTTAGATATGTTCCCTGGAGCATCAGGAACAAAGAAAACTGATGCTACATCACAGGAATGGGAAAGCAGGAAGAGCGACTACTGGCCTAAGGCGGCCAAAGGAAGAGAAAGGAAATGGAGTAGCATTGGTATAAGCGTCAGGACCACGGACAGAGTCAAAGCGTGTGAATCCAGTGGGTGGAGGAAGGCAGGGGCTGGGCTCCAGTTGAAGGATTCTGCGTGGGGAGATCTGCTTAGGAGTGGGGCCAAATGACGAAAGAGAGGTCAATTGCTGGAGGAGCAGGGCTTCAGGGAGGGCACAGCAAACAGCCATTAAAGGAACCATCACCCAGACACTGAGAGCAGCGGTGGGAGATGCCTAGGGGGTGGAGGGCTCTCCAAGAAACACAAAGAATCGTCGAGAGCATCTGCCAAGCCCATAGGCACAGTGCCAAATCACGATAATAATCAATGACACAAAACTGTCACTAACCAGCGCTGTTTCTGTAGTACTCTCCAAAAGGGTCAGAAATTACAGCCAGGTGATGGGGGAATGAAGTGCAACTGGGAACGGGGGTGGAGGCGGATGGTGCCAGGTGCAGCTGAGCATGGCCTCTACCTCACTGTGGGCTTCAGGTATGACACAGTGCTGCCTTCACTTGCTTAAGAGCTTGAAGTGTGATTATCGCGCTGGACTAAACACTGCTGCTGCAGTAATACAGCTCTCATGACCCAAGTGGACTAGAGGGAACTTGGAACTATCAGGGAAAAAGGACATACCTTTTTCTCCCTCACAATGTTTGCTAAAAACATGGACAGAGCTTAACTAGGAAAGAAAGGGATACTCTTTTATTAATGTACAAAAGGAAAGAACTGGTTACAGGTGATAAGGGGGGAATTGCAGAAGTGTGATAATCTACTAGCCAGCACCATTTAGATTATACACACCATTTTTTAAAAATGGGGAATGGATGCTGAATGCAGACCATTTTAAAGATTTGCAGAGGATTATTAGGGGAAATGGATGGGCCTGGAGACAGTCTCTTTGGAATCTGAATGAGCCTGAGGAACAGATGATGTCTGTAATGGAAGTCCATCCAGCATTCTGTCTTCTTTTCTGAGACAGGTAATGAGATTTCAGATGGCCTCGTGTTCTCTTCTCTTGTCTGGTCTAAACGAAGATAAAACAATTCCTGAAAGCTTTTCCCCTTAAATGAAATTGTTTAGCATGCCAAAAAAAAAAAATCCACGTTTGGTAGACATTATTCTATGAGCCTCCATAGGATCGACCAGAGATTTTTATGCAGAGGCAAGAAAGCGTCACTTGGATGACAGGAGCTGAGCAGAGATTCCTGGTGATGAGGCTTCTTCAAGAACCCACAAAATCCCACAGAACATTCACCAAGCCCAAATGGTATAAAGCTTGATATGTAAGTTTTTGAAGAGGTATTAAAAATTATGAGAGAAAGAATCAAGTCACTCCATGCTTCCTCACATTGTTTCCATCCTTCACTGGGCCCTACTTGCTCACAAAAACACCCATGTCACCTTCACACCTGAACTGCTTATGACCTCAGGACAATGTGTGAGGCCAAGGCATTGGAACCACCCATGCCTCTTAAGAGAATTCCATCCACTGCACATGAGAATTAGAAAGGATGTTTCTTAACACCCGGAACCTGAGAAGAATCAGGATCAGTCTATTGCTCAACGTGTCACATCAGTTTTGGAGTGCTGCACCCAACTTGATACCATTTCAGAAGCACCTCATTGAATTTACGTGATCACTGGAAAAATCTGAACCAGTTAAATTTTTACTGTCTCAAAGAAAGAAAGCAGATGTTAGAAAATTCTGCAGACGTCAGCAATGTCTCCAGCATGCTATTATGACAATATTTCCCCTAAGCTAAAACTTTATGAGGCCAATTGATATATTTCTCAGATATTCAGGCCAGCTGCTTACTATAATTTCAACTAATTTATTTAGAATAATTGGCTTACGTGAAACTGTAAAAATAAAACTTAGTTCAATTTTTTTCTTTTACCTTTTTCTATCTCAGTTTTATGGTTTGTGGATTGTATAAATTTTTTTCTACCAAAGAGATGCTCACTGATTGTCCTTTCTGATCCCTGGGTCACTCTTACTCTTTCATACACTTTTAATTTAAGCACTAAGGCACTAAAATGCAACTATTACCCCAGAAATTTAGAGTAATGCAAAATTTGGCTCAGCAAGCAGATCAATAGTCTCCATAAGGCCTAGGCCAAAGGCAGAGACAGTTACAAAAAGTCATTACCTAATTGGAAATATCTGCCAGGACACCAGATTTCTGACTGACCTTAACTTCTGGGTCTCGTAACCCTGAAGCCTTGCTAATCCATAGTCCTTGGAAGAGTTTCAGGCGAGGGCATTTCATTAAATCATGCATCACAGGAAGAATTTCCTAAGTGGGCCTTCCCAATCTCATTTTCCTATTCTTGTTGGCAATACATCAAGAAAGAGATCCAAGATGATGGAAGATGCTTCTTTTGGCAAAACTCAAAGAACCATTAAATGTCTCTGTATGCAATATCCACCTGAATTCGTCCCATTATCGTGATAGAGCTGTCTGCTGTCGTGACCATTAGCTTCCTCTCCTTGCCCTCCACTTTACACAGAGCAAACAGAAGCACGGTTACTTGCAGTCCTGGCTGGGCATAAGTGGATGGTATATCCTGTGTCAAAGAGAAATAAGTCTAAAAGAAGCAGGGGCAGAATATTACCACATGAAAGTAGTAGAATGCTATGGAGTACCGTGTCTGCTTGAGGATCTAGATTCTGCTCAGTTCAGCAAGACTCCTGACTTTGACACATGACAGGAAGGTCCCCTGGGAATACTCGTGCTCCTCAGAGGCAACTTCCCTGTAGGGTTTATGAGTGTAACCTGAGGAGCTGGAAGGCACTGTCTGTATCAGGTACCTGGATAGAAGCAAGCACTGTGGCCTCTGCTAGTCTGTAAGCTGGTAAGACACGAGGCAGTAGGAGGCTAGATACATCCTGTTGGAGCTCCGGGTGAGAGTCAAGGGTATGCTTCCACCTGCAGGAGGCCTAGGAGTCAACAACGAACATACCACTGAGGCAGCCCCGGGATGATGAGCGAGCGCCCACACAGCTACCTGTCAGCCGCCCCTCACGCTTCGCCCCTGCTCTGCACTGGCTCCCCTTTCTGACAATTCCCCTTGCTTGCATCTCAGGCAACCAGGGCCCAGCGCCACAGCCCCACAGCGGCATCTGCCTCCTCTCTGGTCTCCTGCTGTCCAGTGCTTACAACATTCCCAAGAAGCTGCACCCTCTTCTCTCTGCTGATCACAGACCTTGAATCACTCATTCAGACCACTGTCCAGTTACTGTTCAAAAACAATCTGAGCCCCTTCCCCCAGGAACCCCTGAGGCTCCATTATGCCCCATGAAAACCCCGCAATAGGCCCATACCCGGGTCCCACGATGGTTTCCACCAGCCGATGGCTGAGTCCACACGTACCACACAACTAGAGGCAGCTAAGTGTTCCTAGGACGATCCTCATAAGCACACCAAGTTTGCCCCTAAGGTGATCCATGGAAAGAACATGTGTGGTTTGCTTGTGTCAGAGAAGCTCATATTTTTTCTGACAATACCTAAGAAGTAAGTCGTGATTTCTGATTAACATAACTTTCAGACATCATAAAACATCTGTTCAAGAACTGAATGGGAACTAAGTGGGTGGAAAGCTTGAAAGCACAGACAAAGTTATTTTCCTAAAATACTTTTTAAGTTTATTCTAGTACCAGGAGCTCCAGGTGCCCTAAATTTCTAGGCCCCCATGCTGTGTTAATTTCTGTCTAGTAAGATACCTATTTTTTTCAGTGATTCTGCGTAACATTTGTTGGTCACATATGGTATGCGGGTTATCTATTATCTAATTCTCATAGCACACTGTGAAATAGTTCTTAATAATATCTTAATTTTATAGGTAAAGAGACCATGGCAAGCAAGGAAAAGATAAATTCTGAACAGTAACATTTCAGGTGATATGTATAAACACATTTAAACTTTTAATCCGGAAAGCTAATTTGTTTTCTGAAAGCACTGTGTCTCCACTGGGATATACACCCAATGGGCCATGTGATCACTCTTCCTACCCACCGTCACCCATACGTTAAGGATTGTTTTTTTTTTACAACATTTACTAATTATATATATGGAAATAGTGTCATGTGAAAATAGTTGTGATTATTTAATTGTCTTTGTTTTAAACTTTCTGTTTTCCAGTGGTTTAATTTAGTAATCCATCTGAATTTTGTGGATGAGAAAGCACATCATAAATGGGTTAAAGGTTTTACTATTGAACACAGAACTGAAACTTACTATTTCATTTGATTACTTTTGAGACCTGTGGGTCAAAATTCATTAAACATTACTTTTTTGAGACAGGGTCTAGTTCAGGCTGATCCTAAATTCACTATGGAGGCCAGTCTGGCCATGAACACACACAGCAATGCTCCTGCCTCCGACTCCTGAGTGCTGTTATTAGAGGCATGTGTCACCACACCTGGCTTATGTAATGCTGGGGAATCAAACCCCTGGCCTTGTGTTCAGTAAGTGCCTGAACCACTGAGCTCTGCCCCTAGTCTTAGCTATTTTATGTTTAAAACAAAATTTAAAAAATAGAAAAGGGTAAAACTAAAAGCAGCAGCTCTTGCCAGGCGTCTGTGGCTTGTTCCAGAAAAAGGAACAGCTCACTTACCCAGAGGAATCAGAAGGCAGGTTGCCCCCCCACCTCCCCACCCCCCCCACACCCCCCTTGGGGGGTAGGGTGGCGCCATCAAGCGAAGCAGAGAGCAACAGCCCTGAGCGACAGAAAGCCCGCGGGTGTGTAAGTGTCAAAACTAGTGTAAGCTTCACTGTGCTTCTCCTACCACGCCCTTGTCGCTGAAAGCCACGGTACCCTGCTGCGGCAAGCTGAGAACTGTGGGCACCTCAGGGAATGTGCGGTCACCCACCCAGCACAGAGGTCCCACCATGGTATCAGCACGAAGAAGCCAGGGCCCTGGAGGGTCCCACCCTGCCGCAAGCCTTTCCCACCGCGGCAGGGTTGCGCCAACAGGATGAGTGTCGCAAGCCGCCCACGAACTGTGTGCCGCCGCCGCCAGACCAGAGGACACGCGCAGCCTCCCCTCGCAAGCACCTACCCTCCCCCACCCCCGCACGCCAGTGTGTCCGAGCCCGCCCCAGCCAAGAGAGACGGAAGGAACGAAGAGAACAGAGGAGGAAGCCTGTGGAAAGGCGCACGCTTCCTAAGGCACCACAAATCAGCGGCTACAAACTCCCACCTATCACCCCACAGTCCCTGGACGTCCGGAGGGACGCCGCTAGGTTAACCTCCCGTCTCCGGCTCAGCCGAGTTACCTTACTCCACTCAGAAACTTCGCCCTTCCCACTTCCCTGGCTGCCAGGTAACACACCCTGCGCACAGGACCACGCTGCGTGGGCCCTCATCCTGCCTCCGACACGGGCAACGCCGGAAATCGCAGTCTTGGTGTCTCATCCCCACGGCCACCTTCAAGGCCAAAGGTTTACAAAGTGAGCATCTGAGACCGAGAATGGCAGGCGCTTCCCTAGTGACACTGCAGGTCAGAGACCAAGCTGGAAGGTGTCCCAGGCAGGTCCATCGGGAAGCTCCCGCCCCTCTCCATGCAGCCTGGACCTCCCCAGGCCATTCAAGGCCTCAAGTGTCACAGCCACATGGCCGGTGGAGATGCAGTGATAGGGTTCAAAATTCAGTAAGCTTCCTCGGCCCAAGCCGCCTGCAGAAGTTGTCCCCAATCTCTACACGCTCACTGGGATCCTTGCAACATATAACTTGTCCCTCGTCTTTAATCTCCCGTGTAGTTTCCCCTTTTGTCTACTTACTTTGGTGTATGGACTTAGGATGATGACCTTATATTTATTTTCCCAGGGTTTAGCTGTTTTCCAAAATGCTGCTTAATTCATATGCTATTTTTATTTCTACAAATTTCATTTGATTCAACTCTGTCTTTACAAACCCACGTTCTCATTATACTTTCTAATTCTTTTAAATTATTTGATAATAACTTTACAATTTATAATTTCTTTCAGAGTATCCTGGGTTTTATTTTCCCCAACCCTCGACATACTAATCTTCTCTGGTGTGTATGCTGACTTGCCTACTTGCGGGTATGTCTTACTTTTAAAACTAGCCATTTTAAAGTTATAACTGTCTTTTGTAAGCATTATTTTTTCTATGAGAATTTCACGAGCCCTGGTTATGAAAATCTTTTGTTTTGATGAGAATTCTAGTGGGTCCAATGACACTTGTTCAGCATTCAGATTTATTTCTTGAGTTTCCCAGTCTATGCAAATAGGGATACATTCCAACATCACATCCCAGTTTGGTTTTAAGGGATGATTTTTCTTCCCAGGTGCCTAGAAATGTGGTAATTTTTTTCACAACTCTCTCAAGCAAGTGGATAAAACTTTTCAAGTATGTATTGTACTTTTCTCCTATTTTTGCTGTCTTGTGGCAAAGTTCAGATTCAATTCTGGGATTTAAAAGATTATTATCCCTTGAGCTTTCTCACCAGTCACCCTATTCACAGTTACAAGGTTTTGTTAAAACCAAGCGTTTTCTTAACCATAACTTGTCGTTTTGGTTTGATGCCTCAGAAATATCATAAGGAAAATTGAAATAATAATAGTGACATTCCTGTGGTGGTTTTTTGTGTTATCTTGGCTGAGCTGAATTACATCTTCCAGAATTCTTGCTGTTTCTGGTTAGAGTTGGCCATGAAGAAACTGGCAGGAGGCCCTGGACATGCCTCTCTTTTCAGACTGATGTAGGTGGGGCCCGCTGCAGCTCAGATGCCCATCTGTGGAACTGTGACCCACCTGTTGGTGTGGGGCAGCACCAGGCCCAGGGCTGCCCCAGTTTGCACGGGCCTGCAGCAGCAGGGCCCTTGGTACTTCCTTTTCTGGAAACACAAGGGAAACAGGATTCTGGAACCAAAAGTGAGAGTGCTCTGCGGAGCAGCCTCCTGGGCCAGGGAAGGGGGGCTAGTCAGGAGGGGGTGGGACTCCCGGAAGGATGGCATTCTTCTTCCTCATTGAGACAGCACACAGCTGCAGGCGGAAGTCCTGGGCCACACAGCAGGGTGGATCTGGAGGAGCAAGCAAAGGAAATGACACCGGCTCTACCTTCCACTGCCCCATTCTATCAGCAAGTAGGGCAGATGCTCAGCTCAGGAACCTCAGGCCCGAGCCACAACTTCACCGCAGGCAGCAGAAACCACAAATAGGATGACGCCTAACCAAAATGAAAATAGCAGCATCTACGCTTGATGGATCAACTTTTGATTACTGGGAACATCACACGAGAAAGAGACAGACAGACAGAGAGACAGAGAAGGAGCGCGCAAGCCCGGCCACCAGCTTCCTGAAAGCAGAGTGGGCAGAGGGCTGGCAGCCTCCCTCCAACTATCCTGGGTTCCCTTGCACTCGGCTTACACCCCCTTTCTCACTTTGCTTCACTGTAATTTCCCTAAGTTTCTTAAATTCAACTTTTCTATGGACTAAACCTCCAGTTTCTGAAGTCTGGGAGGGTGGTTACCTGTTTCTTGAGGACAGGAAAGAATGTATGACGACACTTTATACGGACTTCCAGAAAATGCCCTTGTCCCGGCTGTGTGCGCACCGTGTGCCTCACGCTGCTCAGCTTCTCTGGGGGCTCGAGGGGGAACCCCTGGCCTCCCGCAAAGCCTTGCCCCTCCAGCCCCGGCACCGGACACCGGCAGGAGTCACACACCCACCGTCAGTCAAAATTTAGCTGAATTTTTTTCATTTGATGTTCAATTTGATTTGTTCTTTTTAAAAATTACAGCCTATAAAATCACCTCATTAGGTTCTAGAAAGGGAGGAAGAAAGTGCACGTAGTTAATCTACTATGTTAACGAAGCACACAATAACCCTTTAAAAAACTCTTTTGGGGAAATGATGAAATGGGTGTTTTACATAATTTTAAGTATACAAGTAACACAAAAACATATTTTAGGAAAGATATTACAAGAAAGATTACAATGATTTCTATTCAGAAGAAAAGTAATATTTTTCCTGTGTGTCTTTAAAACCTTGTTGGGCGACATACAGGCCAGTCCCTCCTCCCCCACTACGTATTTACCCTAATTTGTTGCCATTGCGACATCAGAGTTGTGAAAGTTGCCAGGAAATGTGAGGGGAAGCCGCACTGCTATGAGCTCCAGACCAGGCGCCCTCTTCCTTACAGAGCTGGTCACTTCTAAGGAGACACAGGGGTTCTGAAAGCTCGCTCTTTGTAGCCCCTGACTAGTGTTTATCTCAGATGGGTGAGAGGGCTGCGACAGGAAAGGAGCTCATGGGAGTTAAGGTGAACGGCTGATGTGACTTCTGTGTCTACAAGCACAAGGCAGGCTCATAGAGCTGTCCTTTCTGCATGACATGTGCTGAATAAACACGATTTTAGTTAATTAATAACAGACAGCTAATGAATTAATGTCAAACAGCTTAATGAACATGAATTTATAAGGTCTCACTTGAAAAAGAAGGGAAGTGGTTGTCAGAGTGGTTAAACTAGTTGAGGTCGTTGAAGTGGCAAGATCAGGATTTGAACTCAACGCTGCTGGACTCCAAACACATGTTGGATTTATCACTGACAGCCGGAGGAGATAGACACTTGCCCTGGGTGCTGAGGGCCGGCAGAGAGTTGTTCGGGAAAGGAGGAAAGGTCAGAACTGGGGGCAATGGCAACCGCCCAGGAATCACATGACCTGAGCGAACCAAGAAAGGCAGAGTACACCGTGTGCAGGCCTCAGCAAAGGCGCAGCCAACAGAGCACAGCACACTGCTTCACCTCAGGGCAAGCCGATTTCCAGATGTCCTTCCTATCAGTTTTGCTGCTGCTGCTGTGTTCTTGTATTGTTTGGTAGAGGAGATCCAAGCTGGGGCACTCTACCACCGAGCCACATCCTAATTCCTTTATGCATTCTGAGATGGGAAACTGGGGGTATAGTTCATTGGTTAGAGCACTTGCTTTGAAGTTAGGCCCTGGGTTTGATTCTCCAGCACTACATAAACCAGGCATGGTATACACCTGTAATGCCAGCTCTCAGGAGGGTGAGGCAGGCAGATTTCTAAGTTCAAGGTCAACCTGGTTTACCTGGTGAGTTCAGGACCAGCCAGGATTACACAGCAAGACTCTTGTCTCAAAAACAAGTACTACATTTCAAGATAGAATCTTACTAAGGCTAGCCTCTAACTTAGAATCCTCCCACCGCAGCCTCCTCAGTAGCTGTGATTAGAGGCATAAACCACCATGCCTGGCTCTGTCTGCATTTTTTAAAATGTCCCTATTCAAAATGTTCTTAAGGCATTGAATCTCTCAGTAGCAGCAGTGGGCCGACTGCACTCTGGCCCTGGACGCCGGAGATGAGAGGATTTAAGCCTGACTCTTCCTGTACTGGGAAGGGGCAGCCTCACTTCTGTGAGACTCCTGCTCCAAAACAGGTAGCCCGAGTACCATCATGCGGAAATGTCAGGGACTCGGGTGAAAGGACTTTTCACAAAATAACTGGTCTGTCAAGGTCAGAAAAGAAAGAAAGCCCAATGCACTTGCCCTGGGTGCTGAGGGCCTGCAATAACGTGTTATTACGACAAATGAAATATGTGATTCTGAATAAAGATATGAGTGTAGATTTTAAAAATAACACTATTGTATCTGTATTAATTTCTTGATTTCGATCACAAAACTCTGAGTATATAACGTCTTTACTTTTCAGAAATTTCCTTGGATTTTTTTTTTTTTTTTTTTTTGACACAGGGTCTCATTCCGTAGCCTAGGCTGGTTCTGAATTCACCATAGAGCTTAGGCTGGCCTTGGATTCACAACAATCCTCCTGCCTCATCCTCCCAAATGCTGGGGTTACAGTTGTGCACCACCACACCTGGCCTAAGTGACGCTGGGGAACAGAAAGCCAGTACTTAGCACTTACTTTAACTGCTGAGCCTTTCCTCCAGCCTGGGAAATTTTTCTTAAAGTAAAGGGCTTTATTTCTGCAACTTACTTTATTTTTTAAATTTTGTAAATTTTTAATTTACATATCACATCCCTTTCCCCTTCCCACCTTTTTTCCTCCCCCCCCCATTCCCTCTCCACAAAGCCTATCTTCTCACTTTCTTCCAATTCTCTTTTTTATGGCTCTCATATTTAAAAAATCATATGACATTTAACCTTCTGTTAAATTCAGTTTGGCAAGCGTAATGGTCTCAAGATGCATCCATTTTCCTACAGACGACTCAAATTTGTCTTTCTTTATGGCAGACCAGTCTCCATTGTGTATATATAGCACATCTTCTTTATCTACTCTTCTGTTGTTGGATATACCGGCTTCTTCCAAGATTTTGCTATTATTATAAATTGTGCTGCTATAAACATGGGTATGGATGTATCGCTCTTGTATGAGGACCTAAGAAGATACCTAGAAGAAGTACAGCTGGATAAATGGGATAGCTATTTTCAGTTTTCCTTACTGCTTTCCTTAGTGATTGTACCACCAGCAATGTAGGACAGTCTGTTTCCCCCACAATCTCACCAGCATTGGTTGTTGAGTTCTTACTGGAGTTAGACAGAAGCTCAGTGTTGTCTGGATTTCATTTCTCTGATGGCTAAAGACCTTGAACATCTTTTAATGTACTTGTTGACCGTTTGGACTTTTTCCTTCGAAGAACTGTTTATTCCTTTCAGATACTCATTTTTTAAATTGGGTCTTTTATTTTGGAGAGTCTAACTTTTTTCAGTTATTCGTATATTGTTGATAATAATCCTTTGTCTGAGGAGTAGCTGGAAAAAATGTTTCCCATTCCCTCAGCTTCCTCTTCAACCTGTTGTTTCCTTTGCTGTTTTGAAACTTTCAAACATCTCAGAACCATAAACATGCTTTCTCGCTCCACCTCACTCTTCTTTTCATTTCAGCGGGGCACTGCTGCTAATTCTTTTGGTGGCTTTTCCCCCAGAAAGATGCTGTTTCTCTTCCACCTTTCAATCCCACAGTGAATGTCTTCGGAGTTATTATTTCACTATGTTGGTTTTGGAAGTGACATTCACTCGACCCAATGATCTTGTGAGGATACCAACTGCAAGGTTCTACGATTGGATCAGATCATTTACAGTATCTATTCCAGTTCTAAAATCATGACATTTCAGGAGCTTATGGCACATCAGACTAAGGACTGACCTGGCAAAGCTGCCATCTTCCAGCTACATTTGGAAATGCTTTGTGGCAGGCTGTGTCACCAGTGCCCTCTGGTGGGCAAGTCTGACATCTACAGCAGCCACAGCACCTTGGGGAAATTGCAAAATCAAAACCATCCTTTAAACCTAACAATTTTTAAGCCAGGCTGGTGTGTAGGCCTGCAACCTCAGCACTCCGGGAGGCTGAGGTAGGAAAGCTGCAAGTTCAAGGCCATCCTGGGCAGTTTAATGAGATTTTATCTTTAATAATAATAATAATAATAATAAATTGAGAGATAGTAAGAACCAGTACTGACTCGCAGATTTCATGCATATTATCTCACTGGACCTTTGCAACATCCCTGTGTGGTAATGTCACCACTTTAGAACTGAGGACACTGAGGAAATAGAGGCCGGGGTGACTGGTCCACCGGGACACAGCTAACATAGAGCAGGACTGAACTCAAGCGCAGAATCTGGAGTCACAGCCAGAACTGGACAATTGGTCACCTCGTTGGGAGAAAACACCTCTTAGAAGTTGTTAAAACCAAATCTAGCTGTATTTCTCCAGATGGCTTCCAATAAAGAGACAGGTTGACAGATGGTAAGATTTATGGGTATGTGTTGGGCAATGTATGAGGGAGAGTTCTATAATCAAAAAAGTTTGAGAAATGCTACATTAATGAAAAATTATTATGCTCCTTCCCCTCGCCCCCACGGGGCTAATAGGAATTGGGAAAACATAAATAAGCAAGCAGCCCTTAGCCTTTGGCTGTCTTCATTCCGATTTTTAAGTTTCTCTATAAAATAAGCTTCAATTTAGTATGTAAATAAAACAAAAACTAACATAGTACTTTTTATAATAAGTGGTCAGATTTAAACCAATCACAACCAGCTGCTTCCAGTCAATCACCCACAGCCAACAGATCAGACCCTGCTCAAATAAGGCAAAACTTTAGCTGTAACCAACCAGTGAATTTCTTGACTTTACTTCTGTGTCCAGTCTATTAAACACTCTCTACACCTGTTGTTGCCTGGTGAAGTTCTCGGAACCTCTTCTGGTTCTGAGTGCTCCTTGATTTACAAATCATTCTTTCCTCAAACTCCATATGCTGCCTGAAGGGGTGTTTGTTTGTGGTGCTGGGGCCTGAGCCCAGGGCCTCACACATGCGAGGCAAGTGCTCTGTAACTAACTTATAGCCTCCAGTCCACACCGTTTTAATAGCTCCATTTAACTCAGATTCACTAGATGAGGATTTCTCAGTAGACCTTGGTCATTGGTACGGTTACATTTTGAATCAGATGCTCCGCTGTCATGGGGACAATCCTAAGCATTATAGGGTTAGCAGCACTCCAACCCGTACCTGCTAGATGTCAGCAGCAGCTTCGTTAGTGAGGAGCCCTGGCTTTAGTCCTTAGAACTTTCCTCTGCTTTGAGCAATTCACAGGACTAATATCCCAGGGAACTCACTTTTGGTCACACTGAGTTAGTTCACATGTTCTCATCTCAAAGGTGAGGAAATGAAAGCCCAGGTAGGTGGGGTGTTCGTCGACATCACTTATAACGCTTGAATGATGTTATACAAATAAGCTCTGCTCTTTGGATGTCAACCCCCTATCAGCTTCTTTTGTATGACACTGGTGACGTAAGCTCAGGGCAGAATCTGCCACGAGTCTGTATTCAGGACCATGAAGCCCTGTCTCTGTCATTGGTGCTCTTCCCAGAGACATAGGTATTATTCTTGTCTTCCTTCCTTCCCTCCCTAACTCCATCCCTCTTCTTTTTCTCCTCTTAATTCCATTAAAGCAGTTCACTCAAGGGGCATGGACAGATGGACACATGTGAAGGAGACTAGCTCATGGCTGACCCTGTGGTCAAGGTCCAACCACCATAAAGTTCTATTTCTCAATCAAAAACAAGGAGACCAAGTGTAGAAAGAGCCCTTTCCTTCTAGATTTTCCAATAATGTTAACGTTGGGGACCAAACTCACATCTGTCTTCCCAAAGACCTCTTGAAATAAAAGTAGCTTCCTATTTCTTTAGGTCGATCTGAATGTCAGCCCAGGTTTATGGATTATTATAAAGATAGATCAGATAATGGTCTTACAGGACACATGCTTTAAAGTATTGCTGAATCTGGAAGTTGGGTGCCCCTAGCAGCAGGAGGTTGAGCTAGGTGCAAACTGAGTTCCCATCCTGCCTCTCCCTGGGCTTGGTGTAGAGTCCATTCTAGACATCAGGATGCACTTCATGCGTCTCTCAGGCCGCTCCCAGACACTACCACTGGGGAAGTGAGGATGGGTCTGTGGCCAGTCATTCTTGAATGGCTGGTGCCCTCTTCACCCTGAAGCCCACACGAGGTGCCATGCCAGTCATCACTCACACGGCATTTATCACACAGTCAGCTGTTCTCCATTACTTTATGTTTACAACTCTTTCGGTCTTTTTCACAGTTACTTTATATATGAAGGACTGAATTATCCCCATTTTAGAGATAAGGAAACCGAGACAAGTGCTCAAATAACATTTATAACTCACACAACTAGTGAGCACAAGAGCCAGAGTCCAAGGGGTCTGGCTCCAACTCCTCTGGGTCTAAAAACCCAGCCATGACAGCCTTCCATTAAGGAAATAAAGACACCGGGGCTTATTAAAACCTCATTAGCAGGTGGGTGTAGTATCATGCTTTGTAATGACCACAAAGGCAGAAAAGTATATATATATTTTAAAAAGTGACATACTGTTCTTTAAAATATCTAAAAATCAAGGTAGGTTTGTATAATAAAGTACTATGCAATTTAGCCCAGTTCCTTCAATAAGATCCCCTGAGGTTCCAACCCAGGCATCCTTGCATGCTGGATGATGAAACTGTCTTATATCTCGACTGGAGGATTCAGGTGCATATATTTATTTGTCAAAAGTCACCAGGTAACACTTAGTTATATCTATAGTATACACGTTATATTTCAATATGGCTTATTTTTAAAGTCTGTGTATGGGAATATTACATGCACAGCATAAAAAATTTTATGGAAAATAAGTTGTGTATAGACTATCCAATGTTAGAGTTTGAAGTGTGATTCCTACAAAGTTTTCTGACCCCCTTTAAGGTCAAACCCAGAATTTTTCCAAATTCTGGCCCAGGCGACCACTGATGTGCTGCTCTTGGCAACTGTTGATCTCTCTACTATAGGATTTCATACACGTGGATTCTTAAAGCTTTTCTTTTTTCATCTGGCTTTTGGATGTATCAACCACGCGCTCATTTTTATTTTTATCTAGGGAGACCTGGACTCAGAAGACAGCTCTGACTGTGTAAGAAACTGTCAACTTTGGAGGCTTTTGTAGCACAGGCCTGGGTCTCACTCACAGAATGCTCTAGAGCCGAGAGAAGGCTCATGTTCAGAGACTTTACGGTGAAATCTTCACAAGAATCACCTGTAGGTTTCTGGGTTTGTGATGATGACTCAAAAAGTAAAAACTCTGAAGACAGACAACGTGGACCCAAAAATCGAGACCAGTCTTCCTGATCAGAAGACCTGTGTGCAGAACCACATGCCACCAGCACCCACAGGACCAAAGCCACCAGATGCAGCACCCAGGATATACTGACTGGTTAAGAAGGTGGTGGTTCCCTGGGCAGGACATGGTCAAAAGGCCACCCGGAAAGGGCACCTCACAGGAGAGGCACCCAGTTACTTTCTATAGAATTCAGGCTTGCCAGAAATATACAAATATCACATAGGACATAGTTATATGAAAAACTACTCATTTATCTAATATTCAAATTGAACAGTAAGAAGGTACCATTTGTTAGCCAGGAAGTGGATTTTTCCCAATCTACCTCTAAAATTATAAGAAATAAATTTCTGTAGTTTAATCCTCCCTAAGATATTCTGATAGTAGTCTGACTAAACGTAAGCAATGGCAAATCTACCTCAGCCTCATCTGTGGGCAGCAGGATCCAGACACCTGGTATTAGTCAGGGGGACTGGCCTACACTGCAGGAACATACGCCACAAAGTCTCAGTGACGTAAGTTTTCATCCACATAAAGACAGGCTGATTCTTGCTTCTGAAAATTCCAGTAGAAGTGTCACTATTTAAACCTGAAGATCAAACAAAGGAGAGGTGGTAGGAAACATGGAAGTAGACCTTTGAGACCGTGACGGGGAGCAGCGGAAGAGGGGACCAGGGAAGCCTGGAGGGAAAGAAGTGCAACGATGATTAAGATGGGATACGTACATGTACCAATTTCCCAAAATGAATGTAATTATTTTATATCACACACATATACTAATAAAATTAAAACAAATACTGACTCGAGAAGCTGGGCTTGTTCTGCCATGTTGGTTACTCCTTCACTTTCAGACAGGCAGATACATGAGTGAGGAAGACGGGGCTTTCCCGTTATGGGAACATAATTTACAGGAAAAGTCTCACAGTCACAGACTCACAGTTCAGAGGTTTCAGTCTATGCATGGCCAGCAGGCAAAGGAGGAAAGGCCTGGTGGAAAACAGCTGCCTATCCCACTGTAGCCAGGAGGCAGAGTGAGATTAAGGGCAGAGCATCACAGGAGATATACCGCTCTGGGTCATGGCCCTGGGAGCTGCCCCTTCTAGCAGAGTCCTACCTGTTAACAGTACAGGAAATCAATGGATTAATCCAGTTGATCTAATTAACCCCACAATCTAATCTAACCACCTTCCAAATGTTTTAGGGGTACATTCCAGACCCAAACCATCATTACTTTTTCAAGGCCAGAATGGAAGTAATGCACATCTCCTATACTTGTATCTCACAGCCTTTTCGGCCACATTGGCCACTTACTCAAAGGGGCCTGGCGTGGGATTTAACTGCACGCACGTGGAGAATGTGGCAGCCAATTATCAGTTATTATCAGTTATGTCAGTTATTATCAATTATGTGTAACTTTTAAGCACATCCTTGTCTGTTTTTTTACAGGCTCACAGTTAATGGCAGCCAGAATCCAATAACTAACTGGATGTAATGAAGACTGTCCAACACCTAGTAATTGTCGTTGTCATTGAGATATTAGTAGAAATGCCATTCACCAGAGCCTCTGAAGGGAAGGCAATGTTCCCCTGTCTTACTCTCCTGGGGCCTAAATTACGCAGGGCTCAAGGAAAAGGGCTCAGATCTGGGTAGCTCCAGTCTGAAGTCAAGTCCTTCCCCAAAGGCATATTTCTGTGCTTGGCAACAATACTTGCTCTATCCTACTTGATGGCTTCTCGTTTTTAAAGGCTGAATTTTGATTCAAGTGAATGGGATTGAGAACCAGCACAAAGCAACAGGGGGCAGAAGGGGGACCTTCTCAAATGAGCAATCAGGAGCTTCTTCGCCTATGCCTGGGAGGCGGAAAGTTCCAGCAGGTAAGAGGGAGGCGGATCACTGGCCCGAGACTCCAGATGCCAGGGTGGGTGATCAAAGGGGCCCGTGCAGCCCTGGGACCGCAGCTTTCTCTTCTCGCCAGAGGGAACATTTTAGACGTGCCTGGTGGGGCCCTCACCCCTGGCTGCCAGCCTATGCACCCGTTTAACACCAGCCAGCAGAAGGCATATGCAGGAAGCCACTCAGTCACAAGCTTTCCTGAGGTCGCTGCCAACAGCGGCTTGTCTTATCTGTCAACGCTGAACGCTTCCTTAAAAAAAAAAATCCTTAAGGATCTCTGCTTTTAAATAATTCCTCAAATGGCTCACAGAGGGAATCACACTTTCCTTCTCTCACTTCACTAGAAATTAAACAGCTCTTCCACGAGCAATGCTGTGGCAGACAGACTGCGGACACAACTAGCGACAGCAGCACTCACAAACTCCTCTCTGTCCTCCATGAGTCTATGAGGGGCTCACCTGGCCCACCGGACAGCAGACGGGAGGGGCTTACCACAGACTGGGGCCCGTGACACAAGGGGGCACTTTTCAGGCCTGCACTGTTCCTGACCTCTGCCTGGGCCTCGGCTTGGTCCCTTCTCAGGGCACCTCCTACCTCCTCAAGCTTTGTTCCTGCCTCTCGGTCTTGTATTTCTCACATTCCCTTCCAGGGACCAGACCTGTCCTTTGATCCTGGAAACACAGGTGCTGCTATGGGCTGTGTCTAGCTACACTCTTCCTGAAGGATACAGGCAGGCAAAGGCCAAGGGGCCATGGCCACCAGCAGCACCCCCTCCTTTAAGACAGCGCTTCAGGTACTTAGGACCCCAAGTCCCCTGGCCTATTATCCCCTTATAGCGCTGCTCAGGACTTCTCTCCCGGTCTAAGCTTCTGAGGTGAACTGTGATGTCCTCATGCAGACCAAGGGACAGCTGTTTGTGGGACACAGACAGAGAAGAGACAGGGGCAGTTGTCGGCCCACGATCAGTGATGCCTGAGCCATCATGTTCCAGAGCAGAATCCCGACACTGAAATCCCAGTCTGCTCTCTTGGGTGCTGATGGAGTATATCCATCAAGGTAGGAAGACGGAACACTAATTTTTAACATTTAGATGTGTGCTATGTGGCCGCGCACTTGCGCTCTTCTGGCAGTCCTGCAGATGGCAGCACTGGGCCCCGAATGCCTCCCTCTGAGCTTTCTTTCCAACATCCTACACCGCACATGCACATGCCTCTCTTACCTTATATTCCTAGATCTACTTTCCCCTCGCTGTTCCCTGGGGAGCAGCTTCAGAACATTCTGCAGCCTGGGACTTCCACTCCCGACCACCTCCTGCTCCCAAACCCCTGCTTTTAGCAGTACTGGGGAACTGAACTGAGAACCTTCACACTGACCGATGTCATCAACCTTTTTTGTTTTGAGGCAGGGTCTGGCTAATTGCCCAGGCTGGGCTCAAATTTAATCCTTCCACCTCAGCTTCCTGGAGAGCCAGGACTGCATGTGTGCACCACAACACCCAGATCTTTGACCCTTTCAATCTCTTCCCAAGTGCCCCCACAACACACCCAGAGCATGGGAGCATGGGACAGATTTCTCCTCTGCTCCCTCCTTCAGCCCTGGAGGGTGCTAGCCCAGGGCGTGTGGCCGGCCTTCTCCCTCGGCTGTCTGCGTCGCCAGCTCCGGTGCTCTGGCCGAGGCGCTCCTGCCGAGCACCCCCACAAGGGCTCACCCACAGGCCACACTTCTCTGCGCAACCCCTCCCCAGGGGGTGACGCTCCCTTCGGCCTAGACACATTCACAACGTGTGTCTTCTGGGACTTCTGCCATCTCCCAGCTCAACCCCTTCTGTTTTTTGGTGTCATCTGAGTGACGTGCCTACAGGCTGGCCATAGGTGGGACAAATCAAAGTTGTCTTTGCCTGAAATTTTGATGCTTTTCTCATCATAGATTTTTTGGTTTTAATTTCTTAAAATACTCTATGACAATATGGTTTATCTTGATTATTGAGCTTTGGGAGTTACCTTTAATTTTATGCTCAAGAAAGGTGCCTCATGGAGCACCCCTCTCAGTGTCCCCGCTTCTCCAAGTGCCTCTCCCTTTCCTCTACGGAGGCCCCATTTCTGGACTTGTCCTCACCAATGCTCAGCTTGGTATCTGGCCCAGGGGCTGCGTCTTCTTGAGCACAAGGAGTTCCCTCACAGCATCCTGCTGCCCCAATGTCACCTTCACCGGGCTCCCTAACGTGGGCTCTGCTTCTCCTCGCAGCATCATTCCTCACTAGGCTCCTCAGCTGGCCTCCCCATCTGCAGAACAGCCTGTCGCTCCCTGCCACACTGTCTCTGGACTGCTCTTCCTCACAAGGAGGCTCCTCCCTGCCGTACTCTTTAACTTGATCAGTGTCCATGACGCCATCTTGGAGTGTCTCGAGCAGAACCTGGAACTGCTGTGTTCCAGATGACTGCATCTCATGGGGGAGCTTACATGACACTCTCTATCCTGCTTTCCTTCCTGCCACTCTGCCCCAGGCAGGCTCCTGAGGAGAGCCCCCAAACATGTACTGACAGATGCACAGGACGCGGATCCTAGACAGCAGAGTCCGTACCTTACTCTCCTCCGTAGGGCTGGGCAGCAACACTGCCTGTTACATCTTAGCCCCGGATTCTTGTCTGCACCTTGACAGGTACATGGTTTTTCGTCTCATGGCCTCTGCCATGGTACTGCACAGCACCTCCTCCTCCTTCCCTCGGCTGGCTGCCCCACCAGTCCCTCAGAGTTGCTGTGAAGATGAGAGTTCTGTTCTAATTTGGCCCCTTATCTCACAGGAACATACCTTCTAAACCTCTATAGCAGTGGTCTACAAAGTAACTGCTCACAGGGTCACTGGGGGCAAAGCCATCCCATCCAGCACCCTGTCATCTTCTATTTAACCCCCTCTTGCCCTGAGGTCCTCCACATGAAGCCAGAGGGAAAGAGCCATTAGAACCTCTCCCCCCTTATGCAAAACGTACCCAAGAGTCCAGCTCTAAAACAGCCTGGGGCAGTGCTATGCTGTGAATGTCCCCTGAAAAGTTGATGTGGAGATTCAGCTGCCATTGTAACAGTGTTGAGCGATGATTCCTTTAATGGGTGGTGTCATAAGGGCTCTGCCTCACGGTGGATTAAGGTCATTTTCACAGGATTAGTTGTCCAAGGGTATGAGTTCCTGACAAATGAGTTTGCTCCAATTCCCTCTCTGACTTGCCTTTCACCACGTTATGACACTGATGAAGGCTCTTGCCAGATGCTGGCGCCACGCTCTTATTAAACTTCTGAGACTACAGTCAAATAAGCTTATTCTGTGTATAAAGTATCCAGCCTAGCATATTCTGTTAGAGCAATGGCAAACAATGGTGCCACCATTGTCCCTGTCTACCTGTCCTCAGCCCTGCATGGACCACAAGGAAAGAAAGGGATTTGATGTCTTGATTTCTCCTAGCTCTGAAAGTCAAGATGGACCCATCTGCTCTTTCATGTGAGGTAACAGGCAGCTTCCCCCCTGCCTCCACCATGATCCACACACTGCCTTTGATGGATAGCCAGCCAACATACCTGGAACATGCCAGCTCTCTCCAACACTTATGAGCTAAGAGAGTCGAGGGGAGCAGTGTTCAGCTGCTACCGCACTTTGCTGTAAGCTCTACCTGTTTGCCTACAGCCTACAAACGGTACAGGCTCGAACTTAGCAGCAGCTTTCAGAGTATATTTCCTGCATCTTCATACCTGAGGGCTACAGGCCCGATGCCTCTCATGTACCAGGAATGGCAACGGCTCTCCCACATGTGCTATTTAAACATCATTTAACCCTCATAACAACCTCACATGGCAGATGTGAGCCAGGTGTGGTGGAGCACACCTACCATCCCAGCACTCAGGCAATGGAGGCAGGAAGATCACAAGTTCAAGGCCAGCCTAGGCTACATAGCAAGACCCTGTCTGGAGAAAAAAGTGTTTGTTCCCTAAGTATGCCATAACAAATTCTTACAAACTAGATGACTTGAAACAAAAGAAATTTTTTCTCACATAATTCTAGAGACCAAAATTCTGAAATCAAGATGTCATCATAGTTGATTCCTTCTGAAGGCTCTGGGGAAGAACTTGTCCCATACCTCTCCCCCAGTTTCTGGTGCCTGCCAGCTGTCTCTGGTGTACCTTGCCTTTAGGTCCCCACTCTTTCCTCCATCCCGTTTTGCATCTCTGTGTCTCTGTCTCTATCTGAATTTCCTTCTTCTTAAGAGGATACCAGGTATTGATCAAGGTGCATCCTAACCTCCTATGAACTCACCCTAACTTGTTCCAAGTAAGCCAATCACAGCACCTGGGTTTAGAACTTCAACATATTTCTGGGGGACACAATCCAAGCCACAATTGCTGATACTGTGCTAACCCTCATCTCGTAGACTATAAGGTGACACTCAGAGAGTAACTGAAGCAGAAACACATGAGGCAGGTGGCATGGCTCAGTTGATCCTCTCCTTGTCATGTATTGGGTCCCTGTGTGTGGTAGGCTCTCTGATGAGTACTCCCTTTTCATTTCAACTGCATGAAATTAACATCCTCTATTTTATGCAGCTGAGATCACTGAAGCAGCTTATTCGAAGTTGCACGAATAGGAAGCAGCACGCTTGAGATCCAATCCAAAGTCCTGGCCAGTAATTCTCACCCAGGCAACATGTCAAAATGGCTTTTGGAGGGTTCACCTTCCATCCACTGCCTCACACTGCACCTCTCTACGTGCAGGGGAAACTCTCATTTGTAAATGGCACCTTACTGTTACTGTACAAGTGAGGAGTGCAGGGGCAGGGAGTCAGTCACTGAGGATCATCACGGCGGTTGATGATCTGACAGGAAATAGGAAGCTCTTTCTGTAGCCAAGAGAGGGCTGACTGGGAAGACAGCCTGGCGAGCACACTCCACCGAACAGCAACTGATTACTTCCCTACAGGTGCTGCCTGGCGTAAGGATCATTTCTCTGTTCTAACGAGGACCTCACCAGAAGGGAACCACACAGGGAAGGAACCAAGCAGCAGGGAAAGCTATACACCAGTTGTTTAAATTACCTCACTTCCTCAAAATAAAGAAAATGAAAAGCATCACTTCCTGGCAATGACTACACTCTTCTTAATAGCACAGATGTGTCTCATACACAACACACACGCATACGCACACATACAACATGCACCTTACTAACCAATGTCTGACAAACACAGAATCCTTGAGCCCAGAACCTTCAAGCAACACTTAGGCCCTAGCAGCTTCCTCAACTCAATGTGAGGAACGGAAAACACTCCTCCTCATGCTACAAAGACTTGATCAGCACAAGTTAAAACTATTTCTGCTCGTGTTGCCTTAAAAAAGAACCCAAAGAGTCAGAGCTAGGAACACAGACTTTGAGGGACAGGCAGCCTCGAATGGCAACCCCAGGTCCTCCACACACACCCCTGGAAGCCCAGGTAAGTTATTTCTCTTCTCTAAGTCTCAGTTTGCTTACCTATAAAATGGAGCTGCTGACAGCCATTTTAGAGGCTATAACAGCTAAGAGGGAATATGAACTATGGATAAGAATGAAAGTGTAAAACAAACAAAACAAAATTTAAAAAAAGAGTGAAAGTATACCCTATGCGCCTGAATTCCACTGGAGAGAGACCTGGCTTAAACAGTGAATGTGAAGACAACTCTGGCGGATGCACGGGAGATGAGAAAAGAGCTGGCAGATGACAAGACGCCAGGTTTGCAGAGACACTCATTTGTCTCCTAAAGCACACACAGAGGGGTGGGACAGGATCACAGGAAAATCTGTACCACGGCATTGCCTGCCTGGCTGCTTGAGAAGCGCACCCGGAGTAGATTTGGTCCAGGCAGGTGTCTTCCTGGAAATATGACACTCAAGTCCTAGTTCGACAACTTCTCAGCCTGGAGATGTCCAGGAAGGGACACAGACAGGACTGGGTCCCGTTCTCAAGTAGGAAAAAGGATACATGGGAAGAGGGATAAATAGGCTTATGTGTTCAAAGGCATCTAAATTCAAGAAGCATTAGAAAAAAGAAATTCACTGTGATTCACCTAAGATGAGACTGATTTGTGTGCAGTTTAGCCAATGTCGAACTCATGATCCTCTCACCTCAGCCTTGTATGTGCTGGGAATACAGGCATGTAACCCCATACCTGACCCTCCTAACCTTATTAATCAATGGGCATGATTTCATTATTATTACTAGGATCACATTGTTCATTAAGAGTATTTTCTCACGGTTTATTAAGTCTTTAAATAACCTCTGTTCGGTTTCTTCCATCTTTGAGGCAACATTCTAAAGAGCAAGAACAAAGTTCTACTCAGCCTGCCTCCTTTGAGCAGGGACTGGTGTGGAACAGAGACGACAAACACAGGCTGGCTTTACACCTCACAGAGGCAGCTACAGGTGTGATCAAAACATATGGCAAAAGTTTACATTTAAAAATTTATTATAGTGAACCCTTCATCAATTCCCCTCAAAATACTACCCCCCTCATCTCGAGCACACTTATCCCATTGTTCCTTTGTCACCAGTGTCACCAGTTCACTGCTGTGGCCGCCTTGATGCCCTGAACTCATCCAAGGCCTTTACCCTTCACGGCCACTTTGACTTTGAGGAAGAGCCGAACTCACAGTGCTAGATTCAATGAATGAGGTGGATGAGGATTTTATTCAAAAGAAAGTGTCATAAATATCTTAAATTGATTTAGGATGAAAAGCCACTCATGACAATGGACTGCCAGAACTGCTGCAGGAAGTGGCACAGGAACCAAGAGACACTTGTGTTCCAAACAAGAGGGAAACACTGCGACGTTACCATAGTTTATCATGCTTCATACGTCAAACTACACCTCTCTAGGCCTCCACGCCCTACACAGTAAGGCAAGTTCATCTTGAGTCAGATGTCACTACAGAAGTCATAGGTACTCCCTATGCTAAACCTGGAATACATGCATAAGGTCAACACACAAAAATACAAAAATGGCATTTAAGTAGAGGTTTGTCTCCTGAAGGGAAAATTTCTTTTTAAAATCCCAAGCAAATAGGCTTCTGGTTGTGTTTTTGTTCACTGAAATTTCCAAACCAAGAAAGTTTTCAGGCAAGAGGAACTGAGTAATTCAGCTTGTCAAATATAATTCATAAAAAGGCTCAGAGGTTAGCTAAACCCAACTAGTCCAATAAAATTTTTAAGAAGTATCCAAAACAAAACTCTTTAAAAATCCAGCAGCAGCAAAATATAAAACATTTGTAAAACAAGACCATCAGTAATAACTCTTTAACAACAACAAATGCATTTTTCTAAAACATCAAATATACAGAATGAGGAGAATCCTCAGACCTAAAACAATCTGACCAGTAACAGACTCAAATCAATATTATCATAAGGCACGTCGAACAGTCATTTTCACAGCACTCAGGGCATCACGTCGGTGCAGAGGGCAAACTTTCCAAAAGTCTTCTCCGGGCAGTGATCCGCGCACATCGGGGGCAGCCTGAGGACTGGAAGCAGTGTCTGTGAAAGCAAGCCCTGCACGCTGCAATCAAGAGGATCAAATGTCAGCAAACACTCTCCCCTCTCCTCACAGACCATGGACGCTCATTCCCATCCTCGCAAGGGAGGGCAGGCATTTAAATCTACAAATGCACAGAACTCTAATCAGAAATCAACCAGCTAGAAACTCATAGGAACTCTCAACAAGAGACTCAGAAAGCCCCATGAATGTAGCAGATGCTAAGTGCCCCAGCTCCACCCAGGCACCAAGGCCAGTGTTCCTTCAGGCTTTGAGAGAGCTGGCCGCTGATGACTCTTGAGACACGAATTGCTTCTTTGGGAATGGCCCTAAACAGAAAGCTGCCTCAGCCAAGGTCATGCTCTTTGGCTGGCACAAGCCAGCATCCAGTGACTGTTCACTGGAGTCTGAGGATACAGCCAGCCTTCTGTTCCCAACTTGGGACCTGGCTGAAAGGCCACTCCAGCTCCACAGCTCCCCACTCAATGGCCCAGGGTCCTCACTGCAACCACACCACAGTTCATCTTCCCCTGGTCAGTCCTGCTGCCTTCACACTACCACAGGAGTGGAGCTTGAGGACATCAGGCTTTCTACACTGAAATCCCTGCTTGGAGTCTGTTTGAACATGCTGCAATACAGGTTAAGAGGCTGGGAGAGATAAGCCCAGGTGGATTAAGAAAATGATGCGCCCATATCCAAGGCAAAGGCAGGATTTGTTATCAAAATCTTTCCCATGAAACAGAGTTTAGCAAGCACATGATTCCCTCAGGTACTAACATCCCAGAACAGAAGTCAGCAACCTCTTCTTTAAAGAGCAAAGAGAAAGCATTTTAGGCCTGGGGCTACAGGTTCTCTGTAATAGCTACTCAAATCCACCAGCCTCGAACAACGGTGATCAGAGACATCACCTCAATACTAGGCATGACTGTTGTCCAGTAACAACCCAGGGACAGGAACAGGCAAAAATGCCACCATCTGCTCCATTCAGATCCCCAAGAGACATCAAGCTTTGTCCTTGCCTTGCCTAAATATCCCTCCCGGTGTGTCCGAAACTGTTATTGCCAGTTCACCGCACAAGTACACACCAGCATCACCGCATTTTAAAGAAGTAAGCTGAGCTTAAGTTATTACGCTATTATTCAGCTTAATTTTATGATTAAGCTATTAAGCAATCAACTTTGTACTTAAGTTAAGCTAATGTTACTAAGTTATTAAAATACCTGAACATCTTCTACATGTTGCAGTCTGAAACGGGAAGATGACAGCAGTATTCCGGCAAAATTCACAAATGAAGCCCTGTCCTTGACACAGCTGTAAAAGGAGGCATCCAAGAGTCAAAAATTGCTGGCTATGATGGTACACACCTGTCATCCTAATACTCTGACAGACTGAGACAGGAGGATTGCAAGTTTGAGCAGAGCCTGGGTAGCTGACCAACTTGCCAAGAACCTGTGTCAAAAATACAAAGAAAGAAAGAGGGCGAGGAGGGAGGGAGGGCAGGAGAGAGGGGAGGGGAGAAGGGAGGGTTGGGGAGGGGAGGGGAGAGGAGTCTGGCAGGCAGGTGATAGACACAAGTCAGTGCAAAGAACATGGATTCAATCTACAGTATCAAGGCAAAAAAAAAAGCTACAAATTGGTAGAGCTTCACATAATGGACAAACTATGTCGCTACTTTTACTGAACTTTATAAGCTGCAATTTTTGAATGCCTATGATTTTAGTCTCTCAGAAGTACATTGAACTATGTTTATGGCCCATGAGTTAAACTTGTCTATGTTGTAATAAAAATATAAAAAAGAAACTTTGTTATTTGCATACATTAACTACATCATATGTTTTATGTGTAGTCTAGGATAATTTCTCTGCCCAATTCAGGCCATGCAAGGCAAGGTGTTCAACCCAGGTGTTCAAGGCATCACAGGAACACATCTTTATGAATCAGAACAACAAAAACTGTATATTCCCTCTTCATCAGAGAAAGATCATGATTTAAACATACAGTGGCTTTTTTGTTGTTCTGAGATGAGGGCTCAGTATGTAGCCCATGCTGGCCTTAAACTCCTGGGCTCAACTGATCCTCCTGCCTCAGCCTCCTGATTAGTTAGGCCTGTAGGCATGTCCACCGCACTTGGCTTTAAACGTATGTTCCAACTGATGAAGTTTCATTTCACTTGGATGCTGCCCTACAATCCTTCTGTCCAAGCAGTTACAGAGCTTCCTGCTCTGTTAGACCTGAGGCTATGTGGCCATCTGAAGGCACAAGAGGCTTCCAGCAGGGCTGGGCACCCAGGTAAGACTTCTTGGGATCAAGGTTTGCATCTGGCTCTGACAGATGTCACCAGGATGATCCTGGTTTGTTAATTTACAGCTCTGAGCCTCAGCTTCCCCATCGATGAATAGCATCCCCAGCACTTACCTCCAGGTCTGTGACCCTTACATGGGGTCAAGTACAGACCACCTTGCACAGGCCCTGGCATAAGGGCTATCTCAGGGGCACACCCGCTCCAAGTGAGCCCTCACCTCACAGCCAGCCACATGCGTGAGAGACGCTTTCAGGATGTCCTTGAGCAAAGGCACCAGCAGCCCTTTCTTGGTCTTGACAAGGTCCTCCATGGAGAACAGGTGGAGTTCCTCAGTCAAGTGTCTGGGGACCTGCTCAAACTCCTTTAATGCACTGGCAGAGAAGAAGCAGAGGACTTCAAGGGGCCACCCACACAGCACACAAAGTGAGAAGGATAATGAGGGTTTTCTCTTGGCACTCATACTGAATTTTTAAAACTCCATTTAAAAAGAAATTGCCCTGAGAACAATAATGAACCTTGCTCACCACTCTACACTCTGTAAGTCTGTTTGGAAACCAGGAAGAAGTTAAAACTCTGTAAAGGCTGTTATCAAAGAGGGACACTGTCAGAGAACTGCAGCTCTTCCAGGGTGCTCAGGCCCATATGGAACAGAAAAGGAATATTTGACTTTTAAGTTCTGAAAAATGTGTAGCAGTAGCCTCTTCTTTCCAGCTACATTTTTAGTTCACCACCTTCAGTAACTACGGTCTCACTGGCAGGAGAATTACTGCTCACAACAAGTACATGACTCTAAATCCTGAATCTTCTACTGGGCTCATGACTTATGCATAAAAGGCTGGTGGTCAGAGTCACTTACATTCCCCAAAGGCAGCCAAAACTTAATCTTCAAAACCATCTGGTCCCCTGAATTCCTGGATTTAGTTACTGGAAGCATCATTCATTGTATTCCCAAACCAGTCTCAGCCTGCACTGGCCTTGGCACTGTTAATACCATACTGATTTTACTTCTCCCACAGCCTGGGACACATGCTCCCACACCATCCATCCTCTGCCAGAAGGTTCCACGATCCCTGTTAGTGACTCTTACACTTGAGCTTTAGGCTTTTACTCCAGCAAGTGTTGACTGCTCTCCACTCTCACCTATCCCAGTGAGCTAAAAGTGCCTACCTGATATCCTCACAATACCTTTGCACCTGTGTAACACAGGCTAGCAGGTGATCTTTGATTTCATCCTGGACTTAAGAGAGATTTTATTGATTTTTTAAAAAATGAAGTACAGAATGGTTGCTCAAGATATTCTTGTAAAAGGAAAAAACGTGGGTTGTGATACATGTTATGGATGAGCACAGGCACACCTGCAAAGTATTACCTGTCATTCCCAGAGGTGTAAGGTGGGGGCTCAAAGCCCAATGACTACATTTAATTAAAGGTATTTAATCCAAAACAATGTATCAGCATGAAATAAAGATCAGAAACTAAAAAAAGCTTCAAAACAAGATTTTAAATCTGTGACTTCATTTGTTATAACAATTAATATTAACCCCCTTGAGTAAACTACTTAAAATCAATTAGTCCCTGCATATACTCCTTTTATGGATGTTTAGTATTCTATAGTAAGTATATGATTAATCTGAGTATCACCCGATTACTAAGCAATGATTTTTTTAAAAAAAATTACATTCTAGACAAATCTCTGCTCATATCTGCTCTCAGAATGAGCTCCTAGAAACAGAGTTTCTGGAGCCCACGATCTTGCCATTGTGGCCCCCCTCGTGCTTCTCTGTAAGGGGATCCTGCAGCCCCAGGGCACCCACGCTCACAGCAGCTTCACTTCCAACACACAGAAGCACCCCAAGTGTCCCTCAGTGGACAAACGGCAAACACCACACAGGCTCCGGAGTATTAGCCAGGAAATTCTGACACAGTGCCACAACACGGCTGAATCATGAGAATACAGTACGTGAAATAAGCTTGTCACACAAATATAATTTCTGTATGACTTCACTTATATGAGCTCCTCAGGGTAATTAAGTACCTTAATGAAGAAAATGGAAAAGCATCTGCCAAGGGGGACTGGGGAGCCAGGAGTATGAAGTCAGTGTTTACGGGTATCAGTTCTGCAAGACGAAGACTTCTGCAGATGGATGGCAGTGATGACAGCATAACGACGGGAATGTACTTAATATTGTTAAGTCATACGGTGAAGTGGTTAAGACAGTAAATTTTATGTTACATGTATTGACCACAATTTATTCTTTTTTAAATTAATACAAATGTCACTGGCTAAAGTTGTTTCATCCTTGTTCTGGCCCATTTTCTTAGCAAGTTAGCAGGCTTAATAGTTTTGGAGAGATAGACTGCATCACCAAGGAGCACACAGGTAAGTGCTGTGCCAGGAAGCCCCACGGAAGGAGGCAGCACAGACAGTCCTGGATGAGAACCGTACCTGCTGGCAAAGCGGCAGGTCCTCAACAGCTTCTTGACATGAAAAAGCTGCTCCTGAACACCCTAAGGTGAGAAACCCAACAGAGCGACGTTACATGTGACCGGCGACCCTCGCGGTGTGCACATCTAAGACATGCTACTTCTCACATTTAGATGCCACTCCCGTACAAGCAAACTTTTTAAAGTAAACAGCCTCCACAGTAGGGGTTCATAACAGAATCTACAGATCTGCAGAGGGTCCTGGATGGATCCAGGTTTATGGACCCTAATGTTTCTGTTTTGAGCATCTTAATGAAGAAAATATAATATATGAAATATAAAATACAGTATGGGACTAAAAAAGTGCCTGGGCTGGTGAAGGGCTCCCAATACCAAATACCACCCAATTCATGGTCCATCTGCCTCCCCAGAGGGTCTGTTTGGTGGTGTCCTCGAGCTGGACTGACGAGCCTTTCCTGCCAGGTCACTCAACTACCAGACACACTTCCCCTGTGGGGACCGCCACTCACCTTCGCCCTGTCCAGTTCCTTGGCTTTAACATACAGGCTGTGTCTGACGCTCAGCAAATTGAAAATAGGCTGGTGCCATATGCAGTCGAGCAGCTGTTTGGAGAAGTTGCTCACGTAGTATTTCCTAAAGTCCCACATTGTCAGAATCCGTGCAGGGATGCAGGACACTGCATATGAGTGGCAGCATTCACAGAAATACTTCCCCAGGTATTCGCAGTACCGGAGCCGCTTCACAAATTCTGAGGAGCACAGAGAAGGTAACCCCCAGGTACCTAACCCTGAGTATTCACCCAGGTGTGCCTCCTACCTTCAGTTTTTTTTCCAGATTCAAACACTCACATGGGTATTTCCAGAATGGCAAAGCCATATCTGATCTCACAACAGCTGAGAAATCTCTAGCACAGAGATTTGGAAACTTAAACAATGGTCATTTGTGAGCAATGATACAGTTAAACGATGCCAGAAAGCCAGAGCCCTTCCCGAACACTCTTAGATTGGGAAGATGAGCAGAGGGAAGTGTCATGGAGCAAAGTGGACATTCCACTCAGAATACGGCAGTCAGGGTGAGAGGGAAGACGCCACCAGTCCCCAGCAGGGTACTGAGGGCAAGGCAGAGGGTCTTCAGGGCAACTGTCCTGAAACTACATGTTATCCCTCAGAGCTGAAGCCAGTGACGCCTCACATACCAAGCATGCTTCAGGAATTCTCAAGCAGTACATATACAATGTTAGGAAGTAGCGTCCCAAAGAGTTTCTGGATAAATCAGAGAAGAAAATTACAAAACTGAACAAATGTTAAGAACAGGTGGTCAAGGAAAGAAGCAGATGATTGACAGAGGTGTGAAAAACAATATGACACTAAAAAGTGCACACTGAAACAGTGAGAGTATGCACTCTGCCTCAGACTCTTACAATTCAGACAATCCAGAGCAGATGAGGTGACTTTGTAGGACACTCAGCTTTCCGTATGTAGCAGCAATCCTACTTCTGTGACTGCATCAGGCAGAAATGCCATGAGGCACATGAGATATATAAATGTACTCATGACAGCACATTTAAAATTGGAGGGGAGGAGGTGATGGCCACCAAAATGTTCATCTAACTGGTTAAATAACTACAGTGCTCTCAACACGGAATGCTATACAACCATAAAGTAAAAGGATGAGTGTGGGAAACGTACATCCAGTTGCATATTGTGATGGTAATTTTGTTTTTGTATATACTCATATACATGGTCAAGATTCCACCAAAAAAGCCACAATTATTTCTGAAGGGCAAGGAAAATGATTTTTGCTCTTCATACTTTTCCCCCCATTTTATTGAACGTAAATGTGCAAAATTTAAGGTTTACAATGGAATTGAGCACTTTGTGCACATACGTATCTTGTCAAGGTGACAAGGACTTTCCCACTCTCTTTCTGTTCCTTCCTCTACCCTCCCCTCCCTCCCTCCTCCCCCACTCTACCCCGTTTCACTTTGTCTTTCGTTTTAAGTTCCATGAGATAGTTGTGATCTGGGTCTCTCATATCAGAGAGACCATTCGATGTTTCACCTTCTGCTTCTGACTCACTTCACTAAACATGATGTTCTCAAGTTTCTTCCATTTGCCCGTAAAAGCCTCCACGCTGCTGGACTTTATAGATGCATAGTATTCCATTGTGTATAAATACCACAGTTTGTGTATCCACTGGTCTGTTGATGGGTATTTTGTTGACTTCCGTATTTTAGCTATTATTAGTTGTGCTTCTATGAACATGGTATACAAATATCTCTGTTATTTGTTGTTTTGACCTCTTTTGGATATATTCCCAGGAGGGGTGTTGCTGGATCAAAGGGGATATTTATTTGTAGTCTCTTGAGAGATCTCCATACTGCTTTCCAAAGTGGTTGTATGAATTTACATTCCCACCAGCAGTGCAGGAGGGTTCCTTTCTCCCCACAGCCTCACCAGCACTGGTTACTATTTGACTTGATAGCTTCTTTTGCTGTGCAGAAAAATTTTAGTTTGAAAAGATCCCATTTGTTAATAATGGGGATGATTTCTTTTGCTCTTGGAGTCTTGTCAAGAAAGTCTTTGCCTATGCCTATGTCTTTTAGAAAAACGTTTGTTGAATATCCCAATAAAGGGATTGGTTGGATTCAGAGAAGAGGTATCAAGATTTAACTAGAGGAATTACAGGAACAGGAAGCTGAGGTACAGTGGTGACTTAAGTGAAATGACTTAGGCGTGGAAGATTAATATGTTAAACACCATATGGTTTCTCTGACTTGGAAAACCCAGAACACAGATATTCTTTGGAACCATATGAAGTGATAGCCGGAGCCGAGGGAAGAGACAGGGAGGGGGTGGGAGGGTAGAAGATGGGAAGGGATTGTGAAGTCGATGTGATACATAGATGTACAAAACACCCAAATTCATTGTAAATACTATGTACTACATTTGTATATTAATAAAAATAGTGGGGAAAAAAGAAATTTGCAAATTTGTCTTCTAGAAGTTTAGTGTTTCATTTTTAATGTCTAGGTCTTTGATCCACTTTGATTTGATTTTGGTGCATGGTGATAGGTGTGTGACTAGATTCATTTTTCTGCATGTGGATGTCCAGTTTTCCCAGCACCATTTGTTGAACAGGCTGTCCTTTTTCCATTGTATGCATTTGGCCCCTTTGTCGAAGATTAAGTATTTGAGGGTATTTAGGTTTATCTCTGCATCTTCAATTCTGTTCCACTGGTCTATCTGTCTATTTCTGTGCCAGTACCAAATTGTTTTTACAACTATGGCTGTATAGTATAGCCTGATGTCTGGAACTGTAATGCCTCTTGCTTTGGTCTTGGTCCTCAGGATTGCTTTGGCTATTCTTCATACTTTTTAATTGCTAAAATGAATGTGTGCTGCTTTTAGAAATCTCCCTAATGAAATATTTTGACAAACAAAAGGCAGAGAAATGAATGTGACAAACACCTGTGCACTCACCATCCAGATTAAGGGGCACATACTTCTACCCCTGCGGATAATCGATTCCTCATGCAACTATTCACTCCCAGGGCCCTCCCAGCCCATAGTAAATACTTGGCTGAAATCCATAGCACTCCTTCCTTTCTTGTTTGTTACATTCATCACCTGTGTTTTCACTTTCTTGGCTAATGATTAGATGTTTCCCACAAGGCAGCAAGCTCCCTCCCTGAGGGCAGGAGCACATCTGTAAGATCATCACTATACCAACTGTGTAGACACACAGCTCCGTATTTGCACACATTTTGGCGAGTTCTCAATAAACTGTGGGATCATAGCCATGTGACTATAGTTTCTGACTCATGCATTTGATATTTACTGAGGCACCAGGACACAGCAGTTAACAGACAAACATGGTCCCAGCCAGACTAACAGGAAAAATGAGTCATTTAAAGAAAACTAGTTATAAGTAGGTGATCCGATGTGGTAGAGGAAGCCCAGACAGCTTTCTGCTACTCTTATTTCCTGAAGTACAGCCCCTTTCAGATCAGGAACTCACAGCCTTAAGAGGGACACTTCAGTACTCAGCTTGAGAAAGCCTGACTATCATTTTTAGGCTTCAGACTAGAAATCTCCTCAGGCCATTTGCTCAAACCCTCAGAGAAGTCTGGTTAGCTATTTATGTACCTTCGTTCACTCCACAATATCTGTGTTTGTTCTGGGTTTGGTTTGCTGGTTGGGGTTTCTTCTTGTTGTTGTTTTCTTTTTTGAAACATGGTTGTGTTACATAGTCTACGCTGGCTTTGAACTTGTTTATGTAGTCCAAGCTAGCCTTGAACTTGGTTATGCAGCCTAGATTGTCTTTGAATTACAATGCTCCTGCCTCAGCTCCTGAGTGAGGAAATTTCAAGTGTGTGCCACTACACCAGCCATCACAATTTCCCTTGAGGGCCAACTGTGAGCCAGACATGTCTAGAAACTGGAGATAAAACAATGAACAAAGCCAGCAATCCATCAGCCCTCACAGAACTTATAATTTCGTGATGGAAACAAGTAATAAACTAAATCAGTAAAGTGTTACAGAAAGAAAATTCTAAGAATAAAAAATAAGGATGGAGAATATAAAGTATACATGTGATTATCTGTGGCCAGGAGTTTAGCCAGGTAGGCATTTTATACAAGGTCACCGAGGAAGATCTCAGGACTTTTAAACAAAGATGTGAGGGAAGCAAAGGAAACAGTCATGGCAATGTCTGTGGGGCTGGCACTCCGCAGAGAGAAAACCGGAGGTGCACAGCCCTGGGTCAAGACACAGCCGGCACCCTGAAGGCTGAGCAGAGAGGAAATGTAACTACAGCCAAATGCCCAGTGGGGAGACACCTAGGGCGCTGGTCCTCCGTGTTCTTGGTTGGTGGTGCAGAACTATAGGTCATGATGGTCTCTGTGATAGAAGGCAATTTCCACAAACCTCTTACAACATCTTCTCACCAATGGTGCCTCCCACAAAAACAAAGCATTGCCAACTCTTTGCACTACCACCCACGGTAAGCCAGCAGTCTGTGACTCATACTTACTAGGTTCTACTGGAGTTCCACAGCCAGCACAGCAGAAGTTCTGGGCCACTACTACCAGCTCCCTCCTGGTGAAAAAAAATGGTACTCATTACACTTCAGAGGCATTCAGTGAACATTCATCACTGAGCAGAAAAGCAGTTGACATTACGGCATGTTTCTTGGCTTAAGGCTTTAACTGTGTCATTTTTCATTTTGAAAAAGATAGATTTATTCAGTATAGTTTTCTAGTAGAAGTCTCTAGGCCTTTGGAAACTAGAAAACTTTTTTTTTTTAAAGTCTCAGCTATCCCCAGAGCAGAAGTTTCTATCACAAAGTACTGGTCACTAGGCTCTAAAGACTTCTCAGGGTCCATACATAGAAGTTTATCTCCAGAGAGAACTACAGATGCTCTGTAGTATAAGACAGTGCAGGAAGACCGGATGCCAAAAGATAATGGGCTTGCCAAGTGCACAAGGAAATGCTATATATATATATATATATATATATATATATATATATATGTATACACACACACACACACACACATATGTAAATACTAGCAAAAGGGAATGTGAGACAGTTATCAAACATCTCTGGCTAAGACATGTTCCATGGAAGGTTTTTTTTTCTATTGAAAATAGAAAATCATGTGCCATGATTGCACATGTGACTTGGAAATACAGATAAAGTAGTAAAATTTGGTTACAGTTCGAGAGTAACAGAAATGGCCAAGGTGAAAATAATTCTCTACTCATGTGCTGTACAGTGTGCTCAGGGGAACCTCTGAGAAAAACATATTCTATACTAAGAAAAGTGAGCCCTCATATTGTCCAAAGAGTTTGCTCTTCAGCCCAAGCAGCCCCAGAGGCCTTAGTGACATCCTCTCAAAAGAAAAAGAGAACCTATCAGGTACTCAACAACCCCTGCCAGTGTCTTTTAATGCTCAGAAGTTTGCACACCAAATTAAACATCTGCCAAGAGAAGTAGAACAGTACTGGTGCAAGTGTTTGCCCATCATCTTTGACTATAATCTGTACAGAACAAATTATATTTAAACTATTACTTCATGTACACACACACACACAGGTTTATTTCCTTTTTTGCACCATTTCAGTTTTGCACCATTTCAGTGAATTAAATTTTGTCGTTTAGGATTTTTATTATTTCTTTGAGAGTAAAGGTATTTTTATTTGTATTCTGTTGTATATCTTAACTATAAGAACTCTCCTCAAGATTAGTTTTTCCTTTTTAAAAATATGTTTATTTATTTACATTACATGCTAAGTGCACTGGAAAATGGAATGGCTCAGTCTTTGAAATTACCATATTTGATTACTAAGTTTCAGTAGGAACCACTTAACTATCTCCTTTAAGCCTATCTAATTTTCAGTTGCTATTCAGTGTTCATAATTAAGGATACAGAGTGTTACAATCTCAACTTGTCAAAACTCACAAAGCCCTTTTCCAAGAGCCCATGATGAACAAGGTACCAAGAAAAGTAAGTTAGAAAAACACTCAACTTTCCTTTTCTTGAGACAAATTTTCCTGTCTCTCAAAATATTATTATCCCCTTAGAAAAATCTTCTCCCTTGGAGACTCGGGTGGGATCCGTCACGTGTTTTAAATGGATTGGGGTGCAGACAGCAGTCCATTACTTACCTGAGTGGTGGATGAATATTAAATATGATTTGAAATCTAGGGGGCGCCCAGTCTTCAGTTCCTCTGATACTAGACTTAAAATTAACTGCCCGAGCTACATTCATACCGGACTCAACGTCTTTTCGGACATGCTCTTCCTTTACAACCTGTATGACACAGGAGAGGATTTAAGGAGGCCTTAAATAAACACTTTTAAAGACCTTAAATAAAAAAAAAAACAATCAAATGTGTTTCCGATTTTAAAATTTACTTTGAAAAACTGAAACTGCTTTCAACTGAACTAAAGGGCATGGCAAAGACTCTATAGCAACTTAGATGAGATCATTTTTAGTTCATTTGTTTCCAGACATCAAATTTACTGCAAGTGGGTCATTTTGACCTGGAGTATTTTATGAGCAGCAGAAGCCTTTGCTTCTTAGTCAGGAGATCAGAGGGCATGGCCAGTCACAGCCTAGGTGTGGTAAGGCTCCCCAGACACAGCTCTGTTAAGCTAACAACTGTCTAATAAACATTCAGTGGTTCCACTCTGAACTGTTACACTTTTCTACTGTCACTCCTCAAACAAGTATCCTGAATCTTTCACAATTTAATCATTCACAGATACACACAAATTGGCATTAACCAAAGGCACCAAGTCGCTGCTCAGTAGGATACTAGACCCCTCCCGCTGCCCTCTGCCCCAGTACCTTCCCACATCCTCACCTACACAGTGCTGTCTGACCTAACATTTGGCCCACGTTCTGTGATCTCACATCAACCTTCTAATGTTCCCCTGATAAAATTAAACTCACCCTCCACTATACTTCCAGAATGCTTTTGCCCTACGCTTATTTTACCCTTTGTCACAAAGTCCTCTCCTCCTAGCTCACCATACAAAGAAAGGAATATCAAATTAGGTAGCCCCCGCTTCACCATTGACCAACCCTGTCCAAGTCTATGCCCAGAATATTGAAACAAAAATAATGAATGCATTTACCAACAAGATAAACAGAAGGATTGAAGTGTGAATTGCTGAGCGCAGTTTCTGGCACACCGTAAACACTTAATATGTGCTAGTTTCATCATTTGTTTTGGGTTGCCTAAAAAACCCAAAGACCATACAAGGAAATATATTTGAAGTGAATAACCCAGGTACAATGAGAACTTGGATACTTCGCATTCAAGGTCAATTTATTTTAATACTTACAATTGAACTGGCCGCATCCAGGGAACCTGCTGGATGAAAATTAACTGCTGACAACGCCCAGCACTTCCGGAATACTTGGTACAACTCGCTGGCTAATAGCTCAGCAGAATTGAAGTCTGGCTCATATGTAATGCTGAAATGTAAAAGATGCAGAAAGTGGAAAACTACATACATGAGGAATGCCTTCAAGTTCCTATCAAGCTTTCAACCATGCATCCCTCCTCGCTCCACCATAACTCAGGGCCCCATCAGGTGAGTCTACACATCAGTCGTTGGCGGAGAGTCTGGTGTAGCATCGTTCTTTCATGTTCAGTCAGCAGAGCATCTGTTCTGCACTAGGTACTAAGACTTGAAGGTGTGGGGAAAAAGAGCATTAAATTTAAACTCGGAAAATCCGAATGCAAGCCCTACCTCTGCTACTTACTAGCACTTGACACATTCAAGCCACGCACTCACCAAGTTTCTACGAGGTTTAAAAATGTACAAAGGGTTTTTGTATATATATTCTCATTTATTCCTAATGAGTCAGCCAGGAAAGTTTCAGGTGCATACATGTCTTAAGCACATCTTGTATGCACTTCAGTTTCTATTGCTGGGTCTGTACAACAGGGTTTAAAAGTAAGTAAATACCTACTGTTTTGGTTTCAATAGAAAATGTCCCCCCAGAACCTCATGTGCTTGGAAAGTGATGGGATCACAGGGATTAATTAGCAGACTAGTCTACTGATGATTTCATGTGCTCTTAGGAGGTGGGGCCCCAGTGAAGGAATGGCTTCTTGGGGGCATGGCTGTGAAGGGTGAATTTTTGCCCTCAGTGCCATCCTTTTCTCATTCTCTACTTCCTTTCCATTTTACCATGATTTGCCTTCCACCATGCCAGGCCCTTCCGCCACTGCCAGCCAACCATGTGTGGGTTGATGGCTTCTGAAACCGTGAGCTAAAATAAGCTTCTACTCCTTTAAATTGTGGGTGTTGAGTACCGAGTTCCAGTGACAAAAAAAAAAAACTAATAACAACACACATACATATGAAACTTGCTTGGCCGGTTCATTAGGAAGAAGCAAGAAAAAAAAAAAAAATATATATATATATACAACAGCATTTTGTACATTATCAACCCTTGTAGAAACCTGGTGAGTGCATGGCTGGAAGATGTGCAGTCTCCCCTGATGTCCACCTGTTAAGGGCTTTGCCCACAGCAGCACTACTGAGAGGTGGTAGAACCTCTGTATTGTAGAGCCTACCGGGTGTCTTTAAGTCACTGGGGGTGTGCCCTTGAAAGAAGATATACAGCCCACTTCCTGGCTGACCAAGCAAGCAGCCCTAACGCACAATCCCACCCGACATGTCTCTACCCACTGCCCTCGCTGGAACTCTAGTCGACATTGTCACCATGCCTTTCAGTTTAGCCAGACCGTGAGATAAAGCCTTTTCTGTTTATAAGTTAGTCATCTCAGGCATTTTTTTGTAGTTACACCAAGCTGCCAGAATGAAAAGGGGATGACTGAGATTTCCTGGTGGTAATCTTCATCGTTATAACTGTCTAAACAGAGCCAATACATCCTGGGCCCAGTATTCACAGTGTCTCCAAGGTCACTGCCTAGAAGTCGATGTGCAGTTACAATGTGGACAACAAATACCTCTTAGAAGAACTCTGGGGACATCTACAGGTTTCTGTCATATTACTAAACTCTTCAAATTCTGTGGGAAGATAAAAGAAAAGCAGTGAGGTCTTTTAGTCTGTCTCACCTAATTATGTCCAAATTTACAATACTAAAACAGCTACCCACATCTCAGAAAGACCCAATCATTTACCATCTCCAAACTTGAGCTTCTTTTAAATTGCTGCATTCCAGGAACCTGCCAGTGGATAATGCTGTACACAATTAAGCCTTGTAGAAATATTGTGAGTGCATAGCCTACCTATGTGGAATATCGCCCAAAGGTTCTACTGACATTATAGGACTGTAGACAACCACCAAAAATGAAATTTCATTTGAAATTTTTCAAAACAAAATTGAGAGAGCATACAGACATTAGATCACAGTAAACATCTGGTTTTTCATTCATTTCTACAAGAGAGATGCGAGATTAACTATCAACACATTTGAAATAAGAAAAACAACTATTTTCTTAGTGTTCAGGATATAATTTGATCTCAGCTTCTTCGAATGCTACTAGAATGTGGAATCGTGGAATCGTGAGTGATGCACGTCAGTATGCATGTGTAAAGAGGGAGAAGGGGGCAGCCAGGAATAGCCAATCAGTTTCCAAATCGTACCTTTAATGACAAACTCATCAAAGTCACGTTTGTAGGTCTCTTTCACCTCAGTACAGTGCAAAGGTGCTTCTGCTACAGGGCTGACCTGTAAGACAGCACAACCTGGGAGAAGAAGGAAAAGGGGATTTACCATCAGGTAGAAAGAGAAAAACCACATAACCTGCTACGTCCAACTAAACAGAAACTGGGGAACTAAGGGACTAAGAAATTACTTTAAATAATTTAAAATTTTAACTTTAAGGATGAAAAGAATAAAGGAAGTTATTTTGTGTTTTTAATCTTCACTATAATTAAGTGAAACAGACTGAGGACTATTTTGAGGTTCATAATAGTAATCGGTCTACTTGTAGGTATACTTGAAAATTGCCCTAATATGAAGTTTAAAAAAAAAAAAAACTTGAGGACTCGAGCTGCAGTTCAGTGGTAAAGTGCTTACCTACCACTCACAAAATCCTAGGTTCAATCCTTGGGGGACAAAAGGAGGTAAGAAACAGTGCCAGGTTCACAATGAGGCAAACAGTACAAGATACATAAATATTAATTCACTGGTTGAATAGTGTTCCCCAAAACTCATGTTGTCCTCGAAACTGAGTATACGCTGGGTGTGGGGGCACACAGCAGTAAGCCCAGCTACCTGGGAGACCGAGGCAAGAAGACCATCAGAGTGAGGTCAGCCTGGGCAACTCAGTGAAACTTGGTTTCAAAATGAAAATGCTTAAAAAGGGCAGGGCTGAGCACCCCCCTAACATCCACAAGGTCCTGAGGGGTGAGAAGACACTCGAGAACGTGGCCTTCTTTGGAAACAGAATCTTTGCAGATGTAAAGATGAAAAAAAACAAGGCTCAGTTTTCTGTTGAAAGAAAAGTAGCTGGGAAGGAGTGATCCATGACCAGCTCAGGACATTACATGAGAGGATAGCTATATCTAAGATGATTATGCCAGCAGCAGAGAAAACAGAGTGTTTAGGCCACCAGAAATGTAATGCTAAATTAGGGTCCTGGCGACTGGCAAGAGGCACAGAGCTAAACATAAGACTAGGGGGACAACAACTCGGAGGGAGTAACCGGCGCTGTATGGGGACAAAATAAGCTAAAAAGTAGAAAGAATTTAACTGAAGGTAGGCTTTGAATTTAGGAAAAAGCAAGCCAGTCCTACTAGTCACACACTGGGCAGGATTCTGTCTCTGCTTTGACAGCACCCCCTCCTGGCTCCCTGGGGTTCTGCTTCTGGATGAAGGAGTATGTCCTGGGTACCACCTAACCCCAGCACCAAGACCATCATGGGCTCCTTGTTTGTTAATGAATGAAAGAAGTATATTCACAAAAGAAAGAATAGGTAAGGGGAAGGGGAAGTGTGCTAAACCAATGGCGAAGGAAGGCATCAGCCACTGACTGCAGGAAAGAAATCCAAAGAAGTCTGAGGAAAAAGAAAAAAAACAGGAACTGAGAAATGGATAGAGCATGGTAACACACTTAGCAAGGGCACAAAGGGCCAAGAAATGGTAGAGATCACTTAGATTCCTCAAATAGTTTTATTTTTTTATTTGTATATTTTTGTGGTGGTGGCAACTGAACCCAAGGCTTTCACACTGAGCTTACCAGATCCCCTCCCCCTCTTCTTTCTTTCTTTTTGAGACAGAGTCTCACTAAATTTCTCAATCAGGACTCAAACTTGGATCCTCTTGCCTCAGCCTCCCACAGTACTAAGACTCTAGGCCAACTAAAAAGTTTTAGAAGAAGGGTTTAGTGACATATACACTTTGAACTTAAAAGAACAAGACATGTGTGGGGAATAAAGTTTCCCCATGTGTGCCCCACTTGCCTTCAGAGCCACTGTCTGAAGAGGAAGAAGACCCAGATTCTTGCTTTGTGTGGGAACAAGGCACTACGTCAAAGTGAGCGTGGTCCTTCCCGAGTGACCTGCCAGCTTGCTCTGTGCCCCACATCTCCAAGTGCTGCTGACTCAAGATGTTGCACTTCATTTTCTCCATTGCTGATATAACCATCTCTGCAACATAAAAATGAGCATTTTCCTGCAGAAAAAAATCAATTAAAATACTCATAAGAACAGTCAATTTTTTCCATGGAGGGTATATTAGATTTGATAAATCAAGATGCCCTATTTAAGAGACCGTATGTGTGTGTGTGTGTGTGTGTGTGTGTGTGTGTGTGTGTGTGCTCACTGAACTGAGTTGTCATAGGTGATCTGTAATTCATAACCCACCTTAACCAAAGGCTTAGAGTTATTCTACTCTAATTAACAGATAATACAGTTGAATTCTGTGATTAAAAAAAAACTAGGCTGGTGGTGGCGGTCCAATAGCAGTCAGCATTCATTAGTCATGAAAAACTTTCTAGACAAGTATGGTGGCACATGTCTGTAATCCAGGCACTCTGCAAGATAGGGCAAGGCTGATGCAGGAGAACTGCAAGTTTGAACCCAGCCTAGGCAATTTAGTAATAACTTAGTAAGATGTTGAGATTCTGTCTCAAAATCTAATATATATGTGTGTGTGTGTGTGTGTGTGTGTGTATACATATACATACATATATATATATATATATACACACATATACATATATATATATGAATACATTTGTATCTGAGGATGTAGTGTAATGCAGGTTGAAGGAAGGTCCCGGCTCCATCTCTACAGCTGCATACAAATGCACACATATAAGAGAGACAGATAACTTTCTAGCCCAGCAGATATTAGCACTCCTGGCCGCCTCTACCAATGAAATGCTAAAAGGAAATCTATTTTCTACACCTTCCAAAAGCAGTTACTAGATTCGTAATAAATCAGAATGGCATTACTTAAGGAATTAAGATGCTTGGTGGTTAAAAAGCAGAAGGAAGCATCTACCTTTTCCACATCCACTGGCAGCACGAAGACCTCTGGGGAGGAGGAATTCAGAGGAATCGCTCTTCCACTGACTTCTCTAGGACCTGCCAATGTAGCAAGTTATTTACAATAAAAAAGGAAGTTCAAACATTAACAAAACAATCCTATTGCAACTTTTAAAAATTATAAAAATAGTATCACATATTTCAATAAAATGAGGGGAAAATAAAAATTATGAAAACAAGACAAAAACTAGCACACTTCTGGGATAAATTAGAATGACAGAAGGAAGACTCCTGCAATGCTACTTAGGTCTCTGGGACGTGAGAGGCTAAGAGAGTATCTGGAGGGCGCCCTGGGAGACCAAGAGGGCAGAAAGAGCACAGGCGCGTGGGAAAGAGGCCCAGGAGGTGGGGGAAGCAAGGAGGGACAGTCCAGAAGCGAGGCAGTAAGAATTACGGATCACTTCTCTAACTCGCTGCAGTTGACCCCAAACTTCCTGTTAGTCACACAGAATCATCTGAAAAAAGACTAGTGCTGCTTCTCTAAAATACTGTTCCACTACCGAAAACCAAGAGAAAGTGCTGAATCAGCCATCCCTGCAGCCTCGGCCACCCCGTTCCTGGCAACGACCAGCACGGAAACAGGCTCTCTTTCTGCCACGTAGCTTCTGACTGCACCGGCGAAACCCTTCTAGGACAGCTACCAGGAGCTCAGCCGTCCCTGCTTGCTAAATCAGAACAAAACGCCGCCGCAAACATCCTGGTGGCGGGGAGCTCACTATGAGCTCACGGGCTGACGAAGAGGCAGAGCCAAGGTTGTCCAAACGCCTGGCCGCATCCTAAGGAAGTGGCTGTTGTAGAAAGCGCGGGCCACTTGCTCTCAGAAGCTATGGCGGCTTAGTAGACTTCCGCAGTGAAGGACTAGGTAGTGAATATTTTAGGATTTGAGGGCCATACAGCGTCAGTGGCTACAGCTCTGCTCAGACACTCTTGTGTGAAAGCACCTATTGACAAAACCTTTTTTGAGCCAAATCATTTTTTAATTATTGTAGTATATATTTTATGATACACAGTAATGACATTCAGATTGGGAAACTGGTGCATATACATATCCCATATTGATCATTTTAACTTTCCTTTCACCGTAACTCCCCTCATCCCTTCCATCTCCTTCCCCTCTCCACAAATTCTATCCTCCTATTTTTTCCATCTCTCTTTTATTTCGTTCTTTTAGTTAATTTTTTGTGGGTATGACAACAGGAAGCTGCCAGGATTTACCCCGCTGGTCACAGCACAGACCTGAGCACAGAGGGAAGAGCCCCAAGAAGGAGCAGACAGAATAGAACCCGGATCCAGCTCTCTCTTCCCAGCTATACCTCGGCCATAAAATATCTCCTGTCATAAACTGGAATTTATACTATTAGGACAATAAAAAGGTAAAGACAGCAAAGGTGATCTGTAAACGTGTAGATGTTGTGTAAATAAAAGGAACCATGGTTCCTACAGCCTCAGAAAATGCTTAGGAGCTCATGGTGTCTTCTAGAAAAGGAAAACCCTGTGTCTTTCATTGGAGATGTAGCAATCCCAGGAATATGAGTCTCAGTGACTAATGCCTGTTCTGGTTGCTGCCCTATACTAAAACAAAACAAAACAAAACAAAAAAACCAGATCATTCAGGGCTTCTCTTTCTTAGCCCCATCAAATGGATTTCTTTATTAGATTTCAGAGATTCTTAAAACATTAAATGTCTCTTTTTTCCCTTTTTGGGGGGGTAGGGGGGTGGTACTAGGGATTGGATCCAATTGAATCATCCATATCTTCCAGGGCGTTCAAACTGAGCTATAACTGAGCTATATCCCCAACGGGTTCTTTTTTTTTTTTTGTATTCTGAGACAAAGTCTCACTAAGTCACTAAGTTGCCCAGGCTGGGCTCAAACTTGCAATCTTCCTGTCTCAGTCTTCCAGACTTAGGAATTACAGGTGTGCATCACCATGTGCAGCTGTTTTATTAAAAAAAAAATTAACAGTGTTAGGTGGCATTGAACCCAGGTCCTTAGTGTTCTACCACAGAGATACGGCTGCATCCTCTTGTTTTTAAATATTGTGACAAGGTCTTGCTGTCTGGCCTCAAACGTTTGAGATCCTCCTAATTCAGTCTCCCAAGTAGTTGGGACTGTAGGCATGAGCTACCATGCCCATTGCTGAATGACTATTAAAGACACTGAAATGGGTTACTGGCAATTCTTGTCATGGTGCTATAGCACCTGTTTTTTTTTTTTTTTCTGAGCAAAAAGCAAAGATACAGAACAATTTTAAGTTTCAGAACTACTTATTCTATAGAGGAACTGCAAATGGTTCCGGTCAGATGTACACAAAGTCCCAATATAAATCTTCGGTCAGTGACAGAGTATAAATTGCCACTACGATGCCTTGTGAGGGAGATGGCTTTCCTTCATGAGACAATCTAAGAGCTTGTTGTTGTATTTTCTAGAAAATGAAAACCAGACCACTCTCTTACTCTGCATCCACTATATCTGCAAGTCATACTTTATCCTGGCACATGAGCTAAAGATTAAAAAAAAAAAAGCCTGTAATTTGTTCAAATTTGGGTGTTATCTCCAAATCAGCGGTCGGTAGACTCTTCAATGTCTACTGCTTCTAAGCTAAGAATGTGTTAAAGATTTCGTCAATAGGAAAGGAGGCAGCCTCTAGAGACAACAGGGGCATCTGGGGAAAGGCGGAGACAGGAGGGCAGTAGCGGAGGGCAAGTAAAAGACTAAGGTGACATATACATGCACCAATTCCCCAAGGTGAGTATAATTATTATGTATCACAACCTAATTCTGACAAAGTTTCCCTGTTGTTTAAATAGAAGATTGGCATCATCTTGATTTTAAAAACATTTTCAACAGAAGGAATACACCCCGTATTTTGAATAAGAAGGAAGGCAGGATAAGACCAGTGAGAAATAAACAAATACATAAATAGGCAGGCATCAGTCAAGTAGACAGCTTTTAAAATTATTTTATAGGAAAATATTTAAGAATTTGAACGAGGGTTTTAATAGAAATATAAATACTACAAGGCATGAATGTAACAATATTTTTAACATAAATAACATGTTGGTTATGAACATAATATGTTGAAAAAGAAACAAGCATGCCACAAGCAACACGGCTGACTGACACTTGAGTGTTACTTCGCACAGATTAGTTCATATTAGGAATCTTTGTATTTTAGGAATATCCTACCTAAGAGTAATTCTAATCTTTTTTTTTTTTTTTTTTTGAGAAAGGGTCTCACTTTACAGCTTAGGCTGGTCTTGAACTCATTATGTAGTCCAGGCTAGCCTTGGACTCACAGCAATCCTCATGCCTCAGCCTCCTGAGTACTGACTAGGATTATAGGCATGCATCAACATGCCTGGCTTTATATGGTACTGGGGAATCAATTCAGGTCCTCTCACTCGGTAGGCAAGTGCTTTAGCCGCTCTGCCATTCTTCCAGCCTAATAATCTTTGTTTTAATCAGAAGTCTCATAGGTTGAGAGAATAGTGGTTATTATTTTTAAATCTTAATGTTGTTTGACCACAGTACAGGCAAACAGGAAACATAAGGTAAGTTTCTCACCTACTGGTGTGAGACAGAGGTCTCTCTGTCTGGAAATGCCTCCCTCCAGCTATGCTGAGATGAAAATGTTTTTAATCCTCTCCCTTGCAAACAATTTAATGAGCTGTAAGTTCCAAAAGGAAGACACCAACTCAAAAATGGCACACGGCATTAACGACGATGTTGATCTAAAAATACAACCTTCCTCTACAGGGCGTGAGGAGAAGGCAAAGCATGGAGGCCGCGGTGCGACAGCGCTGTGCTGCTGATAACATTAAGTGAGCTAATGTGAGCCGTGTTCCCACAGGGATGACAGCAGGCAGATTTGAGACCCGGACCAAACAAGCACACAAACAGATATGAGCAAGAGGAGCCACGACTACAGTTACCCTCACCTGCAGAAGCTGTCAAGTGGAAAGTCTCAAAAATAGGACGGTGAACCTCAGGAGATGGGGAAGTGGCCAAAATATTAGAGCTAGCCAGTGAGGACAGTCCTGGGAGTGCCACTGGCTCCTCTGTGGAAGCCAAGGAGTTGCTCCACTTTTCACCTGAGCTGTGGGCAGAAGTACTGCCCACAAGGTCCACAGGATCCTCAGAAGATGATGGATCTTCCAGGAAGTCCCTGCGGGGCAAGTGTGAAGGACCCGAGGTAAAGGCAGCATCAGCGCCAAAGGGCTTCCCACAGTTCCTCCCCGTTGGCAGTTGTGGGGACAGATTTTGCCGTGGTGGCTGCACGTTTTGAGGGATAATCCAGGCAGCTTTGTGCCTTGTGAATCTGATATCTAACTGGCAAGGAGGGCGGCCAGTGTCCAGGACGGTGGGTAAACCATCAGTGTCTCCACAGTCCCAGCCAATCCCTTCCCAGGGGTCCACAGGAGAATCCTGCTGGCCTGCAGACTGTGACACCATCCTTCCAGGCTGGAGCTGCTGGAAACACATTCAAGACAGAGAGATATTCTACGGCGGCTCACATACTATACAATCATGTCCTTGAACTCACTATGTGCCCAGCTGGAGGTCCGAAGAAATTGCCTGAAATGAGTAAGAATTAGTCAAGATAAATAAGGATCCACTCCTACTTTCATTTTTTACTCTATATTATTATGAAGAAGCAGAAAAGGATTTTTTAACTTCACTTTTTATGGTACAGTATATTTCCCATGTATTTATGAGTTTTTAAAAAAGAAAGCCATAAAACTACTAGAAAACCTACAGGGCTTGATATTGTGCCGGGAAACATTCTTTAAGCAACAAACTAAAGAATTCACAAATACTAACTAAAAATGTAAACATCCACATATCAAAATTATTCCAGTAAAATGTCAAATCCAAAATGAGAATACTCTGAAAGACACCTTTTCATATTTTCTTAGTTTTAATGTGTCCTAGAATTTCAACCAAGTAAATTAATAGCATATAAAAGGGCAGAAGCCAATCACTAGCACCAAAAGCTTCCTTCCATGTAACTGTTATTAGCTTTAATATTCATTGATGTTATAGAACTAATAAACATATCTAATTAGTTTATACCATTTAAAGAGCACAGTTTGACTCCAGAAACTCCTTAACGCAGTTCACTCATTTTGCTCTCCATGTTTAGCCTTAGTAAATGATGCGCTGATTACAAGGTCCAAAGCTTCACAAATGAGAAGCTTTTGAGTCACTATCACTACAGGCCCAGCAAATGCTTCCTCTTATTGTTTTCCCACCGGTCTGGCATTGTGGAGCTAATACCAATCTCTGCAAAATCAGCAGAAGAAAAGCTGAGACAGAGCAGTCCGCCTTGGCAAGCTGAGTCCAAAGGACAGAGGCACAGCATGTATACAGCAGTGAACGTGAGACTTGGGGGCAACTCCACAGCTCTAAGTATCATCACTATGAGCATAGATGGCCTCCACGTAGGTATCTCCACTCCTGGACACCCCGAACTCCAGGCAATATGCTATACTTCACTGCTGATTTGACGTTTGTCAGTAGTATCTCAAACTGGTTCCTTCAAAACAGATACTGATTTCCCCCCAATTCTGTTCCTCCCTGTTTTTCCCATCCCAGGAAATACATCTTCCAGTTGCTGAAGTCTAGCAGGTAGGAGCCACTTCTGAGCCTATGCTTCCCTAGGCCTCTGTCGCCCTCAGTGATCGCTACCACTCCAGCCTGCCTCTGTCTTCCATCTGGGCATCCAGCCTCAGCTTCCCAGGGGGCTTCCCCACTTCTTCGCTTATCCATCCATACTACCAAGTGGTCAGAGAGACTCGTAAATTCAAATCAGCACGTCACTCACTCTCCTAACCAAAACCCCGCAGTGGCTTTCCTTCAAACTTGCAATGAATTCTACACTGCTTATAATGTCCTCAAGGTTTGACACACCCAGGGTACCCTTTATAAAGCCCCTCCGCTCACCTTCACCAGCCTCTGAAAGTCCCGAGCACAGCCCTTCAGTGAGCTTTCTCCCTGGGTATGCAGCTCTAGGCTCCTCTGCCTGAAGTTCCCTTCCCCCAGATGACCACACCTTGGGTTCTCTCTTGCCTTGCCGGCCTTGTGTTATGAAGCACTTCCTCAAATCAGCCTTTCCCCACCATAGCACCCCTGTTTAGTTTTCATCACAGGAGAGCTCACTTCCTGATTTTTCTAGATCCCTTACTATCAGTCCCCTCCTGTCACTGTCTGATTATAAGCTCCACGAAGGCAAAGCTTTGTCTGTTCTCTAGCAGATAACATCCCTCATGCCTGGAGTTGTATGTGGGCTCCACGAATGTTCATGTACAAGTGAACATATCCAACCAAGTAGACACAAAACTAAGACACAGATATACAACTGTTCTATCACTACAGCAGGGTTATTCATATGGGGACAGAATGAATTCCCATTTCCAAAAGATATAACATTTTTCTCACTCAATGCAACGTGTTCCTAAAGGCATAAATTAAAATATGCCAGAAGAATTCATACATGGGAACTGTTCTTAAAAATGCACGTTTTCAGTACATGCCTATAATCTCAGCATTCTGGGAGGCTTAGACACAGAGGATTACAAGCTCAGCTTGGGCAATTTAAAAATTATAGCTCAGCAAGACTTTGTCTACAGATAAGACATTTTTAAAAGGCCAATACCAGAAAAAAAAATCTTGTGTCTTCTTGACTTAGGGAACCACCTAATTCTAGGTCATACCTTTTAGGGGTGATGCAGAAGTAGAAAGACAGAAACAAAGAAAGGGAGGAAGGAAGGATGCCCTCCTGCCCAACCCCCGGATCACCATTCACGAAGTACCACAGCATGAAGCTGTCTATATCAATGGCCACAACTCCTGCATCAAACATCTCACCATCATTTTCTGGACCTCACATTCCATCTGGTGCTCCAGTTTCTCTTTGTAAGTTATCTCAGTGTTTGAATAAACAGATTACAGTCAATAATTAAAATAGACTATATTTGTTTCAAGCTTCTCGTATATGGAATTGTCCTAAATGCACTAAGCACAAACAAACTTCCTCACAAAAAGCAGTTTTCAGAAGTAGGTGCTCACTCTTCCTCCTACAAAGTTATTTTCATTTCACACAAAACACCAGCAAGTGTTAGCTTTGCCAGGTTATATCCAACCACCGTAGAGCTACCATAGGGCCAAAGAGCTTTAAAACTGTGTCAAAATTATAGATTAGCAATGGTAGAGACAGGACAAAAAGCCAGGCTGGACACTCATCAGGGGGCATGACCTGTGTGACAGGAAGGCTGGCACTGAGGACTAAGCGGTGACTAAACATAACTAACTCCAGACCTCATGATAGGTAGTCAACATCTCCATTTTTTATCTTTAAGGCAACAGGTAATTCATAGCTGCTGGGCGTGCTGCTTGTCACGCTGCCTTGTGATCTGTTAATCAGTTTAAAACTATATACTGAGCATCTACTAGAGGGCTGGCATTGTTTTGTTTTGGCTGTGTAACCATACACAATAGGTTCAGTTTCAGTTGTGTAACCATACACAACAGGTTCAATTCCTAGTACAGGAAACCCCAACAACAATCATAGGCAGCACCTCAAGAATGAAAAACAAAGTTTACTACCTAAAAGTAGGAGAGTACCTCTTCTAAAATGGCTGCTATCTGAAGAAAGGAGGGCTGGGGTTTTTATTTGTGAGGCTTATTCATGTTCATATGAGGCACATTCCTCAACAGGCTGGCAGGAGTGATTAGTTCAAGAAAAGAATAAGGAATGAAGGAGCCCCCACCTACTTCACCTTGCGACACGAAGGGAAGGTAGAGTCCTCTGAGGCCCGTCTACAGCTGTGTATGGTAACAATTTCTCCCTTAAGATATTTTCCTCCTCATTTTAGAGGGAATTTAAAGGTGGATGTCATACTTTTTAAGCTTTTTCACCCTGACTGGAGGTTTTGTATCCCATATGTCAGGGTGTGAAGGGCCCTAGGACCTCTGGGGCAATCTGTAACATCATAGCTTGAGTTCCTTCCGTAACTGTCTTCTTACAACACTTTAAGGCAAATGTGATTGTGACATAAACCATGAGTAAGATTAATAATAATGCCAATTTTAATTTTAGTAAACCAGAGAACACAGACTTAATTTCCTGAGGAAACCAAGAGAGCCTTCCTGAAAACCAGTCATTTACTCCCGGTGTCTCTCGGGCATCTGAATCTTTTTAAGGTGGGTTCTGACTTTAGCCCAAGCGTCAATACAAACACAACAATAAGTATCTGCAATTAACATAAACCTCTTCTTACTCTGGTCAGTTTAATCTAGGGAATTATACCTTTTACTTTAAGGGAAGAGCAAGTTGTTAATGAGAGCATATAAGGTGCAATTAAAATTGAATTGAGCTGTTATTATGCAATATCTGTGGCAATAAAATGTTAAAATTTTTAGGGTTGCACCCTCCAGACGCAGCCCTGGCCAGTTTACACCCAATTAGTCTCTAGCCAGTGATAGGACTGCTGGCCATTAAGGGTGAATGTGGTGAGCAAAGCGTTAAAACTTCAGTGTGTGAGTACCGGGGAGACAATCCAGGCAATAAATTCCAGGGCCTCCCCTCCACATTTACCTTTTTTTAAAGACCCCTGCCCTTCATCTTTCTTGCCTGCTTTCTTCCCTTTAAACTTGGCCCTTGTTTTCTCTGGACAGCATATTTCCATCTGAAGGAACTCTTGTCCTTTTCATGTTTTTGGGGTCCTGGTGAACTCTCTTACATCTGCACCACTGGGCATTCCTATACCATCTACCCTGGCAATATCTATAAGCACTAATGCTATTTTTAATTTACCTAACAATTATTTTGAATCATTCTTGAGAAACAAGGTATTAAGCTAGCATAGTGAACATTTTAAAGTCTATTTAAGTTTTTAACAGAGATAGATATTATCCTGGTTACTTAATAACCTAGCAATTTTAAAGGTATCTTTAAATTCTATTTGGCTACTTTGAGCCTAACAGTTTTTAATCCTTTAAAACATATGTTATTTACCGGCAGACACATTATATTAACCTAGCAATTTTAAAGGTATCTTTAAATTCTATTTGGCTACTTTGAGCCTAACAGTTTTTAATCCTTTAAAACATATGTTATTTACCGGCAGACACATTAACATGCATTGTAAGTTCTAAGTATATTATTTATTGTATAAAGAAGACAGCACTCATTGGCCATTCAGTATGTATTAAACTTATATGTACTTTTACATGCTTTTAATACTTTTAATCAATTTTCACTCAAGCCTTTTGTTTACTTTCAATTACCTTCTACTTGTCCTCCTCATTCTTTACCTGCTAGGATAAAATTCTACCATATAAAATTCTTTTTATCTGAAATATACTATTACCCATTTATTCTTTTTAACCTCAAAAAAGAAAACTTATTCATACCATTTTGCTTTTTAAACCTATCAATTTGAATTTTAAAGTGCTCTCACCACTCTTTGCTTTATTATTACTTTAAAGCTAGCTCAGATGTTTACATTTAGATTGGGGCTGGTGGGTGTTGGGCGGCAACTCCTAAATGTACCTTGTGCCAGCAGCAAACCAAGGAAGAACAAATTTACCCCATGGGTTGCAGCTTAAGAATTATCACAAAACCTTTATTTACAAGAAATGTTTTACACAAGTCAACCAAACAAAAATGAATTTTGAAGAATCTACAATCAGTCAATCAAGACTTTTTTTCTCTAATCTTAGGAGTTCAGGACCCCCGAGAGAACTGGAGAAACCGTCTGGCAAGCAGAAAGCTAAAACCAATTAAGTTTTATGGAATTGGGTTTTCGTTTTTGTTTTGTCTTATTTTGCCATAAAATGAGCCTTTGTCCAGAAATTCCATGCCTGAGACCAATTGTTACAAACTTGAATTAATAGGTAGGCAGACAAACAGGGTACTTAAGACAATTACAATACATCTGAGTGCACTTTTAGGTGTACTGGCTAAATCTGCTTATAGTAGTTCATTTCTCTTCATTTAAATACACTGACTAGTCAGAATTTTTCTTAGGTACTGTAGTACTTTTTATCTCAGGCAAATTGTTACAGAGATCTCTTAGTACAAATAAGCAACCATATAAATACAAATTATATGTGTATAATTTTACTTGGCACTCTTTCACCTTAAAATATATTTACCAGATAGATGTACCCTAAATCTACCAGCTTTAACCTTCTGGAAGTCAAAGTAAACTCTCTATCAGGAATCTCTGATTATCTTTTAACCAAAGGCCCCACTTTTTGTGCATGTGTCCCACAGTTTCCCAGCACCAGCAGCATCAGCCTGACAGAGATGTCTTTTAATCTCCCAATGTAAAGGACCATGGGATCTCAGACCTGTGGCTGATGCTTCACAAGCTTTCCTGACTTACCCGTCTCTCTCCCCTCTATGATCTGTTAAATTTAGAGTTCAGCATGGGTCACCAGTCTGAGGAAACGTCCAAACAAAAGTTTGGAGTGGTCACCAAACCTCTAGATTCCAGTGGCCTCACATGAGTCTGCGTCAGTCCTATCAAGATGTCCCCTTACTGGCGTGGATGTCACCTCAGGCAGTAAAGGGGCTGGGCTGCAGTTAGCTCCCTCCCTTTACTTTTACTGTCCGTCTCGCCTGAAGTTGGAGCAATAGCCACAAAGAAGGGCTGCTCTGGTTGTAATCAAACACAATATCCAATTCATAATGAGTTCAACCACAAGAACAAACCCAGGCAGCACATCAAGAATGGAGGAGGGTTATTACCTGCAAGCCCGAGAGTGGAGAGTGGTACAGCTTCTAAAATGGCTGAGCAAAGGAGAGGCAGAGGTTGGTAGGCGTGAGACCTATACATATTCATATGGGGAGGGTACTTGAGGGCAGGCACACCCTGAGCAGGCCAGGCACACCCTGACAGGCCAGGCCAGTAGGATTGATGTTTCAAGAAGGAAAGACGGAAGCAAGGAGGGCCTCCAGCTACATCTAGTCCACATTGTAAAGTGGGTGAAGAGTCCTGTGGTGCGCTGCTCTGTGGCTTGTGTTTGCTAACAAGCAGTGGTGACCGAACAAGATTCCTGCCCTCTGGTCACTTATGTCCTATTGCAAGGGAGAGAGTGAATGGACGCACGCATGGATACATTTTGGGACCAGGCACCAGGCCATATGGGTCTGAGGGATACGGTCATTTGAATCTGCCATGTTTGGGTATCAAAACACATTCCTACAAATACTTTAAAGGAAGAGAAATAGTCACAAAACTTATTGCCATTCTGAGACTTTCCAACTAAGAGCAAAAGGTAAACACAAGCCAGACAACAGTCTACAGACACGCAGGAGCGAAGAGCCCAGACAACGGTCAGAGCCAACAGTGCCCAGCACAATCCTCCGATTCCAACAGAGTGGGTGCCTGCCAAAAACGCCTGCAGCACAAGGGGAGCTGCGTGCCACAGTACCGACTGCAAAGATGTAACTTTGCGAGGGGAACAGATGTTGCATTTGGGCCACCGTGACTGCACAAAGTCTTTCAGTCTGTAAGCAGCTAGCACTTGAAGGGCAGAACAGATGTGGCACCTGGTATATCTAACAGTTCTAAAGTTCCCGATGGAACAGGCACAGACATATCAGATTTAGGACTTTCTCTGTCCCAAACTTAATTACTCAGAATATATGACTGGGAATACCAGAGTGAGCCTGCCTTACATGCTGCCTTCCCAGGGAGGCCTGCCTGCTCATCAGATTCTTTTAAAAAGAAGCAACTGCCCTTGCCCAACAGCCTCAACCCCATCCCCAGGTTCTCCTTTTCTCCTTTGCACAAATCTCTATGTTATTTAATCTCAAAGATGGACATTCTCTGGAATATAAAATCCTGGAGGGCGGCTATTATTTAAATTAAATTTACTTTGGACACAGGAGGCGATTAATACATATATTATTTAGATGTACTGAGAAGATGAACAGAAAACATGGATCGTACTGAAGTGGAGCCACACTGATTATTTCCCTTGCCCAAGAATGGAAGCAAAATAGGAACGTCACCCCCTAGAAGAAATTCAGGGTATGACCTAAAACCCTTGCCAAGTATTTTCTTAGAATAAAATATATTACAGAATAGAAATCACAAAAAAGTTGAATAGGGAGGAAAAGATAAAATTCATTCTTACGATTTTAATAGGCAAAAATTATATGAATTTATAGCATAAGACATGATGTTTTAAAACATGCCCACATTATGAAATGGCTACATTGAACTAACGTATTTGGTCTCACATACTTCTTTTTTGTATGTGTGGTGAGGACATTAGAAGTCTACTGTATACTGTTAAGTATTGTCTTAGTTTTTCGCTGCTGTGATTCAATATCTGACATCCACAAATTAGGGGAGGAAAGGTTTCATTTCACAGTGTGAGAGGGTCACAGTCAACTCAGGGGTTGCGGGAAACAGTGGAAGGATATGGCAGAGGTGGAGGCTGCTCCTCTCGACATTACAAACAAGAAGCCAAGTCAAGTCTGGAAGAAGGCAGCACCATATATACACTTCCAGGCCCTGTCCCAGTGATCTGCCCTTCTGGGTCCAGCCTAAATGTTCTGCCCCTTTTGAGTATGGTTTTAATCCACTACATGTCTGTAATCTGACCCACATACCTGCAATCCAACCCATATTCCTGCAATCGACCACTCCAGACCAGGCCCCCAATCTCCCAACAGCACGTGGTTCCACAGACAATCCATAACATCCAAAGACATGGGACACTTGGGGAACATTCCAGATCCAAACCTCAATACGTGTAGTCATCATATTGGGTAACATATCTCTCGAACTTATTCTTCCTAGCTAACTGGAACTTTGTGTTTTTTGACAAACATTTACCCAGTCCCTCTTCTTCCTTTAGCCCTTGGTAACTACTATTCTTCTCTTTGCTTTTACATGTTTGATTTATTTTAACTCCACAAATGAGTAAGATGGTGCAGGATTTGCATTTCTGTCCCCAGTACTAAGGATTGAAACTAGGACATCATGCATGTTGAGCTACAATGCCTAACACTTATTTTTAAAATTATTTTTCATTTTGAGACAGGGTTCAACTATGGTGCCTAAGCTGGCTTTAAACTTGCCAAACTCCTGCCTCAGCCTCCCAAGTAGTTGAAATTCCAGGCATGTGTCACCATATCTGGCTCAGTATTTGCCTGTCTGGCCAATTTCACTTAGCATTATGTCCTCTAGTTTGATGCATACTGTCACAAATGACAGAATCTCCTTCCTTTTTAAAGGCCAAATAGTAGTCCACTACATATGTGTACACATACACACACCCCTCACATTTTCTTTCTTTATCCATTCATCCACTGATGAATACTTCACTTGATTCCACATCTTGGCTACTATGGATAACATGGGAGCACAGATGCTGCTATGTCATACCGATTTCATTTCTTTAGCATATATATCCAGGAGTGGCAATGCTAGATCATAAGGTGTTCTATTCTCAACTTTTCTGAGAAACCTCCATACTGTTTCCCAAATGGCTATATTATGTTACACTTCCATTGACCATCTACAAGAGATCCTTTTTCTTCACATTCATATCAATAAACTCATTGTATTCAACCCTATGATACCTCATTAAGTGCAACCAATAGTAAACAAAAGAAAGTAAACCAATGAATAAATCTTTAACCATAAGATACGAGCTGGTGCATCAATCCAGTTTCCCAGAATCTATTTTGGTCTCTCTCCACATCTACTTCCCTTCGTGCTTTGACTTCAAGCAAAGATTCACATCCTCAAAGTCACCAACAGACGCTGAAACCATCACATGTCACACAGAAACCATTAGATACCCAATAACGTGCTCTGATTGCTTCCACAGTGGCAGGGTGAACAATTTTCCCAGCAGCTTCATGACATGTGATCACTATGTTGCAACAAAGGCAGCAAGGACACAGTGTACTATTGCAGCCTTTGGTGAGTGGCGTCACAGGACTTCTTCAGAGAAAAGAATCACAGGACTACTCAAGGCACACAAATAACTAGCATCTAATAATTCACCTAGTAACTGCCATGGCCACTGCCTAGGTCGTACTTATCACTCTCATTCTGCACAATGAAAACACATAATATTTTAGGAGTCCATGTGCCAATGTGAGAACTAACGTGGAGACCATCAACTTGCCCAAACTTTCACCAGGAGTAACCAGCAGAAGTAGGACAAAAACAAATGTCTGACATGCGACCTAGAGTTCTCTCCTTGGGAATTCGTAAGTTATGTGTGGGCTGAAGCTAGTAGTGTATCTTCAGCTGTCATTACCAAATCTTCCTATCAGATTTTTCAGAAAACACTGGATTAAGAACTGCACAGCTGGCTGCACACACCTGTGGTTTTACACTCATGAGGCTGAGGTGAGAGAATTACATGAACGTAGGAGTTCAACAGGCCACATGTCAGCAACATTGCAAGACCACACCACACAAGAACTATTACATAGAAGTATACTTGATTCCATGTTTCTGTAATAATTGTACATAAGGTTTTATGATTATTCCATCTTATTGGTATAAAAATTTGGACATAAAATTCTAAGAATATTTATAAACCTTATAATGTCCAGCTGCTTTAGCATACTACATAAAATACATACAAAGATAGCACTTTGTTCTTGCTTCCTAATCAATGCTCTAGGGGTACAGACCCTCCTCCTTGGGGACTGCTAATATTCTAATTAAAAAACCTTACATACAAAAATAATAGTGAATAAACAAAACAATTATAAATAAACATAATTAGTTAACTAAAACTTTTTAAAAATACCTATCAATCCAGAAATTTACCCAGAGTAAGAGTAGATCCTGAATTTCAAAGATGGCAAAATTTCCATATACAGGCAACATGAAATGAGGAGCCTTATTGGAAAACATTGGGTATTTCCTCATACGTTGTTAACATACAGCTATCCACTGTATGGAGTAAATCTACTCCTGGATACACACCTAAGAGAAATGAGAATATATGCTCACACAATAACCTATACCTGAGTATCACAGCGGTATTACTCATCACAGCCAAAAAGAAAAGGCAGCCCAACTGTCCATCAACTACCAAGGGACAAGCAGAGCATGCTGCATCTACAAAAGCGCATGTGATTCAGCCACAAGCAGAAATGAAGTACTGATTCATACTGCAGCACAGATGAGCTATGAAAATTATTCTGAGAAGAGTCAGAACACAGAGAGACACCAGAATAGGCAAATACATAAAGATAAAAGTAGATCACTGGTTGCTTAGAGTGAGGCTACAAAGATGAAAATAGCAAAGGGGGGTGGTGCTGGAATAACAGCACAGAGGTTAGAGTGCCTGCCCACACAAGGCCCTAAGTTTGATTCCCTAGCTCCCACCACATAAGCCAAGCATAGAGGCATATGCCTGTAATCCCATCACTCATGAGGCTGAGGCAGGAGGACTGCTGTGTTCAAGGTCAGCCTGGGCTACAGAGTGACCAGCCTGGACTATAGAGCAAGATCCTGTCTCAAAAAAAAAAAAAAAAAAAAAAAAGGTGTTAGGGTTTCTTTACGAGATGATGAAACTGTTTTAAAACACTTGTGGTTAATGGTGGCACACATCTGTGAACACACTACAAACTGACTTACACACAAGGTAGGAGAATCATACGGTGTGTGAAATTTGTCTCTGTCTTAATAATACTATTTTACAGAATAGAATGGGGAGAAGTGTTCCTCTCCCTTTAAAAACACCACGGAGTGCAGAGAGGACTTCTGTTCTAGGGAAATAAAAGGGGCAGGGCGCACCAGCTGCAAGTCAGGCTACAAACAAAGAGACTGCAAGCATGGAAGAAAGCTAAAAGTGGAAAATAGATTAAGGAAGTGTACTAAATAGGAGCATCAAAAGTAGGTACGGAAAAGAAAGAGGAAGTAAAAGTGAAATTACAATAACAGCACTATCTAGAAAAAGAAAAAACCAGCCAAGGGCCACCACTAGTAACAGGGCTACCAGAGACTGGGCACCTAGTGCCAGATCCTCAGGCCCAAACCTTATCTTTGAGTACCACAGAGTACAGTAAGAGGCCAACTGCCCAAGATGGGAAACAAGGCAGAGCAGGTACATACTGTGGTTAGGCTCACAAGGATCTAGAAACGAAAGACTATCTTAAATTTGCTTAAAAAATAATGTCAATGGGCACGGGATATGGATGAATTACAACAGGCCATGCTGCTTACTAAACCTGATGGAAGGGAAAACATAGTTCATTATACTATTCTCTGTACTTTTAGATGTGAAATTGTCCAGGGGAAAACTCCTATTGGGAAAAAATTTTAAAAATTCCAACATTTGCCACATCTGTTCCTGAGTTCCTAAGTGACCCCTGTGACCTCCTTACCCTACCTGGGCACCCCCACCCCCAGCCCCTCTGGGTCTTTCTTCACATGTTATTTAGGACCTGAGATTTCACCATCCTCATCCACAAAATGGCATCCCTACAGGTACATACTCTCTTGCGGCGCCATTGCTTTTTCATCTGTACTCCTTGTCCTCTGGTATCTTCCTCATTCCTCATCTGTTCATAACACATATACAGCTGTTACACTGTGTCTGGCACCACTGTAAAGAAATTCTCTAAACACACACACAACTTCCTTATCCCCGGATTAGACCAGAAGCCTCCAGGTGTTCAGACAGCTACCACCCCAGGCCAGCCCACAACAAATATGCACTCAGTTTCTACATAGCAACATCTAAGGCAGAGTTGGTGCATGAGGGCAAAGCGAAGGTTACTCAAAGTATCTTCATTAACACACAGTTGACATGTATGCACAAGTCCAAGTGACACTGTTTGGAAAACCAGAAGTTAAAACCTAACAGAAGACAGTTAAAGCTAATGATGAATTGTTTCTCAGTACTAAGGCACACAGCTATCCTCAAATGAGCAAGACTCATGAGGCCCCAGCTAAACTAACCTAGTCCTAAGTCCTCTGGCTCTGTTTTGAGAGGAAGACCTTTAAATCTCATGATAAAACATTTCTCCAGACTATCCACATTCACCAGTATGCAGTGGGCCACCTTGAACTTGGTAATATTAGTGGCACTGATATGTTCACTTCCGTAAATCTAAATCTCCTCAAAGGTAGGTTTGAGTTAAGAGTGAAAAAGAAGAAAAGCCAGATTGTTATAGAGATTATAGGCAATTCAAATAACTTGAAAACTGAACTGCTTTTAAAAACTCTTAAAATATGCACAGATTAAAGTTTAAATTTCTTTCTAAGATTTAAAGCATCACCCCCAAAAGCTATCTTCTAAAGCTAGTCTCCCGATCAAAACAATAGGGAAGTACCCTACATATATTTTCAGAACTCAGTAGTTTTTAGATTCGCCAGGGATTATTGTAATAAATGGCAGAAGAGTACAAGGAGGAAAAAAAATCTCCACCCTCAGATTTTCATCATGCAGCACCACCTAGATAAAAGTACCTCCCGACCATGGGTGCTTTTGACATTACCTATCCCAATACACCAAAGGTCAAATTTAGATTTCTCTCTTTTAATAAGCATAAAGCTGAGGGGAAATGACAGACCTCAAGTGTTTTCTTAAAAATACAAATTTTCAAAATAAGCATTGGGCATATCACATTAAGTGTGTAGTTTATTTTAGCTAGGTTTGTGATTTTTCCAGTCTCCTGTTAAAGATGACCAAAAAATACATAACTCTGCAACTTTTTACACTTTGAGAAGTAGTTTTCTTGCCTAGTCTGCATTTCATATTTCAGTAGAAATAAGGCATTTGTTCATGGGATTACTATCACTATATGATGGGTGTCTTGGGTACGTCCTTATTGTTGTGACAAAATACTCTACATTCACAGCTCAAGGGAGGAAAGATTTATTTCAGCTCCCAGTTTCAGAAGGTCTCACGCAGTCTGTTCATGGGCAGATGGCAATGGTAGGAGCAGGCAGCAGAGGCCGGAGAGCTGCTCAGGGGTTGTGACGGCATTGCAGACAGAAGCCAAGTGAAGCAGGAACCAAGCGGAGAGAGGAACAAGTTGGTAGCTGGAACCTCGGCAAAGGCCAGAGCATCCCAGGAAGAAGCTGTAATGGTATTTCTTCTTCCTCCCTTTTCTTAGTTCAAGCTGCCAGTGGGGCTGCCCACACCCATAGTGCATGCCCCGCCCTCACTTCCTGGTCCACAAGTTAACAACACACATTTGGAGCTCTGACTGGGAACCCCCACAATCTCAACCAATTGACACAATCTCTCCAGATCAAATCCAAGCATCCACCACTGCCAGCCAGGCCCCTCCCAATAGCACACAGCTCCACAGTTACCCCACTACATCCAAATACATGAGACTTTTGGAGGACACACCAGATCCAAACCATAGCACTAGGTCAGAAAACAAAGACCTAGGAAAAGTAATGTGATGTCTACACAGCCATTCAATGGTCGGATCAGGGTCCAAAGTCTACACTTACTTCAAAGTCCCTGAACTCACTCTCCATGCTGTATCTATGTGTAGGAAAAAATCCAGGGCCGATATGTACACATACATACTGGAATTCCAATCAACAATTTTATCCCAAAGATTGGAAGTGTAGCTCAGTGGCAGACCACCTGCCTACTTAGCACATACAATGCCTAGTTTTATCCCTGGTAACACAAAAAACAATAGTAACTGTATGCCAGTCTTGACAAAGTCAGTCCAAGACCACTAATAGGGACACGAGATAACTCACTCCTTAACCTATTCAACCTGTTACTCACTAAATATATGATTTGAATAAATAAGTAAAAACATGACTTGTGTTTTCTTCTGAGGCAGTATAGGATTTAAAAGTCATTTTGCCAAACAAAAACACAGTAACTAATCAGGTCTACAGGTTATATTCTTCTTTATTGTCTAAAAATCTGGGCAAACAAACATATTAACTATTTAGGGAATGTCTGTCTAAAACCTGGCAATACAAGATTGATTAGTTCTAAATTTACATAACCTATTTCATCCTCCTACAAGACTAAGAAGGCAAGATCTTCACATGTACACTCAACTCCCACGTGTGCCTAGAGGACTCCAGCTGCTGCCCAAAACTACAATCAATGGGAATCCAGGAGAGCCTCTGTAAAAACTAAGTCAGCCTCAAACAGAATCATCTTATGGAACATGAACTAAATGACAAGGACTTCTCCCAGAGCTGTCTTGCAAGACCGGACCTTGTTCCCTTGTTAAGTCAGTCTGATCCAGTTCATCACAGCTGTGTCACCTACAGCTCCTCTAGGTGAAGTTCCTTCCCTATGTTCTCTTGCTTCCTAACTCTGCACATAAACCTGCCCATGTCTCTCTTCCTCTGACAAATCCTGAAATTCCTTTTTTGAGAGAAGAGTCAAGAATCTACATGGGCAAGTTGAGGTCACATCTTTTCTTTGGGGGAATTCCTCAGACTCCATCTGGTCACAATCTAAGAAAATTTGCCTAATAACTGTGTGACCTGGAGTGCTTTAATTTGCTGCTTCCTTTTCATTACAGGACTGTTGTGAGAAACAAGTGAATTCTAATAATATTTTATTGTGTACCTCAGTCTGGCACACAATATTCTGTAAAAGTTAACTTCCACATCATTATTACTGCATAACAACTTATAAATCTCTTTAAGAGTTCAATTGAGGAGGCTCAGTTTTATTTCCCAGTCTCTTAACCGAGGGTATTCTCCTTCCAAGGTGCTAAATTAAAAGGGGAAACCACTCAGATGTATTAATTGGGTAAGACCAGAAAATACAAGATGACTGTCAGGCACTAGTGCTGCTCAAACTTATCTGTGGGAGGCTGGGCAGGCTAACACAAGAACTGCTTAGGAAGAGATGGGATGCACAATCCCAGCCCTTGGGAGACTGAGGCAGGAGGATTGAGAATTCAAGGCTAGCCTCGACTACACAGAAAGATCCTGTCACAAAACACACGAAGAAAAAGAAGAAATAGAAACAGGAAAGAAGATCTGCCTAATTTTAAGAGTAACAAAACCAATCATGTGAATCTCTCCAAACCAGAAATAAGAAGCCAGATTTAGTAACATGAAAACTAAATTCAAATTTGTCGGCTCTACGGTTTGTGTGCCTTCAGATTAGTGGGGAAAATGTATGTTTAGCTCTTCACTCACTTTTCCCAAGACCATTCAGGTGAAAACGCTCACCCTTGAATGTTCAGCCTTGATCCCATCCCACAAAGTGTCTCCCTGCTTCAGGAAAAAAAAAAAAAAAAAAAAAGTTTCAAAAGCCACCAGTGCTTTCGGAGTCAAATGGTACCTGAAGACTACCCATAATCAACTCTCAATTCCACGGTCCATCACCCTTAATTTTCATCAAAAGCTCCTAACACCTCCCCGACTCTGTACAGGCCCCCAAGAAGTTGCAAAGTCCCTGGGTTCTCTCCTGTCACACTGTGAGAAGCAGTTTCAGGTCGAAGCGGAACAGAGACAAGCAACTGGGAAATCAGGTACCCTGACACTGTGGGCAGGCCAGAATTACGAACACCCTAACACCACCATGAAATCGACGCCTGGAAAATCTGCTCCAAACAAGGTTTTGTGGGCGGCCTTCCAAGCCCCTCCCGCCCCCGCACTCCGCCGGGTTATTTTTCAAGCGCCCCCGTGAGGTAAGGCGGGAGGGCTCGCACCCCACGCATGGCAGCCCAGCACTGCTGAGACCTCGGGCTACCCGGGTTTCGGGTTTGGGGTTTCCGGAGAAAGCAGGCGGGGCGCCGGCCGGGGCCCAGGGCAGCGCCCGCCTACGGGCGCCCGGCTCCGCGCGAGGGTCCTCTTCCTCGCGCCTGCGCCGCCGGAGATCCCCCGTCCCGCCTCGGGCGCCCCCGCCGGCGACGCCCCGCCCGGCGCCCGGCTCACCTGGCTGCTGGAGCCGTGCCCGCTGAGCGCGGTGCGCCGCTCCGGGCAGCCGTCGGCGGTCACGGCGCGCCCCACGGCGCCGGGGAGCAGAGCGAGAACGGGGAAGCGACGCCGGGCCGCCGCGCCCGCGGCCGCGCCCGTCCCCGCAGAGCCCGCGGCGCGGGCCGGCTGCGCGGAAGCTCCGGCCCCGCCCGCCCCCCGCGCCCTCCCGGCCCCGCGCGAGGGCTCGCTCAGCGCCCGCAGCAGGAAGCTCTGACCCCAAGCGCATCCTCCACGACCGCCCGAAGACAGGAGCGAGGAGTCGGGCGCGTCGACGACCTCCCGGCTGCCCGCTCGCGTTCCCCCAGCTGCCGCCCCCGGGGCCTCGGGCCGCGAGGGGCCACAACCCCGGCACAGGTGCGCCGCGGGGCTTGCCCAGCGCGCGGTGCTCCAGAGGCTGCCAGCGCGGCAGAAAGTTTTCACCAACAACAGCCGAAGCTCGGGTCGTCGGCCGGGCCGGCGCTCGCGCCCGCCGCCGCCGCCAGGGGCGCAGCGCCCTCTGCAGCCACCCAACCCCGCGGCGGCGGCGGGCCTGGCTCCTGAGAGGAGCCCCTTCCGCGCGGAAGAAGCAGAGCCCACTGCCTTCCCCCACATTCCTTGGATGTGTCCTTTGTCGTTTCCAGTTCGGGGACGGAAGCACGGGTATCTAGAGCGTCGCTTGCCTGGCATCTCTGGAACACTCCCGTTCCCGGCATATCCCCGGTGGGGGAGGGGTCCACACTGGCAGCCTTCAGTAGGTGAAGTTGAGGTGACAAGGTCAGGTGGCTTCTAGATGCCGACTACCCACCTCCATTCTGCTATGGGCATCCTGTTTGGCGCCTGCGCAGGCTTAGACCGAAAAGAATTCAGGATTTGGGGGGTTTTCTTCGAGGGATTCAGAAGAATTCAGAAAGAGATGTGTGTGGGTGAGTGCTAGCTTGCATTTATTGCATACCCCATATAGTCAGTACTTTCCCTGATTCCTTTAAGCAGTCCTGTAAACATCCCTGATAATAACGAATCATTTCTCCCATTTCACAGACGATAAATCGAAGTAACCTATCCAAGGTCACACGGTAGGTAACAGGCTTTGAAGGCAAACGCATCTGATACCAAGTTCTGTGTCTGGGTTTCACTGTGCCACCACACAGAAGGATAATGAAAGGACTAAGCAAGATCTTTTGGGAGGAATATTTAAGTGGGAATAGTAGTCAGAAGGAAGCTAAGAGAAGGAATATCGAAACCATGACAGATGTGAGCAAAATAAATCAGCTAGTCCATTGGTGTAAAAAAAAAAAAAAAAACCCAAAGCCGAACATGGTGGCCCACACCTATAATCTCAGTACTATGGGAGACCGAGACAGGAGGATAGCAACTTTGACCCTAGCTGGACAACTTAGCACTGTATCAAGATCCTATCTGAAAATTAAAATAGGGTTGGTGATGTAGCTCAGTATGAAGGTCGAGTTAGATCTCCAGTACTACCAGAGAAAGAGAGAGAGAGAAGGACAAAAAGGTACCAAGCCTGGAGGTAGAATATCTCAGTTGTAGAGTGCTTGCCTAGCAACTACAAGACCAGACCCTGAGTTTCATCCCTAGTTAGCTCCATCCTAGCCCCTCTATATAAAAGAGAGAAAAGCAATGTGTTCTTCTAGGATGACTAGGAAACAATGAACCAAAATGGTAGGATTTGCTCAGTCCCTTCTGAATCCCCTTTGAAATCACCATTATCAAAGTTGCCAAAACACTGGCCTATGTACATCCTACTAAACTTGATCATGTACATTGTTATGGTTTGGGTCTGAAGTGTCCTCCAAAAGCCTGGTGTTTGTGGATGTTGCGGATTGCCTACCACATGCTGTTGGGAGGTGGGCCCGGCTGGAAGGGTGGCATTTGAAACTTACCTCAAGGGGTGGCTTCCCCTGCTCCTATGCCATGAAGAGCACCCCCCCCCCCTCCAGCTCACCTCCTCCATGTGCTTCCACTGTTGCCAGCCTCCCATGAATGGGCTGTGTGAGACCTACCACTGTGAGCTAAGTCTTTACTCCTTTACGTTGTCGATGTCAGATTTTCTGCTCCAGCAATGAGAAAACAATGCTAAGATACGCATTCAACATTGAGTTGTAAGAGGTCCAATTCTGGAAAAGTGTCTCAGGATTAAGAAGGTATATTCAAGTTCCAGGTTTTTCCAGTTAGGAATACTCCCTGGAAATCAGTTGTGTCCCCTCTGGGATCTCTAAACAGAATTTTTCAACCACTAAATGCTGAGTGGTAGGCTTTCTGAAATTGCCTAAATGGTTAATTCTTAGTCACTGATATTTGTAAACTGAGGACCACCCAGGAAAGACAGAGGATAGGCTTTTATTGTTGTTGTTTTATTTTTTGTTTGTTTGGGCTTTTTGGCTTTTTGAGACAGGTTTTTATTTTGTGGCGTGGGCTTACCTCAAACTCATGACTCTCCTTTCTCAAGCTCTTAAGTCTAGGAATACAGCATGTTCAGTCCCGAGCTAGTTTTGTTGTTGTTGTTGTTGTTGTTGTTGTTGTCATTGTTGTTGTTGTTTTTCCTCCAAGGACAGTTGGCTTCAGGCTCACAGAGCCCTGAAGACTGGGGTTGAAGGCCATATATGTGTCAAGGGTGACTCATGACATTTGCCTCCCTGGGAAATGCCCAGCACCAGTTTGTTTGACACAGAGTTCTTTTGTGACCAGGACAACTTTGTAGAAGACTAAGAGGCTGGCCACTATTCCCCCCAGACCCAGCCAGGATTCACAAGAAGCCATTTGTGCTGGGAACAGAGCTTTGACCCTGGCTTTGAACTCCACTGACAGAGTCAGCAGAGAGGAAATCAGTCTGTACAAAACAGGAAGGAAATGGGATGAAATGAGCTGCATAATAAGCCACCAGCAGCCCAATGGTGTCATCACACACAGGTCCAGGCAGCAGGCATGATGATCCTGTGTGGGAGGGAAGCCGTGCCGTGGGACAGGGAGGGGAAGACAAGGCAAGCTGTGTTTGGCTTGCCGGTCCCACACACCCCCCCCACACACCCCCCGCTGTCTGCCTGCCTTAAACGTTATTCCAAAAGGCTGTGTTTTCGTGTTTCTGCCAGTAAAGTGGTCCTTTTTTCCTTGGTCAATAATAGAAGAAGTAGAACATAAAACTCAGAAATCAGCTTCGCATTCTGGTGGAGACAGGTTAGTTACAGGGTAAAAGACAGAGGGGAGGAGTCAGCTAATATGAGGGAGGAATAGTCACATCTTTTCCACCTCTTTGTGCTCCATTTATGGTTCTTTCAGGTCCTTGTCATGGCAGTTTTCAATTGTCATGCACTGGGGAGTATGTCCTTTAACATGCAAAAGATATCATGAAGACATTAGATGCTGCTTAGGGTTCATCTGGCAGCCATCATAAATCCAATCAGCTGTGTTACTCCCCACCCCTTCTCTTCCTTCTAGCCTTTCAGCGTTCTGTGTTCAAAGACACACCAGACTGCTGCAGGATGCAAATTCAGTGAGGTGAGTAGGCAGTGTAAGATTGAAGCAGGTCGCAGTTGCACTCACCTCGAGGGACCTGGAATGAAAAAATTGAGGGAGACAAAAGTAAAGACTACCAGGGTGTGGGGAATGGGGAGTTACTGTTCGATGGGTACAAAGTTTCTGTTTAGAACAATGAAAAAATCCCAGAACTTGAACCTCCTGCCTTAGCCTCTCAAGTGCTGGCATTGTAGGCTTTTCTTGAAATTTTGTAAATCTTGCCCTATTTTGCTTTCTATCAGGGGTGCTACAGCCAAGCCTCCATTCAAAAGGAAGAGGGATCCTGCCACGTTACTAGTCCCTTCTGATGGTGAGTGGCTTGGAGCCGGGGGGGCCCTAGGGAGATTCGTGCCCTGAAAGGGGCACTGTACCTTACACAGACGGAAGAAGTTACAACAAAAGGATTGTAATCCCAGCAGTGTGAGTGGCTGAGGCCGCGGGATCACAAGTTGGAGCTCAGCCTGGGAGACAACACTTCTTGAGACCCTGTATCAAAATAAAAAACAGGAAGGGCTGGTACAGGCCCTGGGTTAAATCCCTGTATCAAACAAACAAACAAATAAATAATAAAGACATATGCTTAGCTGAACTATTAGAGCCAGGGTTTTTTTAAATTAAAAATGTAGAATGCAGAAGAATTTTTGGTCTCTCATGATTGCAAGTTGCATCTGTTTGCCTACAAAAGCCTCAAATTTAGAGTAGTACTCCATTGTGTTCATATACCACAATTTTTGTATCCATTAGTCTGTTGATGGATTTTTTTTAGCATCTTCCACATTTTAGCTATTGCTAGTTGTACTGCTATAAACATAGCATATGTATCTTAATTATACATTGCTTTTAGCTTTTAGCTCTTTTGGAAAGATACTCAGAATAGGTATTATTGGATAGAATGGAATAGTCATTTTCAGCCTTTTGAGGAATCTTTATATTGTTTTCCATAGTAGTTGTACCAGTTTATAGTCCCACCAGCAATGTAAAAAGGTTCCCCCCTCAACTTTGCCAGCACTGATTGCTGCTCAACTTCTAAATATATGCCACTCTTACTGGGATAAGATGATACCTTAGTGATGTTTTGATTGTCATTTGTCTAATGGCCAAGGATGTTGAGCATCTTTTTATGAATTTGCCAGCCATTTGAACTCCTTCATCTGAGAACTGCTTATTCATCTCAGTTGTGTATTTTCTAATTGTAGATCTATTTTTCTTCACTTCTTTGTATATTCTAGTTATTAGACTCCTGTCTGAGGTGTAGGTGGCAAAAATTTTTCCCCATTTTGTCAATTCACTCTTCATTCTTCATTTTGCCATGCAGAAACTTTGTAATTGGTATAATCTCAATTACTTCTCCTGAGGCTATTTCTTTTTTAACACATGTCCTATTGCTAAGTCCTTGCCCACACCTACATCTCCTAGATTTTTGCCTATCTTGTTCTTCAGAGGTTCAGTGTTTCCGTTGTCATCTCTAGGTGTTTGATCTGCTTTGACTTGATGTTAGTACATGGCAATAGATGTATGTCTAGATTAATTCACATATATGTGAATAACCAATTCAGCCAGCACCATTTCTTGAAGAGGCTATCCTTTTTCCAGTGTATGTTTTTAGCCCCTTTGTCAAAGATCAGGAAGCTGATGCTGTCTGTCCATTCTTACTTCTGTTCCTCTGTTCAACCTGTATGTTTTTGTGCCAGTACCATATGCTTTTTTTTTTTAAATCACTGTTCCTTTGTAATAAAATTTTATGTCTGGAATTGTAGTGCCACCTGCTTTTGTCTTGTTACTCAGATTGCCTTGGCTATTCTAAGTCTCTTTCAGTTTCATGAGAATTTAAGAATTTTTTCAAGTTCTGTGAAAAAGTTGGAATTTTTATAGGAATTGCATTGAATCTATATATTAGTTTGACAGTATAGCCATTTTGACTGTATTAATTCTGACTTTCCAGGAACAGGGGATGTCTTTCCATTTTGTAATGTGCTCTTCCATTTCTTTTTTCAGCATAGTATGGTTTTCTTTGCAGATAACCTTGACTTCCTTAGTTAGGTTTATTCCTAGATAGTTAATTTTTTGAGAAGCTATTAAGAACAAGATTATTCTTCTCAGCTCTTTCTCAGTGAGCTCGTTATTAATGTAGAAGAATGCTATTTTTGTATTAATTTTGTAAACTGCAATTTTGCTGAATTTGTTAATTAGTTCTAAGAATTTCATGGTGGAGTTTTTGGGGTCTTCCATATAGAGAATCTTGTCATCTGTAAATAAAGTTAGTTTGACTTCTTCATTTCTAATACATATCCCCTTTATTTTACTCTCTAGCCTGCTTGGTCTGACTGGGGTTTTGAGAGCTATGTTGCATAGAAGCAGTGAAAGTGAACAGCCTTATTGTGTTCCTGATTTCAAGAGAAATAAAATTTTTCACCATTTATGGTGATATTTGCAGTAGGTTTGGAATATGCAGCTTCTGTCATTTTAAGGTAAGGTCCTTCTATGTGTATTTTCCTCTGGGTTTTAATCATGAATGAATGTTGGATTTTATCAAAGGCCTTTTCTGGATCAATTGAGATGATTTTTATTCTTGCTTTTATGAATGTGGTGTATTACATTACTTGATTTACATGTGTTAAACCAACCTTGCATCCCAGGAATGAAGCCATCCTGATCATGGTTTATGATCTTTTAAATAACTTGCTGTATTGCTGTATTGTATTTGCCAGGATCATATTGAGAAACTTTGCATCTATATTCATTAAGGAGATTGGTCTGTAGCTTTCTTTTCTGGTTAAGTCTTTGTCTGGTTTTAGTATCAGGGCAATGTTAGCTTCCCCCCCCCCCCAAAAAAAAAAAAATAAGTTTGGCAATGTTTCTTCTCTTTGAACTTTGTAGAATGATTTGAGAGCATTATTAGCGTTAGCTCTTCTATGAAGTTCTGGTAAAATTTCGCTGTGAACCCATCCAGTCTTGAACTTTTCTTTGTGGGTAAAAATTTTGTTACTGCCTCAATTTCCATGTTTGTTTTGGATCTTTTCAAGGTTTTTATGTCTTCTTGGTTCAATTTGGGTATTTTGTATATGTCTTGAAATTTATCCATTTTTTAAGTTCTCCAATTTGTTGGAGTATAAATTTACAAAATAGTTCCTTGTAATTATCTGAATTGCAGCAGTGTCCATTGTGATTTCACCCATTTCATTTCTAACTGCATTGATATGGGATGTTTGCTGAGCTGGAAGTTTATCAATATTGTTTGTTTTTAAAAAGAACTAGCTCTTTGATTCACTGATTTTTTTGGTATTTTTAGTTTCAGTTTTGTTAATTTCTGTTTTTATCTTTATAATTTTTTCTTCTATTGTTGATTTGGATTATTATTGATTCTCTAGGACATTGAGGTGCATCATTAAATTGTTTATTTGGGATTACTCTGTTTTTTTTAATGTGTGCATTTATACCTATGAATTTCACTCTTAGGACTATTTTCATTGTGTTCCACATGTTCTCATATGATGTGCTGTCTTCATCATTTAGCTCTAGGAAGTTTTTGATTTCTTCCTTGACTTCTTTTGTGACCTGTTGTTTGTTCAGTAGTAAGTTATATAGTCTCCATGTATTTGAATGGTTCTTCCAATTTGTTGCTGTTGAGTTCTGGTCTTATTCCACTATGATCTGAAAGTAAGCAAGAATTATGTTGACTCTTTTGTACTTATTTAAACATGCCTTGTGGCTTATAATATGGTCTATTTTGGAAAATGTACCTTGTGCTACTGAGAAAAAAGTGTATGTTGTTAATTTTGTGTGGAACACTGTAGATATATATTAAATCCAATTTTTTCCATAGAGTGGTTTAATTGTAATATTTCTTTGTGGATTTTCTGCTAGTTCACCTGTCTACCTATGACAGTGGAGTACTGAAGTCCCCTACTATAATGTTATTGGGTCCTATGTGGCCTTTCAAGGCTAGTAATCTTTGCTTTACAAAGTCAGGTGCTTAAAGGTTGGGAGTACATACACTGATAATTATTGTTTCTTCCTGTTGAGTTATTCCCTTAACCAATGTTAAGTGTCCATATTTGTCTGTCTTGATCTGTTTTGGTTTGAAATCTACTGTGTCTGAGAATAGTGTAACTACTCCTTCTTGTTTCCTGGACCCAGTTGCATGGGATATTGATTGCATTTTTTTTTTTTAATTTTCAGTCTGTGTGTTTCTTTATGGGTGAAGTGTGTTGTTTGCATGCAACAAATTGTGAGATTTTGTTTTCTGATTCAATCAGCCAGTCTGTGTCTTTTGTTAGGCAAGTTGAGAACCTTTACTTTCAGTGTTATTGTAGTGGTTGTTGTATTTGCTACATTCTGTCGTCATTATGGTGCGTCAGTGTTTGTTGATTGATCTACGCTTCAGTGAAATCATTCTCCACTATCTATTGTTTCCTTTTCTCTGATGTCTTTGGTGCTATTGGTTTCCCTATCTCTGTCTAGAATTCCTTTAAGTATTTTTTACAATGCCAGTCTAGTGGTCATGAATTTCTTTAGGTTTTCTTTATCATGAAAAGTTTTACCTTCTCCCTCTATTTTTGGAGGATAATTTTGCTAGGTATGGCAGCTTTCATTGACATTTATGTTCTTTTAGTGCTTGATGTTGTAATTCCATGATCTCCTGGCCTTTAAAGTCTGCATTGAAAAGTATCCATTTATCCTGATGGGTTTGTCTTTGAATGTTACTTTCTGGTTTTCTCTTACAGCTTTTAATATCTTCTCTTTGTGTTGCATCTATAAGATTTTAATTATGATAGTTTGTGAGGAGATTCTCTCTGGTCAAAGCTTTTTGGAGTTCTGTATGTCTACAGAAACTCAAGGTTCATTTTTTTCCCCTAGGTTAGGGAAATTTTCTTCTCTAATTTCATTAAACATGTTCTTTAAGTCCTTTGTTCTGTACTCCACGTTCTGCAGTCTTATAATTCTGAGGTTAATTCTGTTGCAACTTCTGTTGCAATCAGACACTTTCTCATCTTTTTGGTTTTTTGGTCCTAACTCACTTTATGATCCAGATCATCCACCTTATCTTCAAGTTCAAATAATCTAGTTTTCCCTTTTTATTCATGTGAGTTTTTCATCCTGGAGTTCATCTTTTTTTTTCTATATCTCTGCTGAATCCTTCTTTTATTTCTTGCATTGCCTTCTTTATGTGTTCATTTAATTCTTCTTCACACTTTTATTAAGGCTTTTGTTTCTTTATTGCCATTTTGAGCTCCTTGTGCATCTCTTGTATGTCATCCTTGCACTTTTTGGCCGCCAGGTCCACTTTTCTTTTGACTTCATTTCCTGTAGGTTTTGCTGCTTCAGAACCCATGGTATCAGCTTCTGGAGTGTCTGGCTTTTTTTTCTTTTTACAGGTGATTTATTGTTTCATTTCCCCATGGTTCTGTTGTTGATTGTAGCACAAATAGCATCCATTGATTCTGCCTCTGCCTTCTGTGTTAATTGTATGTGAGGTTTCTCCTTCCAAAGCCTTGTATCATGTTGTCCTGGGTCTCCTGTGAACAGCACTACAGTCAGGACATCTTAGGAGTTCAGCCATGATGCTGATTCATTGATGCTTCCAGATGTATGTGCAGGTGTTTTTCCTTCGTCACCCAGCACAGGGAGTGGCATGTGTGAATCATGGGTAGAGGCGCACATGGGACCATGGAACTTTGGGAAGTGTGCGCATTGGCATGCAGATACCACAAGATGGAGCTGTGGGGCCCTGGCTACTGCGTGTGCAGGACCAGGAGCCATACAATGCTAGAGAAAATGTGTGCATGGCTGTGAGGTGTCAGGGCTGTGGGTGCTCGGTGGCAAGGAGTACCTGCTGGGATGGGACCACTGACAAGGACTGCTGAGCATGGGACTGTCGGCTATGGGTGGCTTGGGTCCTGCTAGTCTGGGTGCAGGTGGCTTGGGTCTTCTTTATCTCTCCTAAAATATTCCCTGTTAGACATTCTTATCCATTATTCTTCCCACTTTCTGAAGCAGTTCTAGAATTTCTCTTTCGTGAGTGTTTTTGGTTATACAGTGATGGCTGCCTTCATGTCCTGAATACATTCAAAATGTTTACTTTTCAGTGGTCACTTTTCCTGTGAGGAAGAGCCGCAAGATCTGCATGATAGCAGGTCTTGTCAGTAAAGTGAATGAGGAAATATGATGATGACTTTAGAGCTTGCTTTTTTGTTGGCTGGCCTACAGCAGCAGAATTCATTATATTTTTTTATAACATCTTGTAAAAACACAGAGAAAAAGCTTCTAGAACTGCTTCAGAAAGTGGCAGAATGATATGTGTTTTTGAAAGAGGAGAAGTAATTTGAGGCTAATAAATGGTAATATGTCTGTTACTATAATAATTTTTAAAAGTCTGATTATTCACTGTATATTTTGATCATACCCCATCAATTCTGCCTTGCTTTCTGGACTGTGGGCACGGGCAACCTTCCTCATTCCTGAGTTCCTTCCCCACATCCTCCCTTCCATCTCAGGATCCAATCCTGCACTTGTATATGTTTTAGGTGTTTTATTAATGCAACTGTTTACATGGCTTATGGAGTGTGAATTGAATTTCATACTTCGAAACAGAAGGATGTTAAGCAAAGATTATACTATGTCTAGCACCAGTATCATATATAAATTCCATTATTTCTGTTGTCCTTTATGATGATCTTAGCCTAATTTTCAGTCTCTTCTCTGACTCTTCAGTTATCCTAAGGTTCAAAGTGCCTATCCAGAGCCGTGGAAACATTCTCCACATTTTTCCACAAGTCACTAACCACATGCTATACTCATTCCATCTCCCTGTCGTGCTGACCCAATGTCTCATGTTTTGCTCATCTTGTAGTTGCCTTTTGGTCCAATTTAGACACTGCCCTAAGTCATTTTCATGTGCACTACTTGGTAAAGTTGAAACACTTGGACAAAATTCTAGCCAACTGCTACAAAAATAAGTCACATTACTTACTTTTTTGAAAATTTTTCCTAAATCAGATTAAGTTGACCAGGTATCCCTATTAAAATGAGTACCAAGGAATAAAATCTTTCTTGGGTCGATAGACATCCTCCCCTAGGGATTTCCCTCCCTAAGGCTTCAGGAGCTTTCGTGACATCTGAAGAAAGATTTCTGTTTTTTTTTTTTTTTCATCATAATCATTGCAGAATTCCCTATTCGAAACCCTGCAATAATATAGGCACTTTCATCTCTCTGTGTCATACATGGGCATGGGAATATTTCTCCAGGCCCTTTGAGGTTTAGTGACCCCATTAGTAGCCAAATGCTTCCCCAGTTTGACAATATGTCCCTTACTCATTGTCTTTATTTTCTTAGCTGTCAAAACAGCTGAGCATGGTGGTACTCTCCTAGAGTCCTAGCACTTGGGAGGCTGAGGCAGGAGGACCATGAGTTTGAGGCCAGTGTGGACTACATATAGGGTTCAAGGACAGCTGGATTGCATAGCAAGATCCTGTTTCAGATTTTAAAAAGCACACAAACAGCAGTAAGCATGATGGCACAACACCTGTAATTGCTGGACTCCAGAGGCTATGGCAAGATGATCATAAGGCCATCCTGGGCTACATACTGAGATCCACTTCAAAACAAAACAAAAACACAAACAAAAAGATTCCTTTTCCTTAGTTCCTATTTAAAGAAGCTATTTCCTACTAAAGTAACTTCCTCTTCTCTGCTTCTCATAACATGCATTTATAGTTAAGCTAAATACAAAAATATCTTGACTGCGCTATGGGACTTAAAGCCCTGCTGACCCTTTTCAGGAAGGTGACAGAATAATGGCCTCATTGATTCAGATTGTACCACAAAGGAAGAAGAACAAAAATGAAATTCCCAGTATTTTATTAGCAACTTCATAATGCAAATGAATTCCTCAATAAATTAAGTTGTCACAGTTGTTGAAAAACTAATATACCAGTACAATGAATAGCAATAGGTGCTAGTCTCTAGTCTGAATAGAAGTGACAGCTCTATAAAGCAGGTAGAGCCAGCCATCAACTTCTGTCTCATTGACTTGTTTCACTAAATTAGCTTGATTTCATGCTTATCAACTCATCCTCTGCCTAATTATTTTTATTTCTATAGTTCTAGAGATCGAACCCAAGCCCTTCTTACTAAGCTTCATCCCTAGTTCTTTCTTATTTCTTATGTTTTATTTTTATCTTATTGTGGTAAATGGACCAGGCTGATTTTGAACTTGCAGTCCTTCCAAAGTGCTGGGATTATAGTCATGCCTGACTTAAAAGTAAATTTTTTGTGTCAATTTGCCTACAGGGACAGAAGGACACAGCATGAGCATTCTCACATACTCTATTCCCCTTGGTTGCTTTTTCATAATAAATAGTAATAAAATTGTCATTTTGCTTAATATTATCCTGTGATGTGTTTGGTCTGATTATGTCAGACCCTGTGGCAGATAGATACTAGTCCCCCAAAATATTCACATCCTAATCCTGGCGCCTGTAATTGTGTTACATGACAAGGCAGAATTATGGTTCCAGGTAGAATTAAGATTTGCTAATCAGTTGATTTTAAGATTCCATGGGTTATCGGTCTGGGCTCCATGTATTTACAGTGGTCCTTATCAACAAAAGAGGCAAGCAAAGAGACTCAGTCAGAATGATTGGATGTAATAAACTACTGGAAAAGCCGACAGGACAGGCAAATCAAATTGGAGGAGTAGGTCCCCTGAGGGCTAAAACTGGAGGTTAAGTTGTAACAAAAGGGAAAACATACGCAAGCTAAAATGGCACTTTGTTCACCTTCCTGATTTTTCCTCTTAAAAAAATCTGGTGGGCACATTTCAAGGGCTTTACACATGCACACATATGTGCGTGCAAGCACACATGAAGACAAAGGGAGAAGACAAAAGAGTACCATGTCACTAACCGGGTTCTGCTAACATTATAGCAGGGTGTTCTCTTCCAGCCCCATTCAATCCAGTTCCCTTCTACAGAAAGCCACAAATTCATAAAAAGGGCTCCCTGTGTGGGGAAAATGGATTCCAGCTCTGGTTCCCCTTTCCTAACAGGAAATTTTTTGTTCCTCTGCTTCTTTCTAATAAACTTTCTTTGGCTCTATATCTTCTCCAATTGCATATTTGTGTATTCAGCTTGAGAGTCAAGGACCTGGGAAAACAACTTTGGGCAGTATATGCCCCAGGACTCAACAGAAGTTCTGATCAGCCATCGAGGGAGTTGAAGATGGAAGCAGCCCATCTTCAAAACAAAAGAAAGAAACAAACAAAAGTGTAGACAGCTTCCATAGCTGGAAATAAAAAGGAAATAGATTATCCAGGAAGGATCCCAGTCCTACTAAAACCCTGATTTTTAACCCAGTGAGGTTCATATCAGATTTCTGGTATCTAGAATCTTACAATAATAAGTTTTTATTATAACCCACTAAATTTCTAATAATTGATTATAGTAAAAATAAGAAACTAATACTGACCTCAAATATGCTGGTCAACTTTCTGTCTCTGTAATAAATACCTGAAAAAAGTCAACCTAAAAAGAGGAAAGGAGCTGGTCATAGTGATGCAAACCAGTAATCCCCACACTCTGAGAGGCTGAGGCAGGAAGATCACAGGTTCACGCCCACCCTGGGTAACTTTGTGACTTAGTGAGATCCTGTCTCAAGAAATTTATAAAAATGATATATGTGTTAGCAGAGATACATGTATACCCCTGTTCATAGCAGCACAACTAACAACAGCTAAAATGTGGAAGTCACCAAAATACCCATCAACAGACCAATGGATACACAAATTGTGGTATTTATACACAATGGAATACTATGCATCTATAAAGTCAGATAGGTTGGAGGCTTTTGTAGGCAGATGGAGGCAACTGGAGACCATCATGCTTAGTGAAGTGATTTAGAAACAGAAGGTGAAATACCAAATGGTTTTTCTGATAGGAGAAACCCAGATCACAGTCATCTCATGGAACTAAATGTGGAAAATAATGAGAACTGGGGGGAGGGTCAAAAGGAGAGAGGGGAAAGTCTTGTAACTTTGTTATGATATGTATGTGCACAAAATGCTCAAGATCCATGTAAACTTTATATTTTGCACTTATACATATTAATAAAATGGGAAAAATGATACATGTGTGACAGGGAGTGGGCAAGAACTGGGATGTATTTCTGTAAAGGCCTTGGGTTTAACTTTCAGTACCACAAAAAAAAAAAAAAAAAAAAGAGAAAAGATTTATTTTTGGCTCATGGTTTTAGAGACCTCAGTCCCCAGTTGCTCGATCTTACTGTTTTGGGCCTATGGCAGAAAGACATCATAGTAAAGACATGAGCAGAGGAGGCCTGTTTACTTTATGGCAGCCAGGAGTTGAAACAAGAGAGAAAGGCTGTGTGCCACAGCGGTACACGTCTCCCAGCACTCTAGGAGGCTGAAGCAGGAGATGGCAAGTTTAAACCCAGCCTACACAATTTAGCAACTCAGTGAGACTCTTTCTCAAAATAAAAAATAAAAAAGGACTAGGAATGCAGCTAAATGTGAAGTCCCTGGATTATTCCCTCGTGCTGCAAAACAAGAAAGATGGAAGGAAGGAAAGGGAAGATGGAAGAAAGGGAAAAGAAGGAGCTCAGAGACCCAGTATCTCCCTCAAGGGCACACCTCCAAGGATCTGATTTCCTCCTGCTAGGCTCTGCCGCCTCCCAACAGCACCACAGGCTGGTAGTCAAGCCCAAAACACATGTACCTTGAGGAGGTGCTTATTTAAATCACAGTACTTTATGCCAAGTGGTTTTGGTCACACTGATGAGATGCATTTTCCAAAGCCACAAAGAAGCATGTGTGGCAAGGCGTTACCTAAACATCCCTGGAAATACCTATTCCTTTTGTTCACTCTTTTTCTTTTGTTTTGATGCCTAGAGAGCATCAAAGTGCTTTGAACATGTTATAAGCTCTCAAACATACCAATTGAATACATGAATGCTGGCAAAATACAGTCTGTGAGCCTTGGCTGGTTTATTTTTGATAGTCTGAAAACTAAGGATTAACCATCTCTTTCTCCCTCACAGTCTTTGTAATTGGATGCCTCTCATATCAGTGTGATAACTTGGCTGGCTCAGGGATGGCTAACATTGTTAAATATTAGTAAATGTTTTTCGATATGAAACATTATTTCCAGGGTATCCATGAGGGTGTTTCCAGATATGATTAGCAGCATTTGAAGTAGTGGATCCAGCAGATTGTCCACTTCCTTGTGGACGGGCACTCTCTTGTCTCTTGGGCCTGACAACAACCAAGATGAACAGAAGGATTCACTCCTTGTTTCTCACCCAACTCTTTAAGCTAGAACGTCTCATGTTTTTCTGCCCTCGGACTAGGACTTGTATCATCAGCTCCAGTTCCCCTAGTTCTCAGGTCTTCAGACTTAGACTGTATCACATCGCTAGTTGTCCTGGGTCTTCAGTCTGCACACGGCAGTTTGTGGAAATTCTCAGCTTTCACAACACGAGACGCAATACCTCCACAATCTTACCAGTTGATTCTGTCAGTCCTCTGTCTTCATATATATGCATACATGCACACATAACACATACACATACATGTGCGTGGCTTGGTGAGCATGAAAGCAAGTTAATGACTTCAATAATTTTAGTTAAATAAATTGATGAGAGAGAAGCTGACAGATGGATCTTTTTGCTTCATAGAGATTCAACTTCTCTTCAGACTGGAGACCAGTATCTCCCAGTATTTATTGTGCTAGAGGGTAACAATTGTGAAAATTTAATTTAATGAGGAATTCATTTGCATTGTGTTATTGCTAGTAATTTTTGAGAGATTTTATGGGTTCTGTTTTACTGGTGAACCCTAACCATCGAGAAACTGGTAATTAAATTACTGGATTTGAAATAACAATGAATCTGTGATGACAAGGCCCAGCTATATTTTCTGCTTACAGGGAAAATATGGATTCAATTACAAATCAGTGTGCAATCTTGGCATGTAGTCTTGACTTCTTCATAGGAGAGGACGCTTCAGATGCCTTTCTCTTTAATCTGGCGAGTAAAAGAGCTAGTGATAGTCTAGTTGACTCAGCTGATACCCCTGTGATGTGTAACGCTAAACACTGGGCCTGTTTGAAGAAAGGAAGACAAGTGGAATGTATCCGTGAACCATTACAACATTTGCTTGCTGAAGAAGGGTTCCTATGAGGCCTGTTGTCATGCTAATATCAGAGTCCAATCAAGTGAAAATGAAAAGGTCTCTTAAAAACGTTTTTCACTAATGGAAAGCTGCTGGCTCACCAACTTTTCTGGGGAGAGTTGTGCTTCCTGTATTGAGCCATGAGCTCTTTGTAATCAGAGTGGTAGGCCTGACTGGCTACGCTAGCTGAGCCATGTGGAAGAGTTTGTCTTGTCTTCTGTTTTAATGTTCTTTGCTCCTCACTAGTGCTGTGTTTCTGTGCCTTTAGTGGTCCTGTTAAAGTAATGAAAAGCATATCAATCAGCAGAAACATATGCTACACAGATAAAGAAAAAAACTCGGTGTGGCTTGTGTTCCTACTAAGCTGAGCTTGGCTAAAACATCCGGAGAAAAAGTGAGGAAGGAATACTGGAGGTGTGGATGTAAGCCCGGGGAATTGGAGCCTTGACTCGAGGGCAGTAAAGTTCTGAAGGGCTTCGTGTGGTCACGCTTGAGCTTACCAGGATCCTATTGATATTTGGGTCCTTTATTATCTAATAGTCCATAAGGCAGGGCTTCTCAAACTTCTATGTGAGTAGAATCACCTGGAATCTTGGTGAAGGTAGCAGTTCTTGGATTGGGACTGGGACGCTTCAGCAAGCTCTTTGATGATGCCAAGGCCACTGAGTCACGGACTGTACTTTGCGCAGTGGTCTCTTAAGGGATCACATGTGAGCATCAGCTGTTGACTTTCTCAGAGTCTGCAAGAAGACGAGTGAGCAGATGGGAGGCATGCCCAAAGCTTGTGTCCATCCTCAGTTATGCGTGTTCTTGGGTTGACCTAATTGCCTGGGCAGAGAACGTTAAGACAGTGTTATTGGTCATTTATTGTGAGCACTTCATTTGTTCTGGACCATTACTTAGACTCTGCACTTTCAGCTCAGAACTTTACATCCATTTTACTCTCTACATGCTCAGTTACCAGATAGGCAATGACATTCTCTTTCTTGCTATTTGCAGTGAGATCGATGTCCCCATTTCTTGAGGTTGACATCAAATAAAGGACATTGAGTTCTCCAAAGGTTACCACTGTTTGGAGAGCTTAGGGATGTAACAAGGTAGTGCAGAGAAATTAAGTTCCTTTATATTGGAGCCACAAAGAGGAAAACACAGAACTCTTTTAGCATTTGTTTTGGTTGAATATATATGTTAGGTCAAAGAAGTACCCAAGTGAAACCCAAATATGACAAGAAGCAAGAGAATTTGAAGTGACAGTTTATCAGCCTTATGATTTTACATCTGGGGTAGCAAGTCCAGATAGCAGGCCCCAATTATGGGTGAACAGAGCATTTATTTATTGTGAGTGGATTAGCCAGCATGAGGATCAGGAATTGGGCTGTTTATCCAGGGTGTGGGTAGGGATTGGGCAGAAATGGACAAAGCAGGATTGTTTGCTAGGTTGGCAGAGCAGGCAGGTGGGCTATGGGTTAAGGAAGAGTGGTCCCTGCTGATGGCCAGCATTGTAATCATCAGTTGGCCAACTTCTAAGGCCAAGAAAGTTGTTATGTCAGAGCTAGGAAAGTTAGTACAGCCAGTCAAGTTGCCAAGGCTAGGAAGGTTGCCATGGCCAGGAAGGAATGAGAGAGTATCTGTCTGTAAGCCATGGTCACACACAGAAAGCCACGCTCTGTGTGCAGGAATGCAGAGAAGTCCGGCATGGGGGTTACAGCATGGGAGCGTATCTTAGTTACTTTTTAGTTGCTCTGACTCAATACCAGACGTCCACAACTGTAGGGAGGAAAGGTTTATTTTAGCCCACAGTTTAAGAAGTTTACAGGTTAAGAGTTTAAGAAGGTCATGAGTGTCTGGCAACAGTAGAAGCACATGGCAGAGGCAAAGGTGGAGGCAGCTTCTTACAGCACTATAAACAGGAAGCCAAATACTGAGAAGAAAGGGAGAAGGTAGGCTGTGTCCTGTCCTAGTGATCAGCCCCTTCTGGGTGCAGCCTCAGTGTTCTACCCCTTCCAGGTTTAAGCCCCTAATCTCCCACATGACTGTAATCTATAATCTAACATATTCCTGTCTTCCGCCACACACCTGTAATCTGCCACACACCCATAATTCACCCCCATCTGCTAACAGCACATGATTCCATAGATAATCCATAACATCCAAGTATACTAAACCTTTGGCATGACATTCCTGATACAAACCATAGTAGAACTCTAGTACACACACACACACACACACACACACACACACACACACATGCACACACGCACACACACGCACACACACGCAGTATAAATAGGAATATAAAGTACTTAGCACAATATCAATATACCAGAAGCATATAATATATGATAGCATCTTAATTACTTCTCATTCATTGCTGTGACAGAGTACCTGACATTTACAGTGTAAGAGAGATAAAATTTATTAAGCCCACAGTGTCAGAAGGTCTCACACCGTCCATTTATGGGCTACAATGGAAGTACATGGCAGAGGCTGGAAAGCTGCTTATCCAATTGCAGACAGAAAGCCAAATTAAACAAGAGTATGATGATGTCTGGAGACTCAGGCAATGTTAGCGCTTTCCCAAGAAGAAGCTGTAACAATGTTTCTTCTTTATTTAGTTCAAGCTGCCATTTGGGTCCCCCAAAACCAGAGTGAATACCCCTCTTCCACTTTCTGACCCACAAGTCATAACAAACACTGGAAAGCTCTGCCCTGGGCAAGCCTGAATCTCAACAAGGTGGAACGATCTCTCCAGGTCAAGTCTCCAAGCATCTGTCCCTTTCAGCCTCCTAATAACTTGTGTCTACTCCATCCAAACACATGAGGCTTTTGGGGGACACTCCAGATCCAAACCTAAGCAGGTAGCTATTACTACCAATACATATATTTTCTAGAGATGCAGTGAGAACTTTGTGCTTAGAGTTGTTCCTGGCGCATGGTGGGTCCAAAACACACTGTGGCTTTCGTGATGGTGATGACTGTGGCAGGTGATTGTGGCCAGTGCTCCTCACCTACCTTCACTGTGCTTACTTGCCTCTTCTCCGGTTTCTTTATACCCAGGATGTATTCCTAAGCACCACCCTCCCCCTAAACCCTACCAAAACTCCCTGCCAAACGATTTTTGACTTGCTGTTTTTATTAGATAGACTGACTTTTAAGCAAAATACTCTGTGTTTTAAGGGTGTCAGGATAGGAGAAATTCCACAGGCTTTGCTTTAATGGGTGCACACAGTGGAAAAAGATGATTACACTTACATGCTGTAAAAAAATTTTTTGGCCCAGTAGACATTCCTTTATGCAATACAGTGTTTACCTCCTACTGTTGTGATTTAAACTCGTAAGCCTGGCTTTGTAATTTATTTACTGTATTCAAGTGTATCAAACTTGAGCCATCTCTTCCATCCAACCTCAAAAAAATCTTGCATAACTCATTAATTAATGTTAAAGGTTTTCCTAGAGAAACAGTGGAATAGAAGAAAGGAGAAAATCGAAAACATTCCCACAGATATACATGGTCAGTTGATTTGCAGCAAAGGTGACACTGCAGTTCCACGAGGACAGTATGTTCCCTTAAAATATGGTAGCTGGCATTTTGTTCTCCACATGGGAAAAGTGTGCACATTGGCATTACCTCACCAGACAGACACACACACACGCACACACACACACACACACACACAATTGAGATGGGTCACATACTTAAATGTGAAAGGGAAGACAATAAGACTTTTTAAGGGTACAAAGGAAAATATCTCCATGATGTGGAGATGAACAAATGTTTCTTCAACACGGAAGCATTGGCCGGAAGAGAAAAGTCAGTTTTTGAGATGAATGCACTCAACAGTACTTACGATTTAGCTGAATCTTTTATATTAGCTATAGTTTGTGTGTATTAGAGATTTGCAGCACATCATGAATAATTGCACAGATGGTCCAAATGTTGACTCCCCCCACCATTTAATTTCACATTGATCATGTGGACACCTTCCACAAAAAGCTGCACACACACGCACACACCAGAGTGTTTGTTTCCTGAGTAATGACTTCTGAGAAAAGGTCAAAAAATCAGTCAGTTGCATTTGTAAGAATTCTTCTGAAAATAAAGAAGATAGAAGTGTAACTGTTCCTTAGTGAAGAGAGTGGTTATGTTGTCAGGATTATTTTGAGTCACATGACTTTCTAAGCTACTGGAGACGTGATTTTTGTCTTAATGTTTTTTTTTAATTCTTCATTGAACTTAAGGATGAAGCTACTACATTAAATATTAGTGATTCCAGGGGAGCCTTTTTTGAGACAGGCTCTCATTGTGCAGTCCAGTCTAGTGTTAAACTCACTATGTAGCTCAGGCTGGCCTCAGATGCACAGGAATCTTCTTGCCTCAGCCTCCCATGTGCTGGGATTACAGGCATGCACCACCATGCCCAGCTTGTGTGGTGCTGGAGAATTGAAGCCAGGACCTTGAGCTTGCCAGGCAAGCACTTTAACCACTGAACTGTTTCTCTAGCCCACCAGGGAAGTCTTTAAGTAGGATGTAGAATAATTATTTGCAAGATTTTATGTTGGACTGTTCTTTTAAAAAGAGAATTAAGTAGCTAATTCCTGGAAGCTCTGTGCTATCACAATTCTTATCGGATGCATTGCTTAAGTGCTGTTTTTCTAGCTAAAGTTTGTATAACACAATTGATTCATTGACTTCTCTTTGTATTTTCTTGCTAATTTTTAATTTTTTCTACAAAGCCTCATTTTCCTTTTATTGTTTTGGGTTTCTTTAAGTCCTTTAAAAGTTAGCCATCAGAACAAACTGACACAGGCTTGGTATATAAATGCAGGCTCTTCACCAGCCAGCCAACCTCCCTCAGCCTGGTCTTCCAAGACTCAGTGGAGCTGAGAGCACCTGGTGCTGAGTCCAAGGAGCAGACTTCCTTCTAATGACAGCTGTCCAGCTAGATGCCCTGGGCAGATTCTTCTCTTGAAGCTTCAGCTCCACTTTTTGTAAAATGGACATGTAATAACATCTAGCATGTAGAGTTATTGTGAGGATTAAGTGAAGTATGTACTAGACGTCCAGATCTTAGTCCCTTAGTCTCCAGGCCCTGGCATGGAGAGGATGCTATTCTCTACAGGATACAGTGGAATCGCAGCCTGCTATTATGCAACTTGCACATCCTTTAAGGACCAACATCTGGCTGTCTCGTGGGTAACCAGATTCCTCCTATTTCCTAGCATCACAGGTAACCAGTGCCCCAAACACCAGTGTATGTGATGTTATTGTGGAAACCAAGGAAAAAAATAGAAGGAGATACAAGTTTGAAGATGTGGAAGCTTCTTTGTTTCACCTTCTTGCTGCTTATCATATATAATGTAATAACAAAATATCTCTATCTGAAATTGGAGTTTATATTTCAGAGATATGCTAAACATTAATGAGGGTAAATCTTTGAACCATGTCAAGGGCTTAAAGCAATAGATAGCATAGATGTATGTGTTTTCTTGACATCGGGCAAGCTATTTAAGGCTTCTATGCCTTAATTTGCTTACTTGTAAACTACAAGATAAGAGCAACTACTTCAATAGGTCAAATTGAAGATTAAAATTATATTATAGATATTTAGTATAGTAAATCACATAAAAACACTCAAGGGGCTGGAGGCATATCTTAGTCGTTGGAGTTCTTGTCCAGGAAGAGCGAAGCCCCTGGCTTGATCCCTCAGCACCATGTAATAGCTGGGCATGATTGTGCATGCGTATAATCCCATCACTCAGGAGACTGAGGCAGGAAGGTTGCTTTGAGTTTAAGGCCACCCTGAGCTCCATAGTGAGTTCAAGACCAGCCTGGACTACAGAGCAAGACCCTGTCTCAAAAAATAAATGAATACATATCAATATAAACAAAAATGCTCAAAACATTATCAGTTTGAGAATTGCACTATAACCTTCCTTATCTAAAGAAAAAGATAAGTCCTATTGTATAGATTTTTATGAGGGTTAAATGAGATAATATTTAAATTACATGTGGTACAATTTCTGACACATTGTAAGACCTTGGTAAATATTGCTTTACTTTTTAAAAAAACATCTTGGGCAGTTGCGTGCTTTTCCAGCCTTACACACACACTCACACACATATTCCATGGAGATACAATTTCCACTGACACACGTAATAATAAGAAAAATCTATATTTGTTTTATGAGCCTTTGTAATGCTCAAGGGTTTTATGAAAGACTTAGATCCATTCTGGTAGATTAGAGCTATTGTGTTCAGGTTGAAATGAGTATTCTTTTTAGTGTATTCTTCTTATTATTAAAAATTCGGTTGAGGGGGCAGAGAAGAAAGAGCCCTTATTTATCTTATGTTTAAGGATTTTCTTTTTCCTCACTGAAATGCAAATTATAAACTTCCTCATTTGCTAGAACCTTAGATATTCACTATCAGTCCTCTTCTTCCCTGGTCATTGCCCCAAGAACCTTGTCACTTCTCTTCTGAGTTTTCACAAAGTCCAGCTGGTCATTGTCTTACCCGTCAGATCTCAGCTCAGTTTTCTTTTTAGTAAATCAGACAGTATCACCCTTTAAAAAAAAATAACTGACTTTTATACTTAGATTTCTGAGTAGCTTGGTGATGTGTCCTGATGAATGTTCCCCTTTTTTTGACAAAGAGGCTTTTGTGTATAAGCAGCTAAATTTAGTAACTCAATACATTTCCTGTTCCACATTCTTAGAGCCAAGAAACTGTGGACTGTGTCAAAGACACACACACACACACACACACACACACACACACACACACACACACAATAGATAGTACAATTTTTAAAGATCTATAAACCTCATTCTGCTTCTCCAGCAGTTATCAGGAACTTATAATTTAGAGACAGCTTTGCAGATTTGGAGCACCAAGTAACTGAGGAACTGAAGTATGTAGTTTACAAAACAGTAAAATTTATCTTCCTGGCCTTATCAACATCTACTTTAAGCACTTTTGCTAATATTTCACAAAGTAAATTGGACACTTTAAGATTTATGGCAATTCTTAAATATTTTCAAAATATTTTTTTCTGATTTCAAATAAAATTTGTTACTTTCACATTACCATAATAAAATATCCAGGGCAATTAACTTATGGAGAGAATGCTCAAAGTTGGTCACAGGACACACACTTGTAGTCACAGATACTTGAAAGGTTGAAGAAGTAGTCTTTGATCCTGTGAGTTCAAGGCCAGCCTGAACAGAGTGAGACACACATCTTGAAAGAAAGAAAGAAAGAAAGAAAGAAGGAAAGAAAGAAAGAAAGAAAGAAAGAAAGAACAAGAGATAGAGATAAAGGCCTTTTAGCTCAAGGTTCTAGAGGTTGCAGTCTGCGTTCAGGTGGCCCCCTTGTTTCCAGTGCATTTAGCCTCTTTTAAGGATGCTGGGTGGCGATGTTGGCGAGTATGTGTTAAAGCACGTTGTTCACGTGTGATCCAGAAAGCAAAGAGAATCAAGATAGGGCAGAAACCCAGAAACTTCCTCAAGGACATACCCCACACACATAAGGGCGTGCCAGTAGGCCCATCCCCTAAAGGTTCCACACCCTCCTAGTAGCATCACTCGGAAGACCAAGCCTTTCACATATGGATTGTTGGGAGAACATATATTCTGAACACAGAAACATGCTCACTGTAGGGTAGGTGGGGTCTGACCCCCACCTTCTCAATGGTTTCCACCTGAGTGACAAGTGGAAGAAAACATTTGACCACACATATACACCAAAAAAGATGGAGTCCTTCCACTTAAAAACCTCTGTGATACAAGTGCCCATGATGAGTAGCAAAAGTATCTTGTGGATCATTTCTCTGGCCCAACTCCGAAGGCCAATGTGGAACAGCTGCAACTCTCCCACCACCTGCATTGTGGTGATCATGGTGTTGTAGGACTGGAAACACCATCTCAAAGACATGGAGCAGACTCTCAGTGCCACTGTCTTTAAGGCCATCACAAGGAAGCTGGAGTTGTCCACATTGCAAATGGCTTACCCGATGATGACCCACATCAAGGTGAAGAGAAAGCAAGATATACTGTTGATCACAAAGAAACTGGAGTTCTTTCACTTTACTCACAATCTCAACCTGTGTGGGCCAATGGAGAACCCAGATCTTCAGATATTCACAATGTAACATCAGATCTTACTGGACTGACTGCTGCTTCCATGATCTTGGGATCCTGCATCTAACTAATCTTTGAGGTGTTGTGGGCCTTCCTGTTTTCACTCTGGGCCCAGAAAAACAAAGTCCCCAGGGCCTGAGACCAGCAAGAGGGTCAGGTTAGGGCAAACCCGACCATCCAAGCTTTATTTCCTGTTGCAGCCTTACTGCTATTTCCTGGACTTGTTCCCAGCAGACTCCCACCTGAAGGGTTCCCACAAGATTTGGTAGAGAAACACACCTCCACCAGCCCTTTCCTTGACCCTGCCATGCTCTCCAAACCACTTTTTTTTTGTTTGTTTTTTACATCTTTCTATAGTTGAAATCACCAGACTTTACAAATAAAATTTGTCAGATTGTTAAAGAAAATTGTTTCTCAGGTATTGCATGTGTTTACCCTGATTTTTCTACACTCACTGGCCTACTGCATGCCCTGCTCCCCCTCAGCTGTCTCCTCTGCCTGGCTTCCAGATGTGGGCTTCTGAGGGACTTTGAGCTCACTGCCAGTCTCAAGGCCCGTGTTACTAATAGAGTGATTATGGGCAGTTTGAATTAGTTCCCTTATAAGATGGTTTGAGAACACCTGATTGGCCCTCCTGCTGCTTCCTTCAAGTGAAGATGTAGCAACAAGGCACCACCTTGGAAACAGAGTGAGCCTTCACTAAATAGTAAATAAGTTGGTACCTTGATCTTTGACTTCTTGGTCCCAGAACTGTGAGCTATAAATTCCCATTGATCATATGTACTCAGTCTGAGGTAGTTTTTGTTATAGCAGCAAGAATGGACTGCACTAGTTGAGAAGGAAAATAATTGACATTAATTGAAAATAAATATTTTAATCACTGGTTACTGGATACATCTCAGCATCCTTATCTGAAGCACCTCACCCTGCTCCATTCAGGTGCAGGGGAAATGCATATAGACTGTATTTCAAGGTGGGCTACTGGAAATGGAGTGCAGCTATTTGAAGAGGAAGGTCAATGAGGGGCCAAGAAGGGCCAACGAGGTGTTACCCCTCCCTAATCTTGCATTGCCTAGATGACCTAGCAGAATGTTTACCTGGCATCAATCTTGCTTACCTCTGAGAACAAAGTGCCTGCAGGCCACAGTCCTTCTTCAGGGAGACTAGTTGAAACCAGTTGAAACCAACATATCTACTGCAATGAATGTCAGACAACCTCTGACTCATTACAATCCCATAAGGATGCTAAATGACACAGTGCTCAGTGCCATGACAGTTGACAATTACTATGATGATTAGAAAGAACAAAAAGGAGTAAAAATAGGTGACAATCAAATTTCTGCAAAATCTCCTTCCATTCTCAGAAGAAATGAAGATTACTCTCTGTATTAGCTAGCCCTTGTTTCTATTTCCTTTATCCTAAAGTTATAACCTCCCAAGCCCTCAACAAATTGAGAAGCAGATTTGAGAGTTTGTCCCCTACTTCCCCTGTTCTTGGTTAAAAATAAGTCTCCTTCATTGTTCGGTGGGTGCTTGCTTGGTCTTGTTATTGATTCCACAATTCCAAAAGGGGAAAAGGAACAAATTTGGAGTCAGAAATTGTTAGCAGAAGGACATCCATCTAATCCCCAAACTTGGTGCTAGGATTTTTCTGTTTTAATATGATGACAGTCAAGGACAGAAAGGAAGTGAACACATTTCAGAGATGGAGTGTTTCCCCATTGCATGGATAAAATCAGCCCTGAAAGTGAGCTCCTTCATGCAGATTCTTTGAAGGATATTTTCACTCAGTTCTGTTGTATGTGGCTTTCCAAGTGCCTGGGACATTGTCTCTGGATGGCTTCCATAGACAGCCATTAGTTGTTTTTTCACTTATAATTATTTTTATTGGTATATGTTTATAGTTCATAATAATTTCGTTTATCTTGGAAATTTGGTGTATATACATACCATATCTTAATCGCTTTTACTGATCTGTCTCCTCCTCACCACAACAGATTCCAACATCAGCTGCTTTTTGAAGCCATGCACCTACTTCCCTAAGGGTGTGGCCCCTCCAGCATCCCTATCTCCAGCAAGGATAGATCTTGACATGGAGCTGGCTGGAGCAGCCTGAGGTTGTCAGGAACTTCATGTTTTATTTCCTCCTGACTCCTATTCTGACATCCCAGAGACAAATATATGGAAGTGAATCTCATGTGTTTTTTTCTTTCTCTATCTTACTGGTAATAGAATATTTGGTTATGCAAGAGGCAACAGAAGAGTGTGGGTGGGTCTGAGAGCCATGTGCTTCAGATATTTACTCCTGAAAGTAGAAGTGAGTGTTCGGGTAATATCCTTCTATCTGAAGGTATCAGTGACAGTAAAACAAAAACAAGCACACAAGTGTAAACAGCATCCACAGATCCTCAGCCCTTGGCAGCCTGAGCTAGATGAGACCATGCCCTTCCTAACCACTACACAGCATGCAGACTACCCTAGTAGAGAGTGTGGATGAACTCAGAACCACGGATTCTTGCAGTTTCTCAAGACCACAATGGAAGCATAAGACTTGATTACAAAAACAGAAGTGGTTTGAGTTGGTTTTTTTTTTTTTCTTTCTGTTTTCTTCATTCTTCGCCTCAGAATGATCGTATCCAGCATATAAATCATTTCTGGGCAAAACCTTCAATTCAGAAAGCCACATGTGGAACTAGAGCGACAAGAGGAATGCCTTCCATAACTCATTTTCAACTGAGTGAAGACACTAGGGCTCCATTTTCAAAGTCATGTGATGTAAATAGAGTGGCGCAAATAGAGCCAAAAGTTTTAGCTGGAATCAAATGACGCTTTCCTGTCATTTTGTTTACTCTACAATTAGACTATCTCAGTATTGTTGTGACTAGTATAAATGCCCTCTAGAATTGGAGTTCTTTAAAATGAATTAGTTTCTTCTCTTTTAAAAGCCCGATGCAAAAGCTTTTCTTAAAAGAAATTAGTGGTTTGTTGCTCTCCACCCATCCTTAGCCACGATTAGCCAACTCTTCAGTGTTCTTGTCCTACTTCAGGGCAAAGGCCTCAGGAATTCTCCTACTTGTCTCTGGAACAAAAACTTGTATATTTATGTACTAGTTTCCAGTGGAGCATTTTGATCTCTATAATGAATGTGAAAGCATCTTGCATTTCTTGGTTGGTGGAGGCATGGGTGGTAGGCAATGAGGAGGGGCAGAGCCTGCTTGCTGGGACTGGAATTACCACAGAGCAGCCTGGGGAGCACAGCATAAATCCTGCCGGGAAACCACAAGTTACATTCTGGGGAAGCACAGAACAAGAAGGGAAATGTAATAATGATTTTTGTCAGGCCCTTTTGATGCAGATAAAGTGACCAAACCACACACTAAAAAAGTGTTTTGAAAACAACATTCTTATAAAGAAATCACAGTTTCAATACAGGAAGAAGAAATAAAAAGATACATATATATGGTTTGTTTTCATTCACATAAAATTCAAAATAGATAATACTTGACCATCTGTGTGAATGTGTGTGTGTGTGTGTGTGTGTGTGTGTGTGTGTGTTAATTTGTGTATATAAGTGGAACCACCATAAAGACAAATGAAGAAATAAGCACATAAGTCGGGATAGTGCTCCCGACTAGGGCTTGGAGAAAGATGCTATGACTGGGTAGAAGGCACAGAGGCTCTGGATTGCTGGTAGTTCTGGGCTTGATATGTTTGTTTGTTTGTTTGTTGTTGAGAGGGGCTGGATGTTGGGTGGCAGTGCCGGAGATGGGGCCTCGTTCATACCAAGCAAGTGCCCTACCACTGAGCCATAGCCCCAGCCCTAGTTCTAGCTCTTAATCTCATGTAATTATACATATGCACTCTGTGCTGAATTAACATGTTGGAAATTTAATCCCCAATGAAACTGTATTGGAAGGTGGGGCACATAGTAGGCGTTCGGGCCAGGAGGGCTCCATCCTTACACATGGACTGATGTCATTATTAAAAGGTCCTGGGGATACGAACTTGCCTGCTCTTTTCTGATGCACCCTGAGAGTGCAGCAGGAAAGCTCTTGGTGGGGCGTGGTGGGACAGGCCCGCAATCCCAGCGCTCTGGGAGGCTGAAACAGGAGAATTGTGAGTTCAAACCCAGCCTGGGTAATTTAGTGACTTAAGAAGACCTGTCTCAAAATTTAAAAAATATAAAAAGGGCTGGAGATGTAGCTTAGTGTGAAAGCCCTGAATTCAATCCCTAATACCAAAAGACAAAAAGAAAAAAAGAACAAAAAGACAAAGAAAAAGGTCCTTATCTGACACCAGGGCTGGCACCTTGACCTTCAACTTTCCAGTCCCAGAACTATGAGAAATAAATTTATATTCTTTGTAAATAATCTAGTTTCAAGTATACTATTAGAGCATCATAAAGCAGACTAAGAAAGGTGTTTGTTATAATTATCCATTATTAAATGGCATCCATGCTTTAGGTATTTTTTTCTGTGACCATTTCCTTTTTGTGTGTCTGTTTCAAAGTACAGGGGATTAAATACAAGCCTTCCGTACTGAGTGACATCCCCAGTACTTTCTAACTTTTTTATTGTGAGACAGGGTCTCGCTGAATCACTGCGGTACTCAGGCTGACCTCCAGTTCACTATTGCCCAGTCAGCGTGCCAGAGTACTGAAATTGTGGACATGTTCCACCACACCTGGGTCTGGGAGTATGTTTGTTTTCACAATTTCAGAACAAAATGATGACAGCTGTGGCGATATACATCTATAATCCTTACCACTCTAGCAGGCTGAAACGAGAGGATCACAAGTTCAAGTTCAGCCTGGGCAACTTAGGAACTTAGTGAGATGCTGTCTCAAAGTAAAGAAAATAAATAAATAAAAAAGAGCTTGAGGTATACCTCAGTGTGATGGCTCTGAGTTCAGCCCCCCGTGACTCACACACATGCACGTGCACATATACACACAGAATATAAAATAAAAGGGGACATTGATCGTTGTTAGGAAAACAAATAGGACATCAGTGACCACCCTTGAACACTTAGGACTCACACCCTCAGTCTTCAGTATCTCTGAAGGTCCTTTATATTTAGAATTAGAGGCTAAAAAAGCCACTGACCTTGATGCTGGCTTGTCTGTGGCAGCACTGGCACCGCAGGCAGCAAAGGCAGGAAGTGGAATTAGGAGGGCTGGACAGATACTGGGGAAGCAGAATGCTGGCAGAAGAAGGCCCAGAGCAGCGTGTGAGGGCAGCAGGGGGAGCCAGGAGTCCTGCTGGGAATTCAAGGAGGCAAAGGTATTGGCAGGGAGGGAGCGCACAGCTGCGCATCAAAGCCAGGCAGGTGAGCAGAGTCTGGATAGCTGTTGGTACTGGCGACTTCCCTACCTACTTTAGAAGACCTCACCTTCCTCCAGAGCCCCAGGCCCACATTTCAGCTCACCTCAGGAATGGCTGTTTAAATGGAACATTCCCTGAGACCAGGTTTTTTTTTTTTAATTTTTAAATTTTTTATTTTTTTAGCAAGTACTGGGGATTAAAAAGCTGAAGGAATTGCTAGCAAGCGCTTAGGCAAGTGCTAAGTACCTGAGTTCGATTCCCCGGACACACATAGGTGTGGTGGTGCACACCTATAATCCCAGCACTTGGGAGGGTTAGACAGGAGGATTGCTATGAGTCCAAGGCCAGCCTGGGCTCCATAGTGAGTTTACAACCAGCCTGGCCTGTAGAGCAAGACCCTGTCTTGGAAAAAAAAAAAATCATGTACTAAGTACTGGGGATTGAATCCATGGTCTTTGCACTAAACTACATCCTGGACTAGAGACTGGGTCTCACTAAATTGCTTGAACTTGCAGTCTGCCTGCCTCAGACAGACTGCTGGGATTATAGGCCTTTTGAGAGAGGGTCTCACTATGTAGTCCATATTGACTGCAAACCACGGTGACCCTCCTGGCTCAGCCACCTGAGTATTGGAATTACATGCATGTGCCACTATGCCTGGCTGGTTTCTCTTCCTAAAATCCCATTTCTCCTCATAGCTCTAAAATTCTACCAACCACAAAGATGTGAAATCTCAGGATTTTCCAGGGTTGTTGTTGTTGTTGTTGTGTGTGTGTGTGTGTGTGTGTGTGTGTGTGTGTGAGTGTGAACTGGGGACTGAACCTTGGGCCTCTTACCTGTTAGCTCTTTTTTTTATTTTGAGACAGTTGGCCAGGCTGACCTCAAACTTGGAATTTTCTTGCGTCAACGTTTTTAGAATCTTCTTGCCTCAGCCTCGGAAGTTGCTAGGATTACAATTGCCTGGCTCAAGTGGTTTTTTATGTTTTCCGTTGTGCCTGTGTTATATCACTTATTACAACATTCAAACTGGCAAATTGTTTTAGCTTCCCTACACGCGCATTCTGTGGTAAACTTCACTTAATAAACATCTAGCAGGGTACTCATGCCGGCTCCGCCCCTCACCGTACTGACAGTGGAGTTCAATATTGAGATCGATAAGCTAGATCTGAGCCTGGCCTGGACAGTTGAGCAACGATCCAAGCTCCGCCTCCTGTCAGCTTACTCCCATTAGGATCTGCTGCCACTGCTGATAGACCAGTCAGTGGAGTTCCACTCCCAGGTCCCCTCCCCACTTCGTCTTGCTGTCCTCCAACAGCCTACCGCGTAACAAGTACCTCCGCACTACCTTCTCACCCTGGTCTTAGTGCAGTGGTCTTCCACTAAACCAAGCCCTGGTGTCAGAAGGTTGGAAACCACTGCCCTATGTGATTTGACTATGCAGCCAAAGCTGCAAAAGGTTGTTCTGGTAGAAGAAGAAAAAAATAGCTATTTCCAATACAGTGCTGAGAAGAAGGTGCTGTAAAATCTTGGAGGAGAGCACCCTCCCAGAACCTCAGCTCTGCCTGTGACAACCACTTGCAGAACTTCAGAAATCTACTCATCTAGCCACATTAGAAAACAAAAGGTTTCAAATCTCAGTTCTGTAGGTGACCAGGTGTTTTTAAAAGCTCCTCAAAGTTGGGGGTATAGTTTAGAAGTAACGTGTTTACCTATCATTGGTAAGGCCCTGAGTTCAATTTCTACTACTTGTTCCCCCCAAAAACAAGGTGCCCCTGCCCCCACATTATCTGACACGAGGAGATGGTTGAGAAATACTGGAACCCAGCTAGGGAGTTATAATGATGGGTGGTTTTCCAAAAGGGGTAACAGCTGAGCAGAGATTTAGAATTCACATCCAGTCCTGTCTCTTCTTTGCCGAGATCACTGTAAGACAGTTTAGCAGTTTCTTAAAAAGTTGAACATACATATACCATCTGGTCTGCCCACTTCTAGGCATTTACCCAAGAGAAAAGAAACATATTGTCTCCATCAGTCTGGGCTGCTGTAATGAATTACCATAGCATCATGCTGGTAAAGTACCGCCTGCCTGTCATCCTGCTTGAGCCCTGGAGCACTGCACTTAATCAGAACACTTATGTTAAGTATTAATAAATGTTCAGGACCTAGAAGATCAGTTACATATGTGGAAATCTGCATCTTCTAGACAGCTATACCAAAGTGATTTAAACTGGGCCGTTTGAAATGATAGAAAGTTATTCTCTTATGGTTCTGCAGGGTAAAACCTGAAATGCAGGCAGCAGGCAGGGCTGGGGTCTGGCTAGAGACCTTGAGGGAGAAACAGCTCTTTGCCTATCTCCAGGCTTCTAGTTGCTCAACAACACGTGGGCTTCCTCAGCTTCAAGAGCGTGATTCCATGTCTGCCCCTTTGATCGCATGGCCTTTTCCCCCCAGCCCTATGCTCACTTTGTGGGAATCTCTGTTGTGTTCAACTTCCGTCTTCCAAGGACAGCAGATGGTGGATGAAGGTCCATCTGATCCAGCATGGCCTCATCACAGTGATCCCATCAATAAAGTCCTTATTCCCAAACAAAATCATGATCAAACATGGCTAGGGTTAGGTCTTCAACACAGTGGGGAGTAGGACCACAATGCAGCCAAGCAGCACCTAAAGGAGGTAGGAGAAGCCACAGTCACAGGATGGAGAGATGGGCCCGTGTGACTCTGAGCTTGTCCTCACTGTGTCCCTATCTCACTGGTTCTGTTTGCTTTAGTGAGTGGCTCTGACTCATTTTCCATCTTCTGCATGCCTGGTTTTTGCATGACTCTACCCACATATTATATTGTTGATTGTGAAATTATATTTCCCATTTTTAGGGAAAAAAGGAAAATATACTCAAGACCAATTAAGAGATTGTGTGACATTTTCTTTCCTCCATCCAAGTCCTCAGATTTTATTGGCTTAATTCTTGCTCCAGCTTTGATTAAAGTAGACCACGTTCCCACCCTGTGACCAGCTCAGGACGTCCAGCGCCGAAACTGTCACAGCCCACACAAACCAGGACAGATATCACCCTACCTCTCTTACTGTCTCTGCCTCCCTTCCTAGCTTCCTTGTTCCTTCTGTCTGGGTGTTCCCTGTTGGGAGGATAAAGATGCTTGTGACAAGTTAGAAGCTTTGCTAAAGAGCTAGGAGTCATTTCAGCTGGTTTTTGTCCAAGCTTAAAAGTTGGTATTACTGAAGAAGTAACCATGGCCTTATGATGTGGCAAAACTTTAAAAAAAAAACTTAGTTTTAAAGACGCAGGCCAAATTGTGAACTGGAAAAATAATTTTAAAAATTGTACTTCAGAGAGGGGGGCCTTTCTAATCGTAGGACCTTGAGCTTTATGTGAATTTGCAGCAGCTCCTTGCAGCTAAAAGTCTCTGAGAAGAGCTTAATTCCCACCCTTCACTCTGCTGCAGCCACACTTGAGTCTCCACAACAAAGATGCCTCTTGAAAATTGTCAGTACGGTGCATTCCGATACTTCGGATATTGAGTTGCATTTACTTGACTTTCCTGCAGTTCCTGGGGAAACTGGCACTGTCTTTCCCTCTGAAATGTTCCTTTTCCTTGGCTTCTTGGGACCTGCTTTCTCTTCTTCCCACATCACCCAAGCAAGCATTACAGCATTAGCTGAAGAGATGAGGTTGGAGTTCCAGTCTAAAGACTTTTTTTAACTGGGGGTTGAACCCAGGGCCTTCACATAGAACTGCCTCTGCAGGCTCTTTCTACATGTTTTATGTATTGAGACCAGGTCTTTCTAAATGCATAACTTTCTCTGTTTGGGCTCAAACTTATGATCCTCCTGACTCAGCCTCCCAGAGCACCCAGACTATAGGTGTGCACCATCACTTTCAGTATTTTGTGGATTTTAGGCAGATGGACCTATTCGTCTATCATTTTAGTGAGCAGCCACTAAAATCTCAGAAGGCCAGGAAAACTTCTAATGAAGTTACATATTCAAATGTCTTTACAAATATTTTTCTATCTTCTGACTCCTGTGACACCAAAAAGGGGAACAGGTTACTGTGTTAGGAGACTTTGACATTTTACACATGTGTAAGTGACTCCCCCTAAAGAGTAAGGATCAGCAAGCACAGGGTTCTAAGACGTGTCTGCCAGGGAGTCCGGCATCCTCTCCGGCGTAGCCCTCAGCACTGCAGAGACATGGCAAGTGGATGCCCTGCTGCCCATGTGAGCAGTTGGCCTTTTACTTCCCGCCCTGACAAGTCTCATACACAGGATGGCAGTGGGCTGGGCTTTCATTTCTGGAAGTGCAATGTAGACAAATACCCCTGGCCTGACCCCAGGCCCTCATCATCACTTTCCTTGTGATAAAAGAGCAACATGTTCACAATCCTCATCTCACCCAGCTGCCGCTCACACCTAGAACATAAAACGTGGCAAGCCCCTGTGCTTGAAGCCGCCCTGCCCAGCCAGACGATTGCGTAACCACCATGAGCCCTGTGGCCAACTTATTTTTAGCTTGCCCAATAGTTTCTCAAATATGCTATGACACATGCTTATTTAATAAGTCCCTACATGTGGTTTGAATTTCTTTAGAGGAGAAAAATAATCCCCCTGATTGTAGTTCTGTCGATTTACCAGGGCTTTGAAGTGCAAAGCTGGGATACATCAGAACAAGTTTCTGTCTGAACTTATCTGAGACCAATTAGAGATTTATGACATACTTACCTTGTGATATACATAACTTATATGTATATTGCCAATTTCCCAAAGTTGAATGTAATCATGTGTCACAGACATATAGCAATAGTATAATAATTATGGGGGAAACAAACTTTCCCTGTACAATGGCTGATCTTTGTAGAAGTCACAGGTTCACATGTCCACACACTCTTTTATTTAATTCAAGATTTCAAGCCGGGTGTGGTGGTGAGCACATGTAATCTCTCTCCACTTACGAGGCTGAAGCAGGAGTATTGCTCTGAGTTCAAGGCCAACCTGGGCTACATATTGAGTTCAAGATCACCCTGGACTACAGAGTAAGACCCTGTCTTAAAATAAAATAAATAAAATAAAATCAAAATTGTCACCAGTTCACCAGTAACCATCGAATTTAGTTAGGACCAAATTTCATGTGATTTTTGTTTTGTTTTGTTTTTGTAGTACTGGGGTTTGAGCCAAGGCCTTATCAGTAAGGTGCATCCTTCGTTTATTTTTATTTTTGATTTTTGACACAGTCTGACTGAATTGTTAAGCTGCTAGGCTGGGTTTGACCTTACCATCCTCCTTCCTCAGCCTACCAGAGTGCTGGGATTATGGACCCTGGAAAACTTAATGTTTGATTACAATTTTTCAAGGGAGCTTTCAGTGGAGTTTTTCTTTCAAATGATACTGAAAGAACTGGAGTTTCTAAAGCATTTGGTTCAGAACTCTCACTACAAAAATATGTAACTCTCTCCAGATACTCAGTCTTTGCTCTGGAAGAGTGGCTTATTTTTCTGCTTCTGAGAAGGAGGCAAATGCTGTCTGGTGGAATCACTGCCTGTGTGTTAGGCAGATTCTACCTGCTGACAAGGGAGAAATGCCACTGCAGGCAACAGTGACAAGCAGAAGTCCTGGACCCAGGTAGTTGAGATTGCTATTGACCATAACAGAAGCCAACTGGCCAGAGGACACTTTTGATTTCCTAAATCATCATGGGATATCTGTATCATGAGCTGGTATTGAAAAAGGGGAGAAGTCAGAGAGAGGAAGCCATTTACTGGGAGATAAAAGTAACCAAAGCAATCATTGCCCATGGATCTGGCTTCCCTTTGTGGTGTGTGTGTACAGAGTAGCTCCCCTTGAGATGCAAATGGTGGACTTCCTTCTGTGTTTAGGAGAGCCTCCAGTTACTTAGTGTTGCTTTGAGCCAGCTTCAGTGGTGTAAATACTATAATCCCAGGTACTGAAAGGCCAAAGATCACAATCAGAGAGAGAGAGAGAGAAAGAGAGAGAGAGAGAGAGAGAGAGAGAGAGAGAGAGAGAAAGAGAAAGAGAAAGAGAGATTGTGTGGCGTTCCCTAATCCTCAATCCTCAGAACCGAAAATCTTTGCATTTGTATTTTTAAATGGTAGGCCACAAGAGGGCTCCAAACTTCACCTTTCTTGAGAAAACTGGGCTGGAGCTTCGGGGCTTTGCAAACTGCAAAGTAAAGAGGTTATATGTAGTCCAAGGGAACTAGCTTTAGCTGTTTAATGTTTGTCTTTGTATCACTTTTCATAAATTTGAGTATTTATTTTTTTCTGGACTCTAGATCTGGGTTAAAAAATGCATTTAAGTGTTCCTTCTTGCAGTTGGATTCAGGCCCAAATTCAAGGATTGAATAATGAAATTTCAAGCCGTTTTCTTTTTTATGTGAGTCTTTCCAGCTGAGCAGCCTGTCCTTGCTGCTGGATGGTCTGTTCATTATTTATGTATTTAACCAACATATATTCTTAGATCCTCATATGTACCAGTCAGGCTGCTAGGTGTTCAGGTGCTATCTGTATGTCTGTGTATGTCAGCTAGCCCTGGGGGTGCCGGGCCCCTGACCCGAAGTCTCTCTGCTCTGCATTCACCCCTGCTCTCAACCATCCTAGCTTCAGCATCAAGTGCGCCATTGCAGGGTCAATGCAAACTTCTTTTTAAAATTGTGGTAAAATTTACACAACATAAAATTTACACTCAGGCTGTCGTGTGTGTGTGTGTGTGTGTGTGTGTGTGTGTGTGTGTGTGTGTGTGTGCACGCATTGCATTGTGTTGCATTGCTGGGCTGTTGATCCCTAGGGTTCAGGGTGCTAAGCAAGCGCTCTACCACTGAGCTATACCTCCAGCTCTAAGCCACTTCAGATGTACAATTCTGTGACATCTCCATCGCCCGCATCCCATCCCCAGCTTTCCAATCATGTCGAACTGACACTCTGCAGTCGTGGCACAGAAGCTCCTCGCTCCTCTGTCCCCCACCTCCAGCCTATGCCAACCACCATTCTGCTTTTCGGTTTGTTTCATTTTGGGTTTGGTTCGGTTTGTTGTATTTTTCAGTACTGAAGATGAAACTAGGGCCTTTGCACTGAACTATAACCTTAGCACTTTTATTATTATTTTGAGACAAGGTCTCACTATATCATGCAGGCTAGGTTTGAATTTTGTGATTCTCCTGCCTCAGCCTCCTAGAGTACTGGTGTACCACCACACTTGGCTTGCTATTCTTTTTATTTCTATAAATTTGGTTACACTGGATTCCTCACATAATTAGAGTCATACAATATTTGTCCTTTGTGTCTAGCTAACCTCCCTTAGCAAAGTCTCTTACAGGTTCATCCATGTGCAGCACATGTGTGAACTGCCTGCCTTTTTCAGGTGGAATAATATTCTACTGCATCTATTGGGCAGCGTTCTCTTGAGCTACTGCTTCTGAGCCCAGCAACTGCACAGGCACGGAATAGGAAGCCCTGAGGAGGAGCATGTGTGGCCCCTTCCCTGTTGTCTGGATCTAGGACGGCCAGGTCTGAATCTGATATTAGGAGGGCCTTGCCCCCTCTCCTCAGGACGCTCTCTCTGCTTCACAGCAATTGCTTAGCTGCGGCAGTCTTGCAGATTTCTTCACTGCTGTAATAAAACACCTAGAATGGGGGCTCATAAGGCTGTACCCTCACATGATCGGAAAGCCAGTGAATTCTCTGGGATCCACCTTCACTCTTCTGCTACTCCCAGGATCTTGCACTAAACTACATCCCCAGCTGTTTTGTTTTGTTAATTTATTTTGAAACTAAATGAGGGCTGGAGAAATGGCTCAAGGGTTAAAGCTAAGTACCCTAGTTCAATTCCGCAGCACTACATAAGCCTGGCGAGGTGGTGCATGCCTGTAATCTCAGTAGGGAGGCTGAGGCAGGAGGATTGCCATGAGTCCAAGGCCAGCCCGGGCTCCATCCTGAGTTCAGGACCAGCCTGGGCTACAGAGCGAGACTGTGTTTCAGAGAGAGAGAGAGAGAGAGAGAGAGAGAGAGAAAGAAAGAGAATGATTAAGTTACTCAGGCTTGGCTTGAACTTACAACTTGCAGCCCTTCTGCCTCAGGCTCCCAAAGTGCTGGGTTTACAGGCCTGTGCCGCTACACCCAGCTTGAGGTCTCTTTTTCTAAAGGCATTAGTCCTGTTCAGGAGAGATCCCATTCATGACCTTTCACCTGCCAGAAGTAACAGCGCCTGGGGGTCAGGCTTTCAACATAATAACTATGGAGAAGGGGCACATTCAGCCCAGAACAGCGACCTATGGACTAGCTCTTTGTTCTTCTTGTTTGTTGAGAAAGAATCTGTCTCTTTCCCTCATAGACTAGAACACATTGTGTCATCCAATATTTCTGCCAGGGAAGAACTAGAGCATCAATGCACACCACTTCCTTTTCCCTCTTTACCTGAGATGGCCACAGAACAAGAGGCCAGGAATAAAATGGTATGTGTTCAGGGTATTTGGAGCCTGAATGCTCTATTCATACTGTTTATCAGAGAACAGAAAAACGTGGTCTTAATTACTGCCATGCGAAATTGCTCAGTGATGTGGTTGTGAGGAATTGGATTTCTGCGAGAAGGAGAAAAAAAAAAAAATCAAAGCCAGTTTGTTCAAATAGAATTTTATGCCCTACTCAGATGTGGACTGGAGGCATGTAGGTGACCATTGGCTCGAAGCATCCCTGTTGGAAGTCAGACAAGAAACATATTGACTTTGAGAACGTTTGCCAAACCTACTCACAATAAAATAATACGGTTTCATTTTCAAAGGGCCTCCCGTGTGAGAATCTCGGAGGTTCATGATGCTGCTCTGCTTGAAAGTTTTCTAGAGGTAGAGGCTGAAAAGCAAACTTGGGGTCTGGGCCCAGTTCACTGCTAAGACTGAATTTCACACTAAATAAAGGACACCATTGATACAAGGCTGTACGTTTTCCCTAATCGAAATAGACTGGTAACATAGACGTTTATATTAACACACTCACAATGAAGAACGTATAAAATAAATCAGGTTGTTCAAATAGAAAACAGATGGCCAGGTTTTAGCCCTCCCTCCCGAAGCCAGGTTTGGTGGGTAAGCCAGAGGGAAAGTGTGGTGGCCGAGGAGTGCAGGCTTGGAGCTCAGACTGCCTGGTTCATACCCCCGTCCAGCCTTCCCAAATGTGAAACTTTGGGCCAGCTCATTAAATTCTCTGTGATTCAGTTTTCTGTGAGATGCAAATAATAATAGTGTCTCTATCAGAGTGTTTTATGGGAATTAAATTAAATGATAACTACGAAGCCCCTGGCACTATGTTATTGGTAAATGGTTTTAGGATTGGTATACTCATCTCTTTGAGGAGCCCCTCTACCCTAGCCCCTATACTAGGGACGGAACCAAGGGCCTTGCTCACCTCAGAACTACATCCCCAGAACCTACTCATTTTTAGGGAGGCAGTATTAGGGAGGCAGCATGCTATGCTAGAAACCAGTGAGCCTTTCCCTGAAGTTATTGCATGAGTATGGGGACACTGTTACATCTTCTTTCTCAGACCTTGGTTTGATTACCTGGATTATCATGAAGAATTAGACATAAACATTTCTCCACAGACATTTTTTTTTTCTTTTGCAGTCCTGGGGACTGAACCCAAGGGCTGCACGCTGAACTGCACTCCAAGTCCCTGCCTGCATTAAAAAAAAAATGTTTTATTTGACACAAGATCTTTCTAAGTCATTAGCTTACCCAGTTTGGGCTCTAACTGGGCATCCCCCCAAAGCACTAGGGTTACACTACTAGGGTGCACCACCACACTCAACAACGTTCGCATTTTTCTAAAGCCAAGATCACTTTAACAGTAGGCCCAGTTGGTCTTAGTTTGTTAATTAGTTTCCAGGAGCATTTGGTGAGGGCATAAGCTTCATTCAGTCCTTTGCCCAGGTCCCTTGAAGATGGTCAGTGTGATCCATTTTGGATGTTGAACACTGGTATTGGTTGCAGAGCTAAGAGCTCTAGTGGAGTATCTGTCCACCCTTGATGTTTCACCAAAACTTTGTTTCATCCAGGAGGTTTGAGTCCAGCCTGGGCAACTTAGTGAGACTGTCTCAAAATAGAAAATAAAGACAAAGCAGCTAGGGGTATAGGCCAGCAAAAGGCCCCAGTTCTGCTACACACACACACACACACACACACACACACACACACACACAGGTCGTCCCCCAGAGATGCTACTAGTGGCTGCAGAGGGCCTCAGGTAACCAATACTTCATCTCTATCCACAATCCTCTCCCTACTCTCCTCACAGCTGCTACAGCTTTCTACTTTCAAAGAATGCATTCCTCTCTTCCCTTTCTAGGAAGATAGAGCAAAGTTCTCCGCTGGCTCCTTGGAGTGAATGCCAGGAACGCGGTTAGCTGGAGTGGGGCAGTCTCCAAGAAGCTGCTGCTTCTGCTGCTTCCGACCTTGAGGCAGATGGACATTAAGGCCCAGGCCTTCCAGAATCAAGGGAGAAGGGAAAGATCCAAGGAAAACACAACACAGATCTACATTTCAGTGAATGCTCCTTCCAGTGAGTTGACCTAGCTTGATGATTGTTGTTTTTCCTTCGTTATGATGGTATTCTGTTTCAAAATGCCATGCTTGGAATGTTGTATTATCCCGAGACAGTTTACTAAGTGGCTGATGTACAGATTTATCTTAACTAAACACAGTGTTAACAGGCTTTTTGAATAATGACGGCCATGTCAAGTCCCTTCCATGTTGCCACCGTCACACGAGAGATGAGGAAAAATTTACACCGTCACATGTCACGGACTCAGAATAGCTTTTTCTGACTGAGCAATGAGGCAGAGGTCATAAGAAGCCCCCTCATCTCTCTATTGCCCCTGGATGAGGACCACATTTGGACAGGTGTATAGGAGTAGGGTTTCATTTCCATTTCAGCAAGGGAACTTACCCCTCAGTGTCCACATTTGTACAGGACAAGTATGAGGATGTGGCTTCAGACCACATGGCCAGCTGAGGCTACACTTACCTCAGCAGACCCTTTGCCGTGGACACCTTAGAGTGGCCGAGGCCCCTGAGATCTATAGAATGTTATAATCACCTCCCTATCCCCACCGACCTCCTGTATCCCAATCTGCTTTTCAACAAGATGCTCGATGATTCATGTACACATTAATTCTGAGAAGTATGGTCTATACAGGGTGCATAGGCAAGGCTTCCCAAACTACTTCTAGTGAAAAACCACACACACACACACACACACACACACATATATATATATATGATCCATAGCTATTTTGTAAAAAAGCTAAGCATGAATTGTTAGAAAAATGAATGCAGACTACTTAAGATCCTGGTGCGCCGACCTGTAATCTTAGCACTCTTGGGAGCTGAGGCAAGAGAATCATAATTTTAAGCCCAGCCTGGGCAACATAGTGTTGTGGTAAATGCCTAAAATTCGAAAGTATAAAGGGGCTGAGAATTTAGCTCAGTGTGAATATGCTGAGCTCAATCCCCAGTATCACAAAAATAAGTCAAAAATTAAGTAAGTTTTGTCTTTACTATAAGTCAACAAATAAAATTACAGTTGAGTAAATATAATTGGAACAAAACAAAAAAATACAAAAACCTATTTGAAAAATGCAGATTAGGCAATAATAACAAGGATCAACATTACACTTGTAAATTGTTTTGTGCTTTAGTTATACCTAAACAAATAATTATGAGTGATATAGATTCTCTGTGGTAAAATGCTTCTGCACATGGTCTCAATGAATATCATAGATATCAATATCTAAAGCTTTTAATGTGACAATCAGTTTATTTCTTGTTAACCAAGCTGGACTGATTATAAAACTATTCCTAGGAGACAAGGGGTACCTAAACTATCTCTGTGTTACTTTTTGTTTAGTTGTTTCTTTCTCTCTCTTCCCCCACCTCCCCTGCCTCCCCCTCCCCTTCTCTCTGTTTGTGTGGTATTAGGTACTGAACTATTCTAATGGGGTCCTATCCCATTCAAATCCCAGTGGAAATCTGACACATCCAACTAATTCATGCCCTCTTTGGTAAGATGAATCTACCGACCATGGACTTGGACTTCACAGGGATAGCAAAGTGTTAGAAAAGTTTCTAAATTGTACTCTGGATGTCTGTGCATGCCTTGAATGACTGACAGCAGGCCTGCAGTGTGTGAACTGCACTTGAGCTGCCCTACTCAACACAATTAACCAAGGCTCCTGCACCTCTCTACATTGATAGAAGAGGGTGAGGTTACCTCATCCACGTTCTTCTTCTACCCATGAAGGTTTCATATCTTTGTCTACAGTCTTTTCCCAACAATCTTGGGATCGTGGTCTTCTTTTCCCACTGACCTTATTAAATCTCTCTTTTCTCATATTCTTTGAATCATCACAATACCAAACACCTTTATATAGCCTTTGTAACTTTTTTCCTTGCTTGTAGGGCCCCAGTTTTGGAAGTAAGTCTATTTCTCAGGAAAGGTGAATTTTCTTACAGGAGGTTATTAAAAATGAAATCGCAAGTCTTTCAAATACAAGAGGAACTTTTGTCAAATTTTTTATTGATCATTAGTTAAAGAGGAACAAGTATGAAATGTTGTAACCAGTTCAAGAAGAATCCAAATAGCCACAGACTTAGGGGCAGATAAGCCCCGCTGAGATGAAGTAACAAATCAATTCATACCGCAAGGCAATGATTGCCTACAGTTTCCTACACATAGCTTATTTACATTTCTTAAGATAAAAAGTATTTACATTACCATCAGTTTTTCTACAATTGAGTTCTTAAGAAAGCTCAGATAGTGAAAGGAGGGAAAAAGCTGGAAGGGTTTCTAGACCTATAGTCTTTTTTTGTCATTTCAAAGTCTTTCTTCATTTTCTGCTACCCTGGTTCCAACAGTGAAACTCGACAGGCCTGAGGCAGTCAGTAATAATCTCATTCCCTCTTGCAGCTGAACCCTCGGAGGTGGGAATGCGACAGGGTTCTAACCAAGAAGATCTAAGAGGACTGTCTTCCTGTGGCCACCATCTGGATGTTATGCCCCAAGCATTGCCCTGCACAAGCTTGAGGGTTAGGTAGTAACAGCGAATGTGTCTGGGGAAAAGGAGAAGTAGAGTCCAGGAGCTTCCTGTGATCTGAACTTTTTCTTAGATAACCAGCTTCCTAACTGCTTAAGCCATTCCTCCAGTGTTTCATTACTTGCAGCTAACCACATCCTGTAAGTCACTTGTTGGACCCCTCCATCCTTCCTAGCCTCCTCTGAAGGCTGAAGGGCGTGACTGAAATATCACTGACATATAGGTCCAGAAGAACCCACAATTAAACCTGCTCCTGACTAGACATGTGTTCTTAGGCAAGTTCCTTCAATTCTAAGCTGTGATGTCCTCTTCTGATGATAGAAAATTATCACCCAGCTCATGAAGCTTTGGGGAAGATTGAAAGAGATGACATGTGCTAATTCATTGCTGATTAATTGTTCCCATTCTTCTTGTTCTTTCTTGAATGTAGTACTAGGCACTGATCTACATCCTCATCCTATTTTGAGACAATTTCTTATTTGGTTGCTAAGTTACCCAAGCCGTGCTTCAATTCGCTATCCTCCTGCCCCAGGCTCCTAGAGTGCTGAAATTATAAGTGTGTATGCCACCCTGCCTCCTAATCTTTTCACAAAATGGTAGCAGTGGCTGCCATACTCCTTTTATAGTCACTAGTGAGGCCAATAGAAGGTTCAATATCTTGTCCCCCAGCCCCGCCACTCCACCAGCTTTTGCTTCCAGATATTTTCAGGTTTTACCTGTTTTGTGCTGTTCTTTCCTTAAGCATTCAGACCTGTTATAGTAGTTTTTCTCCCTTTTCTGCTTCCATTTCAGAATACTGTAGAGCAAAGTACTCTTTGGGGACCCTTCTTGAAGAGCCTGGCAAGTGGTGGAAGGAACTGCTGGGGTAGGTGGCTTGGATGAGGAATGCAGTGTAGAGGAACTTTCACGTTTTGTTCTCAGATATCAGGCTGAGCCACTGAATTTCAGGGAACTGTTAAGGAGGAAGTGACTGCTTGGACAGAAGCCAAGGAGGACCGGGAAAGAGATGTTAGCCAAGCGAGCCATTGTTCCAGGGAAACTCATGAAGCCACGTGCTTAAAGGGGTGTGACTTACCCCTTTTTGGCATCTTCCTCCCAAACAGCCAGTAAATCCTTCTTCATTCGCTCTGGCTTTGGTGGGAGTGCCTCCCAAGAGGCACCCTGGTGCTTGACAAGGTTGGCGGGAGGTAGAAGTGGAGGCTGTTTCTCAATGGCTCTGTACAGATACTTCTAAGCACCGCCATCTTTCTGCTCATGAGCACACCCAGGATGCCCTCACTCACATTTCCTGCCTGCTCACTGGTCTCACTTTCTCCTGTATCCTCAGGTCTCTGCTCTTCCTGCTTCCAAGGCTCCAGCTTCAGGCATCAGGCCTGGAGTCAGGAGAGGCAACTGTACATTACCTCACACACAGTGGCTAACTTGGTAGTATTTGTTGAGTATTTATATATACTGATCACAGTGCTCCATACTTGCATGCAAAATTTCACTTAGTCCTTTTAACAGCTCTGCATGAAATACTGTCATTATCGTTGTTATCACAGAAAACAAGCTGAGGTTGCTGGCTTGATGTTTTGGGATTAACTGTTACCCCAAGCAGTAATTGGCTGGGTCAGGTCAGCTGGTAGCATGGTCCAGAGCCTGGCTGCGGGGCTGCTCCTGTCTTCATTCTTTTCCTGCCCAGTTTATTTCAAATGTGAATATGTATAAGCAACTAAAAATGTCTGATGTTGTATCAGGTTATTTCTCTTTTCTCTTCTGAGAATAATTGTGAAGCAATAACACTGCCACAGGAAAGTTGGAGTAATTATCACTTTATTTTTTCAATTTATTTATTTTCCCATTGGTGGGTTTGGCAGCACAGGGGTTTACGTGGAGCTGTGAGGAGCAGCAGAATCCGAGCTCTGCTTGGGTGAGTCGTCTGTCTTAAGGGAATTGTGACGGTGAGTTGCTTGGCTGTTAAGAGATCCAGGTGAATGGAAAATGGAAACTGTACTGAAAGCAATTTTTTTTTCAGCACTGAGGTGCCTCAGTGCTCAATGGGTACCGGGCCACTGAGCTATATCCCCAGCCCTTTTTAATTTTTATTTTGAGATGGAGTCTTGCTAAATTGCCCAAACGGGATTCAAATTTTCAGTCCTCCTCCCTCAGTCTCCCTCAGTGCTGGGATTTCAATTATGTGACAATGTGTCTGGCTTATTTTTTATTTTATGTATTTTTGTGCTTTTTAAGAAGACTATTTTTGGTACAGATATGTGTTTATGCTGATTTAAAAGAAATATTTGATCTGTTTGACCATTTATAATGAATGGTTCATTCTAAATTTATTCTCTCCAACGTGAGTTAATCGATTGTGTTAGTAAAATTGCTCTTCTTCCGTTCCTTGATTGTATTGTGATCGCAGTGTGAAAAGAAACTATGATGAGGACTTGCACTACCTGATTTCAAGATGAAATATAAAGCTACAATAGCCAAGAGAGTATGGTTTTGGGGAAAGGATAGGATGACTGAACAGCAGGACAGAAAGAGCCTAAAAATAGGTACATAATATACAAGCATGATAGAAAACTATAGTGTGTATTTTTAAAAATTACAGAAAACATACTTGGCCATTAACCCATTTGAAAACACTCTGCTTCACTTTGAATGTGCTTATTCCACGGCCCTTGGAAGTCCTATCTTGGGAGTGTCTTTAGTTGTACTGCCATGAATTGGTTAAGCATGGTCATCAAGACACTGGAGAAGAGCCAGAAGTCACATGGGGCCAGATCCAATGAACGAGGAGGCCGAGGACATGTGGCATGGTTATCCAGCCCATCTTCCAGTGTAATGGCACTTACAGCAGCCTTCCCGGTAGGAGTAGCCATTGCACATGAAGATACTTACAAGAGGAGATGTCCAGAGCTGCTTCAAAGTGGTGAGAATGATGGGCTAAATATGTCCAAGTCTATTTTGAAGGAGATTAATAGCAATGTGTCCTATTACTATAATAATTTTAAATTTAAATATTTGTCATGTGTTTTGATCACCTTATATCAACTAATATTTTTGACAAAGAAGAAAAGAAAACTCACTGAAGAGAAGAGAGCATTTTCAATAAATGCACTGGAACATTTGAGTATCTATGTGCAAAAAATAAATCTTGATTAATACTTGCTCCACAGCAGAAATTAATTCAAAAAGTGTGATGAAACTAAATATATAACTTAAAACTCTAAAACTGCTCTAAGAAAATGCAGGAGTAAAATCTTTGTGACCTGCAAAAGATACCATTCATTGAAAAAGAGCATACTGGATTTTATAAAAATGAAGAACTTTTGTATTTAAAGATTCTATAAGGATAACTAAAAGGCAAGTCAGACTTGAAAGAAATATTTGAATATTACATTGATTACATGAAAAAGGTATGTATCCAGAATGTATACAAAACTTTCAAAACTCAGCAGTAGGAAAACTATATACAATGTATATATATTTCCCCCCTCCCCATCCTGGCATTGGGACTGAACTGAAGGCCTTCACACTGACCTGTGTCTCCAGCCTCTCAGTTTTTTTCAATGTTTTATTTTGATGAAAAGTCTCACTAAGTGGCTGTTCTCAAATTTGCTATCCTCCTGCCTCAGCCTCCTACAGTACTAGAATTGTATAGCTGGGTGTGGGGGCTGTATTCATGAAGAAAATACTTGAATCACTACTTGATCTAGGAAAGCAGGGGAATGGTGAGCAAACACATGAAGAGGAGGTGATTAATTATACCATCAGACATTTAAAAAGTACGAATTATGACCACAATGGGCTACATACCTACTAGCATGGCTAGAATTAAAGAATACAACCAACAACTCTATAGTACCAGCAGCAGTTGAAAAATGGTAAAACGGTATCACCACTTTAGAAAATAATTTGATGAGGCTGGGGGTGTGTATCAGTGGTTAGAGTGTTTTCCTTGCATGAATAAAACCCTGCGTTCAGTTCCTCACCACCCCATAAAAATTAGCTGGGCATGATGGTCCACGTCTGCAAACCCAGCCCTTGGGAGGGTGAGGCAGGAGGATTTCTTTGAGTTCCAAGCCAACCTGGTCTACATAGTGAGCTCAGAACCAGCATGGACTACAACCTCAAAACAAGCAAACGGAAAAATAGTTAGATTTTTAAAATAAAGCTAAGCATACTCTTAGCATATCATCTACTTCACTTCTAAGCATTCACCAATGAAATGAAAATTTATGTTCACATAAAAATGTTACTATTTATGGCAACTTTATTTGCAATTTCAAAAAAATGGAAAATAACACAAATTTCTCTGAACTGGGTATGGATAAACAGACTACCCAGCAGTATCCATGAGTGTCTATCGTGGCAATCAGTCCACATCTTTCCATGACACCTGAGCTGTCCTGGCATTGTAAATCAACTTGTCAAATTTTGCCTTACAGTTCGTGTTTTCAAGCTTGTTTTTTGAGAAGTTCTTTGCAACTTCATGTCATTAAATAAGAAACACAAGGTAGAAGAGCAGCCTCCTGCCTCTGAAGATTAAAGAAAGGACAGAAGCCCACTCCCTCTTGGGGTCATCTGGGGGTTAGCCTGATGATGATTCTTAAGTGATCCTATAGAGAAGGGCCCCTCCCCCAAGCACCTGAATACTCACCTAGGAGTTGAAAGAAATAAGCCTTTATATTCCTATTCAAAGATACTATGTGTTTTTTATATTTGTATTTCGTTTTAGAACATTTTTTATTTAAGTATTTTTGCTTTCTTTGCTAGAGCAGGTTTGCCTAGCCCTGACTTAGGTGTTCATCTTATAGGAAAGGAAGTGAAACTTGCCGATCACACCTGCATACCTACAGCTAGGTGGCAAACTTCTTGGAGATTCAACTCTAGGAATCAGAAACTATTTATTTTTTAACTGAAGTTAGTGTTTTGCTGTCCTTTCTCTTCTAGCTTAGTTTCTTTTCTCAGACTGTCAAGTCTTTCCAGTAACTTTCATATTAGGTTTACTGTTCATCCAAGGCAATTTTACAAAGGCTTGTTCTCTTAAAAGAGTAGTGATAATAATAAAATATAAAACATTATATCTTTTAAATAGCCTTTTCATGACCTGAGTCTTAATTGTTGCAAGACAAACTTTGGAGGAAACCTCAGTTAGTCTGTGTGTACTGAAAGATCTGAACCTAAAGACAGTGAGCCCTGGCCGCAAGGGCAGAGGTGATGGACCCCTGGAGAAGACCTCAAGTTAGACACCGAGAATTTCCATTCTGAGTCAGAAGAAAACAATATGAAGTATTCATATGACATATTCTATGAAGTATTTGAAGACGTTGACTTGCAGGCATTGCATTAGGTTTTATAACCCCTGGGAAGTAAATTGTTCTACAATTGTTTTAACAACCTTTATTCCAGCAATCATCCTGTGAGGTAGATAATTTTAACAATTTAAGATATGAGGAAATCCACAGCTGAGGTAGCTCCACAGGATGTAGTAACTGTGTACACACCTCCAGGAGCTGTTTGGTCCTTAGGTAGTGGTTGGTCACCGGGCCTCTCTAATAGGAGTGATTAGGTGAGGTGGAATGGGGCTTGATCAGCAGAGCTCTACCTGGATGGCAGGGGAATCCAGTCCTGTCAGTCAGCCAGGAAATCCGGGGAATAGTCATTTTGTCAGAGCTGTGAGGAGTTTAAAAAGAGCTGGGATATGCAAGGAAAGCAAACCAAAATGCCCCTCAGAGCGCTTTATGGTAGCTCATAAGCATATTTCTTACAGATAATGGAAGGCATGAAGGAAATGAAAATAATTTTAAGAAGTAGACAAAAACATTGATAATGGAAATTGGAGCTAATTACTCTACAGAGGTAGTTTTGGAAGATTCACTCAGGAGCAATTGCTTAAAAACACAACAAAACATAACGTAAGCCAGTCCCTGCATAGCTCTCGCTTCTTATCTTGTCATGGGATCTTTGTCGTATGTCCTCCAGTGTGATGTCATCTCTCTTGTGACATCGCCAGATCCTCACCCAAAAAGGAGAGGCCATCCACTACAGGTGTGTCCAAAGTTTAGGAAGCCTGCTTGGCCCCAACAGATTTCTCAACATCGTGTGCATTGGCCAGGCCTCATAAGAGATTTTTATGGCCTCCATATAGGATACACGCAGAAATTTCATTGTTTTACCTTATATTTAAAGGAAATTATTGCTATCCAACAGCTGTATTTTCTTAAAATAATGAAATTTCTTATTAAAGAACATATTCAAATACTAATCGTGAACTTTTTTCTGCTTACTACTGATGGTACTGTCAGAAATGAAGTTATTTTAGATAATCATACACAGCTTCATTTTGTCATCTAAACATAAACATTTTGAGAACCCCAAAACACCAAAAATTTAGTAAGTGTCCCGAGCTTAATCATATACCTGGAGACTAATGAAGAATTGGTTGTTCCCATTCTTGTGGAACTGAGTAGTAGGTAGGTAGGTAGGGTGTGTGTGTGTGTGTGTGTGTGTGTGTGTGTGTGTGTTGCTGTAACAAAGTAAGAAAATCCTGGAGAATGAGCATTTTGTAAAGAAAAGAAGTTGATTGAGCTCACTGCCTGGAGGCTCAAGGTCAGGCTCTAGTACATGCTTGTCTCTGATGAGGGCCTTTTGGCTGTCTCACAACATTCCTGATAATATCATGCTGGAGCACCTGTGGAAAAGATCACAGGATGAGACAGAAAGTTAGAGAGATTCAGGTTTGCCCTTTCTAGAACAACTCCCTTCTGGAGGCGCTAGCCAATGTCCATTGAGAGCTATGTTAATCCCTTCCGTAGTGGCACCATCAATGACCAATGACCTGATTGGCCCATCTCTGAGAATGCCCATGGTGCCATCCCACTGGCACCACTCACAGGTTGCCTTGTTATTGTGATCGTTGGTATTGGCTGTTGTTGTTTTATAAAAACTTATACAAGGAGCTAAACAGAATTCAACATCTTATTTTGGGGGGCATTTTTTGTTTGTTCTTAATTTTTTTTGAGATAAAGGCTCATTATGTGGTGGCCTTGAGCTTGCTGTATGGCTGCAGTTCTCCAGTCTCAGCCTTCTGAATGCTGGGGTGATAGGAATGTGCCACCCTATTTAGCTACCAGAACCAGGACGCTGATTGGGAATACACCTCAGGGTCAGTATACAAGCCTAGTTTCTCAGCACTGAGAAGGTGGCCTAAAATTATACTAATGATAAAAATGAGTTAATTAATTTTTTGGCCAAGAATGTTGATTTAGAGTACATTGCATGCTATAGTTAAAAGTCAGGTATGTACATGGGCTGTAGCTCAGTAGTAGAGTACATGTATCACATGCATGATGTCCTGGGGTAAAGTTCCAGCACTGAAAAAATAAATCAGTAAAACCAACGTAGATCCCTCAGGTCAGGGCATGGATGAATTTATAGGTAGAAGTGTAATTTCACAATTAATGGAGAAGGAGAAGTGGTTTAGGAATCAAAGCAGGACTAGTAGGACAAGGCTTATTCCCAGCCATTATTGAAAGACAATTTAACTATTGAGATTATTAAGATGAATTATTTTTTTTAAAAAATCTTTGCAAACAGAGATTTTGAACTAGTTTTTTTGTTTGTTTTGGGATCTGTCTCAAAAGTAAATTAAGACACCACTTAAGCCAGTAGTCTTCCCTCAATCTGGCAGTAGGCCAAAATATCCTCTAGAGCAAGAGACTCCTGAAATTTCTAAAAAATTGTGTACAAGCATCAATAAAAAGTTTTTAGCATCTTCATTTATATTAATTGATCTAATTCTAAACATGTACATTTTAATCTTCCTAAACTATTGAGAAACTGCATATTTAAAAACGGATACAAAAATAAAAACTTAGATGAAATAAAGAAATTGTAGAAATTACAAATGATGTTCTCACACTCCAATAGACCAAACAAGTTCATTTCGAAGATTGTTCTCTTGGAATATTAACAGTGAATTACATGGTCTAAGTGACATGACTAGGCTTTTAAACTACTTACACCAGGTCTGAAAACATGATCTTTATTTCACCCGTTCATTAATCTAACAGTGTGGGCCTACAATGATGTGTCTTGGGTGTTTGAATTATTTTGATTAATGATAGGAACACTGGCCTCAGATGGCAATGCTGTCCTGACTTGATCATCTCAGCAAAGCCAGAGTGTTCTGATTTATTTTCTGCCTAAACAATATCAGGCTCCAGCTGCTGAGGTCAAAGGCCAAATGAAACTTCACCAGCTCCTGTATCCAGGAATTCCCTTAACACCTGGGTCTCAGGTTCAGAGCCAGAATGTACGTTCCCTGGAGACCAGAGGCCCTAGGATCAGCTGACAACACATCTGGGCACAAACATCCTACTAGAGCAATCCTGGAGGTGCCTCGAAGGACTGCAGTACCACGACTGTTAGCACGTCCCAGGTCCCTGCACAGTGAGCAGAATCCTTAATGAATTCCCACACTTTCTGAGGAAACTGGATAGACATTTTAATGTACACTTTTTTACAGATTTTTATAAAAGCCTTTATTAACACATAATTTCCATTTTATAAGTTCATTTACATAAACCGATGACTCTCAGTATATTGTACAGATGTGTGCAGCTGTCACAATAACAAATTTTAGAACTGCTTTGTTCTGTTCTGTTCTATTCTTTTTGAAACAAGGTCTTGCTAGGAGGCCCAGACTGACCTTGAACGCCTAATGTATCCCAGGATGGCACTGACCTTTCCATCCTCCTGCCTCAGCCTCCCAAGGGCTGAGACTACAGGTATGCACCCGCATGCCTGGCTAGAACATTTGTGTCACCCCAGGACAAAGGTCACGAGCAGTCACTACTCTGTCTAATCAAATACATTCCTCTCTCATTTTCCTTCGCAGTCCCAGGCAGGCATTAATCTATTTTCTATAGATTTGCCTGTTACAGAAATTGAATAGAAATAGAACCTTATATTATGCAGTCTTTTGTGTCTGGCTTCATGCTGTCAAATTTCACCCATATTATAGTGCATGTAGCAGCACTTAAGATGGCATCATTTGAATGTCCCACACAGGATGATGTGTCTATTCTAAACATTTAGGTTGTTTCTTTTTGGCTGTTAGTACTCATGCTGGTGTGATTATTCATGTACAATTTTATATGGATATATATTTTTATTTTTCTTGAGTGGATGCCTAGGAGTACAATTTAAGTCTATGTTTGAATTTTGAGGAACTGTCAGTCCGTCTTCCAAAGTGGCAGCACCACTGTATGTTCCCACCAACAGTGCACAAGGGTTCTGATTTCTCCTCATGTCTTCCAGCACTTTTTACTTTCCTTGTGATTGTGTCATCCTGGTAGGTGTGTGGTGGGATCTCACTGTTAACTTAATTTGTATTTTGCCAATGACTAATAATACTGGGCCTCTTTGTATAGTCAAGGAGGATATTTGGGCACTTGTACATCTTCTTTAGAGTGTTTATAGAAATCTTCTGCCCACTGAATTTGGATTAGCTATCTCATTATTACATTTTAAGAATTCTCTTTTATATTCTGGTACAAGTCTGTTCTTAGATAGACACCTTACAAAATATCTCATTGAGTAAACAGTCATTTTCTTAATGGTGTCCTTTGAAGTGCAAGAGTTTTAAATATTGATGTCATCCATCTTTTTTCCACTATTTCTTCTAGTATTATATTTTGGAAACTGTTGCTTAATCCAAAAATCTCAAAGATTTACACATACATTTTCTTCTAAGAGTTTCATAATTTTAGCTCTTCTATTTAGGTCTTTGATCAACTTTTTGTTAGTTTTTCTATCTAGTATGAGGTAGGCTTTCAGCTTCATTGGGCGGGGGAGTGGTAAGTTCAATTCTTTTTTGCCTGTTTTTTTTATTGGCACATGTATATGCACACAGTGATTATAGTGAACTTGAGAACCTTGTGTAAACACACACACACACACACACACACCATATCACATCAACTTTGCATTCCCGTTCCCTCTCCTTTTTTGCCTTCACACTCCCTCGCATCCCCCCGACTCCCCACATCTTGTCTGTTTGAGTCTATTATAAATATCTGCCAACAGACCAATGAATAAAAATGTGTTTTATATATACCTAATGGAATGCTACTGTGCCATAAATACATATAGATTTGAGTTGATTACAGGTAAATGGATACAGCTTGAGACCATTATGCTTACTGAAATAAATCAGATTCAGGTGGTTACATGGTTTTTCTAATACAAGAAACCCAGAGTATAAATAAATAGAAGCTTCATTCTTTTGCAAGCAGATATCCAGGTATCCCAGAACAATTAGTTGACAGGATTACTGTTTCCCCCAGACTGCCTTGGCATCTTTGTTGAAATCAATTAGCTATAAAGGTGAGTGTTTATTTCTGAATTTTATATTTTATTGACATAAGTGTTAATCCATATACTCTATAGATTCACATATTGGTGACCTACTAAAAATTAAAACTTTTAGAAATGTCTCCAAAGCTTCTAGTGGAAGTCCTGGAAGAAACTAATAATCAATTATGTCTCCAGAAAGACATTTCCAGGGAATTCAACCATATTTCTCCCAAGTTCTATCATAATCGAATCAGCGTGGGGCTAGGGGTATAGCCCAGCTGTTAGACCACTTGCCGAGCAAATGCAAGGAACTGAGTTCAGTTCTCCAGCAATACATAAACTGGGTGTGGTGGCACACACCTGTAATCCTAGCACTCAGGAAGCTGAGGCAGAATTGTCTTGTGTTCGAGGCAAGCCTAGGCTACATACTGTGCTCAAGATGAGACTGAAATGCAGAGTAAGATCACATTTCAACAAAAAATCAACTCAAAGGATTCAAAGTTTTCAAAGATTTATATCCTTTTATTTATTTATTTTTGAAGTTTCAAAATTCCAGGTAAAGAAAGCTGATCGATTTCTCTTGGACAGGGACAAGCTCTTTTGGGACCTGACTAAAGTGCCGGTGCTGGTCATCAGGATACACTCAAAAGAGAAAGTGAACCTTAAGGAAGAGATTCCTCTCAAAGTTTCCTTCTCTTAATAATAGAGGCTCTGGATATCATCTTGACAGTGAAGGCGACAGTTACCTCATGAAAACCTTATGGGGTAAGAATTTCCCTGGGGCTGTGACTAGAGCACTTGCAATGGAAGTTAAAAGCTGCAGGTTCAATTCCGCAGCACCACATAAACTGGGCATGGTGGGGCACACCTGTAGTCCCAGCACTCTGAGGGCTAAGGCAAGAGGTTTGCTCTGAGTCCAGACCAGCCTGAGCTACATAACTACATAGTGAGTTCAGGATTATTCTAGACTACAAACAAAAGTATTCCCTTAAAACAGTCCATTACAGCTGGGAACAGGCGTTGTTACTGGAGGTCCATACTTCTGTTGGGAGTTACACAAGGGCGATACGTCCAGCTCCTAGGTCACTGTGACACTCTTACATTCTTTCATTGTCTCTAGTCTTTGCATTCCCCAGCTCACACATGTGAGCACAATTGCATGCAAGCAGACAACATGCTTCATATGCACACAACCAGAAAGGGCTGTCCTTGTGCTGGATGGGATCAGACTTCACATTCTGAGAACATGTTGCACTCTGTTTTTTTGAAACAGGGTCTTGCTCTGCAATCCAGGCTAGTCCTGAACTCAGTACGTAGCCCACGCTGGCCTTGATCTCATTGCAGTCCTCCTGCCTCAGACTCCTGAGTGTTGGATTTACAGGCATGCACCACCATGCTCAGTTTATATGGCACTGTATCATTATAAAAACTGTTATCCTACTGTTTGATTATTTCTGGAAAATCAGCTTAGCAATAATCTTATTTAATAGCCTTTTGATGCAGTTAACCACTGATTCAAAATCTTAAATATTTAATGATCGTAATAAGATCTCGGGGAGTCACTGAATCATTGGAAGAGCCCCCTTTCAGCTTAGTCTAGAATGCACTCTGGGCCTGTGGTCATACTGCCCTGAACACACCCAACTTTGTTTGGTCTCAGAAGCTGGGCAGGGTCAGGCCTGGAAGGGGGAAAGCTCTTTGGGACCCGATTAAAGTGTTGGTTCCTGTCATTGATACCCATTCAAAAGGGACAGTGAACCTTAAGGAAGAAATTCCTCTGAAAGTTTCCTTCTCTTAATAATAGACGTTTCAGATATTGTCTTGACAGCGAAGGTGACACTTACCTGATGAAAACCTTATCAGGATACCATCACTTCCTGTACGATAGTATCGAACCTTCTTGGCTTGGCCCACAAAACAATCACACAACCTGGTCTCAGTGCTCCTTTTCTTTCTGTATTCTAGCCCTTTCACAACACATCCACACACGATAACCTTGTGTCATTTCCTTTGTTTCCTTGGCCAGAAGTGCCTTTCCCTCCTCTGCCACCTGTCATTCTCCTACTCACAAGCGCCTGCCTCGATATCGTCTCCATTTTGAAGATTTTCTGTTCACTTCCTCTTCTGACCCCCTCCCCACGATTTAGAACTTCTCAATTGCATGGCCCTGTGACCCTTTTCACAGGGTCTACTGCAACACACACCACATTGTTATTATCATTACATACTTGCCAAGTATGCATATTTTCCAAGGGTGAGACTCTTTATACCAAGCATAGTGTGTGTCTATCATGAGTGTCATTAAATGTGATAAGGGAACACACACAATAAAATTACACTGGTTTTTATATGATCCAGTACTGGAGATTGAACACAGTAGCTTTTTATCACTAAGCTTTCACTAGGTCTTTTAAAAAAGAAGTTTTTTTGAAACAAGTTCTCATTAAGATGTGTAGCCTAGCCTCCTGAGTAGCTTGGATTACAGATGTGCAACCAGAAACCTGGCTTCATGGCGGTGGTTTTTGTTGTTAAGAGAGATGAAGTCAGTCCATCAGGTACTTTATAGTAATTAAGCCTGCCTGTGTCAACTTGATTGGCTTGGGGGCTGTGAAGGATATTAGCATTACATACTTATGGGTGTGGTTGAGCAGGTTTTGGAGACATAACCTTGGGGTCCATGCCTGACCCCTCACCCCTACCTCTCTGGCACTATTCCCCTGCTCTGCTTCCTTGCAGTCAAAAACTAAGCAGCTTTGTGCCCTCATGCCCTTCTACATGTTGTTTCTGTGTTCAAGCCAGCTTGATCATGGACTCAACCCCCTGAAACTGTGAGCCAAATTAAACCTTTCCTCCTTCAAATTGTGGCACTCAGGCATTGTGTCCAGGAATGGGAAAGCTGACTAACACCCCTCTAGCAATCACATATAAAAAGCAATGTTTGCCTTTAATTTGAAAATTTCAAAATATTTCCCAGAAGTCTTCCCAGAAATGAAGGTCACTTTCCAACAACAATTCTGCTAAATTCAGGGGAAAATGACTTTGATCTGAGAGTCTGGTAACTCTGGGTAAAGGGTCACAAACAGAATGGAAGTGTTCATGTTAATCTTCTCACTACGGAATTTCACTGGGAAAAATATTTACCAGCTTTGCTTTGTGCTCGACAAACCTCCTACAGAAGCATAAAGGGTAGACACCACAAACCCACGGTCAAAGCTTTTTTTCCCCTTTCTTGCTAAAAAGAGGGATGTCATTTGAGAAGAAAGTAGAGCCACCACAAGCCCCTTGCCTTGGTGGCGGTACTCAGTGTGAAATGTCACAGGAGTCCATAACAGTTTAATGCCAGCAATTGTTATTCCTCATGCCCAGGGCAACATTTGGAACTCATTTATCTGAGCTCTGTAGTCTGTACCCAGAATACCTAAGATTGGAGTCTCGTTTCATTCTCCAAAGCAATGAGGAGACCACACAGACTGCAGTCTGGAGAAGTGGGATTCTGTGCCAGAGCCAAGATTTGGTCCAGAGAGAAGCGCAAGTAAAAATAAAGATTACAAAATACCAAAATATTGAGCCAGGCTGGAAGGCAGAAAGAAAGGGAAGAAGGAAGGCGGGAGGGAGAAAACAGCTCTTCATCATTGAAGAAAACACATAATACCACTTTCATTGTCAGAATTCCCTTGATTTTTACCCTCCATAGAGTTAGCCAAGGTAAGTTTCCTTTCCCATGTCATTCCCAAGTGGCACTTCTGGTGTCCAGGATCGGTGCCAAGCTGAGTCGCTGAGAAGATCGAGTTACTCCTAAACGAGAGACTGCTTTGGTTCTTACTCCAACTTCTCTCATCCTCTTATTTCCTACAGGGACTGGCGTGAAAACCCAAAAGCCAAAGTCATATGTGTAGCCTCCAGAAACTGCAACACATGGGGGTTGGGGTAGCCATACCTCATTTCCATCCTGGCCTGAGGAAAGGGGCTAGGGAGGTGGTGGGGGTAAGGGCATGTCCTAGGAGGAGAGAAATTACTGCCTGGGTCCTGCTCCCCAGGGGAGAAGCCAAAGGCGGAGTTGTCCTCAGATTTCTCGAACTTTCACATTGCTAAGGGCATTTCTTCTGTTGCAGAACTTACAGGAGCAAACCACTCACCACCCACTGTCGATCTGGATCAGCCATGTCTTTCCTGGTTACTCTTTCTACTTTATTAATTTCCTAAACCTCAGGCGTGAGGTGTGTAAATGCTCATGAGCTGCCTAGGTCAGCACGGTCGTCCTCTTCCTCAGACTTATTCACGCTCCTGAGTTCTTTCTCATGTTTATATCAGCATCACCCTCAACACCAACTACACAAGCTGAAAATAGAGGCAGTATCGCATTGCCATACTTGCCTTCAATCCCAACTACTATGTCATCCTTTATTAAATCCTAGCAATTTGATCTCCTATTTATTTAATTCCTCTCAACACTCCTCCCTTTTTCCACTTCTAGCTTATTATTTCTTGTTATATAGCATTATTTCGTGCATTATAGGCATTTAAATAGTTTACAGTTTTGATCAAATGAAAATGGTTCTTCCCCTTGATTTATACTATAGGGTGAATGACTTTATTAGATTCTTTTGAGGTAGACTGAGGAAGGAAAACGGACCAGGTTCGCAGGAGATACCTGAGACAGACAAGGGTTAAAGGGTAATATAACCCAAACTTCCTCTGCTCTTATTAGCCTGGAGTGTACCAAGCAATAAGAAGCATTTCACAAAGCTGAGCCACAGTCCTACCTTAACAGCACCCTTCGAGCTGGCTCTGCTCGTGCTGCAATAGCCTTTAGGTTATGTGAGTGTTTCTTAAAGCGTCCCTCTAGGTTGTGCAGTTTCAGCTTAGTGGCGTCAGGAACTTTGGCCCAATACAAAATGCTCTTTGGAACTGACCTACATACAGGTAAGCCCTCTGCAGGCTATAGAAAGCTTGCCTGGATGGAGATTTTGAGAATTTCTGATAGGACTATTTACACAGTATGAGCAGACTTAGGAGAACCAATGAAGGCCTAGAAACATGTAGAGAAGAACATAACAGGAAACCATTCCCCACATCCTGGCCTGAAGAGATGGGACTTAGTGAAACCTGAAGCTCTCAAGGAGGCCATTCACCAGCTGCTGACGCACCTAAAAGGGAACCCTCTGTCATTGTTAGAACCATGATGCTTAAACAGGAGGAAGGAGGTGGGGGGTAAGTGTCTGGCCCCATCTCCCTCTCAACGATGGCTAAGGTTAGCCAGATCCATCTGGAAGACAGAGGGTAAGGGAGCTGAATGATGCATCTGTGGGGACCAGGTCCCCCGGGGACAGAGCAGGGCAGGAAAGGATTAGAAACGGACCTGGATTCCTGTGAGAAAAATAAATAGCTCTTAAGTTTACGCAGTCTAAAATTCGTACTGGATTGAGATTTCTCCTCTTTGTGGAAATGCATGACTATTTTAAAACATGTCAACCTAAAGGAGGACATGGGTAAAAGGCAACTCTTGGCATGGTATATTGGACATACTGCCCACGGAGGCAAGGTCAGGCCAGTGCCGAGCAAACAATGGGGACAGAAGCCACACCAATTTATTCCCTATCCTTTCCTGATTTTTCATTGGACACCACACAGAGGATCTGACCCTGAATTCCCACTTTACCCAACAAGTCGATTCTTCAATGGACCGTGGGCAAATATGTATTGACCCTGACATTATTCTAAATAAGACTGTTGGCTTTTCCAAGTAAATTTCTACTTTTTTTTTTTTTCCCCAAGCACTGCCATGGTGCTAACATGTCAAACAAAATATAAATAGGATGGAATGGTTTCCACACACAAAGGCCTATTCAGTTCCAGGAAAGCTGGAATCTGAAGTTTGCATTTGAGTTCATCCTCACAGAACTTGGGAATGCAAACTGCTGAGGGTTAGCACATCTAGCTTAGGAGGGGAAAGGACTCCTGTGACCTCAGTGCTTTGGGAAAGCTTAACAGGTCACATTTCCGGCTTAGGCCACCAAGGCCCCTTTGGCTTTTCCTTCCTCTGCACAAAATTTCAGGAGGCACTGTGTTGCTGGATTTCCTCTGGTAACAGAAAAAAGTCATTATTGTTGAATGCAAGGAACTGATCTGACCTACAGTCAATGATTTCTTCCTGAAAATGACAAAGCCTGTTTCCTCCAGTTGATAGTGAACCCTGGAAATGCACTGGGCATGCACTTTCCAAAGTAAGTACTTGGCTACAGGGACAAAGTCTTGTGTTACAATCAATCCAAACAGAAGGATCAGATTTTAAAACCATCTTTTATTGTGGTAGATATACATGACATAAAATCTAATGCATGATTTAGAGGCATTATATATATATATATATATATATATATATATATATATATATATATATATAATTCCTAATTTCTCTGAAGAAATGCCCTAATAGAGCCTATGAAGAGAGAGCTACTGCTTTCATTACAAGAAACTGATCTGATATATTTACACAGGAGTGCTGTAAGTCTTAAACAAGAGAACAAATCATCTAGGCTTGGTAGACGAGCTAAACAAGCATATTATAGGGCTAATTATGAGTCTCCAGGATTCAGAAAAGTTTTGCTGACACTTATTGGGTTAATGTTGGGCTTGTGCAGCTGGCCTGCTCTGGATTCAGGACATTGGAAAGCTTCAGTGACAGGAAGTAATCTCTCAAAGCATGGCAAAGGGACCCCACTCATTCCACATGAAGGGGACAGTTTAGGGGGAAAACATACTGTGTTCTGCTGAGTTTGGGATTTAGAGTTAGAAAGACCTGGGCCCAAAAGCCAGCCCTGCTCCTTTGTGCCTTGTGGTAAGTCACTGAAGCACTCCACGGCTCAATTTTCTTATCTACAAAATGAGGAATCCTTTAACTAACCACTTTGTAGGGTGGGTATAAGAATTAAGTGAGGCAAGAAGCTTGGTGAGGATACCACCACCTTTGCTACAATAGCAAGAAATCCCACTACCTTACTGATTTAACCTGATAAAGCACACTTCTTGCTGAAGTCACAGTGGGTGGGGAAGGTGAGCGGCTCAGGACCTGAGCTGCTCCCATGTGGCAGCTCTGTCCTCTGGGAGTCTTTGGCTTCTTAAATACGGAGGAGCCATTGTGGTTCTTTACGGCTTTCGCCTCAGAATGACCATGTCATTTCTAGTTATAGTGTGTTGGAACAGGAACAAGCATGTGTGCCTGTCAGGGGCCCAGCAAAAAACCAGATGGCTCATTCTAAAGGGCCATCTGTTTAGTGGATTGTTCACAAAGGTGTGAGCAGGGGTTGTAAGAAATTATGAGGCACCTAATCCAGGTCCTAGACTTTAGCACCCACAGTGAGAAAGTGGATGTAAGATGGGGGAAGGGCTAGCAAGAAACTAATTTCTTTCAACCTTTGGCCATCTTTTTGTTTTTGGTGTTTATTTATTGTTTTGAGGCAGGTCCTCACTATGTCGTCCAGGCTGGCCGCAAACTCGTGGTCCTCTTGCTTTAGCTTCCAAGTGCTGTGATCACAGGTGTGTGCGACTATGGCTGCCTTCTCTTGTTCTGTAAGTCTTGCTGTTGCCAAGCTGAACTGTGAAAACCAGGAGCCAATGGGCTCTGACAGATGTCATCCACAAAAAAATCAGCTTTCTGGGAGCCAAAGGTGGGGTAGAAAGTGGGGCTGGGAGGTCAATGAGAGATGGTCAGCAGAACAGTAAAACACTTGGCAGTATGCTGAACATGGAATTGGTGCTCAAAAAAATGAATGAAAGAATGCAAGCATAAGTGAGGGGAAATAGTCAAGAGTTGTTTGTGTGTATGAACATTTTTCAGTTAATTAAATCTGAGACAAAGAAAAACATTTGCTAAGGAGAATTTTTTTCTATAACAAGGACTCAGTGTTCAAAGCCAGACTGTCCTTTGTGTAGGCTTAGTTTCCAATGTTGGGCTATCTTTTCACTCTTCTTGAAGATGAGTTCACCAGGAAGAACAGTGTTTTGTTTGCAGAGTAAAACATCTATAGCTCTGCTCTAAAGGACAATATCTCTTCTGCCAGCAATTACAACTTAAGTCAGGACTAATGGCAAAATTACACTGATAAGCACTGCCACTGCTTTCATTATTTAACTTGCCACAGGATCCTCTGGTCCTTATCTTGTCTTGAAGCCAACTCAACAAGAGCAGAAGTTGGAATCCTGACACTTCAAAGCCCAGAGAGTTGTGCACAAGCTCCCCAGTTTGTGTTGAGCACAAGCTCCCCAGCTGTTTGTGTTGGGCTCGCTAAACAATAGGCTCTGTTCAGTGACAGAAGAAAGCTTCGGAGCCTGGATTTTATGTTTTTCATTTATGTATGTCTATATAAAAATAGATTTACATAGAGACATACAGAGAGAGGCAGAGATTCTTGTTTTGCGCATTAGTGAAATTATTTTTTAAGGGTCACATTCATTTCTTGTTTCTTTCCTGCAATTGTGTATTATTCTCAGCATTTCGTAGAAACTTCAAATGGGAAGTTGTTTTGCCAAACCACCTCCAGCTTCATCAACACCTTGGAGGGACTGGGATTCACCCTTCGCTTGAAACTTTTTAACGACAGAAAGCTCATCGTAATGCCATTAGCTTCTTTGCACTTACTTTGACCTGGGTACAGTGCTTTCTTGGTGGTGTTTTCTTAACCCTCAAGACAGCTCTCAGAGATCGCTACTGCAGCCGCTGTGTTTGGTCTTGCTTTGCACATTAGAAAGCCAAAGCATGGAGAAGTGACTCTCCCAGGATGCATAGCTTCAATTCTGTTAAAGCTGGAATTGTTGATCCACACCCCTTTCTCTCCCAACATCAAAGTTTGCTCACTAAGGCCTCCCAGTACTTTTCAGGACAACCCATTCCTCTAAGAATCCTCTGTAATAGTCTTACTGTGGCCCTGTGATGTAGCTAATCAATTTAAGTTTTACATTGAAATGAAAAAACTATTAATGATAGTGTACGTTTGAAGTCACTTTCCTGATTATGAAAAGTAAATCTCATTTAAGCCGCTCAGCAGTTCTGTGGGATAGTTATGTCAATTTCTGTTTTGCCAAGTTTCAGAGCATTTGCATATAGGTCACAGGTGCAACCTGGCGGTGTAGCCCGAGTCCCTGGGCCCGTGTTCCTATGCCACTCTATCCCACCCTGCCATGAGCTCAGCAAAAATGACAGGGCAGCAATAGGAAATGTTAGCTCCTTCCCTAAGTGTCTTTATCTGGACCACAAGATGGCAGCCCTCTGACTCTGATTTCCACAGCACTTCCTGTTTTTTTTCTTTTTTCCTGGCACACTAGGGCTTCATGAACTGTTGCATTTAGGAGATTTGATATGCCTAATAAGTCTGTCCCCTACTCCTTAGTCCTGAGTCCCAATGAGCAATTCTGTTTTCATCAACTTTTCTTTCCAACCTTGGCACAAACTACCATTGGTCATGCTTGGTCAATAGTGTTCTTGGGAGCAGATCTTAGACATAGTGAGCAGATTAGACAGAAGGTAATGTTGGCCCACAGCAGTACAGTGGTGCTTCTGTTTAGCCCACAGGATACCAAACAACTGCTTTCAAATATCCAGATGTTTGGCATCATGTGAAACAAAACTTTGATTCATTGGCCAAGTATTTCTTTGTCATCTAGTCAATCAATACATTCTGGGAAGTTTTTGGCATCCTGTAAACACTGTTTGCTTATAAGTGAGTAGATTTTAACATTTCAGCTTCTAGACAGTATCCCACAACAAAAGCTCCCACACTATTTTCTAGGGCACAAACGCCCACATTTTGTAAACTCTTTATTCAGCTAAACACATCTACATCAAAGGCCAACGTGATCTTCTGATGGATAATAAGAAAGAACAGAAAATCTTAGGTTTTCTGTGGTGTCTTGAAACCCAAACCGATGTGAGCAAGATGTGTTTTGGTTTCTTTTTCTCCATCTTTGGTTTTCTCTTCTGGATTTTACATAGGATGTTTGAAAAAAACTATTTTACTGAAGTTTTTCCTAACTTTTTCTTACGCCTAGGACCTGGAAACACATTTTTCAGATAATTAACAATGAGTTCTTAAAGCGGCCTCTAGGTAGCAAAATGTCTATGCTTTCTCTCCAGGAGCAATGATAATGTTTTCCCTCTTGAAAGACATTAGAGCCTAGATGTAGCTCAGTAGTAGTGCACTTACCTAATAAGCACGAGTTCCCTGGGTATGATCCCTAGCACTAAACAACAGAGAACAAAACAAAAAAAACCTAGATACATTCTGAATGGTTTGAATCTTGAATGTCCCCCAAGAGCTTCATATACTTGAAAGATGAGTCAGTTGGGTTAGGGGAGGTTAATCCATTGATTTCCTGTGCTGTTAAGAGGTGTGGCCTGGTTGGAAAGGGCAGCTCAGTGGGGCATGACCTAGGGAAGGCTGCTCACGGGAGAGGGACCTCCCTTGCCAGCTCTCCTCTTCAGTTCCTGTGCATCCTGACTTGGCGTGCTATCAGAGCTTTTGTCCAGTGAGGCCCTTCCTCATGCCCTGCCGCCAATGCAGGCTGCCATGGGTGAACTGGGAGCTTCTGACCCCGTGAGCTGAAATAAACCTTTCCCCCCCTTAAGTTGTGAGTGTCAGGTATTGTGTCCCAGCAACGAGAAAGTGGATGAGACACATCTTAAAGTTTTTACTTCTTAATTTCCTATCAACTCACTGATGTTCAGATCACTAATAGTATCTCTTCTGTATCCAGCTGCAAGTGCATTTGTCACACTCTGTGCTAAATGGTATAAGGACATGGCATTTCATTTTCTCATGAAGGGTTCTGGGTATGTGTACTTGGGCATGGTATTGTGTAGCACAGGGTAGCCAATTTGGAAATGAGGAAATTGTGGTTTAGAGAGGGTCATTAGCTTGCTCAAGGTCACACTGCTGCTAGGCATCAGAGCTGAACTTGATTGAGGTCCATCTGTTTTCAGAGCCTATGTGCTCAACCCCCCGCCCCGCCCTTCTGTATGTACTCTACTGCCTGCAAAATGATCATCCTCAAACACAGGGCAGAATACAACAATTTGAAGCATGAACCTGACCTAGGATGGTCCCTTCCTCTCTGTGCATCCTCTCTTGCTGTTCTTTGATGCGCACTCTTTAGTTAAGTCCCTCAGACTATGAACATCCTTCCAGAGCACACGCCCAGGCTCAGTCTATATGCCAACATCTTTCCATGGAAAAGTTTCCACCTACCCAGCAAGAGCCATTCAGGAATTAACTTCACTGTAATTCTACCTGACCTCATGCTGGCTCCTCCCTTCTTCTACCACCACACCTTTCTGTGGTTACAGGACCTGAAACATGTATTTTGAAATGATTTGTTTACTTCTCTGAGGATCTACTTGAGGGAGATGATTTCATCTCTGCGTCTTCAAGGTTGTCACAGTAGGCTCTCCAGTGATGTTTACTGAATGAATGATGAACTAGGTGTGCACAAGTCGTGACGATGTGTGAGTAGTCGTTAGCATTCACTTAGTGCCTGAACAGTGTTAGTCATGTTCTAAATCTGTATACCTCTGAAGGTGTCTTAGAACAGAGCTCAGTTCTTGTCTTCAGAATTACTGTCAGCAGAGTTCCTGCCCTCTATTCTAACTGTAAAATTCACCTCCAAAAAAAGAGAAGAAGAGAGATAAAGAGGCAGGGACACACACACACACACACACACACACACACACAGAGAGAGAGAGAGAGAGAGAGAGAGAGAGAGAGACAGAGAGAGAGACAGAGAGAGAGAGACAGAGAGAGACAGAGAGACAGAGAGAAAGCACTTTTCCTCCAAATCTCAATTCCAGGGTCCCAGAAAGGACCCAGTTGACTCGGTTCTGGCATTTAAACAGTCACCACCAATGATACCATTCTAACATAACTGTCTTCATATTGGGAAAAAGCAACAACCCCACTGAAAGAGTGGAGATGGGACACTGAACAGACATAACCACAGATGCTTGCTACTGTTTTCTAACATCGAGGGCCGAAGAACAGTCTCTGTTCCTCAGTTAGCAAGTCTGTTTGTGCAACAATCTTTTTCAGGGTCTTGGAGATTTTAACATGGATGCTTTAAACACCAGAACGCCACCAAAAAGGAAGGGGATGTCTTTCCAATAGAACAACTACAGGTCCTGATGAATGAGATATTTGGGTGCATAAAAGAATTCTCCAGATTCCTTAAATTACCCTTTGTGGAGAGTTGTGAAGGTCCTTTACTCATCAGGCCAGAAAACTCTGCTCTTTAACTGTCTTAGTTTCTTATTTGTCACCGGGACATAGCACCCAACATCCACAACTTAAGACAGGAAAGGTTCATTCTAGTGCACAGTTTCAGGACAGCTACTCACAGCAAGAGGAAGAATTGGGGACTTCCAGAAGAAGCCGGGGAAGGAGTTTATATCCTTCCAGGCCCCACCTCTTAGTAGTAAATGGGATCCATAGGTAATCCCCAACACTCAAACACATGAGGCCTTTGGGGGACATTCCAGATCCAAGCCATAGTGCTGATGTTGATACCTGAGGCACTGAAGTTACCAAGTGGGTATGTCTTAAGAGTGATTCTGTGTCAGGGTTAAGATACGCAAAGCAGTTAGGATCCTGAAGTCCCACATGTCTCAGTCCGGTGGCTACCAGGAACAGGGTTCTCAAGAGGATAGCTCAATTGTCTCTCTGTTTTTAACTGTAAAAATAGTTTTTAAAAAACAGCTTATTTTACTAAATTCCCAGGAAAATCAAATGAAATCCAATGTGGAAAGTCTAAAGCTACAAAAATGTGGTATCAGTAATGTTTTTTGTTATTTTAGGGGAAAACAAAAACCAATTTGCATGCACACTTAGGAGGAAACGGCATATAGGTTATTTATAGTTATTTACATTTAGACATTAAAGTTTTTGGTCAAATCAAAATGATTAACAAAAACAATGTGGAGAAGTATCTGGTATAAATTAGAGAAAACTACTAATTATTTCTTTCCATTATAGGTAAAAATATGTATACATATATGTGAAAATTAAGTAGGAGGAGGTTTAAATGAAAACAATTATTTTGGACAAGGTGGAGTCAATTGGTTTTCTTCTATTTTAATTTGTATATATATATTGTCTGTACTTGAAACTATGTTTAAAAGTCCTTTGAAATGAAAGGAAGAAATCAGATTTTGTGCCCCATGACTCATAGAAGTCCTTTCCCCTGATAGTTTGTTGCACCTGGGATTTGGGGCCTTTGTATGGGACCTAAGGAATCCTGTTGGCCTTCATAGGTTATGGGTCTGCAGGTGGAATTGTCCAAGGGCTGAGTTGAGTGAAAACAGCACTGTGGAGGTAGGACCCATGAGGGTCAAATGACTTGCACAGTTCCTGGTGCTCTCTGTCTACCTATCTATTTGACGTTCTTCTGGCATCTGTGCCTGATCATCCTCTGTGGGGCTTTGTCCTCCCCTTTTCAGTCATCGTGTTCCAAGTAGAGCTGGCTTGGAGTAGACAATCTAGGTCTGAGTCAATCAGCATCTCTTCAAAACTGAGAAAGGTCTGAGATTTGACTCTGTTTAGAAGATCACAAGTTAGCCTGCCATCACCTCAAGAAGGTGACAGATGGCACAGCCTCCTGTCAGAAACATATGCATAATATATATTATAGGAAAAAGTAGACAAAATATCAGATTTCTCAAGGCGCAGTTCCACAGAATGATCACAGGGCTGGTGATGCTCAGCACTTGCAGTGGCTGTGTTGTGGGAGGAGAACTCAAGTCTAAGGACCCAGCATGTTTTGTTTGAGCAGAGAACATGTTAGCCAGTAAGAAGCTGCAACGTTTCCCCTCACCTGTCAAGTAAAGTCAAACCCTAATATCCTGACTTACTTAGCTGCCTGCGTGACGAACCACGGAGCTGCTCCATGTCTGGTTACCATCTGGCACATCCAGCAGGTATATGCAAGGTGCCCAAGGTCATCCATCTCCCAACAATAGTGTATTTTCTTGGCTGTATGTGGGGTTGTGACTGTGAACCAGGCAGAATCACTGAGACATGATAAAACTCTTGGAGAATTTGCTGCAGATGAGAAGCCTCTTATTCATCCTAACAAAACAAGCTAAAAGATCTTTCTTGTGACCGAAAGAAAAATGGGCTGTGAGGATGGAAGGTCAACGCGAAGAGGCAGAACTGAGAAATGAAGAAAATGGGAAACAGATATGGATGTCATCACTTGAACACAGTGAAGCCAGGCTTATACCAAGATTCCTACCTCTACAATTTCTGGTTATGAAATGACTCTATAATGCCACCTGTCACCAACAGAGCTCTAAGAAGCACATTATCAGTGCCAGCTAGTGTTAACCAGTGTCACCAGAGAAACAGAGTCACTAGCACGCATGTGGGGATGTGGGGATGGATGGCAGACAGGAAGCAAGGAAGGGAAGGAAGCGGATGGTGCTGGCAGGGAACTGGCTCGTGCAAGTATTGAGGGTGATGAGTGAGATCTAAAATCAACAAGCTGTTCACCTAGGGGCATGATGGTGCAGTTCCAGTATGAGGTCTCGCAGGCACAAATGCCAGCAAATACTGAAGTGTCGTTCAAGTCTGAAAGCAGGAGAAAAACTAAGGTCCTAGGTCAAGGCCCCCCGGACAGGAGGAAATTCCCTCTTACTGGAGGCCATGTTATCTGTTTTGTTTTGTTCAGACTTTCAGTGGGATGCGTCGGACCTGCTCAGATTTCAGAGGGATAATCTGCTGTTCTCAGCATACAGGTTCAAATATTAGCCCCTCTGAAAGCATCTTCACAGGCACACCCAGAGCTGTGTCATCAAGCACCAGGGCACCCCGTGGCCCACTCAGGTTCACCTACAGAGGTACCCATCATAGAAGCTTTACTACCAAATTACTGTTCACCAAACAACATAACTGTACTTAGGTTTCTTTCCTGGTGAATTCTTAAAGTCCCTGGTTGATTCAGTTTCACAATATTTATTCTTTCAGTTTCTTGAAAAAGTGGGGCTCTTTGATGAGTCATTGGTTGGTTCATTGTATCTAAGGTTTAATCAGGGCTTTTAAGGGCACAGAAATGCATTTCCATAGTTGTATTGTTTTTTAGACTAAATCTAATATGCGGGATGACACCTTTCCCTTTATTATAAGGGCACTCTCCCTTTCCATCACTCTTCTTTCTGAAATAAAATTGGGGTGAGGATTGCTGAGAGATAGAGAGGATTTTTTTGGGATAAAAATTGATATTTCTCATACTATCTTAAACTCACAGCCATACACATTTGATATTCCTTTTGCTTACCTGACTTTCATTGCAATGATTGACTGTTTGAATTTTTAGCTGAAATCTGAGGAAAATAGCTAGAATTTCAGTGAGATCATCAGAACGAAGACTAACCCTCGCTTGCAGGCTTTTCTGAGTCTTTATCTTCTTGTACTAACTTTTAGGCAATTTATAATACAGTGGTGATTATATAATTAGTTTTTTAATGGTAACACGTGCACAATTAGGTAAATAGCAACAATTGTGAAATCTAAGTGTGGATATCACAGGATTTACTGTACAATTTTTTCAAATTTTTCTGTTTAAATTTTTCATAAATCTGTAAAATAAAATAAAAGGATGAAAGGACTCGGGTTGTAGCTTGGTGATAGAACGCTTGTTTAACATGTGTGAAGCCCTGGATTTGAAATTCAGTACTAAAAAATTTTTTTCATAATAAAAATGTTGAGGAGAAAAGAATAAAAGCATCTAGTGAGGTCACCAACGTAGTTCACTAAGATTGTGAACATTTAAAAATGACTGAGGTAATAGGGCATGGCAAAAAAAAAAAAAAAAAAAAAACATGTAATCCCAGCACCCTCAGAGGTTGAGGCAGGAGGATCACAAGCTCAAGCCCAGTCTGAGCAACTTGATGACTTAGCAAGACTCCATCTCAGGGTTTACAGAGTAATAAATAGTGGGCTGGAGATCTAACTCGTTAGGCCCTGAGTTTGATTCCCTCGGGCAAAAGGCAAACTAAGCATTCGCCTGTTTCCATCACTGTATCTCTCTGTTTTTTAACTCTTGGGTAAAGCTTGAACTATAACAACAAACCACTTCTCATGTTTTCCAAAAACTCGCCAGAAGATTCCTAGAACAAAAGATAGCAAGGTCATAGGGTTTTCATTGACACTTGATCTGAGATGAGCCCTACAATGTTTCTGAGGTAGTCTTTCATGTCTGTGTCCCAGAAAAAAGGCCATAGAAAGAGAAGCTAAAAACAAGATTTTCATCCCAGGTACGATTGAAACACATTGCAATATTAATGATAAATTGAGTATGTGAGATAACATTGTAAGTGAATGCCATCTGCGCCTTACCAAAAAACATTTCTAAGCTATGTTGTCACATGCCTGTAATTCTAGCACTCTGGGGGGCTGAAGCAGGAGGATTGTAAGTTTGAGCCCAGCCTGAGACTAAACTAGAACTTGTCTCAAAATAGAAGAGGTCTGACGATGTAGCTCAGTGGGAAGGCCCTGTGTTCAAATCTCCAGTACCACAAATAAGATAAACAAATAAGGCTTGATTTAATCTTTCTTCTGCATGCTTTATATATATTTAATCCAGAGTGCTCCAACCTCTGCCCTAGAAACTTCTTTTTGTTAGAAATCCACAATCTGTCTGACAGGAGACCATCAGTCAAGAGTTTGAGTGAAATCTAATTTTTAGTAGTGGGGTGTTATTCATTCTTGTCTAGTGTTTTTCCACTTCGGTTAAAGACCGAAAAGATGCTGGGGAGCTCCCCTGCCCACCTGCCCTCGTAAAGGAAGTCTGGGAGAAAACATCTCTTCTCATTAGCTCCTCCTGACAGGGGAAGGAGCAGTATGAACAGTAAGACTGCAGTCCGGGCCTGAGCCTCGTAGCCTCACTCTGCTACCTGCCGTCAGCAGAGAGGTCCCTTCCCTGTGCCTTCCACCCCACCAGTTAGTTGAGTGGAGAGCCTTCCCACCTCAGGCTTCCACTATTCCATCCATAGCTGGGGGCTTGTCAAGACCAGTCAGAAGCTGTACCCCAGCTGTGGACCAAGCTGCATTCTTTAATCTATCAATTTTACTTTAAATGGAACTGAACCATCATGCGGCTACATTTGGCTGTTTAGGTCTGTTTCAAATGGGTTTGGAGGTAGAAGGAGACAGTGAGCACAATGAGCATTCTTCAGACCCCTCACGCATACCAGGAACTTGAGCAGTAACTGCAAGTAGGTTTCTTTAAAAACCTGATACCATGTTCCCAAGAAAATGCGTACTTGGAGGACTAAAGCTGAATGCAGTTCGGGATCCCTTTTCTCTCCTATCCCCTCAAACACACAAGGCAGATGTGGTTGAAAGACATTATTCATGGCATAAACAGAAGTATGTCAGTCACAAGACAGACCTCGAAGTTTCCCTTGATCTCTAGCTTCTGAGATGCCATTGTAAGTGACCAAGAGAAAACCATGGTTCATGTCAGCAAAGCAAAATACTTTTTTTGTTATTGTTAAGGTTATGAATCTACTGATCACTACGAAGTTAAAAAAATAAAAATTTCTTGAAACTTTTTCCACAGAGGTATATTCAACGGACATTAGATGAAGAGAAATGCTGCTTGAAATCCAGGAAAGGGAAGAGAAGCAAAACCAGGTCAGACAAACAAATAGTGGGTCTGATGATGTAATAGGGTTCCTCGCTGACTTGGAAGTCTCCCTGCTTAGAAACACTTCTCGGTGGGCAGCCTTAAAGCTAGGAAGGTAAATCCCAGATGATGCCATTAGTGAAAGTCATCAGACAGAAAAGAGGGCACACGCAAAGTAAGGCTCAGGGGCAACAGCCGGGCCATAGTGGAAGCAGGACCTGAGGTAGAGGAGGCACATCTGGGAAAACGGGCCCCCTACTATTTTCCCAAACTCTGTAGCTAGCCACCTTCAGCATTAAAAGCCCCAGGTGCTGGGCAGCAGCCACTTCTATGTTATCAGCTTAAGAGTGTGATACTCTAGACAGAAATCAAACTGCCACGAATGCACCACCTGCAGGAGACTTTATGAGAGCTTATGCTGTAGTTCTTCAAAATAAGGGAGAGCCAGGCATGGAAAGAACCCATTGGCAGAAGCTGCTTTTAAAAGGAAAAAAAAAAAAAAAAAAAACTGGACTCACACATGTACAGTGTTAGACTTTGAGTTTGGCGATGGGTGGATAAAGGGACCTCTTGTGGACTCTAGGACTTCAGAGGGGCAGAACCATCCAGAGAGGCTGAGTGATCTGGAATAAGTCTGTTTGAAGCTTGCTGAAACTTCACCACGACATACCTTGCTGAGGGCCTATGGGGCACCTGATGTAGGCAGGCCAGCTGCAAGGCATTTTAGGCCGCCATGAGGAGACATAGAAAGTAGCTCTTCGAGAGCATCAGGCTCTTCTCTCCTGCCTCCCTGCCAAAATATTTGTGTGCAGGTCTTTGTGTAGATATGGCCTTCAGCTCATTTGGGTTGATGCCAAGGAACATGGTTGCCGAATCATATGAAAGAGTGGGTTTAGTTTGGTAAAACTGCCAGTTTTCTTGCAAGGTGGATGTTACCAATTTTATCAATACAGAAAGTGGGTCCTTCTTCCTCTGAAACATGGAACCAATAATAGGATGAAATATTTGAATGCTCCTGTGAAGGAACATTCCTTTTTCATCAAAACCAAGAGACAGACTGACAAACTAACTTCTCAACTGTCAAGAGTAGAAAAGTCATAGACAGGGTAAAGTAAATGAGGGAGAAAAGGGGTCTGTAAAAGGAATATTCATATCTTTTCTGGGAATGGATGGAGATTTTCTGGGAATTCAGACACCATCTCTTTTGGCTTCTCTTATCATTCTCTTTGGGCATCGTGACAATTGTCAAGTGTCATAGCAAGGTCTGGGGTGGGGAGGAGGGGAAGTGTGTTTCATTTATATGCAGATAGGATGATTATGAAATTAGAGGTGGGCTGGCAGTCCATTTGGCCACCATCTTAGATGCAGCCAGCTTTGGTAGCCCATTTGTAGAGGAACTTCAGGCTTTGTGTCCTCTTGATAAACACGATTAGATATTTAGCTAGGTTACATAAGCAGTACATTGGGTAAGAGCTGTACATTTTGCAGTCTAACCAACAATGACTTATTTTTTTTTGACCCAGGATAGTGTGTGTAATTTACAAAGTACTTTTATCTATCTTATATGTAGCTGGATCACAGGAAGACGTATTTCTCCAAAAGTAATAAATTCATATTTACCTTGTAGATACTCTGTGGATTCCTGTGGAAGTATCACTGCCGTAAAAAGCCACCACTTATTCAGAGCCTATTCAGCGAACTGCACCAATTTCTTCTTGTTTATCTAACAACTTTCACAACATCCTGAAAGGTAGGTATTGTTATTCTTATTTTACTAAGATGGAAACTGAGACGCAGAGGAGTCACACGGATTGCTCAGGATGACAAGGACATTTAAATCCCTATTGGATTGTTGCCATATCCTGGGTTTATTACACTCCACTCCACTTTATTCCCTCAATAAGAATTGTCGTGGGAAATTGTGAAAAACTTTGGAGGGGAAAGAGTACAATGGATTATTGAGTGATTTCTGTGACACTCTCACCTCTCTTTCATTGTCTTACTATACAGTTGTGTAAATGGTAGAAAAGTAATACTAATGCAAATGACTTTTGTTCACATAATTGCAAATCATTGTGTCTTGGTGGAAGGCAGTTAGTGCCTGTGCATATACAACTTTTGTAGCGATTTGTAAATTCTCTTCAGCATTTCTGATATGTGTACATATGTGTGTGTTAATTTGACTTTCCTTTGAGATGGTGATACTATTTTACTGGGTTCACTTATCCACAAATTAAATAAATTCATTATAGGTGTGTGCGTGTGTGTGTGTGTGTGTGTGTGTGTGTGTTTAATATTTTGGAAGCTGAGCCCAGGGAGTACTGAGCTATGTAACCAGCCCGCCCTTTTTTAAAATTTCATTTTGAGATAGGGTCACATTACAGGGCCAGGTTGGTCTTGAACTTACAATCTTGCAGCTAAAATTCCAGGTGTGTACCACCAGCACCTAGCCGGTTGTATATTTTGTGTTTGTATAAAACTCATGACTTACTCTTAAAATTATTTTTAACAGAGTATATTGTATATATGTATCAATATAACCAGAAGCAATGTATTACTTTATTGACCCATTTTTCACCATTTAAATGTACACAACATTAGTATATTGAGCAGTGTGAAAGTTTCGATCTGATATTTTCCCTAATTGCCCTTGGCAGACTAGCTGCCTTTTAAGATTGATGATTGAGATGGTGTCTTAGTCACTGTCTCTTTGTTGGGTCAGAATACCCAACATCAACAACTTTAGGGAGGAAAGATTTATTTTAGCTCACAGTTTCCGAAAGTCACAGTCTATTCACACTGGGTGGCTGGAAATAGTGGAATCACATGATGGGGATATAACTGCATTGGGACTGGAGCCAGGACTAGTGCTTTTAACAGCATGGAAGAACAGAGCCAAGTCTGAGAGGCTCAGAGGGGCCAGCACACACCTTGCCAGATAGGCCCCAAGCATCTGCCGCTACCATCCAGGCCCCACCTCCCAACAGTACAGAGTATCTATAGGTACCTGAGGGTTTTGGAGAATACTCCAGACCCAAACCTCAACAATCTGTCCCTAGACCCTAAAACATCACGCGTTTACCTCTTTGTGAATGCATTTAGTCCTTTTCTAAGAGTTTCCAAAGACTTAACAGGTTTAGCAGTTAAGAAGTCCAACGTCTCTTCTGAGACACAAGACAAACTCTCAGCTGTGAGCTCCTGAGAAAACCAGGGTTAGGCGCTTCCAACATACAATAACACAGGGTAAATATTCCCATTCCAAAAGGGAGGAATAGAAGAATAGAAAACAGTTGGACCAAAGGAAGTTCTAAACCCAGCAGGGTGAGGTTTAGATCCTATAGCTCCATGTCCAGCACCAGGGGTGGGATGTGCGCTCCAAAGGGCTTGGGTGGCCCCGTCTCTACAGGACTGCCGCTTGCTGCAATCTTCATCATTTTCTGCTTTGGGCTGGATCTACTAATAGCCTGCAGCTTTTCTGAGCTGCTGATGCATGTGTACAGCATCTTTAAATTTCCACGTCTCCACAGCACCTGAGGCTTCTCCTTCACAGCCTCATGCATTGCCCTCCCAGGCAATAGTAGCCTGGCCTCCAAGACGTACTAAGTGCTGCAGAGACCTTTGAACTCTTAAATGACTGAACTCCAGGTATCTGAACATTGGCAAACATTTTGCTCTTTGGTCCGGGGGTATACTTCTCAGAGCGAAGTCTTTTGTTCACCCTTAAGTTGGTATAGGGTAGGATCTTGTTGACTTACGTGATGCCCTCAAGGCATCTTTCCTAGAGTTCTGGGCTTCTTTTTATTTTACATGGCTTATTTTTAATGTTCACCTTTTAAATTTCCCTGTGCTCTCCCCCACCCCCCACCCCCCAACCCTCTGCAGGCTCTTTCAGACTGAAAAAATTTTATATCACTTTTCTCTGCCATTTTTTCCTGCCTTTCACCATACAGTTGGCTAAAAGTCACAAGTAGTAGCAAGTGACAGTGTGAATCTTAGGTAACCTTGAGGTTTCCTCTACCATAGTAAGTGGTCCACTGTCTTTAATCTCAGTTTCAGGCAAAGTCTCTGGATAAGGGCAAAATGACATTGTATTTTTTTTTTTTTTTTACCACAGTGTGGCACCTTGTTTTTAAATCACTTGTCAATACAATTCTCCTCCCCATCTGAAACTTTTTAAGCCTAGCCTTTCCAATCTACACTTTGATCAGTATTCTGGTTTTCTGAGCTCCAACCAGAATCTGCAATCAAGCTTGGCTCAGAGGACCTCGAGGCTTTGCTAGCCGGTATCCTCCAACCTTTCCAAGCTCTTCTTGCAAATCAATTCAAAAGGCTTCCAAACCACACTGGCAGGCAAAATCACAGCCAAGATCCCACATCTTTGGAACCCATTTCTGTCTTAGTTACTTTCTAATTGTTAGAACAAAATACCCAACATTCACCACTTTAGGAAGGAAAGATTTATTTTTAGCTCATAGTTTCAGAAGGTCACAGTTCATTCATGGCTGGACCACTGGAAATGATGAACTGCATGCTGGGGATGGACCCATGGGGCAGGACTGGAGCCAGAGCCAGAGCCAGAACTTTTTATGACATGGCAGAATCTAAGTCAGAGAAGAAAGGTGAAGCCAGCGCACAACCCTCCAGGTCAAACCCTAAGTACCCTCCCTTTCCAGGCAGGCCTCACCTCTCAACAATACACAGTATCCATAGGTACCTGAAGCTTTTCGGGGGACGCTCCTGACTTAAACCACAGCAGATGTTCCTTCTCTAAATTTTTTTCTGATGCTACTATTGCATCCCTTCTCATTTCCTTCCAATTTTTTTTTTTTTTTGCTTTTTTTTCTTGGTAAAGTTAAGATTCCTTGCTTATGAATGTTATGGAGGTAAGATACTTGAAGGGGAATATGCAATAGTAGCCTAACAGAGACGCTTTAGAACTAAATTTTCCTGCAGCACTTTGAACCCCAGGTTGTATGGTGGGTTCTTATTTGTTGTGTTGGTTACTTGGGATACTAGTTTCTCCTCCTGGCAATTTCAAGCCATTCATAATTTTGCCTCCCTCTGAATGGGCAGGTGAGATGTTAGAAGTGTAAGAGTATCGTTCTCTGGATGAGAAGCACTGTCAAATGTCCTCAGTAGAGAAGAAAGTAGAAATTATTGATCAAACTATAATTTTGAGAGTCACAAAATTTCAGAGGAAAACAGGAGCTCTCATGCAAAAACTGTCTAATTTCTCTGATGATGTAGACATTGAAGTCTAGGGAAAGGAATTGATTGATGCAGTAACATCGATGACTGGAGGCATGGCTAGGAATAGAACTGCACATTCTTCATTCCTGATTTAGTTCTCCTCCCACTACACATAGTATTCTGATGACCTTGGCCTGCAAAACTCTAATTAGCACAGTAGTTAAAAAATAACTACAGCATGCACTATTTTGTTGAACTTCTCTGATCTTTCTTGTGCAGCTGGTAACATTTCTTTTACTATTTAAAGGAAAGGTCAAGGGTAAAGTCAAAGGGAATAAATTTAAATTACAACTTGGAAAAAAATACATTTTAAGCTGATACTCAATTTTCACTGTTGTTCTCAGTAACTAGTCTAGGGCATATGATAAGTATGCATTTCACCATCAGCCCTCTGGGCTTTTCTCTGTGCCTGCTGAAGAGAGGATGGCATATTGGCCACAGTGAATTGTGAATGCATATCTGGTTGTCTACTTAATTTGGTAGTTAATGACTATGAAAACAAGTGAATTATTAAGAGTTCTGCATTTAATATCTCTTATTTGCATTCAAATTATTTTCTTAAGTCAAATGGAAGTTTCAAGGTAACAGATGATAAAAGTCTGGCCTTATTTTTAGAAAACTTTAAGCTTAGGCTATCTCTTGGTCTTTTAACCTCAAGTGTGAAAAAGTATAACTGGTGTGGCTTTATTTTTGTGCTAGGCACAGAGCCCTGGGCCTCATGGCCTTGACCACTCAGCTATACTCCAGCCCAAAATAGACATTGTTTCATGCAGCCATCTGGATCCAAACCATCCCATTTACAGAAAGAGGGAAAAACAATTTCAAACACCCAGTGGAAAACGAGGTCATCTAATCAGAAGCACGAATTGAAAGATGTGCTAATCTCTCCTGTGAGATCATGAGGCCACCATCCAGGCCCTTGAACCTTCAGTCTCCCTCACACTTGTCCCAGCAGACACTCATGCTTCCTGTGTAAGCTGATGCATATACTTACCAGGGTCTGTGTAATGGCATGAAAACAGAACTTTCCCACTTCTGTTACAGCCCTCTATTGTAGTTTTCGGCATCGGACTTCACATTTTCTTTTACCTTTGCAGTAATTCACTGAGTAAAATTGGAGTTCCTGGGCATGGTGTGGGGTGATACTGAGCAATGGGTCCAGTGAGCTCAGACATAAAGCCCTTGCTTCCTTAGTTTTTTACCAGAAGGAGTTGTGTGTTGCTTAATTAGATAATATGTATGCTTATATGTAAAATAACTCATAGTTACAGGTAAATGGAAGGTGATGGGTGTCTTAAATGCTATCCAAACACATTCATGCCATTTACTACCAATTTAGCCTTGAGAGGGAGGAACGTCAGTCATGGGTTACTGTGTCACTATGGAAGCGCCCCACACTGGGCAGCTGTGCTGTTCATGAGGGCAGGTCTATGTTCCAACCATAGGCGAGTGCCCGCATCCTGCTGTTGACACATGGTGCTCTGTCATCAGCCAGATGGCAGGAATGCTGGAGGGCCGGGGCACATGTCTATAGTCTAACCTGAGCTGTGTGGGGAGCCATGTGGGTGTAGCCATGGGAGGCTAAACAGAAGGTCAGAGTGTGGGGGCCAGGGATTGGGGTCAGCACAGATGCACACCCTCAGCAGTGCCACCTCAACCGACTGCCACCCTGATGTGACATTTCCACGTGTCCCATAATTCCCCTTGTGGCAGGGTTTGGGAGAAGTAAGGTTTGCTGTCAATAAGAAGTAGGATGGATGGATTTACTGATTGATTTGGTACAGGAGATTTAACACAGGGCTTTTTTTGCTAAGCTACAATTCCAGTCCTCTTTCATTTTAATTTTTTATTCTGACAGTGTCTTGCTTGCTAAGTTGCCCAGGCTGGGCTTGAATTTCATTTCTCCTGCCTCAGCTTTTAACAGTTCTGGGGTTACAGAAAAGGTGCCATCATGCCTGACTTAAAGTAGAATATTTTCAAAGAATTGCCTCATAAAAGTTTTTGTCTTTTGAGGTTTTTCCAATGGAGAAGTTTTATTCAGAGAGAATTGATTATGTGATGCTTGACCAGTTCTAGAGGCTTCAAGGAGTCTCTAATATCTTTGAAATTATACTCAAAACTATGTGTAGAAGGTACTTTTTTTCTGGGAAGAAGGTATGTATCTTGTTAAAAAAAAATCTTAGAGGATCTGCCACCTCCAAAATACTTGTGGCCGCTGTCCTACAGCCAAGGGCGCACAATCTTTGGATCATGACTGAAAGAATCACTATGAAGAGCATGACAGCTAATTCACGACCTTGCATTTTGTCTAGCTTTTAGCTTCGGACTGTGCGCAGGTTACACTTTCTTCCCTATTCCGGAGGCAAGTAGCCATGCTGTCTCCAGTCTCTTGGGAGCAGTTCTGACCACAGCCAGTATCCAGCCCAGGAGGACTTGAGACCTGAGTCCTAGTCAGCATCCTGCGGTGGCCGGCTGCACAGAATTGGGCAGTTTCTCAGTCTGTACAATGGCCCTGTTTGCAGAGAGCAATTTGGGGATAACTGAACCCTTATTAGAAGCCTGTTTGTTTTTCTACCTTAAACACAAAGTTGTACCTTTTAAGACAGATTTGATATTTTCAGTTTATAGAAGTAGAAGCAAAGAGAAAAGCAACACTGTGGGCAACAAAGAATTCTGAAAAAGTTAATTAGGAAAAGTTGGCTAAAAACCAGGGATCAAGTATTTCTGATTACAATGGGTGCCACTGTAAGGTCCTTCACAGTTTCTAGCTTGAACTGTTCCTACATCTCCCTCTCAACCTTTTGCTGTGCTCCTTGTAGATGGCACATGTTTTGATTCTTGCCCCTCCAGATACCATCCCTAACTTGTCTCAATTGTGACTGTGAAGTGTTAATGTTATCATTGAGGCCTCTTGATCGCTTTACTGTGGGCTTGTAGGAGGCAGCTGAGACTTTTGTCTACTCTGGATTCATTCCTTCGCACGTCTTCTTCCCGGCTCATTACACCTGTGATTGTCCATTCCACACCCCTCCCTGCTTCCTCCTCCTGGATTCTCCATTCTTAACTTCTTCATGAGAATTTTCCTTTGTTCAAATCTTCTTAAGTCTTCATCTTAAAAATTTCCCACCAGTTTTCTCTGCTGTCTTCTCCTGTTTATTTTTATTTATTGCAGTACTAGGAAATGAACACAGGGCCTTCACAGGAGTTGTATCTCCAGCCCTTTAAATTTTTTTATTTTTTATTTTGAGACAACATCTTGCTGACTTGCTAAGTTGCCCAGGCTAGCTTCTAACTTGTGACTCTTCTGCTTCAACTTCCCAGAGTCCTGGAATTACAGACACGCACATGTGACCCGGTTTACCCACCATTTCTCTCAGAGATGGGCTCTGCTCTTGGTACTTCCAGACAGAGACTTGGGATTGGCTTTAGTGTACAGAGTAGACACCATCTTTGCTCTCAGTAGATTTTTCTGGGGCTTCCAGAAAAGCTATGACCAGGCATGCAGTTATCTACTACTTCCCAGTGGATATTTTGAGGGGACCCAAGACTCTTTACCCATATTAGGAAGAGCCTTCTTCCTGGTCAGTCCCTTAATGCCAATTCCACTAATCTTGACTTTGGTCTTGCTGCATCAATTATAAAATTGAACTAAGCTTGTCTGATTTGCTTCTGAACTATGGTGGAATATGCTGCCATGAAGTGTGGGGGATTGTAACTTTGACCTGGTTTGCAGGACATGAGCAAGCAATGCCGATGTTCTGTTGTTTCCACACCACTGCTGTGTTGTCCAGCCTGATCTCCTAAGCTCAGGTGTGAGCCCTGTGAGCCCTGTCTATAAATTATGTATTGGAAGGATTTGAGAAACAACTTGAGGTTCTCAACATCTAACGTATAATATGAGCAGTCATAGCACCATTTGATGCTTAATGACATCGTAGGCAGTGCCCTTCCTATTAAGTCCAGGAAAAAGAGCCATGCTGGGGGCTGTCTGAATGCGGTTCAGCGCTAATTACAGCCCTGGGTTTGGAAAGTATCTCTTTACTGACATCCATACTCTTAAAAGCTGCCTTTGGGAGACATACAGATATGCCAGTTAAGTGCAAAGCAGCCTAAGTACAACCTAACAAGCAGGAAAACTTTTTCATTCTTTTGAAATCCACCTGATGAACAGCAGGCCTGATGTGGTGTCCGCTGAGAAGATGCTCCGTGAGTGGCATGTGGTGTTATGTGAGGTGTTGATTGGGACGTAACTTCTGATCTGCTGAACTTGAATACAATATAGACAACAACCGTGAGAGAGACGAGCCCGGGGCAGGGTCCCTTGGTCGGCGGATAGCTGCCTTCAAGCAGAGGTGCATTGGCCACCTGTGGGAAACTGCGCGGGAATCATCTCCCTTTCTTACGGGGCGCACTGTGCATTGTCACATCAGACTCACGAGGATTCAAAGTAACTTCCAAACTTCTTAAATTTCTGTCCCTCAAACTCACTTGGTAATATGACCCCCTTCATGTAAGATACCCAAAGAACTAAAGTTCAGGAGAGTGCACTGTGGGTAATGCTACTTCAGTTTATCCATGCAAGTCAAACCACTTGGAAGCAAATAATTGCTTAGCCTAAATAACTCATGCATTCATTATAATCTAATATACAACATGCCCGAGTGAACCCAAAACATAATACAATAGGTGAAACATGTAGGCAAATCAATTATAGTAAAGCTATCCTGTAATATTAGTGTATTACCTAACATTGATGTTAACATCTTCTAAAAAGCCAGTTACTTAAACAATATCTCTTTGTAAGTTGAGGTCCAATTTCTGGTGCCCTTCACTTATTTTCCAGTGACTTCCCTGGCTGCCTCTTAAGAAACTTCTGATAGGAAACAGCGGAGAGTGAGCTTTTGCTCACAGATAATGTTTCTTTACAATTTATTTAAGGCGGACTCAACCTCATTAAACCAAAGATATTCCTTTCATTATAATCAGTTTCCTATCCTGGTAATCCAAATTACATTTTCTTTTCTTTTTTCTTTTTTCTTTTTCTTTTTTTATTTTTGAGACAGGGTCTCACTCTGTAGCGCAGGCTGGGCCTGAACTCACTGACCTTGGACTCAGCACAATTTGCTTGCTCCAGCCTTAATAGGCATTCACCTCCACACCCAGGTTTATGTGGCGCTGGGGAGTTGAACCCGGGGCCTTGCTCTTACAAGGCAAGTGCTTTAACTGCTGTGCCATTCCTCCAGCACTCCCCCACTCTGGATTTATATTTTCTAGACAGTCTTTCAGAATGCTACTAACTCTTAAGTTCTAGGTCAGAATATTGTTTCTGGTATACAATTGCTCATAACATCTCATATCTAACTTTTAAAAAAAGTATTTATTTGAAAATAGTAAAATGTATGCAAAAAGGGTTTCATGACGAGTTCAAGTATACTTACGAAAACAGAACAAGAACTGAAGCAAAGGGGAGGCTTTCTTCACATGCTGATCGTCTGTCGTCCTTCAGAGAATGGCTCCAGAAGGCAGCTTCTTTGAGAACTCTATCTGGCTGGCCCAGATTCTGTAGCTTCGCTATTTGGCAGGAGCCGCTGTAGAAAGGACAACTTGGTGAGGTCCTCCTGGCTGAGGATTCAGAGCTTGCTTCAGCCTGAAGAGAACAGGGAGCTGGGATAGGACAAGGCAGGGCCCGGCCCAGGGGCACATGGTGCTTTTTATTTGTCCCATGATCAGAAGGAAACAGCCCTTCTGGGGGGGGCTATAGTCTTCATTTGGGGTTTGGGGCAGAGATGGTAAAAAGAGCTAAGTCTGAGCAATATTTAACTGTGATGGGATGAACGATGTAAAGATAACACTGGGCAATATCCTCTGTTCGGATTTAAGGATGATTTTTAGAATGAGAAAGCCTGGAAAACAGAAAGGAGACAGAAGTCAAGACCCGATGAGCCCACCCTCTCCTAAGATTGTGGTGGGCATTACATTAAATCACAGTAGGCATGAGCACAGCTTGAGAAAGTGCTCAAAAAAAGAGAGGTGACTGCAGTATGTATGGTCACCTCCTTCTTAAAAAGAAAGAAAGAAAGAAAGAAAGAAATGTGCCTGGGTGTGGTGGATGATGCCTATAATTCTAGCTATTTGGGAGGCTGAGGCAGGAAGATTACAAGTTCAAGGTCAGACTAGGTAACATAGAGACAAACTGTTTCAAAATACAAAATAAAAAGAACTGGCATGCAGAACACCACTGAGTTTAATCCCTGGTACTACAAACAAACAAACAAGCGAAAAACAAAATAAAACAAAACAACACTGTAAAATTATGTGCCGTTATTATATGCTGATAGAACATGTTTAATAGAAAAAGCCAAGAATCTAAGCAATTTCTGGGCATTTTGATTTTACACATAAATTTAAAAATGTTCACTAGTTCTAATAAACTAGTTTTTTTCTTCTTCAGTAGAGGATACTCATATTAGAAGTTACGAGTGGCTGAGTATTTCTTATCTGCAATGCCTCGTACAATAAGACTCAGGGGTGTCAACCAAGACAAAGTCTGACATCTACTTATGTCTTCCATACACCTTAGACACATTACCTGAGGGTAATTTTATACGGTATTTTTAGTACGATGGAGTTTTAACTCTGCCTATCACATGCGTTTCAATGTGGAATTTTCCACCTGTGGCAACACGTTGGTGCTCAAACAGCTTTGGAATTCTGAACATTCTGGAAGTCAGATGTTCAGATTAGGGATATTCAACCTGTATTACCACTGTTTTGTGTTTTGTTTCCTGTAAGAAAAAAAATAAGAGAGGCACAGTGTCAGAATTACTCACAATTCTTGAAATTGAGTATATTTGTACCTACTAATAACTCAGGACTTTGTCCTAAATTTTATCAATTTATTGGGCCACTTTGTCACTAACTGGCTCACAGGTTAGTGTTTGAGAAGACTCAATGTAGCTCTGAAACATGTCCAAGACTGTAAAATTTATTATCTTCAGAGATATTTAAATTGGTGGTATTGGTTGTATTACAACATATAAATACCTCAGTTAGACAACATTACTTATTGTATCATCTAGGCAGAGTTTTGAAAAAGGTTAAAAGTTAATAATACAAGATAATCTGATCAGTCTGATCGGTATTTACAGATACAGTACAAAGAATATGCATTAGTAGTGAAGTATGGAAGGAGTTCCCAGAAAAAAGTTTTTTTTTTTTTAATTTTGTTCTTTTAGTTTTTTTTTTAAACAGGGTCTCACTCGATAGCCCAGGCTGGTCCTGAACTCACTACCTAGCCCACACTATCCCTGGTCTCATGGCAATCCTCCTGCCTCAGCCTCTGGAGTGCTAGGATTACAGTTGTGCACCATTAACACCCAGTTTATGTGGAACTAGGGAATCAAATGCAGGGCCTTGCACTTGCTAGGCAAACGCTTTAACTGTTTGCCATTCCTCTAGCTCCCAAAGTATCATGTTATTCTGGAAATATTCTCATTGTTTTTTTAGGGGGGAAAGAAGGGCAAAAAAAAAAAAAAAGGCAGAGAATTTGGAGAAGATGAGGAAAAAAGAATGAACTAAAGTTGTGACTAAAGCCTTTGAGGCCCAAATGCTTAAATGCCTACTTCCATTTGATTCCATTTGATTTGTGGGGTTTTTCTTGGTTTCAGTGGAGAGTCAAAAGGATGAACTCATCTGCTGTGGGTAACTGGCCCTCATGGCAACCTCTTCTGTTCAGGCAGCCTTGGCTGCAGAGGGCAGTCCAGACCAGAAAGAACAAATATGGCCGACCACACCCTCCTTCAGAGAGTTCCCATCAGACAGAACTCTTAAGTGACTTTCAAAAAAGGTAGCAGGGGCTCAGTGGCCAATCCCCAAATCTGTCTCACATTTTTTTATTTAAGTTTTTTGTTTGTTTCTTTGTTTTGAAAGAATTTTGCTCTGTAGTCCAGGCTGGTCTCACACTTACATCTATCCATCTGTCTCAGCCTCCTGAGTGCTGGGATTCCAACTAATGTTTATGCCATGCTGGGGAACCTAACCCAGAGCCTTGTGCTTGAGAGGCAGGTGTTTTAACCACTGAGCTATGCCTCCAGCCTCTTGTTTCCCATTCTTAAGTTTGGTTTTTATGAGCTTGTCCATAGCTCAGTGTTTCAAGCAAGACTAAAATATGAAGGTTTCATGACTTACATCTTTTTTTGAGCATGTGAAGAATTTTTCAAATCTCCAAACTAGGTCCTTTTCACTCTTGAAATTATGAAACCAGTAAATGAGACTAGACTCCAATAGAGTAGTGAGCAGTCATTTTTAAAATATTACATTTTTTTATTTGCTGATGAGGTTAATCATTTTTCTTTTTAAGCTGTCAATGTTGTAAACTGAATATATTTCTGTTTTCCTCCTAAGCTCATGAATTTCAATTATGTTACTTCCTGGAATGACTGGAAGATACTGGAGACAAAATATGAATAAAAAGTCTGCTGGCTATCATCTAAATAACTTGTAAAAGATTATTATTGGATAATCCAAAAATTGAGGTATGTAGAGAAGCAAGGAGGAATAAGGACTAAAATATGGAAGATTTAATATATGAATTAGAACTCTTGCTTGCACTGACAGAAAGCCAAATAAAATTGACCTGGAAACAAACAGAAAATATTGCATATACAGTTGTTCCTCACTATCTATAGGGGGTTAGTCTTATGTGCTGAAGACTCCTGTAGAAGGTGGCATAGCATTTGCATTTAATTTATGCATATCTTCCTATATACGTTGTCATCTCTACATTGTTTTAAAATTTTATTTATTTATTTATTTATTTACATATTTTTAATCTTGTGGCAGTTCTGGTGATCAAGCCCAGGACCTTCTTTTCATTAGGCAAACGCTCTGCCTCTGAACTATATTCCCAGTCCTGTAGATTACTAGAAGCAATTATAACGCCTTATTTAACGAAACTGTTAGGCATATTCTTTTGAATAATGTATTATTTTGGGAAGAATGACAAGCATAAAAGTCTATACATGTTTAGTACATACGCATTTTTTCCTGAGTATTTTCAATTCACAGTTGGTATAATCCAGAAATGTCCAACTCAGAGAAGATGTATGGAGCACCAACTACGCACGGGGTGGCACAAAACCCAAAGATGAGAAACAGGGTCCTCCAGGGGCTGTCATGAGGTTGGAAGTCCACTTCTAGACTAAAAACAATGGCCAGATGTAAAACATGGTTGTGTCCATGACCAGATGCATGGGAGGAGGATCAAGGAAGAGAAGAGGGGTGTTGTTTTCATAAGACATAAACATGATAATAAACAAAGCCAAACACAAAGGCCACACAACTAAGCCACGAAGAAGCATAGAAATGACTTGTGACATTTCGTGAATATTTAGAAATAATCAAGATCAGTTTCAAGGGTCAAGTACTCTGCCAAATTTGAAGGAAAAAAAGCCTTAATGCTGAAAAGTCATTTGAAACTTTTAACGATGGATCAACAAATAGCATTCTATTAAACACCGTCCTGTTGTGCAATGCTTAATTACTGCTATTCATCGCGCACTCATTATGTGCAAGGTGCTTCCTAGTTTCTGGGATACTGGAGGAAGTTGCTAGTATGAGTCAGTACGTACGTTGAGGAGTTTACATGGCCATCATCTGTAGAAGACAAACCGAGCTACAATGACTGAGTCTAAGTTGCGAACTTGATCATTTGTTAAAAAGCAGATCAGGGACTTATTCCTATTATTTCCTCTTATAAAGGAGCTTTGCCTTTTTAAAAGCTCCGTCCTATGTGATGTGTCCCAACAATCCTTTCCCCGACTGCGGTCGCAGACAGACAGGTGCCGTCGCCCACATCCTGCACACTGTACTGAGTATTAATCTCGCTAGCTTCAGCAGGTTTTCCATGGGGGTTTTCTTTCTGTCCCGTTGTTTCTCACTGGACTTTTGGGTAAAGACCAGGAAGGACAGGGAATTCTTATGTCAGTATGCGTTCACTTATTTTTATAGTTCATTCCGAAGCCTGATTAAGAAACCAAACAAAAGGACAGCCAACACCAACCAACCCCCCAAACCTAGGGGCCGGAGGAGGGGTAGAGAGAAGGTGGGGAATAACGGTAGGGGGCGCTCATTTCTTCTGAGAGAATGAAAATGTTTTGCTCCTAACCAAGAAGCCTGCAGCAGTTGTCGGCTACCGTGCGCTGGTCAGTGCAAATGACACAGGGCATGCCATACTTGGGTGTTAAGTCCACGAGGTTGCCAGTTGCAGCCTGTTGTCCCACTGTAAAGAAATAGCTCTGCTGCCACAAAGGCTGCGGTATTTTCGTACCTGGGCCCCAGCCCTATGTCCCGAGCCGTCACCCAGCAGGAACCCTCAAGCCCTGGGCATGCAGCAAAAAGGAAAGGCCCTAGAGAGTCGGCGCTGAAGCTCTGGGTAGGGGTTGGGATCTTGTCAGTCTCCTAGCTGGTCTGTTCGTGAGTGGCAGATGCCCTGTGCCCCGGAGAGGGGCACCAGCCTTGGCCTGCAGGGCAGAACGCGAATTCATTCGCAAGCGAGCAGACACGTCAGTTGCTCCCCCGCGGGGGCAAGGAGAAGCTTCACAAGGGCAGTGAAGGTGCCCAGGCTTGAGCTCCCGCGGTGGCTTTCTAACCTTTGCTGACACCCCCAACTCAGAGCTCGGCCGGCCATCACCGAGTCGATTCCCTTATAAGACCATGTGTTCTGTCCAGCAGAAGACGACCCTTCGGGCGTCCTCCCTTCCTGGGTCTGTCCTGCGGGGGCTCGGCCACCACTCTGCCCCACTCGTGCTCGCCTGTTCGCGCTGGCGCCTGACCCCCGGCGTCCAAGGTGAAGGGCAGCATCCCCGGAGTCCGAGGACGCCGAGTTCGAGTCCAGCTCCACCTCTGCAGACCTTCCTCACCTCTGTGGACTGAGGAAAACAGTATTTTCACTTTCGGGGCTCCTGGATTTAGAGAAAGAGTTTATACAGACTGCGCCGAGCAGCGCCGGATTCACTGTAACAGGGGGCGTCTGCGTGGGGCTCACCCCGAAGGGAAATTGCCTTTTGGAGAACTCTGGCTCAGGCAGCCAGGATTGCTATGCCCGCCTTGACCTCACTGTACGTCAGATCCCAGCGGTGACCTCGCCTGCGTCTTTCCCAACCTTCCTCCCCCGAAATCTCTGGAGCCCTAAGACCTCCCGGGAGGCGACAGGAACCCCTGAGGCGCGTCCACGCCCCGCCGCCAGCGCCAGGGCCGGCGCGTCCCCGATCGCGGGCGGCCAGGCCGGGCGGGCTGCGTGGGGGAAGGAGGAGCGGCGGGCGGGCGGCGGAGGCGGAGGGCGGGAGGAGACACATGCGCGCTGCCGCCGCTGTCCGAGGCTCGCGGGGACAGGAAGCCTCCGCGCCCGCGCCGCCCTCCGCGCCCCAACGCCTTCCGCGCGGGCCTGGTCGGGACTGAGCCCTCGCGCGGCGGAAAGCGGGGACCCCCTCCGCGGGAGAGGCGGGGCGGGCGGAGGGGGCGCTGCGAGAAGATGGCGACGCCGGGAAGCGAACCCCAGCCGTTCGTCCCTGGCCTCCCGGTCGCCGCCCTGCACCCGCACCCGCATGCCCACCCGCAGCAGCACCACGGCGGGGCCGGGGCCGGCGGCGGGGCGGGCGGCGGCGGCGTGGGCTTCAACCTGCCCTTGAACCGGGGTCTGGAGCGCGCCCTGGAGGAGGCGGCCAACTCCGGGGGGTTGAACCTGAGCGCCCGGAAACTGAAGGAGTTTCCCCGGACCGCAGCGCCGGGGCCCGACCTCTCGGACACGGTGCAGGCAGGTGAGCGGGCGGCCAGGCCGCGCCCCTCGGACGCGGGCGGGCGGGCGTGGGGTGCCGCGGCGCCGCGCTCCCGGCCGTGCGCTCCGAGCGGCTCCGCGCAGGGCCCGCTGGCGGCGCGCCTAGCTGGGCCGGGCCGGGCCGGGGCGCCGGGTCCTCGGCCCTGCCGCCGGGAAGGCGGCCGGGGCGGGACTCGGGCTCGCCCGCGCGGGCAGCGGCAGCGGGAGGCTTCGGGCGGCGGCGGCGGCGTCCTGAGCCGCCCGCCGAGCGCGGGGGCGGCGTCTGCGCCTCCGAGCAGCTCGCGCCGTTCCGGCACGGAGGCGACGCTCGAGCCGGTGCGCAGACCCAGACAAAGGTGGCACGCCCTCGCCCGACCCGAGGGCGTGGGCGCCGCTCGGCGGGGCCCCTCGCGACGCCGAGGACTGTTGGGCAACCCGGCGCAGCCCGCGAGGAGGCGGCGAGCCTTTCTCGTCCTGCGCCCGTGCGAGCGAAAAGCCCCGCGGTTGTCGTGCGTCCGCGGTGGCCGCGTCTTCCGCAGCGATCTGCTCTTTGCTGCGTTTGCTGCCCGCTAGCCAGTTCGGTCCCTACCGCCGGTGCCCCCGTCTCAGTAACTCGACCTTTGCGGGGGTCCCGGAAAAAAGCGTGGCAAGGTGAAAGAGGTAATTACAGCGAGCCGGTTTTCCTGTGTGAGCCCGGCAGGTTGTAACTCGCGCCAGTGCGCAGCCAGCTTTTTCAAGTTATGTCATGTGTGTTGACACATCTGAGACGTCTGCTTTCCCTTTGGCAGTAAGGAGTTAGAGGAGCGGGATCCGTAAGCAGGAAGGAGGACGATGATGGGACGGGACTGGAGCCTGGATCCCAGCAGAACTGACTCGGTTTCCGACCGTGCGCTTCCGTTCTCTGATGGGCCCGTTTGCATCCTGGCGGAGGGCCAGCACTCCCTAGGCACGGGGTACCCCATTCCGGAGCCACTGTTCAGACCTCTTGGCTGTCACTACCTCCTGGTCCTATTGCCAGCATGCCTCGATCCAGCTGGGCTCTGGCTCTGGCTCTGAAGCTCCCAGTTTCCACCTACGGGGAAAGAAGGGGGCGGGGCCAGACAGCAGACAGCCGCTCGGAAGACATCCTACGAGGTGCCCTTTCCCCCCTTTAAATTCAATAAACTTGTATCTGGAGCCTTAGTGAATACTTAGAATTCTGAGTGCACTGGAGACGGGGCAAAAGGGCTCTCTCTGGGGTCAGGAAACTTTGGATTTAGGGACAGCGAGGAGGGGGCAAGAAGGAGGGAATTTCCGGAGTTGAGCTGTTCAGCAGCTGGCGAGTCTCTCTGCAAAAGACCTTTTAGTGACATCTTCTCGAGTAAGAGCATTTCCAAGAACTGCCTGAATCACTAATTTTAAAAAATCTGTTACTAGGTTCTTCTTCTGCCATCGAGCACCATAAATTAGGTCAGACTGCAAAAAGTAGGGCTGGCCCCGTGGTAGGGACGTGTGTCTGCACTGTCCCGCAGGGGCTCAGAGTGTTTCTGCTTCAGGTAGGCTGATGATTGCTGCCTACGTTGGGTGAACTTGATGTGTCTGATGTGTTGAGAAGACCAATGCTTTAAGAGCAGGGACCACAAAGTTACGAAGTTGCCGTGTGAGGTGTGCGCTTAAAATGTTTGTTTCTGTTCTCCCCTCTGCCGGCTCAGGCTGTGGGATTTGCAGCTTTTTAATTATGAGTCTCGTTTGTACATCATCAGTGCTTGGAAGTCTAAGTAGTGAAAAGTCAGAGGCATGATGTTCGCTCCTCATCCATAAACCATGAAACTTTGGGGCAGACAGGGCAAAGGGCTGTCACTTAACGTTGTAGAAACTTGAGAGAGAGAGCAGTGAAGGAAAAAGGTATTTTACATAGCCAGTTATTTCACAGGAAATCTCTATACCCAAATGTGTGATAGATTTGTCTCTGTGAAGTATTTTTGACTTAGGTCAAAAGCTGTGTGTACACCACATATATATTCTCTTTCTTTGAAAAAAATATTTAGTTGAGCACTATTTCATATTTGGAAGGGGAAAAGAAAGCAAAATAAAGCAGGGGTTAAAATGACTGGCAGTGTACACAGTGTTGACATTTCCTGCACATAAAAGAGTTCTAGTAGAGTGGCAAGTTTGAATAGTAGTATATACAGTGGTTAAGATAGTGGTTTCTCCTGGGTTCATATTTAGTTTACAGAACATCTGTAAAATCTTTAAAATCAGAGAGGCACATAAAGATGCTTAACAGGATCTTTTCATAAATTTTGCAAGAGAGAATGGTATAGCAAACGTTTTCTCCCTGTAGTGGTATAACATAGGCCATTTGGTTTATGCCTTGTAAAAAGGAACTCTTCTGGCAGCCACCTGGGCGGAACTGCCTCTCAGGCAGTGTGGCGAATCTGAGCAGGGGTGGAAGCCAGAGGAAAGGCAGAAACCAGAGGCCCCGAGCTGCTCAATGGAAGTCTAAGGTTTGTCACTCAAGAGCAAGCACTTTCTTCATAGGAAAAGACTCAGAGCTTCTCCTTTTGAGCTTATTGGTCTGTTTACATTTTAGTCAAATGAAGTTTTGTTGTGCTGTTCGGTCTTTCAGTGGGTGAGAAGGGGAAATGTGCAGGTGGCATTGATCCTAAGGGACAAAAGAGCCACAATTAGCGCCTAGCTTTTGCCCTCTGCTGCGTGCTGAGTACTTGGTTACTTGGTCTGCTTTCTTTTACCCAGCATTCACAGAAACATGTCCGTGGCCTCATTTCCAGATGCAGAGACAGAGATGAAGATGTGGTAGACTGTGCATTCCAGATTACACACCTACTTCCGTGTGAACCACTGATTTGAGTCCTGAGGGTCTCGCTATAGCCCTCCCATTAAGCAGAGGGAAGGGGTGGAGATGGGCAGAATCAGAGACATTCATTCAGCCACCGTGTATTCCCCAGAATCCACTGAAGTCCACTGTGTGGTCTCTGGCACGCAGCAATGACCAAAGTAGAATCCCTGTACCCCTCTAGGAAGTTTTCACTCTAGTTGGAGGGAAGGATGCAGATACACGAAATTAATTTTTCAGGAGGAGGAAGAAGAGATTTAGAATAGATGTGCTATCTTTGTTTTATGAATATCCAGCTCCTTTGTGTTGACTTTTAACAAGAGAACGGACGATGACATGTGCTCTTCCATAACTTGGGCCATAAAGTTTTTCCACATTAAATATAATGAAACTTTTGAAGTTGCTTGTGCTTTCTTAAAAACCTATGTTCATTTGTGAGTACATCCAGTTTTTACTACATTCTGCTATTAAGTTTGTTAGTTATTGATATAACAATTACTTCTTGCGGTAGTCACTATCATGAATGTATTTATTTATTACGTGTATCCTAAATGCTCATCTGTTCATAAACTGTTAGCTATATTATGCTTTCCTCTGCTGATTAATCTCTTTCTTGTTAAGGTAGAGTGAACTTCTAATAGAAAGGTTTTGGAACCCCTGAGTCTGTCTGTCTCTGTCTGTACACACACACACATACACACACCCACAATGATTCTGAATCATGTGTTCTTAGAACATCTTTTAGATGTGCTCTTTGGTGTAGCAAGGTGAAGAAAAAAAACAGTCCCCAACAAAATATATGCTATTCTTATTGCTGGAATTGTAGACTGCATTATTGAAAAGGCAACAGCATCCTAATCATGCTTCTACAACAATAGCCGATAATTGTAGGCCAGGAAACCTCTGAGAATTTTGGTCTGTGCCATTTTATTAATGAACAGCTCAAAGTTTGACCTTCATCATGAAATGAAGGTCAGTCACTGTAGCATCTGCTTGATTTTTGTTGAGGCTATATTAGTCCAAAATTTGGCACACCCTACCCTTTTTTTTTTTTTTACAATTTTTATTTCAGTTACCAAGTTCTTCTACATTGCCAAAGCCAAGTGAATTTTTCCGTGCTGTGGTGTAGTAATCCTCTGATATCAATCTTTAAAGTCATTTGAAACCATGTTGGTGTTGATCAGTTCAGAAGTACGTTATTTCCTTTGCCCTCACTCACTTTCTGGTGTGTACATAGACTTTTCCTGTCCTATGGCTTACTCCATCATTGCTTGTTTAACATCAGCTGTTGTCTGTGTATACTTTCCCATCTTCCCTCCTTTCTCGCTCGCTCTCTCTCTCTCTCTCTCACACACACACACACACACACACACACACACACATGCACACACTGTGTTTTTAAAAAATATTCAAGCTGGGCAGCATTTACTTACTCCTAATGTCTTCCCTTAGTCATAGACATTTTTTCCCAAGTGTTGTATTATGAATTCTTTTTTAAAGACTGTTAATTAAAAATGCAAAAATACTATTAATTTTTCTCTAAGTGGTTTTGAGCTCATCTGTCAGGCCATAACATTTGGGCTTTGGTCTAGGCCTCACAAAAACCTGCTTGTGAGAGTACTTCCTAGATTGTGTTTACTTTTTGGGGAAATTAAACTCTAGCCTTAGAGAGGTATCAGGCAAAAGTGGCGAGGGCTTAGATATGCTAATTCCACCAATTTGTGACCTGTTTCCATAATTATGTCAATTGCTAGGATTAAAGTGATTTGATGTTAAATCATAATGATTATGTATAGATATAAAATTATAATCAATCGTAAAACCCAAATATAATTACATGGCTGATGTCTTTGTACATTATTCCCGGCAAACCTAACTTCTGTTATTGCTGCTGTCTTTTTATTACATGAAAGTTTTCCTTGTTCTTAACTTCAGAGTTTTGATAGTTACATTTTGGTATGCAGTGTGCATCATTTGGCAAATCACAACAACAACAGCACACTGCATGAAAGAGAACTCAGAACTCCAAGTAACAGTTAAGAAAAAAAAAAACAACTTAGTATAGCCAAACCAGACTTACCAACACAGACCCAAGCCTGAAAAATGCGTCTGTTATTCTTTGTCTTATTGTAAGACTTCAATGCTGTTGCTTCCATATACTGTAGTAAGAAATAGTACATTTGGAAACCATCTGTTCCCATAAAGTAATTCAAAAATAAAGTGAGATTGTTTACATGAACAGAAAGTTGACGAACTGTGAGAATTTGGCATCTCTTGCTTACTCCAGCAATGCAAGGGGAGGGAAATGGCTTTTTAGTCAGACTTCTGCCTGTGTTTGTAGCTTTTTCGACTACATCCTTCTTTACTGGCCATAAAGGAAGATATAATTGTGAGAAAAACAAATCAGAGAATAACAATGTTTGATTTCCATAGCAAAAGTACTGTGTGTGTGTGTGTGTGTGTGTGTGTGTGTGTGTGTGTGTGTACACACGCACAAGTGCATGTGAGACCCTAGAAAACCTGGGTGGCCTCTGTAACAGGACCTTATTTTCTCACAGCTCTGAAGACTGGACACCCAAGATTAAGATGTTGCCAGACTTGACTTCTCTGACTCACTCATGGCCATCTTCTCCATGTCTTTATGTGACCTTTCCTTGTGTACACACATCCCTGGTGTCTCTTCGAGTCCTGACTGCCTTTGTTGAGGATACATAAGGATAGTCAGATTGGATGAGGACTCACCCATGTGATCTGTTGTAACACCTTTAAGTGCCTTACCTTAAATACAGTCACATTCTGATTTACTGAGGGTAGGATTGTTTATGTGAATTTAGGGTGACACAGTCTGGCCTGTGATATCTATTTAAGCACTTTGTTGTAGCTGGTAGAGATCGCCCTTCTTCCAGCCTGAGAAAACTGACCTTGGACCTGCGTGTGGCTGTCCTTAGTGCTGCCCTTCCAGGAGGCCAAGGACTAAGCTTGCCTCAGTCACTCTTGGCCATGGCTTGATTATGCTGTAACTTTGTCTCCCAAAATTCATGTATTGATAGGTCCCCATTGTGGCATTGTTGAGAGGCAGTGGCCCCCTTATGAGGTTTAAACCCTCACTGTAAGTATCATCTTCAGAAAAGATTATGGAGTTCCTGCAAGACCCCATTTCTTGAGGGATTGGGTTTTTGTAAAGTGAGATCCCCCCACATGCCTGTCCTCTTCTGTGCGTCATCCCTGCTTTTCTACCATGTTGTGCCATAGCCAGGGGACCCTCGCCTGGGGCTGAACGGGGCTATCTGAGGTTGCTCTTCATCCTCCCAAACTGTGGCTGAAGAGATTTATTTTCTTTGTAAAGTGGGACTAACACACCCTTTGCTTCTTTAGGATCTAGCACAGCCCTGTCTATAGCACTGACTGCCCATAAGCTTTGACCTGGGCTTACACTCTGTACATGCTACTGGACATTTGAATGTGCTATAAAAGGGGAAAGAGCCCCATTTATCCTTAAAAACGGGTGATTCTTGCTTGTCTGGACTCCTCATCCTTTGCTCATGAATTCACCATCTTCTTTTTGGTGGCTGACAGGTCTTGAGTCATTTTTTTTTTTTTTTCAGTGAAGGCAAATTGGATTCTCATCAATATCTTGAAGTATTTGGTAAGCAGAACTTCATCCAGAAGTCCAACGAGTTATAATTAATTCTGAAAAAGATGGGCAGGGTTTTTATCACATGAAATAGCAAGTAAATTAGCAAATGCAGGACACCTGATCATTTTTTGAGCACCTGTCTTATAAAAGGAGGTATGGATTATTTAAAAAATAGAGGTATATTTTTATCTACTTTGTAGAATCGGATCAGGTTTAGAGAAATAATACATTTGAAATTACACACGTGAGGGTGCTCATTAACAAGCGTCATTTTCAGTACGTCTCAGCTTTTAGCCAACGGGACTTTCTTCTCTTTTTCCATCAGTATAGCTTAGTGTGAAAAATTGGGATCCTCAAAGACCTGAGTCTAAATCTTGGCCTTGCCACTTACAGACATGTCATTTTTTAGACCAATAAACCCTAAATATCAGTTTCCTTACCTATGAAGTAGAGATTGTAATAGGATGTATCCAGTTGAGCTGTTGCTAGACATTGATCTTAAAAAGCAACAGATAAAGTTAGCAGGTGCTTTCTTGGTGCAAGATGTTGCTTCAAGTGCTTTATATGTAGATATGTGTATTAAATATATATAATGTGTACTATCTTAAATTATTTAGTGATACTGGTGATTGAACTCAGGGCCTTCATCCTGATCCACATCCCCAGGTGTTTTGTGTCATTTTGAGACAAAGTCTCACTGATTTGTCCAGGTTGTGCTGGAACACGCAGTCCTCCTGACTCAGCCTCTCAGAGATGATAAGCATGCACCACCATACTTGGCTAAACTCATGTAACTCTAGCAGGATCTCCGTAACTCATAGATGGGTCTTTCTTTTGGGGATTGAAAAGGTAGCTTAGAAACTTACAAGACATCCATTTTCTCTATCTCTTATTTAGTTGCTGAGGCCACTGAAGCCCGGAGGGCTCATTCTTGTGGCCAGGGACACAAGGTGTAAGAGCCACGGCTGAGATTCGTGGTTTCTTAGTAAAGGGCTGCATCTCGGGAGCCAGGAGGATACACCGGGATGGAGGGAAGACCTCCCTCTATCGAGTTCTGAGGTCAGACCCGCCCAGACCAGCCGTGTAGCAGTCCCCATGTATACAAGAAATGCTGTGAAACCTTTAGTAACATCTGGTCCAAAGCTGGGAAGAAGAAGAAGAAGGAAGACTAACAGTAGTGACAGATGAAACTTATTAGTCCAAGATTTTACTGCTTGTGGTTTGGGGGACATGCATGGGCCCCTTGTAAATTGGATTCCAAGCACTAAACAGTCATCTTGGGCAACCCCTGACTCACTAACTGCAGGCTCCAGAGGTTCTCACAGTGACCTTTGGGTTTTAGAACTTGGAAAACATTTTCTCCTGGAAACAGAGGAATAACTGGGGATTTGGTTTTCTCATCCACTTAGAAGTCCTGTTTAACCCTTCTAGCCACTTACCCAGGCAAGGCCTATTTTAGTGTGATACTTAAGGCATCTGAATGAATCTGATTCTAGTAACTCACAGCAATCATGGACTGATGGATTAATGGTTACGTGTGGCTGCTTTTTTTTGGGGGGGGGGAGCGGTGGATACTGGGGATGGAGCACAGCTCCTTCACATGAAGCTATATTTATAGCACATGAAGCTATATTTATAGCCCAGGTTTTTTTTTTTTTTGAGAGAGAGAGAGAGAGAGAGAGAGAGAGAAAGAGACAGAGACAGAGACAGATAGACAGACAGACAGACTCGCTCTTTGCTGGTCCTAAACTCATTCTGTAGCCCAGGCTGTCCTTGAACTCACAACAGTCTTGCCTTAGCTGCCCGATTGCTGGAATTACACTTATGTGCCACCACATCCAGCGTATGTGATGCCAGGGAATCGAACCCAGGGCTCGTGTTTGCTAGGCAGGTGCTCTATCTGTTGCTCTATTTCTCCAGCCTTCTGCCATTTTTAATTTTTGTTTTGAAATAGAGTCTCTCGGAGGCTTCTTATTACTTTCTGGGGAAAACAAAGCCTCAGTTCTGATAGGATACCGTGAGTGTGAAGCGGTGGGCATTAGGCTGTGAGTGAGGCTCCTGCCTCTGGAAGTTGATTCACTTTCTTCTGGCCATTGCTACCTCTCTCCCAGGTCTCTGACCTGTGTCACCTCACATGCGTGTGCAGGGCCAGGGTTGGCGTAAGTCAGGGATCTGCAGGAATTGACTCTGGTACTCAGCCTGAAGGATTTAGACACTTGCCTATTTAATTTTTTATTGCTTATATATTATTCACAAGTAATATGTAAATGTATCTCCAAATTTATTAAGTTTAGAGTTGGAGGTAAATTACTGACTATCTCTGAAGCTCAGGTTTGTGCTTTGTTAAAAGGAGAAGTGGTCTTTTCCTCTTCAGGTGCCTGTGTTGATTCATGAAGTAATGCATAATGTCTTGGGCAGGTCTGACATGAAGGTGGAGTAAGGGACTGGCAAAGGCCACGTTCTGCCCTTAATTCCCACGAGGGTCTGTGGCGTAGCTTTCCTCAGTGATAGAGAGTTGCCAGTATATCATTAGTGTAGCATCAGAGAGGGTAGACCATGGTTGGTCTTCATCTTGGCTCCACTAGCACCTCCTTTCTGGGTGCCTCAGTTTCTCTGTCAAAATGGAGCATAGTGATCCAAGGACTATTGTTAGAACTAGAAGAATAAACATATATATCAAGTGCTATGTCAATACAGTTTTTTTCCATTATCGATATGAAATTAACTTAAGAAAAGATACTTGATCTTCTAAGGTATAGAAAGATTAACTTCCTAGAAATAATGTCACATGGATAAAATAATGTCAGTATGTAGAAAGCTTGAGCGTACCTGCCTTTGGTGGTGGGGGTGTTATTTCTGTCCTTCTGACAGCCTTGGGAAGATGGAGAGTAGGCAGTATTTATTATTCTACATGACAGAGGAGGCTGATGACAAAATGATTTCCTTGGGTTATGCTGCTCGTCTGGTTGAGTTGGGCCCATGTCTCCCAAGCTTTCATCTTTTCCTATTCATTTCTCAACTTAACAGTTCTCGTCGCTTTGATCTGAGTTTTACTAGGACACAGAAACCCTAAGGAGAAGAAGTCTGACAGAGGGGAGTGAGCTCAGGGTTCTCCAGGGCAGGGTGTGGAGTGAAGTCCCAAGCCACATGGAGAATTAAGGTGAAGGGCTGAAAGCAGCTCCTGCTTCGTCCTCAGGATTGGAGAGTAGGAAGGAGGCATCTGGGGTCTCAGAAGAGCCCTGGCTGGGTATCTCTCCGCTCGCCAAGAGTCCTGCCATTGATTCGAAAGTGCTTCTTTCATTCTCCCAGGATGCAAGAAAGGAATTGATCACTTGTTCATGCTCTTGGCAAAAACTAGTTTGTGAGTCATTTTGTGTTCTTTGTAACTGCTCTGGATATGCACATTGAATGCCTCTCTAAAAACAGGCTGTGAAGAAGGCCAGAGCCACCTCAGAATCAAGCCCAGGGGATTCTCATAAATGGTTGTTGGGGTAGCACAAAGACTTTGGAGTCCATCCTGGGTAGGACCCAGGTCCCTGAGGATGTGATTCCCCACGCTAATCTGAAGGTGAGCACAGAGAACTCAGAACTCAGCAGGGTATGGGCTACCGTCACTTATTTACCAAGTCAGTATTTTCTCAACTGTTCCTGGGAAGATATGAACGCTAACATCTCTTCAAATAGGGCGCAGCAGAGAGGCCAAAGTCATGATTACACCGCTGTTCAGTTTGGTGAACCAGTGAGTTTATTGGAGTTACTTACAGTCTTTTGGGTGACTCAAAAGGCAGTCGTGCCCCATCCCAGCACAGATGGCAGCTCAGGGGAACTGTACCCACCCCCTGGGACTCGCTGCTCTTTGGTCAGCTGCTGGTGGTGTGCTGGGGACTTCCCTTGTGGCTTTCGCCCCAGGCCTTGCCTGTTGGTAATGGCAAGCTATTGGCTCTATTTCTGTGCACCGTGTTTTAAGACAAGTAACTATCATTGGTTTTCAAGATGCCTATTGAAAATGTAGATAGACATCTGTGGTTTTAACGTAAATAAACATTTTCTTATTAAACTTTATAATACTCAGCCTAATTGAATATTTTATTGATATTTTACTAGATTTTATTCTCTCCAGTGAAAAATGAACAGATAGCTATTGGGTGAGAGAGAAGTTTCCTTTCTAGAACATTTTTGGTGTAATACAAGCACTTACCTTGTAAGAGCTGTTTTATTACATTTTACCAATGAGTGTAAGATTCATTGATTTGAATGTTAAAAATGTGTTTTACTCAACACATTGATTTGCTTTAAAAATATACATCAAGTAGGGGGGCAGCACAAGATTACAGCTGAAAAAAACTTTTTTTTTGCTATTACGTCATTTGAATCTAATTTAAAGAAATCTGATTACTCAGTCAAAGGCAAGTATATCTGTCTGGGCAATGCCCTCAGAGGTGTGGATGATAATCTCTGCATTCAATTTAAGGCAGTTATATATGTGGAGGTTTTATTTGTTAGTTTGGTTTGTTTGTTTTGGTTTGAAGAAAGCTTGGGTAAATTCAAATTAATTTTAGTTGTACCAGTCATTCCAGCCTTGTAAAAAACTCTGAGCTGTGATTTGTTCACATATTTACAGGTAATGCTTTTCTGTATCTGTGAAGCACTTTGAAGGGTGCTGTGTCTAATTTCATGAGTGCAAATGTACGTGAATCCAATCTATTTTCTAAGTCAGCTGGCAGCCCTGCTTACTTTTGCCCTACCCCATCTCAGCCCTGCCCAGGCTACTTCCTCGGAGTCAGTATGTTAATGAGAACTGGTATTTGAATATGAAGTTTGCCCAGTGGGAGTTCTGAGGCAATTTGCCTTGTGTCTGCCTCAGAGGAGGATGAGTGACAACAGTGGGCTCCCATTAAGGGCTCTCCGGCCTCACCCTCAGTCTCTGTGTGCTCTCTGGTCCTCACCCTCAGTCTCTGTGTGCTCTCTGGTGTCACTGCATCTCAGGCACCTTCCTTTGGGTCTCCTGGTTTCTGTCTCGACATCACAAGGTAGATAAAACTGGATGAATTCCAACACTGTTGGATAAAAGATTTCAACTTTGTATCACTTTGCTGGTTTGTGCAATCTTCTTTTAACTTTCTGAGAGACCCTAGATCATTGTGGCAGTTACCATCTCATACGTGATGCCCATCAGGGTGTAGATCCTGAATCCAGGCTGGCTATGGGCTGTCTGGGGTTATACCTCAGGCCCTGATCTAACTATTATGATCATCCCCATTTAATTAAAAGCATTCCAACTTGGATATGTTCTAAGGTCTTTGGCATTTGTTGTTAACTTTGGCAAGTGTGGCATTAATTTTAAAACTATGAAGTATAGAGAGGAATCTGTGTGCTCCGTGATAGTAAAACAGATGTAGAGACAGAAACCAGAGCTGGGACCAAAGCTGGGACCAGAGCGGAGGGAGGTGATTGCTTGGAAAGGGGCGTAGGAATGGTGCTTTTTATTTTTTATTTTAGTTTTTTTTTTTTTTTTGTCTTGGCTGTATTGATGAGTATACAGGCATACACATTTGACAGAATTCCCTACTTAAGGCGGTTGCATTTTATGTGTGTAAGTCATACCTTCATAGAGTGTTCTCAATATATCCCTGTGTACTGACTCTCCAATTCACCCCCTGAAACATTTCTTTTTGGCTGTCTGCCTATTGCTGGATCCTGGTTGATAAGCACAGACTACCTGGAACTTTATGGGTGAATTGAAGCTTACTCTTGGAAAACTGGTATTACTATTTCACTAGATGGGTTCTTTGTTCTTCGTTTTATTTTGGAAGAGTTTATTAACTCTCTTAGTGTAGCTTTACTTATAAGATACTCTCATTCTGTTTATAACACAGATGACATTTTATTTACTGATGGAAAGAAATTGATGTTCATCTGAGTTTCCTGGGAGTACCAGGATGATGTTTGCTAAGGGTCCAAGGCCAACGATCGTTTATTGTGCACCTACTGAATGCCGAGAATTGAAGGCATGAGCTCATTCCTGCCCTCAGTCTACATGACAGGAATTGTTTGCCTTAAATATTTTCTTGGAGACTCACAGATGCTTAGCAGCTTGCTTAGGATCACTGTGCTAAAGGGAAGGAGCCAGCCATAGTTTGGACGCCAGCTGTATGCCTGCATCATGCACCTTTCCCACCAAGTGCACTGCATGGTGCACTGTCCTTTGCTGGGGAAAGTGGAACACTTCGGCTGCCTTCCCTGGTTGCATCCTGGAGCCTTGGGACCATATGGCATGTCACTTTTAAATTTCCTAAATTACAACTGCGATCCTGCATGCTCCTGCCCAGACCCCTCCCGAAGCTTGCTTCTGCCTACCCTCCCATCTCAGCTGGCTGACAGTAGGTCTCTGGCCTCAGGAATCTGGCGCCACCCTGCTTATCCTAAGAGGCTTCCTCTCGCCCTCCTCTGCAGCCCCACGGCTCCAGCTGCCTTCTTCTTTAATGTTTCCATATGTTCCAGGTTAAGTGGCTCCACTTTCCTTTGATCATACCTTTCTTCTACACTTGCCAAATAAAATAGAGCAGAAAACCAAACAATCACAGAAAACCTCATGCTCTCTAGGTCCTGCCAGTCACCTCAAAGTCTCAGCTGCTGCTTTCCCATGATTTCTCCAAGCTCAGGCTTTCCACTCCCCCACTCACCTTCATCTCTGTTTATAACAGGCCGTTTGTAGTAAGGATCAGCTGATCTGTACTGGTTCTTTAATTTTGTCTCTAATTAGTAGTAGCAGTAATAATAATGATGACGATGATGATAACTATATTATTAGTTGAGCCAATTATTACTTTTCACTTTTTGTGGCTTTTCTCATTTAATCCTCAGAATAATCTTAGGAGGAAAATACACATTTCAAGTTTAGAAAATTGAAGCTTGGAAAAAAAAAATGCCCAAGGTCTCACGTGGTCTTCAAAGTGGAGAGATGGATTTCAGTCCAGCTTGACGAGTCTTTGGTGGATCCTTGTAAACTGTTTGTCAGGAGCAGAAGGAAGGGTCGACTGGCCTTTTCTGAACCTTCCTTAAGCGTGCAGTGGAAGTGCTTTAGCTATTATCTTCTGGGATCCTTTCCCTGATGTGAAGAGTTTAGAATTCACCTCTGTTTAATTAACTCAGGGTCACAGAGCTGATGAGGGTGAGATCCAACCTAAATCAGAGTTTCTGCTTCAAGGGGTGCCTCACTCTGTAGGGGGAACTTATTTCTTTAGCCTCCACAGCACAGGGGCTAACATATGGCAGGATACTAGTAAAACTTTCCAGTTAGTTTAAGGTTGGCTAAAAAAAACAAAGGCTCCTTTTCTACTGTTAGAAGCATGAGCCTACGAGGAATGTTCTAGTAGGAGGAGCAGAGCCCACAATGGTGATTTTTAGAAGGGATAACTTAAAAAACAGTCAAGGTAGAACAGGTGATTGAACTTGCCTGGCAATCACAGAGTTTCTTGTTTACCTTTGGAGAAATTTACTCTATGTTTTTAATGTAGTGGAGAATAATTGACAATTGAAATTTGAGAAAAGATGACTTAGTGTCCCTGCTTGATTTTTTTTTAAGACAGGGTCAGCTCTTTGGTCCATGTTAGTCACTAGTCACTAGGTAGCCCAGGCTGGCCTCGAACTCCAAGCAATCCTTCTCCCTCAGCCTCCCGCATACCAGGATGACAGGCATGTGCCACCATGCCCAGCTCCTATGTGGTTCTGGGGGGTTGAACCTCAGGCCACATGCTTTTTAGGCAAGCTCTAATCACTGAGCCGTGCCTCCAGACCTGCCCAAGACCTGAGTGCTTGACTTGCTGCAGTTCATCTTCTGCAGTCGGCTTCACCTCTCCTCCAGCTTTCCTTCTCAGGGCCAAGTCAAAGGCAAGAGCAGGTTGTCTTGGGTCTTTCCATCGATGGATGGATCATAGACTGCTGCAGTTTGTCCTACAGCTTACCCTTTGGGGGTGATTTACCATTTAAGAATGCACCCTTTTATATTCTCAAAAATAGGACATGTTAGAATTTTTGGTGATCAAACACACTGTCGTGGCCTGTGCCATCTTCTTAGCTGTGCTGCTCAGCTGTTAGCACAGGTAGCAGCACCGTGAAAGGACAGTCTGCGTCGGGGTGGTGCCGGGGCCTGGAAAGGGAGTGATCAGCAGAGTGCCTCTACCGAGGCTGCCATGTGCCGGGAGGACAGTTGTCAGTGGTGTTTGCAGCAGTGCCTGCTGGTGTAAGTGCCAGGAAGCTTCACTGAGCTGGCGGCGGGCACCAGCTCAGTCTTCCACACGTTGCTGTTGGTGCTCTGAGTAACGAGAGAAGTGAGCCGTGTGGGCAGAAGCTGGGGGGGAGGTGGAGAGGCCCTCGGTGTGGGCGCGTCGTGTCACTTCCTTTGGCTGTGGAGCTTCCTAGAACCGCTCATGATGTGAACGCCCTCCCAAGGCCGTGAAGCGCTGAGGGGCTCAAGGCTCTGTGCCTTTGCTCACTGGCTCACTTGCCTTTCGTACTGTGACTGATCTTGAGGTTTAAAATCATCATAGCTGTTCTAGCTGTGGACTTGCAGTCCAGAAGATCAAGGTCAAACTTTGGCTCTGTTACTTACTAGTTAGGTGATTTTAAACACCTCCTACATTTCTCCGAGCCCTTGAATTCTCATTTATGAAGTAAAAGTAATAAAACATTCATTTTGTGGGGATTGCTTTGACAATGAAAGTAACAGACTTCAAGTACATGGCCCTTGGTATGTGTGTGTTTGTGTGGGTGGGTGGCTGGGGGCAGGCATCGCTAATAGCTGCCTTATGAACTATGGTGCCCACACAGGGGAAGCTATTTCTGGAGAGGAGAGGGTCTCTTGACTGTTCCCAACTCCACCCATGCTGGAGACCTGCATCTGTCTCTGTCACTAGTCCAGGAACGTATCTTTTGGTTGATACAGCTGTCTGCTGTTGCCTGGGTCTGCAGCAAGGGAGTGTGACCCCTCCCTGCGGTCTTATTCCTTGTGTCTCCATCCAGGCAGTTCCTGGGGCCACTTATCCTGCCTCTCCACCCAGCCTGGAACTCACTGCTCTTTGAAGGGAAGACTTTGGTTCCTTGTCCCAGGCTGCCTGGGAGGTAGGTGCCAGGCCTCTGCAGTGTTATGACCAGATACATGTGTATCATTGGGGGACTTACTGCAACACGTTTTTAAGTCCCGTGATTTTAATCTGGACTATGACTTGTCATATGGTGTGCCATCTTAGCTCTTGGTGAAAGATGAAATGGGGGAGGAGGGAGAAAGAAAGAAGGGTGGGGGGAAAGGATCGTCCAGAGGCAAATTCTACCTGTGCAACTTTAATACCTCAGAGTGGAGATGCCCAGTGGCGTGGAATCACTTAGTGTTTTTGCACCCCCATCTGCTGGCTGAATGACTTTGAGCAAGTCACGTAAGCTCTCTGCTCTAATTTCCTCATTTGCAAAACAGAAGTGGTAGTAGATAGCATTTATCTCAGAGGACTTTGGGAGTTAAGTGTTTCAGTAGCACAGTGCAGCTCCTGGCCTATGTGAGTCACTCAGTAAATGTTATTATTATTATTTGTTGTGGTTTGTTTGCTTCTTTACAGTTATTCTCTCCCTCCATCATTATATATACTCAGAGAGACCTTGTATTTTTCTTTTTCCTTGTAACTGCTATGCCTGATTCTTAGTGACGAGTCCATGGTAGGAACGTCAATAAATATTTGAGCTCAGTGTTATAGTTTAAATCTGGAATGCCCCCCAAAAGCCTCAGGTATTTAGGTGTTGATGAATACTGTGGAGTTGATGTGCCATTAGAGGTGGTGCTTGATCCAGAAGGAAGGGGAGGATCACAGGGGCTTGACCTGGAAGTTTATGTATTAGCTCCACCCTTCCTTTCTAAACTTCCTGTTTGTCATACTGTGAATAGATTCTCCCTGGCTAGGCCTCTGACAAGTTTTTCCACCTTTGCCAGTCACTTGTGAATGGACTGAGACCCTCTGAAACTGTGGGCTAACATAAATCTTTCCTTCCTAAATTGTGGGTATTGGGTATTGTGTCCCAGAAATTAAAAAAATAACTAAGACAGAAATTGGTACAAGAGAATTGAGGTTGTTGCTGTGATTTTACCCAAACATACGGGTTACAGGCCTTTGGAACTGATTTGTAGCAGGAGTTTGGGAATATTTCGAGATGGTGGCTAAGCTTGGAAGATCAGAATGCTGATGGAAGTATGGATTGTAAAGTCCAAGCTTAAGAGATTTCAGATGGGAAGAAGGTCTTTAATTGGTAATTGGTTTAGAAACTGTACATGCTGCACTCTGGCAAAAAATGTGTTGGCATTTTGCTCCCAGTCCTGAAAGTGTGCCTGAAACCGAGATTAAGGTGAAGGAGTTAATTTGGAGGAAATTTTAAAGCAGCCCACTGTCCATGCTGTCTCATGGGCTTTGTTTGCTATTTGGAGCCATTTTACATTGAAAAGCTGGGGAAAAAATGGCAGAGACAAAAAGATGTACAAAATTAGCAGTTTTGCAAGATTGAAAGCAGTTACAAAGTTGGGGCAAAAGAACAGAATTACTCCAGAGGCTGAGGTAGGAAGATTGCTATGAGTTATAGTTCCAGCTTAGCTTATAGTGAGTTTAGGACCAACCTGAACTAGAGAGTGAGACTGTTTCAGAGAGAGAGAGAGAGAGAGAGAGAGAGAGAGAGAGAGAGAGAGAGAGAGAGAGAGAGAGAGAGAGAGAGAGAGAGAGAGAGAGAGAGAGAAAGAGAGAGAGAGAGAGAGAGAGAGAGAGAGAGAGAGAGAGAGAGAGAGATTGAGAGAGATTTAGGCTGCAGAGATTAGCATTAAAAGAAGCCAAATGCTTGGAAGCAGAACTACAAGAAGGATGGGCAAAGCAAAATACTTTGCTTTGTAAGGAGAGCCCCAGGGCATCCTGCAGGGAAACCAGGAAAGTGTGTCTCTGAGGAGTTCAGCCATCTGAGCACTCAGAAGCTTCTGTGGGCATGGTCTTAAGGGGCCAGACTACTGCTCCAGCCAGTGGCAGATTTTAGCATTAACCACATATGCTGGTTTCGCAGGCATTGAGAAGGTAAGAGTTGAGGGTCATGGTTTCAGAAGAAGGCTTTGGAGGAGAGGCAGTGTGCCTCTCAGAGAGAAGTGCCCAAAGTGCCTGAGGTTGTAAAGGTGAAGTCCAGAGTGCAATGGGAAGACCCAGGAAATTTGACGATGCCGTGAATGTGTCTGCAGAGAAAGGCCACAGGCTACGAGTGGAGCCTGTTCAGCAGAGAAGTCATGGAGGTGACAGCCAGAGACAGTGCTGTAGGGCAGCCACTTCGGAGCTCTCACCTTGTCACCCTTTACTCTGGCTGCTGGGCAAGGAGCTGCAGGATTTAACATTTGTCCTGCTGTTTTTCAGCCCTGCTTTGATCTGATAGCTTTCTGTCCTCCTGTTTCTTTCTTTTGTAATAGAACTATTTACTCTGTGCCATTGTATGTTGGGAGTGTTTAATGTTTGTTTGGTTTTCACAGGAGCTCAAAACTAAGAGTTTGCTTTGAGTCTCAGAGGAAACTTTGGACTTTAACTACCCCCCCCTCCCATTTTATTGATATGTATAAGTGCAAAATTTAAGGTTTACAATGGACTTTAACTTTTTCGTAGTGCTGAAACTGTTAAGATTTTGGCAACTCTGAGAGACGGGCTAAATACATTTTGCATAAGGAGGTGGACATGAGTCTTTTGCGGGTCGAGGTTGGATTGCTGTGGTTTGGATCTCTAATGGCCAGAAAAGCCTCATGTATTTGGATGTTGCCAATTTCCTGTGCTTTTATAAGGTTGGACTAGGTCAGGAGGGGTAGATTATACATGTGTGGTGGATTATAGGTGTGTAGTGGATGGTAGGTGTGTAGATTATAGTTATGTGGCCTTCACAGGCATAAGCTCTGCTCTGCCTTCGTCTGGAAGCACCCTGGTGCTTTCTCTAGTGATGCCATGGCCAGCTCTTCTCCAGACCCTTTCGGCCACTGCTAGCCTCCCGTGAATGGACTGAGACCTGAAACTCTGAACTAGCATAAACCTTTCCTCCTTGAAGTTGTGGATGCCAGAAAGCCTGTTCAGGCAATGAGAAGGCAATGAGGACACTAGTAAATGTATAACTAAATGGATGAGTGAGGACAGTAAATGAGTGCCAGGCTCTACACTGAGTGCTTTACTGATGGTAGTGAGCCTAACATGGTGTCTGCTTTTGTGGAAGGGCCTGTTAGTCGCAGTGAGCTGAGACCTAGAGCTATATAACAAGAGAAGGCAACAGTCATGTGCAGGGAAATATTGGGGGATTTAACCTTAGACTGCAGGATCAAGGAAGAGGCAGCCTTTTGGACTGTTGTGAGTGATTGATAAGCAGGACAGCTTTTTCTTTTCATCCATTTGAAGACTTCAAATAATTATCGGTGGGCTTCCCTCCCTACTTTTGAAAGCATTTCCATCTCAATGATTGTTTCCTTTCAAGCATATAAGCTATTCTGGGGATGTTCTAAGGCTTTTCAAAGGATGGTAAAGGAACTTCAATGACGTAAAAAGTTTTTTAAAAGTTAGCCTCTAAGACTTAAAACTGGTTATGAAATAGTCACTTGATTACTTTTGGTTGCCTGGGATTCATTTGTATTTTTGTGCTTTTTTGTTTTGTTTTGTTTTATGGGATATTTATTGTTTTTCTTATTCGTTTTCTTATCTGTTTAGATGAATTCAGCCAACAGAATTCTTTCAGGCCACAATAATAATAAAAATTCTGATTTATCTTAGTCTATGTTGTTTATATAAGATATTTACCACCACATTCTTGAGGAATAGGATTTTTTGTTTGTTTGTTTGTTTGGCTAGTGGTTAGGAAGATAAGTAAAAAAATGAAAACATACCTGATATACAAGAATCATCTTCTTTAACAAGCAGAAATCCTTGTTGGGGTCCTACTTTTCTTTCCACTTCTGTTCTGCTTAGTTCTGCTCCTCCAAAGAACTTCTAGGACCATGTGATGTGCATGTGTTGGTCCCCTCTGTCACCCCTGGAACAGAGGGTTGTATTAGCTGTATTTCTTTCTTTTCTTTTCTTTTTTTTTTTAAGTTTGGAATAACTTAGGCTCAGCTGTGTACTCTAAACAATGGTGAAGTTAGCCTGTTATATAGCATAGAGTCACTGAACTGAGTGATATGTATATGGTTATTTGAAAAAAGAACTCATTGCAACCTTGTGGTTCTAGCCATTGAACTGGGCTTGGGAGGAGTTTCCCTTTTATGTGTTATGCACACAAATTATTTTCTCTCCAAGTCGAGGGACATTTTGCACTGCAGCAAAGGTCTGCAAAATCAAAAACTTGGTATAAGTGTGTGTGTTGGGGGGGTAGTTAGAGGTGGTCTCTATTCTGACTTACAGAAATCCTCAGGCAGGGGTTTCAGAAGGCTTGGCAGAGCTTGTGCTTCGCAGCTTCTCTTGTTGCCTAGAGGTTAGCAACACTTCTTCAACACTGGGCAATGCTGTGGAAGCACTTGGACATCAGTGTGTGTTACTGGATGGATTTAAAGGGAAATGGGCGATGCTACAACAGTTGCCTGGTTTGTATTTAGGTGTATCAGATTTCCACTTTCCCTTCCTTCTCCATCTCTACCCTTTACTCTCTCCATTTTTCCTGAAATGCATGTAAACAGTGCTTTTTTTGGCTGAAATAAGAGAAAGGCAGGCTCCTGAGCCCTTGGGCACAGGCTGCTGATGAGATAGTGAAGATGGATTGAGAAACCCGAGGGAGAGGGGATGAATATAATTAATGACAGCCCGGGAGGAGCGCCTTGGCGGGGAGGTGCAGAACAGTGCATCATTCGAAAGTAACTCATATTTGACTTTGGAATGCCTTTTTTATTTTTGGCAGTGGGTTTACCTCCCTGTGTTCTGCCTGGACAGACGTTAGGATTAGTCAGCATTCCTTAAGCACATGCTATTATGGCCAAAGAAAGTGGCAGCCTTGAGGCGTACTGGTGACCGGAGGAAAGCCAGCTGGATTACACATTTGCTCTGGACTTTGTGTTCCTGTAACTGCCAGGGTGGCCCCCGACGCCAGAGAAACAGGAAACTCGAAAGGACTTCAGCAAGGTTCTCATGCTTGGCAGTGTACTTTAATACTAGTATTCTCTTAAAAAAAAACCCTATGTATAAGTGACTTTTGTAATTTTTTAAATAGAATTCAAGTTGTTAGTGTATAAAACTTGTTAGAATTCCCAGTGCAGCAATTTAAGTGCTTTATAGATAACTGGGAGTCTTGACTGGCACTTTCTGTTATTGTGGAACTCAGCAGAAATAATTGCATTCTTTATGCTGATTGTGTGTATTTTGAGTCCTAGCTGTCATAAACACGGCCCCAGTGCTATTGTTGATTAGAAGACCAAGTTTTACATGTTATGAACTTCAGTGCCCTTCAGAAAGTTGGGAGTCATACTTCTGTGTAGGTCATGGACATCTAACCTTTTGGCTTATGTGGGCCACACTGAGTGAGGAGGAGTTGTTTTGGGCCCCATATACAATATCTAATGGAGTTAACACAATGGAGTTACCAAAAGCCTTCAAAAAAAATCTCATAATGTTTTAAGAAAGTTTGTGAGTATGTATTGGGCTGCATTCAAAGCTGTCATAGGCCATATGTATCCCATGGGCTGCACATTGGATAGGCCTTAGCTAGAACAGAATTGGCAGCTCTCTTTTGTGGTCCTTCATGTGCGTATATGTATTGTTTTGTTTTAGTACTGGGGCTTGAAGCCAGGGCCTTCGCACTGAGCTACATCCCCAGCCCTGTTTTAGTTTTGGTTTTGAGATAGCATCTTACTAAATCAAAAAGTTGCCCAGGACGGGCTCGATCTTGTGATTCTCCTGCCTCTGTCTTGCAGAGTACTGGGTTTACAGTCCTTTGACCCTGGGCCCAGTGATTATTCTTTATTACATCAGCTCTCTTGTATTATACTTCTCCACTTGTCCCCAGCATACTTGCACAGCGCAGAGTCCCCATTGACATTTGTAGTAGTTTTCATTTTTTTCACTAACTCAGTGGCTTAAAACAACACATATTCATTACCTCGTGATTTCTGCTGGTCAGGAGCCTGGGTGCAGCTCAAGTGGTTGCCCTACTCAGGATCTCACCGTTAGGGTGTTTCTGGAGCTGCTCTCATCTGAGGATTAGAGTCCTCACCCACGTGTCCAAGGTTATTGTTCTGAAATAGTTTCTTGTGGTTGGAGAGCTCATCTTAGCTTTTTCTTGAGCTCACTATGTAGCCCAGACTGGCCTCGAACTCACAGCAGTTCTTCTACCTCAGCCTCTTGAGTGCTAGGATTACAGGCATGCACCACTGTGCCTGGCTTATGTGGTGCTGGGAATTGAGTTCGGATACTTAGCGCTTGCTGGGCAACCACTTTAACTGCTGAGCTATTTTTTCAGCCCGCCCCCCTCTCCCTTCCCCCAGTTTCTCTTTTTCAAGCACAGGCCCATTCATGATCAGCCAAAGTCAACTGATTATAGACACCTTTGTTACATTTGCCGAATCCCATTACTATATAAAGTGACAAAATCATCAGTATGCTGTCCACTTATAAAAACCAGTCCCACCCCTACTTCAGAGGAAGGTTTAGATAGCACATGCCATCAGGGGTGCAACTGTGGGGTTGATATGAATGAATGAAGTGAGTGAAATCTGATGGGTGGTGCCACAACAACCAGCTTTTGTGTAGAAGAGTGAGAGGAACTAAAGATTTCTTATTGCAGAATGCACTTGCATGCGGCGTGTCCCTAGAAGCTGCTTCTGATAACTGAGACACGAGCCCGAGAGAAGAAACAGCAAGAAAGGAGGAAAGGAAAAAGGACGAGAAGGAAATCCAGAATCCTGGGCCCATTTCAGGTGGTGGTTCTACCCAGGCATCTGGCTGCTGCCACTTGCAGTTGCTCAGAGACTGAGGGCTGTTAGTCTGCTCAGTGCTGCTTGGGGCTTGGCCACTGGGGGTGGAGAAAGTCAGGGGAGGGGCACTGTGAAGGGAACCCACGTCAGCTGTGCTGTGGTGTTCGGTGAGCTGCTGTCTGCCTTAGGCTGAAAGAAAGACGTTGGGTGAGCTGTTATTGGATCCAGTATAACACATGTGCATATGGCAGCTCCTTGCAGCCAGTGGCAGTGAGATGCATTAGGTGCAGAAAGAAAGCCTTCATTTCAAATCTCTTGGCTATGGTTAGCTTTAAAAATCAGATTGAACTGCGGTGTCTGTGTTTAATTTGGGAAAACAGGAGGGATGTGTGCTTTGTGGTGCCCACATGGTGAAAGTCTCCGTGACTCAGTACCACTTGGCCCAGCCTGAGGAGCTTCCTGTGCAGACAACGGCTTGTGTCCCTGATGGGCCTAGGGCCTGGGTGCCACCTTGTGTAAACATGGCTGCTTTTAGTGCATTGCACAGACAGAAGGATGACACATTAATAGCAGCTGGAGGATCTCATTAAAATTCGGAGGAAACTATGAAGACTGGAGCCTGGTAATTCACAAATAGAAAAAGTCTTTGTCTCCTCTGAGTAATGATCAGATCCGCTCTGAGTGCCTTTCTGGATGGGAAGAACCAGCATTTCAGCCGAAAGTTCCATGTTATTCTCTTTTACAATATTTAGAATAGCTTATACCTTGTTTTTTATTCCTTTCAAAAATAATTCATCGGTCCTTGGGACTCCCTTGGGAATTGAACAGCACGGTGGTCTGGGAAGTCTCCATAAGCTGGTGTAGAAAGGACAGTTGCTGGCTTGAATTTGGAGGCAAACTGTAGTCAAAAGTTAACATCAAGGGAACTGGATACACACAGAGTGTGGGTCTGGTGGGCGGGAAGGACTTTGAAGCTCACGATGGAGGATGTCTCTCCTGGAGGGGAGAAACATTCTCTTATGTTATTAAAGTTTTTAACTGGTACAGCCAGACTGCAACCTCCTAGCTCAAGTCCCTTGCCTCGTGAAGAAGAGCACTGGGATGTCTCCCCCTGGAGTGCAGGTGATGGTGGGACAGAGGGACTCCCTGTGGAGAAAGGAAGGCTGCATTCACAAGAATCTTGTGTAGAGTATACCCAAGGACTGCTCCTTTGAAATTCTGGTCTAATCGACTCAGCCAAGCAGGTGAGTTATTAATGTGCTCGACCATACCATCGGATTATGGGCAGGTGGTAACACACTGGATTGCCTCCCAAGGGGACACAGAATGCAGTCGAACTCCAACTCTGCCTGTAAGCAGTTAGTTATATTTATTTTTTCAGCTGTGTAGGGTAATATTAATTGCTGTGAAAAGTGGGCCATCTTAGAATGCCATGGAATAGGATGTCAACCAGTATTATATGCGTTGGTTGGTGTCTTTTTGTATATGGAACTTTCTCTGTATATGTCCATTAAGGGTTTGTTTGTTTTTGAGACAGGGTTTCTTTTCTGTAGTCAAGGCTGGTCCTGAACTCACTATGGAGCCCAGGCTTAAATTCATGGCAGTCCTCTTGTGTCAAGCCTCCCAAGTGCTGAGGTTACAGGTGTGCCTTACCGTTGCCCAGCTTATGTGGCACTGGGGAATCAAACCCAGGGCCTTGTGCTTGCTAGGCAAGCACTGTAACTACTTTGCCATTCCTCTAGCCCTACACTTTTTTTTCCCTATGTGAATCATTCTGTGGCTGAGTTGAATAGATAGTAGGGTGACCAGTGCTTTGGCTGGGGTTAATGACTGTGGATATGAGAAGGCGGAGAATAAAGAAATAATCATATCAATAATCAAACAATCTTTAGGTTCTTTCCTAAATTATCTTTTTGCTAGTCTCCACTTTATTTGTACAAATCGAATTGTGTCTATATTAGTTTGGGTTCTTTCAAAAGGCAGAATTTATAGATTTTATAACAAAAATGTTCTATTTGGAAGGCTTACAAATCTGAGGATAGAGAGAGTCCAAGATGGCGACCTGCTCGTGCGAGAGCTGGAGTGTCCGATGGCTGTTTAGCCACAAAGTAGGACTCCCATTCGGGACTGCAGGGCAGCTGGTCAGAGTCTTCTGCAGATCTTTGTTGTTCGAAGAGCAGTGAGGAAGACCAGAGACTGAAGATTGGCAACTGAAGCTCAGTGACTGAAGATCAGCAATGGGCAGACAGGCGCAAGTCGAGACTGGAATGAATCTGTGATGAGGATCTGTGGTGTGTAGCAAGTCTGCGTCCTCTGCGTCCATAGACGATTGCGAAGGCGAGAGCCGTCCTAGAGGAAGAAGATGTAACAGTCTTCCTTCTTCCTTCCTTTTATACAATTCAAGTTCTAGTCGGCCCTCCCACAACTGGGTGGGTGCTCTTTCCCCATTTGCCAGTCCACAAATCACTCACATCTAATCCATGCTGGTTCTCAATTCCCAATCTAGGCGTGGTTCCCAAACCCTGATCCAGGTGTGGTTCTTGATTCCCTCAAGTTGACACAATCTCTTCATGGGTCACACTGTCTTTCTCTTAACTCCTGGGGAGAGAGCAAGTGATCGTGTCCTTGACATACCTGTGCTGTGTGAACACCTAAATCATTGTCAGGGTTTCTTAAAGTTTTGTTACAGAAACACCTGTTAAATTGTTCATCATCAGGCAGTTTAGAAATGTCGAAGCCTTTGTGCCTGATGGTAAGGACCTTGGTTCTGTAAAGTTAACTTTGTGGAACCTTCATGTACTTCAGGAAGCTCGCTCGCAGTTTGTCCCATGAAAAGACGACCTCTTATCCAAGTATGATGTGCACAGGAAGCCCTTGGGACATTTGAACATGAACATTTTTGTTTTGAATTTCTAGCTTAAGGCCTTATTATATCAGAATTTCTCTCCCAGGTCTTATTCAGCTGCCTTAAATTTTTCAAAAAATGAAGTTCCATGTAACTCATTCTTACTTGAATTTTTTTTTTTTTTTTGGTTGAGAAAGAGTCTTGCTCTGTAGTCCTGGCTAGTTCTAAACTCACTGGCTTTGAACACATGGCAGTCCTCCTGCCTCAGCCTGCTGAGTGCTGGGGTTACAGGTGTGTGCCACCACACCTAGCTTATGTGGTGCTAGGGAATGGAACCCAGGGCCTGTACTTCCAAGGAAAGCATCCTAAGCCCTGAGCTAGACCCCTGGCCCAAACTCTAATATTTGTGTCTTGACGGTAGCCTCTACCTAAAGTTCTAATATTATAAAAAAAGAGTCGTTACTTACTTTGTCTTACAGAAGAAATCCTTCACTTGTTACCTCCTAACCAGAATTCTGTGTTGTTGGAATAAGGATGTGAAATCATGCCAGGTTGGCAAGGTGCCTTCTACCCAAACACAGCAAAACTATAGGAAATATAAAGAAACAACAACTTGTAATGCCAGCATTTAGGGCAGTGCATGCTGCTGTTTGCTCCAGCGGCCCTAACATAAGAGTTGCACACATTTAATATTTGACCTTGGGCAAACCTGTAAAATTAGCAAGGCAACTGTTAGTTCCTATTTTGCAACAGGACTAGTAGGATGGACTCTTTTGTGAGATCAGTTCCTTTTCTGCCCTTCTGAGTTATACAGGGTGTGGGTTAGTTAGCGTGGACATAGAGGGGAAGACGGGTATCACCTGTGAGATGTTTCTGATTGAGGTGGACACCCTTAAATGCATTGAAGTAATACTCAAAGGGACAGAGTGTTTGGAACAAAAACTGGAGGAGGACCCAAAGGAGAAAATATTTTGAAATTTTCAGTAATGGCTTAATTCTGGCAAAATCCTGAGAAGGGGACTTTATGCATAGCATGGACACTAAGTCCCAATTATTAGTATGGTTTTATTATTAATAGTAGTGAGAATATTTTAATGACACTTTGAATATTGGAGTGTGTAGCTGGGTTCCTCTCTCTCTTTTTAATGGCTGCATCACTGGTGAGCTTTGAGACATCTTTGTCAATGGGTCTAGTATGGCCCCAATAAATAAAGTAAGAACCAGTTCCTGGTTCACTACTGTGGGCTCATGTGCCATTATCGTTGTGGCATTTTAAATCTCACAGGTATGGGCTTGTGAACTCCTTCTGTCATTTTTTTTTCTTCTTCTGCTGCCTGGCTGAGCCCACTACAGCTGGAGGTCTTTTGCCTCCTGCCCCACACTGCAGCCTCTACACCTCTGCGTGCAGATGGACTGTGCTGTCGCCTGTGTCCGGAGCACCCTTAGGAAAAGCCATAAAGTGAGGCTGGATGAGAAGGCTGGGACAGAAATGCACAACAGCACAACAAAAGAGAAGTGAGAGCTGGAATGGGAGAAGTGTGGTGCCCAGGCTCTGGAGGTGGGGATGGGAAGAGAGACAGACGTCTGGTCGAAAGTGCTAGTATTGGCCCCGAGCTCTTACTGTTTCCTCCAAGTCTCACCAGGACTCTGAGGTGGAAGGCTGTTGTTACCATCACCATATTAAACAGGCAGAATCTGGGGCTCAAGAGGACTAAGGATATTTTAGTTGTGAAGCAGTCTTAATGGGGATTGAACTTAAGCAGTTTGCCTCCAGCTAATACCCTGAACATTTCCACCGTGTTGAGAGAATAGGGAACAAAAAACCCCAGCGGGAGGTCCCGTTGCGGGCCTCAGGTTAACCTGCCCCGTGTTCGTGACAGTCCACACTGTCCGCCACATACTCTTCTTTCTGTTATTTCTCCATTTCATAATGAATTGTCCTTCCTTATATGATTCAAAATAACTTTATCATTATTTTAAGAAAACTAAAGACATAGCTAAGAGCTGTTCATTTTGTGGAATTCTGGCGATTTAAAAAATCTGAATGCATTGTCGTTGTCAGACACAAAGGATCTTTATGATCAGGCTTTCCCACCAGCAGAAAACGACTGTTGTGCGCAAGCTGTGTGTGTGTGTGTGTGTGTGTGTGTGTGTGTGTGTGTGTGTCCCTCTCTCTCTCTGTCTTTCCTTTATTTTTGTTGATTTCCTCCTTACAGTAATGTCCTCCCTGGTTGTCTTTGAGGTTCTTCGCTGTCTGAGAGGGGATGAAAATGTTGCTGATTGATGGCATTAGACAGTAAGTGCCACCGTGCGTGTCACAGATGAACTTGGCTCCAGTATGAAAGCTCTGACCTTTATTATCTCTCTGTTATGAGAGCCTGGGGAATAAAGACTCTCATAACACCATACACCTCAAAGACTTCCCTCTTAGTAAGGAAACAGATAACAGTTCTGTTCAGCCAGATGGAGGGTGGAGCCTAGATCATTTCTCAAAAATGTGTTCCTAAGAAAATCCCCTTTGATCGATGCCAGAAACCCTTCAGCTCCTGCGTACTGGCGTCTCAAGAAATAGTCTGCAGCCTAGTCCCCCCAAGACTGCTCTTAATGAACCAAAAATCTTTTTTTTAAGCTTTTGTAAGTTTTATCAGTTCTGACATTAAATATTAATTTTGGTATTTGCCAGGATAAATCAATCCTTGGTTTCCTTTTTTAAAAGTTCCTCCTGAAGGTTTCTGTCACCTCATGCCCACTCTTGATCAGACATGCTGAAGCAGTCTTATTTTGCATGTTTCTGAATGTTGAAGAAAAAAGCCAGTAAGAATACTGGCCACAGTGAATAGGGTAAAATTTGTTTCACCAAGACATCTTCCTAGATTAAGCAAATACTTTGTATCTTGCTCCCAAGTGCTTGGTGGGATAGAGAATAGGGTTTTGGTTTGTTTGTTTGTTTCTGGGGTCAAGTATAAGGCCTTTGCACTGAGTTGTATCCCCAGCCCATTTTTATTTTTTATTTATTTTGAGACAGGGTCTGACTGAGTCACTAAGTTGCCCAGGCTGGGCTTGAACTTGTGATTCCCCCTGCATCAGATTCCCAGAAGGCTAGAATTTTCCTTTTTGAGGTACACATGTTCTTCTGCTGTCTCACATTGGAAACTTTTATTTCCGAAGCCACCTATCACAATACAGAAAGGTGGGTACAGATTCCTGGCTGGCAGCCCTAGTGCCATTAGTTAACTCTGGGATAAGATAGTTAGTTTTTAGATTATAGGCATTGAGAGTGACTTAAACTGCTTGGGGTTCTCTTCCATTTTATAGAATTAATGTTAATGTCATTTGATCTGACTAAGACTCCTATAGATTTTTTAGATTTAATCTTTTACTTATGTTTGTATTATTTGAAGATGTTCCTACTAAGGAGTTTTACTTTCTTTGGTGGTCACCTACATTTTAAATTTCTTGAGGTCCAGAAGCTCATCTTCTAAGTGATCCATGTTCCTTTCATGTAAAAGAATATGTTCTAATAAGAAGTGATGTAGGCAGGGCGTAAGCACATGAACCTCTTTCTTAGACAGATCCTGGCCAGACCATCCACTAGCTGTATGGCCTAGAGCAAGTCCCTTATTTGTTCGGGGCTCCATTTCTGTGCAAAATTGGTATGGCAAGGCTGAGGGGAGGGTTGAGCAAGATGTTCCCCCCAGAGCATTGTATGAGTAGCATTCAGTAAACCCTACCTAATGGTACCATGTTTCACTCACTCGTATTTTGTATCTTAAAGAGTAACCAGGAGAGTGACTCATAGGGACCAATACAATGATTTTTCTGAATAAAGCAACAAACATAGTGAAATAAATCAAAACCTTATCATTTGAAGAATGGTTGAAGGAATAGGTTATTTTAGAAAAGAAAAAATACTGTGGAAACCGTGATTACTGTTTTTCAGTAACTCAGTAAATACACATGCCTTTTATTAGAAATTTAACTATTGGAACAACCACATAGTTTGAAAAAAACATTACATTTGTTTATAAAATTGATTTGTGTGTGTGTGTGTGTGTGTGTGTGTGTGTGTGTGTGTGTGTGTGTGTTGTGACAATGGGTATTGAACCCAGTGATGCTGTACCTTTTTTTTTTCTTTCTTTCTTTTTTTTGATTCTGAGACAGGGTCTCAGTAAGTTGCCCAGGCTGGTTTTGAACTTGTGATTTTCCTGCCTCAGCCTCCCGAGTAGGTAGATTACTGACCTGTGTCACCATGCCTGGCTCACCTTGACGTCTTTCTTACTTTATTCAAAGAATGTATAATTGAAATTCTAGGCAATGAGAATTCGTACTCAAAGACACTGGATAATGAAGATCCTTCCATTTGCTATTGGGTGGCGCTAATTTTAGTCATAAAGTGGTTTTCTTCCAGGCAACCTGAAGTGCTTACCCGTGTCACCTCATTCCTTCCCCTGTGGGACTTAAGGGCATATTACCCAAGGTGTGGCTTCTGGGCTGGCTGCCCTGGCATCACTGAGACACTTAGGAGAAATACAGAGTTGCAGGCCCTGTCCCAGTCCTCCTGAACTGAAGTCTGCATTTAAACAAACCCCGGGGGACTTGCGTGCATGCTGAAGTTTGAAGATGATCACCTAACACACAAAGGTAACTGATGACACCCGCCTGTAATCCCAGCACTCTGGGAGGCTGAGGCAGAAAGATAACAAGTTCAAGCCCAGCCTTGGCAACTTTGTCAAGACCCACATCAAAATCAAAAATGAAAATGGTTTGGGGTTTAGCCCAGTGTGAGGGCCCTGGGCTCTGTCCCCAGCAGCACACCCTTGCGTGCACACCCATTCTCAACAGTTTCTCCTACTGTGACAACGTGGGGGCGGGAGTCGGGTCTGCAGCCTGGCTCGCTCGTGTTGCTGATGTGCGGCTCTGGCCTAGCGTACTTCTTTCCCAGGATGAGGCAGAACTCCTCCGGCCACTATCCGAACGTGGTGCTTTCTGCGCCGTTTCTCTCAGGCTTCTTAACTGTGGCTCCACGTGCTGTTGTCCCTTCAAGCCTTGTCGCTTTGAATTCTTAAAGTGCTCTGAACTTAATAGTTTTTTTATTTCTTAATTTTAACGTGCCATTTCAGTCTGTGACAATTTTATAGCCCACACCCACATGGAAACTATTAACAGAGGTTTATAAAGCACCATTTGCTCTGAAAAAGGAGCAGATCTTCCTGAGTGAAGCTGTTTGTTAAAACACGGGTGGAATTTGTGTGCCGATTGGGAGCTGATGGAGAAGGGTGTTTCGGTCAGCTGTGAAGGTTCTTCCCTCAGGCGGCTTTAACATAGCTCAGCAGCAAAAAAGCAGAGAATTCTGTTTTCTTCACTACGGAGAAGGGAAATCTATGGGGGTAATATTGAGACCGAGAAGTAGTTCTTTAAGAGAACTATGTTTCTTACCGGTAAAACTGGAAACATTGCCAGATTTTAAAATGAACAGATGTTTTTCTGTCACAGTTTGTAAGGGTTTGGAAATGAGTAGGAGTGACCTGGTAGAATTTCTGACGCTGAGTTCAAACCATTTCGAACCGGCTAGTTAAGTGAGGCGTTTCAGAAGCATTTGACGCTTGCTTCTGCACTCCTCATGACACCTGTGGCCTTTCCACAACCTGCAACAGTTATGCTGAAATGAGTGCGATCTGGAACCAGGGGAGTGTGTTTCCCTCCCTGTGTATTGTCTGTTCAAGTCGGCTCTCCCCTTTAGGTTACATTTCTGTATTTGATTGTAACTGGATTTGCTGGGGATAAGAATGAATATTGCCTTTTTCCCCTTAAGACATCGGTATAATAAATGTGATTGCAGTACTATGAAATCCTTTCCAGCTGAAGACTGTGGTTTAAGGCTTTGTACATTTTTTTTTTTGTTGTTTTTAAATGAAAGCCATACATTCAGATTCATTTGGTTGTGCCTTGCAGGTATCCATTCTTAGAGTTTTCTCTGCAATGTCTCAGTTTCCAGTAACGATGGAGGCCGCTACTGGGAGAAGGAACTGGCAGTTTAAAACTTACTTTCACTTTTCATTTGGGTTTTGACACCTTCGAACTTTGTGCATTTGTTTCCCGGGTGCTTGCAGCAGAGCACAGTCCTGGAACGGCTTCTTGCTAGTTGGGCATCTTAAAAAAGTGGTGACTGATACAGAGTAAATGATTATTAAAAAGATGGGTGCCGGGATGGTGGCATACATCTGTTATCCTAGGACTCTGGGAGGCTGAGGCAGGAGGATCACAAGTTTGAGTTCATCCTGAGCAATGTAGCAACTTGCTAAAGCCCTGCCTCAAAATCAATAAGTAAGTAATACGTAAGTAATTGGCCTGAGGACATGGCTCAGTGGGAAGGCGCTGAGTTCAGTCTCTAGGACTGCAAAGGAGTGGGTGGCAGACAGCGAAAACCAATAGTGGGCATAACTTCAGATTTGGCACATTTTGCTAAATTCAACACCATGCTTGCCAGATGTGGAGGTGCATACCTGTGGTCTGTCACACTAGGGGGTTGAGGCAGGAGGATTACAAATCTGAGCCCAGTCTGAGCAGTTTGGAAATTTAGTGAGATCCTTTCTTAAAATTCAAAATATAAAAAGTGGCTGGGGATGGAGCTCAGCACACGGGCTTTGAGTTCAGTCCCAGTACAAAAACCAAACCCAACCCGACCAGCCAGTCAACCAGACAGATAAACCAAGCACACACAAATGCAAACCACACACACACACACACACACACACACACACACACACACACACACACACACGTATGCTACTAGCTGCTTGTTGCATGGGATTGGCAGCCAGGAGCAGCCAGATCTTGGCTGGGCAGTTTTGGTTATTTTTCGTTCAGTGAACTTCTGTTGAGCTCCTTCCTGCATTCTTCACTTAGGCGGAACTGGAACAGCAGGTGTTGGGGGTCAGGATGGGACCCTGGGATGTGCTGACATACTTTGTTGACATGCAGATTTTTCTAGATCTTTACGTCTTTCCAAGGATTGGACCTCTTCAAGCAGAAGGGATTACTAGACACGCATGATTCATTTCACCCAGGATTTTGTCTGGGCTTTGGCAGCAGAGACAGTGAATCCCACTGGCTCTTGAGTTCCTTTTGAGGATGAGGAAAAGGAGTTGGCCACTGCATGACCTCCATAGTGGCTTCTAGTTCTGATCTTTGAGATCCTGTGTGTCTCAAACAGTTCATGACAGATGTTAGAAAAGACTTAATAAGTCCTGACGTTCGTTTACCAATCCAAGTTGCTTGAGTTGTAATGACAGTACACTATGAAAGTTGCTGGCTCACAGCGAAGTCTCTGAACTCCATTAGCTTCCTTCACGGGATGGGTGGAGGGGTGGCCTCAGGCGCCATCTTTGTTCTTGACTCTAAGTGGCACACTTTTTTGATCCAGTGAAAGGGCAAATCCCATGAAAGAAAACACTGTCCTTTAAATCATTGTATGCCCTCTACAAGAGCCAGGCACATGGCATTACAAGTAGAGCATGCAACAACAATACTAAGTGAGTAATACTAGGTGAGGTTCAAGAATTGCTTTTTGGCTCTGATGAATGAAGGCAGATTGGACTGCATTCAAGGCACCTCTGATAGCTTGCAGGGTGCGAGAGACCCTTTAGAAATAGGAGAAGAAAATTAGTAGGGGTATTGGAACATTCTGTGAGCGCCTGAGAAGAAATGTGTGACCCAAGACAAATTAGTAGTCTTGAATTGGTGAATGAGTCTCTTAGTAAGTCCTTTGTTATTTACAGTCTGTTAGGAATGAGAGACAAATTTCAGAATAGTTTCTTGTTTTTATTGTTGTTTTATAATAGACCCGTGAAGATGGACTTTATTAAAATGCCGCTTATATTGTTGCTGATTAGCTGATTCCAAGCTACTTTATTGTTCAATCCAGATGATATAGATTTGAATTATAATCTTAGCATGTGTGTGAGTAAAAAATGTATGCTTTACCTACATTATATTCAGTGTATGAAATTACTAATCTCTTTGTTCTCTTCTCCCAGTTGCTCAAGTTATTCTTAGGGTTCCTATTTCATTTTGGTCCCTCAGAGTAGTTAGGGAATGAGGGGATGATGACTGTGAGCATGATAGAGATATTTAAATATAATTTCACATGAGAAAATCAGGGGAATGAGCAAACTGTAGGCTGTATTTTTCTGTAATGGGTAAATTCAGACATGTATCTCTGATAGACTTGGAGATCCTAAGTTATTTGATCTTTCTTGACTGACTTATCTTGGAGTCATTTATGTTTACAACATGCTGTGAACTAAAGCATGAAAACCAGAACCATACAGTATTGCTACCAGCAGAAGTCATAAAATATTTTTTATTTGCATAGTAAATCTGGGAGAGATTATAGTAGAAAAGCCCCATAGATCTGAGGTACTGAAAATGGTAGCAATTTTCAGAGATAAATAAGTAACCTATTAATCTGATTAAATGTTTTTGGTAGTTACGTGATAAATTTCACATGACTTTCCTTGTTCACTCATTTAAATTTCCTTGTCGATATACTTACTTTCTTTTGACGTGTTAAGGTCCTAGCAACATTTTCCTCTTTCTCCAGCCTTTTATTATAAAAAGTTTCAAATGGTGGAATGGCAAGAGTAGTGTATTGCACAGCCCTACATTTCCTTCTTAGATCCGTTCACTTAATATTGTGCTGCGTTTTGCTCTGTTTGTGTGTATAACCTTTTTTTTGATGAATGATTTAAGGTGAATTGGGGTAAACAGATACTTATTTCCTAAAAATAAGAGTACTGCTACATAACCACGGTAACATTTTAAAATACAGAAGTCAACAATTTTCTCATGACGCCTGATAGCCAGTCCATAGTTCAGTTGTCTCCAAGATGTCGCTGGTGGCGTTTATCCTTTTCCTAAACAAAGACCTCGCCAGTGTTCACGTACCGCAGTGCTCGCTGTGGCCCTGAAATCTCCTTGTGTTCATTCTAGATCTAGAAAGCATGCTTCCATTTATTTATTTATTTATTTATTTATTTATTTATTTATTTATTGTTATTTATGTATTATTTATTTGGGCCAGATCTCACTCTGTAGTCCAGGCTACTCCCGAGCTCCCTGTGTAGTCCAGGTTGGCTTCAGATTACGACAGTCCTCCTGGCTCAGCCTCCCGAGTCTCTCCTATTTCTTATGTGACACTGACTTTTTGAGACCAGGCCCCTGACCTGGAGAAAGGCTCACTTCGAGGATATTTCTCGTTGTTTCCTATTCAGTTTTCTCTCTTGCATTTTCTATAAATTGGCCAGAAGTTTGGAGGTTATTATTTCTTTTAAGTATTTTTGGGATGATATGGTAGAGAAGATTAATAAATAGTTAATGTTGTCAGCTACTTATTTATTGATTTTTGAGACAGCCTCACTGTATAACCCAGGCTGCCTCAAACTTGGGAAGCTCCTGCCTCAGCCTCCCTCCTAGATGCTGGGATTACAGGCACGTGCCTCCTCCCTCCTTAGTTCATCCTTATTTTAGAAGACTTAACCTGAACAGGTCCCATTTTTCTCTCCCCTGCTTTCTGTCTCTTCTCTGGGGTTGGGTGGCCGTGAGTGTGTAGGCCCACCCAGTAGGGCAGTTTTGCTCAGTACGGCTGCTGTTGGGTGTACTTCTCTGTGTTGCCCGCCAGCCTTTGAGCTACCAACAATAAGGATGATGTTGCCTTCTCCACAATTTCTTGATGCCTAATAGAATGCAGTGTTATCAATAGTTAATTTATTTCCATCTAACTTTGTCCTTGCACTCCTTCTCCTTTTCCCCCTTCATTTTCTTCTTTTCATCCTTTTTACTGGAAATGGAACCCAGAACCTTAATGCTGAGCTACATTTCTAGCCCTTTAAAAATCACCTTTCATTTATTTATTTTTTTGAGACAAATGTCTCACTAAATTGTAAAATTGCCCCGCTGGGCTTGAATTTGCCATCTGCCTGTTTCAGCCCCCCAGAGATCTGGGTTACACGTGTGCACATCGTGCCTGGCTAACATTTTCTTATTGGGGTGGGGGAAGGAATTTTGTGAGTCCACAACTGAGCTGCATCCGTATGACAGGTGAGTGGACATCTTCTTAGTGACCGGATGGGCTCGTCTCTTTCGTTCCTGCTGTAGACTCTTCTGTCACATCTAGTCCCCCTATATTCCCAAGGAAAGTAAGAAGAGAGGTCCGCATGTCAGTGACTCTGTCTTTCTGTTTTATTTTTGGATTTCCTTTCTAGGATTTCAGCTGTATCTTCTTTGAACGTAATTTCCCACTACCTGCACCATTTTTTTTTTGGGGGGGGGGTCTGGTAAGTGCTCTGCCATCTGAACACCCCTGAGAGCACACCAACTCCATTTCACTTTTGCAGAACTCCTTGCTGTGGTTAGACAAGGTCCTTTCCTGCACAGACATTCCGATTTGCTCTGTGGCCTTCGTATGTTTGCAAGTATATTTTTCTGTTTGCCCTGCGACTGACTTTGCCTAAACTTTGCTATAAATGGCATAGTTACTGAATTGTCTTGGCTCTATGCCAAATGCCGGAAATAATTTTGGAGTATAAAAATGAAGCTTTCATACCAAAATATTTATTTTAGGAGCCCTTGATAGCCACATATGCATATGAGTCATTTTCATAATGAATTAGTTCCTTCCTTCAATGGTAAGGATAAACCTTCATTAATGTGTAATTGGTTGAAATGAAAATGATTCCAGTCAGAGTCCATCATGATTGCTTTAGGGAAAGACACAGTGGAATGCGAGCTTCAATCACCCTTGAAGAAAACAGTGTTATTCTGAACATGTACTTGATACATAGGAAAGGCAGCTCAGCATTCACTTTTGAGAGTCATGTACTCCGTGGGAGGGCAAGGCTCACCTTGTCTTGGTTGCTGGGCGCAGGTAAGGCAATGGTCATGAGTTTAGAGAGTTCTGACTTCGGGGTGTTCTCATTCTGGCAAACCTGCGGATTCTTATGAGCCCCAGGAAGCCCTGATTTCAAACCCCTGGCCTTGTAGGTAAGATACTTGCCCTGTGGACAGCCAAGACATCAGAAATGATATTTTGGGTAAGGGAAGAAGGCCAGGGGACAGGGCAGGGGTCTTCTGTTGCATTCTACCTACTCTAAAAATAGTTTTGTTTTCTAGTCCAGTTTATTAGATGACTGGCAAGGATAATATCAATTATAATTCAAGAGATGAGAGGCTCTCAATCACCTATTTGCAAAATATTTGCTATTGAGCCCTTGAACTTTGCTGAAGAACTAGATGAAAAATGTCCCCGGTTTCCAAGTTAGCCCTAGCATCATGTGGTTTGAGAATCAAAACTAAAATTGTTTTTAGGTCATTAGAGGAGGCAAAGCTTTCCACCCAGAAGACATTCTGTCACTCCACACCAGGGAGCCAGTGCTAGGGCTGGCAGCTCTTTCTCTTGGAAAGCACAGGAGGGTATACTTTCAAAGTTTTGTCTGTTTGGGACCTTTATGAATTAAGAATGACCTTATTTTGGATTACTAATTAAAAACAAAACAAAACAAAAAGACAAAACCAAAACAAATTAGAGTGTTTCTGTGGTGTATGGCTGAGCAGTAGAACGCTTACCTCGTCTGCTAGATGCCCTGGGTCCATCCCCAGCAAGACTAAAACAAAACAAGATTGTTTCAGGGTCAGGACGACCTCCAGTTTCTAGGCAGGACTTTTCGGAAGACTACATGCCTCGCGCCGATAGAGGATGCTCAGGGCTGTGGAGCAGGAGGTACCGGCGCCCGCGGAGTTTGCTGGAGGGAGAGATGGTGTCTGCTGTGATCTTGTAGAATTTGATATTTCAGTTTCCTCAAGTATGCTGGGTAATTTCAATCCATATGACTTCATATGAGTGATGCTTCAGTTACCTGGCTGCAAAATATAAAAAAGAAAATGGCTCCTGCTTTCAAGGGCTTAGTGGCTTCCGAAGAGCAGAGTGAGCGTGTAGCCTGTGATAAAATCTAGAAGAACAGTGTCCAAAAAAAAAAAAAAAAAAAAAAAAAAAAAAAAAAAAAAAAAAAAAAAAAAAAAAAAAAAAAAAAAAAAAAAGGCTGAGCTTGTCCAGTTCTCGTAGCTGAGTCTGTGCCGTGGCGAAGGGTGGTGAACGGGTTTCGGTGAAGCCACGTCCTCCGTGTTTTCAGCATGACTGCTGTCGCTGCGTGGTTTGTGTTCACCTAACCCGGATCGGTCTCTGTCTAGTTACCGTCTTCGGGGTGCTCCTCGTTAGGTCCGCTTTCCGCCCCGTCACTTCAGGTTTAATTCTACACAGTTCCTGGTCACCTGCCCATTTGATCTTGCTCTCCAGATGCCAGCCAGGAGCAGGTCCCACGGGGCAGCGGGAGGAGCACAACGGGGCTCAGGCGTTTTCGCCCCTGGGAAGTGCTGAGCCTGCCAGTGGTGAGAAGAGGTGGGGGCGGCTCCCTGCTGGTGCAGGGTGTGACCAGGCCGCCCCCACCAGGGAACACAGGGACTTCCCTGCCGCTCATGCGCTCATGCGCCGCACCTGCTTGCAGCCCCGCATGCTTTCAGGTTCCTTTCCGGGTTGCTTCTTCCCGTACTGCGTGCGATTGTATGTTCGTGTCAGCGTTGTCATTTAGGGCCCACGGTGGATCTGACCCAACCTTGTGGCTCTTCTGGGTTTATTACTGGCAGACAGCTGCTTGCCCTGAGCATTTCCAGCTGGGGCTGAGGCCGCGTTTGCACTTTTCACTCGCACCTGCCTTTTGGCTTTAAATGTATTTTAGACTTTTGCCTTTAATTGTGGACTCAGAGAGGAAGATGGGTCCTAGCTAGGACTCAGTGTGAGTTCCTGTGCCATCGTTCCACATTTCTGGAACGTTTGCACCTGACAGGCGTAGACTGAAGGAAACAGAAAGAACAGGAAAGGCCCCAGGCACTTAACAGTTGGCTCAGACACTGAATTTTGCTGGCGGCGTCTGGTATAGAGTGCAGTGGGCCATGCGTCGTCCAAAGCACGGCCCACTGTTTTCTCACTGGCTGTTCTGTGTAGCAAAGGGATGTTGAAGGTAAGAAAGTAATGAGGATGGCAGGTGTACCTTAACATAGCGTATTAATCATGATTATAATGAAAGGTTAAAAGCTTTTAAAATTATAATGTCAAAAAGGCTTTCTAAAAAGAGTAACCGGTTTTGAGACTTGAAAAAGAGGATGTCGTTGAGGCCATCGCCTCTTAGTGTCACGGGAAAGGAGAAGGAGCAGAGGATTGGCTGGTTACGGTGCTAGCGGGTGGCGACATGGTCAGAAATGGTTCCCTGTCTAAGAACAGAGCTCAACTGCTTGTCCCTGCCGTTTCGAGAGAGTGTTGCGCTGTTGAGTTTTGAACTTCGCGTGCAGTGCTGAAGGCACACTGTGATCCTAGTGAACTGCCAGGGTATCTGGTCCTATGGCCCTGAGCCTTCTGTACTTCCTTGAGGTGTGATAATGACTGTACATCCAACGTCTTTACTTCTTCCAGAGATTTAAAAAACAAAAATCAAGGATCTTGTGGTAGTTGTCATGTGTTTCAGTCTTTCTGATGAAAGACCCTTGACGTCGCTGTGAATAGCAAGTTGGAAAAAATCAAGCATTTTTTAAAACTTGAATTTTGAATTTATATATATATATATATATATATATATATATATATATATAAATGGAATAGAGATCTTGGACAGCGATGTCCTTGTTAGGATGTAAAAGAATGTCAGCAAATTCTCACCCGAAGTTGCATTCAGATGGGCCCTGGAAAGCATGAAAAGACAAAGGGAGTGATTTTGAGGAAGTGTCTGCTGGAGGCTGTGGGAAATCCCATCGTTGGGGAAGCAGCTGGTGACTGGATCTGAGTCTTGCAGATGGGGTAGCAGAAGCTGGTAGACGCTGCTGGGTCTGTTCTGGTTGACGGTTCGTTTTGCATGTCAACTGCTAAATTCAGGGGAGGAAGGGGAACATCTTCATGGCCCTGGACAGGGTCTTGCTAATTTGCCCACGCTTGGCTCATCCTCCTGCCTCAGCCTCCCAAGTAGCTGGGGTTAAAGGTATGCAACATCCTCCCTTGCTATTGAAAGATTTGGTAGCATTTACTTGTAACCCCCAAATTTATACTTTGAGGGGTTTGTGATCATTGGTGGACATGTATGAAACAACAAAAAATTTGAGTAGTTCTGGAAGCGTGTGCCTGGCTGAGGTTTAACTAGGTGGTCCTTTGCTGTTTTCTAATTTTGTGAATTGGTATCTCACTGCAGTCCATTTAGTGCCCGTTTTTGCATTTTTATACTTATAAGTGATTCGTTGTTTAAAATGGCCCCCAGAGGTCCTATACTGTCTGATGTCCCTAATGGCAAGAATGCTGGAATGTGTCTTTTGGAAAAAAATGTGTTAGTTAGAAAGATATCTTTAAGCATGAAAGATACTGCCACTGGGCTGGGCTGGGCCATTGCTCAGTGGTTAAAAGCACTTGCCTAGCAAGTGCAAGGCCCTGGGTTCAATTCCCCAGCATCACATAAGCCTGGTATGATGACTCACACCTGTAGTCCTAGCACCTGAGAGAGGCTGAGGCAAGAGAACTGCCTGGAATTGAGGCCACCCTGGGATATGTAGTGAATTTAGGACTAGCCTGGACTACAGAGTGAGACCTTGTCTTAAAAAAAAAAGACATATACTGCTACTGACTAAAAATCCAGTGCTAATGAACCAACAACATATCAAAAAACGTTATTTCTGAAAACAGAAAATAGCCAGGCTGGGTGGCACAGGCTTATAATCCCAGCATTCTGTGAGGCTGATGCTGAGGATAAATTTAAGCCTAGCCCAGGCAAGTTAGTGACTTAGGGATACTCCGTGAATAAATAAGTAAGTAAACAATCTGGTCTGGTGGTACAGGTCCATAATCCCAGCACTGTAGAGGGCTGAGAGCAGGAGGATTACAAATGCAAGCCCAGCCCAGGCAATTTGGCACTTTAGTACAGTTCAACAAGACCCTGTCTGAATCAAAACTAGAGTTGGGCTGGGAATGCAGATTATTGTGAAGGCCCTGGATTGGGTTCTCAGTAATGACACAAAAATTAAAGCTAAAAATGGACTGGGGATGGAACTCACTGTAAAGGCCTGGGCCCATCCCCAGTACCCCAACCAAGAAACAAGAAGCAAGCAAACACATCCACATGTCAGAGTCACGTGTTGACCAATTGATGAAAGTGTTTTGACCAGTGACTTGTAGAAACTTGACCCTGGATTTCTCCTGGGAGCAAAGATTTGGTAATGGCGGTGTTCATGATGATTTATAGAACAGAACTACTGTCATGAAGAGTAAGGTTCACTGCATGGAGAAATTGTTCTTTCATTCTAGCCGATTCATCCCAAATTTCTAAGCATAGTCTGCTCGTCAAGTTTCTTCAAATGATTTTATAGTTAGTATGTAACTTGTAATGTGGATATATGTTAGTATATTGGCCTAGAATCATAAATTTACTAAGAAGACAAAAGCGCTTAAAGTTCAGTTTCTGATGCACTTTGAGTATAAATCAATGTATTATGTACTTTTTCCTTCAGAAGTTCCAGAAACACCATTGTTTCTTTACATGATAAAAAGGCTTCTTTTGAGCCTTGCTGGAACAATTTCCTCTTGCAGCTGGGGTGCCCCTGCTTGTGTGGTTGGTATAAAAATAGGCATGCGACACAGGAACCTGGTGTCTGGGTCAAGGAGACGCTTGCAGATTTATAGAAATGTTTGCATTTCAGTGGACTTTATTCCATAGGTACAAGAAAAAAAAAAATCCAGTTTCAGGATGACATTCTAAAAAGCCATCTAAATTCAAAAAATTCAAAGGAAAAGTTGTTTACCTTTGTCTTCATGCAACTGTTTCTTTTGTAGGTCACTAGAGTAAAAGAAAAGGCAAAGCAAAGCAAACAGGAAAGGAAAAGACAGGACAGACACAACCGCAGTGTTGGGCTTTAGGAAATGGTACTGTGAAGCAGTTTGGTTAGGCAGTGAATCAGGGCGTCAGAGCTTCGGGGAAGGGCCTTCTCTAGGGGTGGTGCAGCTGTTTCGTGCCCTGGGCTTCATCTCAGAGCCCCTAACAAGTTGTTCTCAAGCCAGGCCCGTGACACAGACGTGCTGTCATCACAGCACTCTGGAGGCTGAGGTGGGAAGTCTCCAACTTTGTGCCTGGCTTGGGGAACTTAGTGAGACCCCGTCTCAAAATGGGAATATAAAAATGTGCTAAGAATGTAGCCTAGTGTGAAGGTCCTGGGCTCAATCCCCAGTGTAACAAAAATAAATAAATAAATGAATAAAATAAAAACTAAAAAATGCAAACGAATTGTTCTCTGTGAGCCAAGAGCAACACCATAGTATGTACAAACTTAAATACTGATATGTATATTCTACCTAAATATTCAGGTAAAAATGGCCTTCTCGACCTGTTTTTCACTGAATAGGTCACTAGTGTTAAACATATTTACACTGTTGTGAAACCAGTTACCAGAACTTTTTATGCAAACCTAGGACCCTGCACCCACTGAACAACAGTTTTCTGTTTCCCCCTTACCTTGGTCACTGGCACCCACCGTTCTGTTTTCTGTTGCTGTGAATTTCACTATTCTAGGTGCCTAATGTTAGTGCACGTGTAGAATATTCATCTTTGTGTGGCTGGCTTATTTAATTTAGTGTATTGTCCGTATTGTCCTCAAGTCTCATCCGTGTTGTAGCATGGCTTAGGATTTCCATCCCTTTTAAAGTAAAAATGACACTCTTTTATATCCGTACCATGCTTTATCTATTCATTCGTCTGTGGGTGAACTCTAGGCTGCTTTCGTCTTCTGGCATGCTGCTATGAACAGGGGTTTTGCAAGTGTCTCTCTGAGATCCTCCCTTCAATTCTTTATATGGACCTAGAAGTGGCGTGTTGGATCATGCGGTAATTCCATTTTTAACATTTTGAGGAACTGCCATAGCAGCTTCGTGATTTTGTCGCCTCCCCTCCAGTTCCTGCACATTCTTGGTAACAATTGTTATTTTCTATTTTTGATAGTGATCTGATGTTCTCAATTAAATAGCATTGTTGAGGAAATTATTACACTGTTGCAAAAAAATATTTTGGCTGTCTGTGGTAGTTTTACTTAGGGAAATGCTTTATATTGCGTGTTTCTCACCCCATGACAACGTAGGTTAAAAGGAAGTCAGAAAAAACCAGCCCACCTTACATGACCTTAGAACTGTGCTGATAGTCTAGTTGGTACTTCATTTTTGTTAAGTGAATAAATTAGTGACTGCGAAGATAATATTACTTGTTATGGAGGTACATCAGAGGATTGTCAAAGGTGTAAATGTATCAACCCTCCTTTTTGTTGTCTCTAAATATTTGTTTTTCATATATAAAAGTATACAGTAGATTAGGCAGATATTTAAGGTGGTGACTATGTTAATCCTTTCAAGAAAATGATGCTGTTCCATTTCCACATGCTCGGCAGTGGCTGTGTTATGTGGTCTCTCTGTGGTCTTCCAGGAGCTCCCTGTATACTTGCAATATGCACGATTTACTGAGCTAGCTGGACTTTTTAACATAGAAATGTTAAGATTAACATTTTTATTCTAATAAAGTCTTTATAGGTTGAGGACTTCCTGTCTCTCAAAACTCTGTATTATTTGTGCCTTTCAGACACCTGCTCTGGAACTTGTTCAGGTGTTTGCAATAGTTTTCTCTGATAGTTGCATCACATCAAGAATAACAGTGTTCCGGTTAAGCATGTGAACTGTCCTTCAAAGGGAAGGCTTATTTTTATTCATTTTTGTTTGCTTTTCCCTGGGTCATTGGTCTTCATTGTATTTATCTAAAAATTCAATTTATTATTAAGCCCAAGACAGTGTTTTCTGAGCTTTCTAAAACATGACCCCAGTTTGAAGTACATTTCACATGCTGACTAGTACACTATAAACATAAAGCCTTTGTTGCGAGTTGCAGGTATCTACAGTTACTGCTAAGATTATGTTTAAATTCCATTAAATTTGCATAAAGTGCTGGATTACTGAATTGATTCATGATCCACAGAATATTTCATCATGCATTTTGATAAACACGGAACACTGGCATCATAGAACTTTGCTATTCATAGGACCAGGTTCCTTTCAGGAGGCAAGCTTCCCTGTGTCCTCACCAGGGTCACCTGGTGGTGGCATAGACACAATCTAGGCTTGCTTCCTGGCACAGTACTTCTGCCTAACTCTTGGTACTTAACTATTGAGACCAAGCTTTTAGCTCTGTTCTGTTTTTATTGATGGGAGCCAGTTGACAATCCTTAAAGTTAATAGTTGGGTTTGTACTGTGCATGGTTTTATGTTTACATCTCCCGTCTTGCAACACTGTCATGTAATCACAGGCTGTCCATCCAGCTGGGCTTTAATGATGGCAGCACCAGATGTAGACTTAAAAAATCAGAATCATAATAAACCACTTAACCTCATTCTCTAAGCCTCAAAAGTACAGGGAAGATTGAAAGTAACTGTATGTAGCTGACCCAGTGCCAGTCAAATCCAGTGAAGCCTTTGGGAATGATGTAGCTATGCCATACAACAGAAATGAAAGTGAGTCCCTTGGGTAGTTCATGCATTTATTTGCTATATCATCATTACCACCCTGGCCACACAACACTTAATTCACTCAGGGTGAAGTACACAGCTTTGGGCTTTGTACACATCCTTTGCAGTTTGCCATCCTGCAGGTACTTCACTTATTGAAGACTTTTGTCTTTCCATGAGATTGGAAGACACCGAAATACCCATCAACAGACCAATGGATACATAAATTGTGGTATATGTACACAATGGAGTAGTACTCATCTATAAAGACAGATAGTTTGGGGGCTTTTGTAGGTAAATAGATGCAACTTGAGGCCATCATGCGCAGCGAAGTGAGTCAGACACAGAAGGTTAAATGTGGGATGGTTTCTCTAACGTGAGAAACCCAGATTGCAGTCATTTCATAAAACTAAAGGGGAAGAGCAGGAGCGAGGCGGGGAGGAGAGGGTATGGGAGCACCAAGAAAGGGAGAGGGGAAAAGTTTGCAACTCAGATGTGATTGATATATATATATATATATATGCACAAAACACAGAAATTCAATGTAAACATTATGTATTGCATAGGTCCTTATTAATAGAACAGGAAAAATGATTTTTCTTTAATCTGTAGGGGTTTATAAGTGTGGACCAAGCTGATAACTTTATGTAAAACTCCGAGCACAATGGTGGGCCTTTGTAAAATGTTCACACTGATATTATTTTTCATCAAAGGGTACTGATGAAACGGAGAAGTGGTGATAGAGAATATCCTTTGTTCTGCCTACCCGCACAGTCTTACCTGGACGTCAGGTTTAAGCTAGGCACGATCACAGGTATTAATAGCCATTGTTCAGCATTTCTTTAACCATTCAATCATTTGGTCCACTTAAATAAATTCATTTCTTGCTGAATAAATGGCTACATTCTGTGGCTTCATTTTGTAATGATTTTGTACTTCTTGCCATCTCTCTGACTCAAGAAGAAAGCTCCTCCTTCATTGGATGCGAGGACAGTCCCCGACCGTTCTTTTTGGCATGTCCCATGTTTGGAGCTAGGGTGTGTCGGATCACGAGGGATAACAAAGCCACACTCTGCGTCTCTGAGGTACTGGGAGTGAGTCCAGTTCCTCCTCCTGACCCTGACTCAGGTCTTCCTGAGGACTTCCGTCAACACTAGCCCCACTCTCTACCAGCTACCCTCCTTACTTAATCCAGTCAGATTTCCAGGGTTTATGTTTCCAAGGCTGGTGTTGCAGAAGTGTTCTGTGTATATTCAGAAAAGAGTTTAGGGAGAATTCTTATGGTGTCACTAAAGCAAGCAATTAAGTGGGAAATGGTGACGCTGACACTGAATGCCATTTTTGTTTGTTTGTTTGAGACAGGGTCTTCCTTTGTAATCCAGGCTGGTCCTGAACTCACTATGGAGCCCCGTCTGGGCTTAGACTCACAGAAATCTTTCTGCCTCTGCCTTCCAAGTGCTGGGATTATTGGCATGTACCAATGTGCCCAGTTTATGTGGTGCTGGGGAATTGGACTCGGGGTCTGGCACTCACTAAGCAAGCTCTCAAACTTCTGTGCTATTCCTGTAGCCCGATATGATGTCTGCCATAGCTGAGTCAAATGTATTATCAATTGAAAAATTTGTAGGTTTTAACTATACAGTATGAAAACACTGCTTACACTACTTAAGCTTTTTAATTGGGCACTGAGAAAAAAGTTATACTTTATAGACCCCAGCGCCTCTTTGGTATTACTTTAGTGACCCACAGGCTTTTGTTGTTGTTGTTGTAAAACCATTTGCTCTTGCTACTTTGAACGTTTAAGAAAAATCAGCTTGTTGATTCCTTGCCATCCACCAGTTACTGTTTTGTTTTGCCAAAATTTGTTTTTCTCTCTGGACCATGGAATATCTTAGAAGAATATTGAAAGATCAGTGTTGTATGATTGCAAGGTCTAGCAAATTAAAATACAGGACATTCGTTTATGTCTTTATTTCTGATATAAACTGATTTTTTTCATATGACACATGTAATGTTTGGGAAATATTTGTACTAAGAAAAAATTACAGATTTTTAAAAACTTATAATGGTGTTACGTATGGATACACTCACTTTAAGTTAGAAATACTTCTGAATCTGAAATGCATTTGATAATTGTTATGGTTTAGATCCGCAGTGTCGCCCCAAAGCCTCATGTATTTGGATGTAGTGGGGTACCTGTGGAACTGTGTGCTGTTAGAAGGTAGGGCCTGGCTGGAAGGGGGGATGCCTGGGGTTTGACCTGGAGGGATTGTGTCAGCTTGTTGAGAGTGGGAGGTGTCTGGGCGGAACTTTCAGGTGTTTGTTATTGGCTTGTGGGCCGGGAAGTGAGGGAAGGCACCTACCCTGGAGGTGACAGGCCCAGCTGAGTGCTTGAACTAAGTAAAGGAAGGAAGAAGAAACATTGTTAACAGCTTTTCCCACAAGGCTTTTCTGACCTTCCCCTCTGTATCAGGATATCTGCTTGCTCCTCATTCTTTCTGTCTGCCATGTGGAGAAGGGCTTTTCTCCCACTAGACCTCTGCCATGTGCTTCCACTATTGTTGGCCACCATGATCTGGCTGGATGAGACCTTCTGAAACTGTGACCTAACATAAATCTTCCCACCCTTAAGTTGTGAATGTTGGTATTCTGACTCAGCAGCAAGTAACTATGACAATAGCCTACCCAACATCATAGCCTAGCCTAGCCTAGCCTATCTTATAATGTGCTTAGAACACTTATGTTGGCCGCGATTGTGCAAAATCATCTCACTCAAAGTGTATTTTGTAACAATAAAGTGTTAAATATCTCATGCAATTTGTTGAACAGTATTATGAAAGTGAAAAACAGAATGGTAATATGGATATACTTTTTATCATCATGAAGTAGAGGGATTGTGCTTCAACCAACATTAAGTTCAGGGACTGATCTGTTCGTTACTTACATGAAATTCAAATGTAATCAGCATCTTGTATTTTATTGGGCAACCCCAACTAAGGTGGAGGTGGCAGGAAGGACCCTGTGTGTAGCCAGAAGAGAGGTCTAGTGAGTCATCTGGGTTTTGTGGCAGGGTGGCCTTAGTCTTTGTATATCCAGTCCTATAACTTCTCCCTGTAACTTCTCCTTGTAGTTACTCAGGATGGGATGACAGTGATTGCCTGAGGCAACCGGATAGCTTAATTCTGAAGGAGCTCATTGGACCAGTCTCCTGGAAAAGTTTACTCAACGGTCCTGTTACTTTAATTCCCAGGTGTCTGCCCTTACTCCCATGATACTGAGTGAGCATGGAGTTGTAGCTGGAGTGGAAGTTGGGTCTCTGATCTTGTTCTCCCTTTGGCCTCTGGCTTTCTACAAGGCTTACCATTTCTTTTCTTTTTCCATTATTTGAGGAATAAGATACATGGGGGAAAAAACTGGCAGGAATTTATGAAGTGCTTTCATGAGTTTACCGCATACGTAATTCTCTATTATTTATGTGTTCATTGCACTATCCACTGTTTTCAGTCCTTATTCCAAGGAGCAGACAATGAACGGACCATCTTCAAATTAGTATCACATGCTGTCTTTTATTCTCCATGTTTCGATGAGGAAAAGTAGCATGCCAGAGGATACTCTTAAGCCACGTTCAATATCAGTGGAGGTATAGTGAGGAAAAACTCAGATAGATGAGACGACTTGGGCTGAGTGACAGATGATTATGTCATAGTGCTCCTTCCTCGAGAAATAGACCTGGGTGGAGAGGAAACCCAGGAACATCTGCTTTCTTAGCATACAGCAGCGCTGAAAGTTATATTGAAATAATCTCTGCCAGTTGTTTCCAAATCGTAACAATTCTGAGCTTAAACATGTTTTCTCTAAGGAAAGTTGGATTGACATGAAGTCACACATGTCTGGAATTATCTCCGAGTCCTTTATAAACAGACCGAGACTTGGAAGGGTGTACCTTAGGTTACAGAGTGTTTTCCTGGGCTGGGCTCCAAAGCTTCCTGACTCTTGAACAATAATGTGTTCTTTCCGTGCTACTTTACGTATTTATTTTACAGAAGCCTTGCGCCTCTTAGCTGTTCATACCCACTTTTCAAGCTTACTGTGGTCCGCAGGCGTAGGGGTTCAATGCTCGCAGAGCGTTTTCTGTTTAGAGCTTCCATTGTGTATATGTGCTGGGAATGAGGGGGCGTCTCATTTCTCTACTTCCCTTTCTTCTTCTTCAAGAAATAATCATAAGCATGTGTCTTCTGGTCATGTATTTATAAATATTTTCCTTGGGTGTTTTTAACTGGCATTTCTAAATTTCCTAATCCGGGGAGGCTGGGTGTTTCTTCATGACTAAATTCCTTAAGCAATGATCTGAGTAGTTTTGGCCTTCGGTTTCTACTTTCGCCCCTCCCATTTTTCTTTTACTTTCCTTTCATCTGAAAGGACTGTTTCTGGTTAGAAGGCCCTTGCTAATCTATAAGGTGTGATAATGGCTTGATCCAAAGTTGTAGATTTAATCCTGAATTCACATTTAAAATATAAGATGTCAGAACTGGATGGAATCTTGGGTGTGATCTGGTTCAGTACGTTCCCTCAAAGGAAACAGAGGTTCTTGTATCACAGAGGGAGCAAGACTTGTTTTGCCTGATCCCGGAATAGAGCTTTCCCAGGACTGCAGAGGAAAGGGGCTTAGGATAATTAAGATTATGTAGTGGAATGATATTTAATCAAAGACTGTAGCCTAATCTTGCCTATAAATAGCCTGAAAATATAATTTTAATTGAATGAAAATCTCAAATGTCAAGGGCTTTATGGGTAATACTAAAATATTCATCAATATACTAGACTGAATAAGGACACCCCCCCCCCCCCAAAGCTTTCCAGGTTATAATTTCTTTAAACTGTGCATACTTTATTTTACATGGCAAATTGGACTTTTTTTATTTTGAGACAGGGTCTTGCTCTGCAGTCCAGGCTGGTCCTGAACTCACTACGAAGCCCTGGCTGGCCTCAGAACTCACATCAGTTCTGCCTCAGCCTCCCGAGTATAGATTACATGTGTGAGCCATCACGCCCGCCTTTACATGGTGCTTGGGAATCAAACTCAGGGCCTTGAACTTGCTAGGCAAGTGCTTTCACTGCAGAGCTATTCCTCCAGCCTGGCAAATAGGACTTTGCAGATGTCATGTAGGCCAGAAACATGTTCATATAGGTTCTTACAGAAGATAGGTAGGAGGTCAGTCAGGAAATGATGCACAGCAATGGATGGAGGCTGGGACTGGAGTAACATAGTGTCACAAAGCAGGTGATGTGGCCGCGCCTAGAGGCAGAAGGAAGGAAGACAGAAAGGAAAAAAGGAAGGAAGGAAGGAAGAACAAGAAGGAAGGAAGAAAAGAAAGAAGGACTATTTCTCCTAAAGGGGTGCGATGTGGGTAAGGCTTTGGTTTTGTTTAAATAAGATGCGGAATTTTCAGATTGTAAATTTGTGTTGTGTTGCTTAAGCCACCGAGCTTGTGGTTGTTACTGCATCAATAGGAACTAATACAGTAGGCATGGGATATTTGAGTTTCCTTTGTTTCCCTTGGCCCACCAGTGCCTCAGAAATTTGAAAAAAAAAAGGCATACATGGGATGAACACATTTTTATTTCTATCTATTCTTGAGAGATAAAAAAGACCCCTCACCATACATAGCACAGCAACACACACACCCATGCACCCATAATCCTCCACACCCTCACACCTGTACTCCCCCCCCCCCCACACCCTCAGCCACACCTGTGCTTAAGAAGAATGGTTGAGCAATATTTGTGTATCTCCAGTACACAAATACTACCCTAGGCTTGAAATCTAAGGAAAATTCTTATCTAAGGAAGAGACAACCATTAGCTTCTTGGAGTTGAGACCAGAATTTTGTTTGTTTACGGTACTAGGGTGAGACATTTTCTGCTAGAAATAATCAATGTTCTACCCTGCTCCTTTTACATCTTTCACTTTCCATGTGTACGTTTAAAATTATATGTAGGGCAGGCATGGTGGCACACACCTGCACTCCCAGCACTGTGAGCTGAAGCAGGGGGATGATTAATACATTTGAGCCTAGATTGGCCAATTTAATGACCTATTGAGACCTTGTCTCTAAATAAAACAGATAAGTAAATTAAGACTGGATAGGTAGATCAGTGCAAAGGCCCTGAGTTCCATGTACAGTGTTTCAAAATGGATAATATATTTGGCATTTTAAACACTTTCAGTGACTGCATTTAAAGCATAATATAAAATCTCAGGCCCTCAGATAGCTTAGACAAGTGACATTTATTGTCTTCTAACCAGATGAGCAACTTCCGTGCACGTGCGGGGTAGAGTGGGGAAGTGTGGAGACAGAGGCGCAGGCCCCTTAGGCAGGCAGAGTCTGCAGCTGAGGAGCCTCTGCTGTACTCGGTGGGTCTGTTTGTCTCAACACAGGTGTGATTGGATTTTGTCACTGAAGCAGGACCAGGACAGGGAAGGCTGTGGAAGCAGGGGTGCCTGGCTTCCTTTACCACGAGGTAGCAGCGTGGAATTTGAAGAGGGTCTGTTAACTCACCTTCTCATCCAGGCAGGCGGCTGGGAGTTGGTGGTGGACCCGCCACGTCCCCTGGTGTGGCCAAGAAGATAGGGATTTTTAAAGGACAGGCTCATAGGTCACAATTATCTTTCCAAAATCGACTCTTTGAGCCTAGTCAAGGAGCAGACGACAAAAGCAGAGGGGTTTCCACGTCTCTCCTGGAAGATGGCACTCTCGCCATCAGAATTGATTTACCTTGGAGTTCCGGAGAGGCCTGTGCGCTGCATGTCAGTTGCTGAGTGTGGTTTCCTCTGACAGCGCCTTGTGTCATTTGAGGGCAGCTGTTTCAGCTCAGCGTGAGGAAAAGACCGTAAGACAGAACTGGGGTAATTTCTTGACAAGAGAGGTCAGTGTTTTCATAATGTGCTGTGCAGTCCTTTCATAACAAGTATTTGCTGAATGTGCCTTTCTTATCCTCTGTTCTGCAGGAAGTAAACCCAGTTATCTCCTTCAGTGTGTAGCAGGAGGCGTTGCCTAGGCCTCCGCCTTCCTCTCCCTCTTTTCTCCTCCCCCTTTTCTAAGGAGGTTAGGTGGAATTGCAAATTGCCACTTGCAAATTTGAATGACTTTTGTCAGTCTGTTGCTAAAATGTGAACTTTCTAGCTTGGGGTGCTTTGTATAGAATACAATGGATTTTTTAAAGACATATCTTTTCTGTGTATTGTCAACGAGCTTTGTAAGTTATTTTGTAGAATATTTTTTCTAGAAGTCACTATGAACCACGAACCGTATACATCGCTCTTTATAGCAACATTGGCTGAAAACCATTTAATCATCTTTGCAGAACTTGCTGTTTTCCCCTCACTGCTCATTTCGTGAAGGGAATTTGTGGCATTTAACTGTGTGATCTTTTGTGTGTGTAACTCACTTTTCTTCTCCCAGCCATTTTGTTAGTGTCCACAAAGCCTCACTGACTCCATAGCAATTTATTTTCCATGCTGTTACCCATCACCACGCTTTTCAGTGAGGCTGGCACTTCTGCACAGCGTGGGGGTGGGCGCTGTCCTGTCTGCTGTGGTCATTGTCTTTGCCCCATGTGCCTCAGTTGGGCAGGAGGCATGAAGCTCACGCGCCCTCTCCGTTTTAAAATGTTGGTGTGGGACAGGGTTCTAAGGTTGCTGCTTTGGACAAAGCATTATCTTTAGGGGGTGCCGGTTTTTCTGACCAGACCGGATGTGGATGTCCGTTTTCTCGGCTCGGTTACCCTGCGTATCCACTGCTGCCCACTGGCAGCGTCACTGAGGTGAAGGTGCCTTGGTGAAGCTGGCAACAAGGACGCAGGGGAACACGTCCATATGCTTTTGTAAGTATCAAGCTGTTGATCACTTTGTTTGAAGTTGAAACTTTCAGTGCGGACAATCCCATTGTTTTAGAATTTCTGAGTGAAATTAGGTCTTCGATTAACTGCTGAGATAGCTGATGATATCATTCATTTAATTAAAACTTACTGATCACCTGGGGATGAAGGTGCTAGGAAATGGGTTTACGTGGTGAACAAAACAGAATTGCTCTGTGTCATGGCGCTCACTGGCTGGAGGGTGACAGGCAATGCTCAGGTAATTTAAAAAAGTCTCTGTAACTAAAACAAACCATGACAAGTCCCCTGAGGGAGAAGCTAAGGACTAGGAAGCCTACGAGGGGAGGGGAACCATGCAGAGTCTGGGGGGAGTCTGGGTGACCCAGGATGTCTAAGCAGATCTGGAGAGTGAGTGGGGAGTAATCTAGAGGAGTTGGTCGAGCCCTGCCTTGTCACGCACAGCTGTGCAAGGGGTGGCGAAAAGTGCCCGCCCCTGGAAATCTCAAAAAGTCTCCCTGAGGAGAAAAGTTGGCTTGGCAGACAGAGCCGAGTGTCCGCAAGCTCCTGTCAGCTTGACCTTTTTCTCCTTTCTCCTCATTGCCAAGTAGACCTTCACTGTCTCCTCCATCGAAGTCAAAAAAAGAAAGAGGAGGAAGTCGAGTTCTCACTTACTAGAACTTGCTATAATCCCAATAAAGATTTACTCTAGAGAGAGCAGAAATGATCATTCGAGATGATCTCTCCCTTTGAACATTTGTAGGAGTTAATTTAAGCCCTGTATTTTAATACTGAGTTGTATGCTTTTTGCCAACTGTTTTATGTTTTTGGTAGATTTCGTAGTGTAGTACTGATTTACTTTGCCTCTTTTGGTTTTGCCTGTTTGGTTTTTTTGTTGTTGTTGTTACTGTTGTTTTTTGTTTTAATTCAGGAAAGGTAAGTCACTAAGGTTTTTTCTTTTGAGTTTGTAAAATTGTATGAATTTATACACTCACGTCTCCTCCAGAGAGAAAACCGTGTCTTTCCAGGTGGGTGTTCATCCGCCATGTCCTACATCTTTTGCTGTGCTGCAGGGCATTTACCTGACAGACATTCGCAAAGGTGACTGGAAATGCCTAAGGAGAAGTGACCCAGAGTGCAGTGGATCCTCGTAATGTGCACATTCAGGCAGTGACTGGAACTTTGAAATGTTATTTGGGAGGAAGTTTTACAACCTAAGTTAGAAGGCGTCCTAGACTTTTTTTTTTTTTTCCTCAGTTTACTACAGGGTACTTTAAAAAGTGTCATGACAAGATTCAAGTCCTAGTGGTCTGGGCCAGTTTTGCTCTTGAGAGGCAACGATACGGCTTTCGTAGAAGATGGATTCTCCTTCTCGAGGCCCCATGTGGGTCCCCCACTGGGTCTTATTGGGCAGCACTAATGTAGTCTAGTGAGGACTGGTTAGTCTCAGCTGCCCACATTGGAATGACCTTATTTTGGTGTGAGCTACTGCAGCTTCCAACCTTGGGCCCCTCTGGACTCAGAGAGGCTGGAGTGGGAGCCGTTTCTTCTGAATAACACTTGAGGTATCCAATCACCGTGGCAACCCGGCACCTTGGAGCTGAGCTGTTTCATCCTGGAGCTGACAGCCTCTTTTGACCAGAGCACACTTGAGATGTGGTAGTAGGGTTAAATAATTGAATTTTATGTTTAATCTTACATTTAACTTTAAAATTGATATTCAGACCAGTATTGGAGCCACTCTAGTATATGAATTTACCTTTTCAACTGCAGATTTTATGATCATGAAAATCCAATGAAAACTTACTGTCCAAATGGAAGGGTGCTACAAATATAAAATAGATGTTATATTTCAAAGACTTAGAAAGTAAACTAATTTTATAATACTGATTATATTTTTAAACTATACTATTTTAAATCTATTACAGTAAATAAATATATTAAAATAATTTTACTTTAAAATGTGGTGGTTAGAAAATTTAAAATCACGCAACAGCTTATATGAGATTTTTGTTATGGGGCAATGGAAGACACAGAGCACTGCTCACTGTGGTGGGCTCTGTGACTCTCAGTACTGAGGCGCAAGGCACACAGCCTCTCCCTACTGTAATGTCATTTTGTTAAGGAACATGACAAGTTTTGTCTTGAAGGGGCCCCACTTTTCCTTATAAAACAAAAGAGGCAGGCTGTTGAAAGGTGGGTACAATACTTAAAAGATGTAAGTGAAATTTTATAGTTACACAGTGTAATGGAATAGGTCAGGAAATGCCTTTTATTTCTACATTTTAAAAATATGTAAGTTGTCATATTTTACATATAGTTATGAAGATGTGAATATATTAAGAAACAATAATTATCAATAGTTAATTCTTATAGTTTTACAAGTGTGTAAGAGTCACATGCTGTGCCATCGCCCAGCTTTGGCATCTTGGGCTCCAGGTACATTCTGGGGAAGAGTTCACAGTCCAGTTTCAACTCCCTCTTGCCAGAGGTGGGCAGATGGGTGCTGGCTTGAAGCATCCCTTTGGCCGGAGGTCATGGCAGCTCAGAACTACTCCTTTCACTTTTGTATTGGCTGGGGAAAACAGATAGCTAGCATGCTAGTGTGGTTTATTTTGAGTGAGTTTATTTTTGTGTTTCCAAAGCAAGATCATAAAAAGAAGAAAATTTTATGCTCTTTATTAATGGTTTTCTAGATAAGCAGATGATCTCTAAAACATTTACAATATCATTTGAAGCTAAAGCTTATTCATATTTATTCATCTTTAAGGCTATAGATTTTGTGTATTTGGCCAATTAAGAACAGTAATTTAAAGAAGGTACTTAGTTCTTAAAGTATATTGAACTCATAGAATAAAGTGCTTAAGTAACTACTTCTGGCTCAGTCCCTATGTATATGGGTGCATCAGTGGATAATATATTTTGTTGAAATGCTGCAGAAACCTGTACTGTTTGAGATCACTGTGATTAAAAATTACCATGTCTTCAGTGTTCTTTTTTTTTTTAAATAAGATCCCTACAAATCTCTAAAATTTAAATGACTAAAACTCTACTTACAGTCTGTGCTCCTTGCTCACGAGCTTTGCTCAGGCCTTTTCTCCCATCCATGTCTTCAGGTGTGTGGTTTAAGACCCAAGCGCTAAAGTTCGATTGGCCAGAGCTGACGTTTTTGTTTATTTGTTTGTTTTTTAAAATTTGGAAATAGCATGGATTCTCCTTGTTTACACCCTCTCATACGCTGTTTCGCTAACTCCTTTTGCCAGGGGCTCCTAGACTGAGATCAGAGGTGTTAAGACGCATGTGCTGAACAATGACGCGTGAGAAGAACTGACTTATTGCATGTGACAGTGCAGTAGCAGGACGTTTTGTCCCCGGGAGAGACGGCAGTGACTCAGAAAATCCTGTCGGAGCTGTTGTGTGAAGCAGGAAACCGTTTCGGAATTGCCACTTAGGTCTCTGGACTACCCCATTCCCCAGCAGCACCTTTTGACAAATTCTGTTGTGAGAATGCTGTTGTTTTTACGGTTATTCTTTGTTTCTCGTACCTTCATGATTAACGAACTCTTTTTTTTTTTTTTTTTTTCTTGTCTCTGTGGTACTGGAGAGTGAATCCAGAGATCGTTAAGCTGCGTCCCCAGTCCTTTTCACTTTACTTTTTCGAAACAAGTTTTTGCTAAATTGCCAGAATGAGTTGGAACTTGTGATCCTCCTGCCTCAGCTTCTCACGTGGCTGGAACTGTAGGCTTCTTTTTAACATTCTTTTTTTTTTTTCGTTCTTTCATGACTAAGTGCCGTAAGATGCAAATTGTAGTAATATTTGCTTTTTAAAAACTCGGCTTTGAACCCTCTTCTCTTGTCTCATGGATACATTCAGTGTCGTGATGTATTTAGGCTTGCTTTTGTGCTGTCGTTTCCCAGGACCTAAAGAGACTATTTCATTTATTTATTTATTTACTTATTTATTTATTATGATACTGGAGACTGTTTTGAGGCAAGCTTTTGCGAAATCACTAAGTTGCTCAGGCTGGGCTTGAATTTACAGTCCTACTGCCTCAGCCTCCCAGAGTACCAAAACTACAGCTCTGTGCCATCCAGTCTAGCTGGACTTCATTCAATAAATGATTAAAAATTAAAATTAATATGTAATAATTATGTATATTTGTAGGGTGTAGTATGATCATTTGATCTACATATATAATTTACAATGACCGAGTTAGCATAATTAGCATTTCCATCTCTAAAAAGAATTTAAACACAAATTTTAGTAGTGATATTAGTTTTAATTTTAGTGGTATTTTTGTCCCCAAAGTTGGATATTTTTCAGTTGTATTTTCTTCAGGTGTTTCTGATACGTAGAGACGTGCTTGACTGTGGTGTTCTGTGTGTGTCATCTTACTGGTGAATTGGCATTACTGAGGGTTTGATGGAAAATTTTCCCGGGGGACTTTGTTCTTACCTTGTCCATTTTCTGCCTTCCCTTTCTCCGTCTCACTGCATAGAGTGACTCTAATGGCTATGACTAATCAGCAGTTTAGCTAGCTCCTCTACATTTTGCTTTTAGAGTAATTAAACATTGTTTCTTAGAAACATAAACATGGGCTTTAGAATTATGATAGAGTAAATGCATAGGATAGAGAAATTAGTGTCAAGAAAAGAAAAACATCCTAAAATGGGTTTGAGTTTTATGAAGAAAATGGCTTTATTCAGGCAGTTGGAACTGTGTGAGGCCCTGTGGCCTGTGTCAGTGATTTCTCTTTCTCAGATGAGTATACCTGGGCACAAGACCAACTTTTAAAGTAAAAGTTGAAAGTTAAGTGGCAAAAACTAGAAACGGTCTTTGTAAACTAGATTTTTATGTTATGGTGCCATTAAAAAAATATTTTCTTTGCTATCAAAACAGTTGAAACACAACTGTTTTCTGACAAATGGCTTGTCCTAACTCCAGCGCTGTGTAATGTAAGCCTGCCCTGTAGTCCTAGCGTGGTGAGATACCAGTACCTAGGGGCATGGGGACTGCAGTGTATCTCTCTTACTTAGTCACTTTCTGAAAGTGGAACTTAGAGCGTAAAGTCTTCAGTCAGTTATTTCCTGATTCTTCCCAAAGAGCTTTGAGTGGTATTGTGTGGACTAGCAGAGTAAGGCTTTGGGTGAGGCTCCAGGACAGCTCAAAGTGTCTCCTTGCTTAGTGTGTAAGAAATCCCAGGTTCAGTCCCCAGCTCTGCGCACATAAAAATACAGCCCTCCCCCTCCCCCATGAAAGGAAAAAAATACCTATTTGTAAAACATGCCCCAGAATAGTTCTCTGGTTTTTACATGAAGGTAGTGATCTAAAGTTCTTTTTCTGCGTGACTGGGAGGGGTCTGCCCCACAGTGCTCAGAAGCAGTATAACTAAGGCGGAGGTGTTAGGCTTCTAAGGAACCCTTCTGTGGTCCTGGGTGTCCCTGTGCAAAGCTATCTCTGATGGTTTACACTTGGAGGCTTTAGATGAAGATGGACAGGGAGCTAGCCCTTAATTTCAGCCAGAGGACTGTGTTGGATACGACCTTGGCTCAGGGCTTGGAGAACTTGGTTTTCATCCCGAAGCAGTTGCTGGCTAGCTTGCCGTGTGGGCAAGTCACTTCATTTGTCTCAGCCTTCCTTGTTCTAATTCTGAAATAAAGGTGTTGCCTAATTTGGGTGGACAACATTGTTATTGTGAGTTGGGGCCTGAGCATCAGAGGTCGGGGGTCACACTGGGTGTCCTGAGCTGCATGTTCCTATTTGCTTTCCCTGGAGGTGGAGGAAAGGTACCAGGTGGCCAGGGCCAGGGTCTTCCAGGCCAGTCGTAGCGTCAAGGCCACAATGGTTTGATCAGCTTCTTTGCCACATGAAAGGAATTTGGGTGCCATTGGTCTTTACCTAAACCCTCTTCTTGGATTACACACCTCTGAGGGAGTGGTAGGGTCAAAAAAGGAGAAGGGAAGAGTTTGTAATTTTGCCACGTTATGTATATGCACAAAATACTCAAGTTCATTGTAAGCTTTATGTATTGTACGTATACATATTAATAAAATGGGGAAAATGTTCTTAGACTTTACTTGCATTCTCCTTAGATTTTTCCAGCAGCTTCCTGTAGGACAATAAAGTCTCTCATTCAGGATAGGCCTGGGAACAGTTTTCTCATGATAGGATGTGGTTTCCTCATTTTGCTTTTGTTCATTTACTTGTTTATTCAACGAATATTTTTGAAGACGTCCCTACACCCATTTTATTTGAAACACAAATATTTCTCTTTCTGTAATGGCAAATAATGTTTAACATGAATTGTTGACTAATACAACAGTTTTAAATATGAAACAAATTATTTTTCAAAAAGCAAAAGAATAAAGGTTATATACAAAAGGGACCTGGAATCTACCAGCTGATTCCAAAAATGACATGAGTTTTTAAAATCTGTGGTGAAACCAGAACATTCCACCCCTCCTTTGGAGAAGGTCTGTCATACAGGATTTAGTCAGTTGAAGAGGGATTTATTGGTAGAGCTGTGAATCTTCTGAGCAACTGGTAATACTGGATGCTGAGCCAAGAATGTGAATAGGACATATGTTCTGTCTTTAGGAAACTTTATATCCTAAGAAGGGTGCCCCGTATGTTACATAGGCCATGAACATGTATGTTGATATGTATGAAATGATAGCTACTTTGATTTTAAGTGAAACTGGGTGTGTGAGAAAGTCACTGTTCTGTGTTATTGCTTTGAATTTTGCTGTGGTATTTTTTCCCTCAAAAAATTGTATATACAGAATTTTCTACATTTACAGAGTTTGTGTTTATTCATGATATGTTGAGAACATTGGACGTTACACTACAGTCTATATAATCCTCTTGTGATAGCTCTCATAGGCATTTACTTTAAGGCCTAACTAGAAAGAATTATGAACCATAGCTTCATTTGTACTCTGAGGAACCAGTGTTTATTTTTTTTTTTCTTACATCTGCGAATTTTCTACCTAGTCATGTTTTCCGTTTTAGTTTTGCTGATGAGAAAGCTCAGAGCTGAATTCTGTTATACTTGCTTGGAGCTTTACTGCTTCTGTATTTGTCCTTGAATTGTATTGTCCTCGTGTAGGTTGTCTTGTGAAAAAGAAGAAAATTTCTCTTAGGCAAACTTTCCCTTGGTTAAAGTACTACTCTAAGAACAATGTGCCACGGTTTACAGTATTTTTAGAAGAATATTGCCAGATTCTTGGGATCTCTCAACAAGGTTCATGTCTCAAATTCTTATTGAAAAGTTGTTTTTTGTTGTTGTTGTTGTTCTTACTTCTTGTAGTTTAAGAAGTTGGATTTGAAGGAGCCACCAAATACTTTCAGTAATTCTGTTGAGTGGTTTTTCATCAGCAGAGACTCAGAGTTGGAGCCCAGGTTTGTAGGGTTGAGGCAGAGAGATATGTCCACCTTCCCTTTGGAGTTGGCCGTGTCTGTGCTCATTTCTCAGGTTTATACAGGAAGACTCTTCAGAACCTACAGGAGTCATCCTTAGGGTAGTTTAATTACTAGAAATCTTGTACAGAGAACTTAGTGTTTGAATTCAGAGGAAAGGAGAATGAACATTTGGGAAAAGATGTTGGATTTGCATACTTTTTTCGGCTGTTTTTTTCTTTGGAATATGGAGTAAGTTGTCAGCTTTGTAGATTTCACATGTTCAGAAATCTGGCCAAAATAGACCCGTATGTTCAAACACTTTGTCAGTCCTACACCCATATATCTATTCCTTGTGTTATTGCCAGTAACATGTTTTTTTTTTTTGGGGGGGGGGATTGCATTTTACATTTTAACTCCTTTAATACTGGATTAACACATTTAAGGGAAGGAGTGAATTTAATTTCCTTTTGATTTAGAGCTCATTTGAATTGCAAATGGAGGTAATGTAATCAGAGTGTCTGTATTTGGCTACTAAAATATTTTGATCTAGGGGTGCATTTATGTTTCTAAATTTGACAAGTATGAAAAGGTAAAGAGTAAAGTCCCTCTCAGGTGTCTCCCCAACCACCCACTTTGCCCTTTACCAGACAACCAGTATTACTGATTTCTTACATACCCTTCCATATACCAACAAAACCAAAAGACATTATTTTCTGATTGTAAGGTCGAAGTGCCCTGCCCATTGTTTTAGTTAGTGTTCAGTTATTTATTGAGAAAAAATGAAATGTACAGCATAAAAATCGTATCTGCAATATTTTCCATTAGAAACAAGTGTAGAGCTTAAGGGAGATTGAGGTTTAATCAGTGGAAAAAAAAAAACAAAACAAAAAACCTTTGTTAGGCAAGAAACCAGACAGGGAGTTGTGGAGTGGTGAAGGGACTTGCCTGTGACCTACCACTGTATTCTGAAATACTGATGATTCTGTAGCTGGAACCAACAGGAACCTGGTGTTCGCCTTATTATTTATGGAGAATTGTTGCCTTTGGAGTTGGACATTTCTGTGCTCAGCATTTAACTCAGATTAAGCATTTATTGCTTTTTCTTTTTTATGGTGACATGGAGTAAATAATTATTCAAGGACAATTTACCTGTGTTGTATCATGTGCTGGAACATTACAGGCGAGTGACCGTTACCTTTCTTGGCTCGCTCAGGAGGTGTAACCTACTTCGTGGAGTATGCCCTGGGTTGCAGGTGTTGTAGGCATCTTAGGCTCTGATAACAAGGATGGGTCTCCTGGCTGCCCTGGCCCAGAAACCCCTCTCCTCTAGGAACATGCTGCCCATCATGGTTTATACTTTAACAGCAAGAACAGTTTGGGTCTAAAGTGGCCCATTTTTGTTACGTCGCAGCCTTTTTATCCTCCACCTCTTCTAGTATCATGTAAATACGGCAAATAAAATGTTTCTCTGCTTGCAAAATGGCATTCACCTAGCGCGGGCAGTGTGCCATGGGTATGGCAGCGCTGCACTGAATCTGTTCAGTTTCCCCTCCTGCTCTGCACCGCTTGAGGGCCAGCGCTGGTACTTTTTCTGGATAGTAAAGCACTGGATTGGAAAGCCAAGAACATTGGGTGAATGAATGGGCTGGAGCTTTTCTAAGTCTAAGGTACTTGAATATCAGAGAATCAAGTTGAGACTTTTTGTGAGACAGTGAGAAACAATCCGGGATGACTGAGCAAAGCTGTGACTTGCCTCATATGCATCCTAGTGGCATTAGGAAAGGCGTGGGTTCAAAGAGTTTTGACGAATTCCCAGTTAGCTGGAGGGGAGAGAGGAGATCTGCGTTGCTTCTGTCCCACTGCTCTAACTAGGTTTCTTAGAAAAAAACCCATATCTTCTATCAGAATTGTATCATATATACAATCAACTAAGTGTGACATTGTAAGGCGTTGAAGCCCTCAGTGTAGTGAAGAACTGTAGCATGTAAACACCTTGCAATCAGGATACTATTTTTAAATCAATATTTTGCATACTGTATTATGACAAAATGGAAACCCATCAGGGAGTGAGAGTGTTGCTTTGAGACATTTTCTTCCATTTCTTGATCTTGCAGCCTTTTGCTTGATCTTTTCTCTATTCGTTTATTATGCTAGAGGGATTTAAAGGATGAGTAAGATACAGGCTTATGTCTGTATGCCAGACATTGGATTCCAAATGTAAAACAAACAGTACATTATTCTCCCTTATGTAATAGAAATGTTTACGAAAGGTTGTATGTAAATCAGTCCTGAGTAAGTTGAGTTAAATGGAATGTGATAACAGAAGTTCTATTTAAAGAAGCCCAGTGATGAAACTTTTGTCTAACAAAGAACTTTTAAAAGCTGAAATCCAAATAAGCACACTCATTTGTATGGTTTTTCCCAAGCAGGGTATCTTGAATCTTCTGTGGTGATTAATTTCCTGGTAGCTGACCACCTGCCTGGTAAATGGAGTATACCATTAACCTCGTCAGTGACACTGGTGCCTTACCAACGATAGAAAATATAAACTACTGGTGTACCATCTTGGTTTTTAAGCAGATTTTAATTCCCTTTAGCTTGGGTGGATGTGACTTGCATCTTTCCTAGCAGACAAGCATCTGCAAGAAGATTGCCTGCAGAAGCTCATTAAAAATCAGCCCAGATCCTGACACTGGCCCTAGCAGCAGGCGTCAACTTGCAGAATGCTTGTAAAAGCAGGTTATATTTCCAGGATCTGTGACACTTCCTTGCTCTTTCCCTGCTGCCATGGAAATGTACTCCTAGAATATTTAGTGTGATGAGTACCATTCAAATAAACCCAAGGGAGAAGTGCTTATGAACCGAAGAAGAGCTTGTAAGCTGACAGGGAAATGGAAATTTTTTTTTTTTGGTTGTTGTTAGCACCTTTATTGTCACTAATTTCTGCTAAGAAAATCACATTCTAATTTAAATAATTTGACTACCTGCAGCATGTTGTAACAGCCTTTAGGAACACTGTCACAAAGGTGGCATTTCTATTGAAAACTTTGTGCATTTGCTGCTGTTTCTCTGAGAAGTTTGCTGCCCTTAATTTCAATGCAGCAGCTTTGTTGTTGGGTCATACTGCTCAGTGAGCGGAAGCCTTTGGGGAGAACAGCGCTTGGAGGGCAACCCATGGTGTAATAGCAGATCCCACTGGCACATGTCCCAGGGTAAGCAGGGCTGTAGGCTTTTAGTGTAGTTAAAAGAGGCCGGCCTGTCATTTGCATCCACTGTAATTGGCCTCGTGGTTTCAGACTGAGCTTTGTACTTCCGCTGAGAGAGCAGCTGTAGGAGGTCTGCAGATCCGTGTGTGAGCTGGGGCCCATCATCTGGTGTGTTTAACGCGATCCTGCTTCATCTTGGGAGCAATTCCTTATTAACAGTAATAACAATGCACAGTATTGGTGAGAGATAATGCTTGCGGTCATTAGAATGTGCAGATTCGGTAGGAGCTCTGGTATAAAGGTGGTTGGCAGGAGGCAAATATTTAATGTGAGGATAGTGATGGGTAGAAGGCAGATGTTTTGCAGGATGAGGAAAGCCACAAATGTGATTAGAGTCTTACATGAAATGTTAATTTTTCAGTAGTTGAAGTGGCCAATCACTCACATCCTTTATAAGATCCACTAATTCTTGGAAGGTCCTATCTTCTTTTTTTCCTCTTTTTTGGTTCAGAGTCAACCTTTTGTCTTTTTAGCTTGTCGTCTTAGGTTACTGATTGTGCTAATTTGATCATTCTCTCCGCCACTGCTGTCCTACTTACTCCTCGTGGGTCATGATTTATGCAACCCTGTTTGCTTTTAACTTGCAATTAATTTTCTGGGAGGCTGAGTCGATATGCGTAGGCGATGATAAGGTTCGTGGACATGACAGAGCAGTCCACTGTTGGAGCTGCCTTCATTCATTTTGTTCCCTGGTGTTCCTCTGGCCTGGCCAGGCATTGGAGAATGGAGGTGTTCTATGGGTTATTAAGGACAGCACTCTGTAATTCTAGCACTCTGGGAGGCTGAGGCAGAAGAATCACAGGTTAGAACCCAGCCTGGGCAACTTAGCCATTTAGTGAGACCCTTACTCAAAATAAAAATTAAAATGGACTGTGGATATAGCACATTGCAAAGCCCTCGGGTTCAGTCTCCAGTACCACCAAAATAAATAAATAAATAAAAATTTAAAAAGGCACTTTGAGAACCAGCCAGGACCCATTTAACTTATTCTTGGGATTTCCTACCCATCCCTGCTCCTTTAGGATCTGGGCTGTGGCAGCTGACTAGTTTCTGTTTTCAGTGGAAAGCTCTTTGGTTTTTCCATGGTGAGAGAACCTGAGTGCCTCTTGAAATGATGGTTTGAGTTTGCTGATGATGGTAGATCCACAGAGATGAACAGTCTTGTATAGAGTGTGGGGTTCCATTGGAAAAAATTGGGAAGGGTGTGGTTGGGGCATGATTCCTAGCAAAGGTAGAACTTAGCTGTATGTTGGTGATGCAGTTTGTTTTAATCACAATGAAGAAAAAAGAAACACATAATTAGTACTGTGATCGCTTAATCCACCAACTCCTAATATGTTAATTACTTTTTAAGATACCTTTAACCTCTTATTGAAATAGAATTTACTTACAGAGTGGAATTTCATGTTAGATAGATTCGTTATGATCTTTCTATCACTGAAATTCTTCCTCCTCCCTTTTCAGTTAAAAGCCACCAGTAGCCCATCACCTCTGGATTATGCTCAGAGAGACCCCAGACAGCCCCTTCATCCTGTCTTCCATCATCATCTCTGTTCTGGCACATGCTCTAATCATGTCCATCTACTCGCAGTCGTGCCCGGCATTTTATCTGTTTGGATTCCCAACTCTCTGTCTTGCCTGGGTGCTTATTAACATTCCACCTGATTGGCATGTTGAGGTTGAACTTGTGTTTTATTCTACCCTGATTCTTTTGGTCCCAATTAGGAATACTCTAAATTCCCCTAATGTTTGCGTACCTCAGTGTTCCACCTAGCTGCTGTCATGGAAGAGATCATCTCCAAACAGAGGCTTAGAGCAGTACTAGAGTATACACTGAATGTTTGTGTCTTCCCGGAACTCATATGAAGTCCTACAGCCCTCATAAATAGAATTAGTGCTCTTGAAAAAGGGCCCCAGAGAGCTAGCCAGTCCCTTTCTCTGTGTGAGGTCATAGCAAGAAGATGGCTGTCTGTGAATCAGAAATGTAGCCCTCACGAGATATCTCCTGAATCTAGTGGTGCCTTCATCTTGAACCTCCAGCCTCCAAAACCTTGAGAAATAAATGTTGTTTAAGCCACCAGTCTATGGCATGATTTTTTATTTTTATTTTTATGGAGACTGAACTGATACAAACACAATAGCAGCCATTTATTTTGTTCATGAATCTTGGGGTTGGGCCCGACTTAGAGTTCTGGCCTAGAGTCTGTCATGGGCTTGCTGTCAGAGGGTGGCTGGTGCCGAGTTCATCCTCAGCAGTCTGAGGCACAGGCCTAGATGAGTCTACCAACCGGAGGCAGGTCCTGCTGGGGACCCTTGGGAAGTCTCTTTCAGTATAGCATCTCCACATACAGGCTTCAGATAGCTGGACTTCCCATGTGGTGATGGAAGGCTCTGGAAGTGTTCCAAGAGAAAGTAGCAGAACCTGTGTAGCCTTGGAAGTCACATGGTTGCTCTAGCTGCGTTGTATTTGTTCTGGTACGTTGTGCCAGCCTCCGTGTTGGTGGTCAGAGCAGAGCAGTGCATAGATTCTACTTCTTCATGAGAAGACTGAGAATAAATGGGGGAAACATGGTGGGTTTTTTTTTTTTGTTATTCTTTTGAATAATTGTTGTGACAAAACACAAATAACCTGAAGTTTACCGCCCTGATCTTGTCTATAATTCTAGTGGCATTCAGTGTATTTGTGTTTTTGTGCAGTCACCATCATTCATCTCCAGAACTCTTTTTCATCTTAGAAAACCTAAGTTTTGTGCCCATTAAATGGTAATTTCTCATTTTCTCCTCCCCATCCTCTGGCAACCAGCTTTCTATGGGAAATGCTCATTCTCTATGACTTTGCCTACTCTGAGTACCCCATTTAAATGGGATTGTACAACTTCATCTTTGATTGCCTTATTTCATTAGCATAAAATCCTCAAAATGTAACAGTGTTGTAGCATATGTCAGAACAACCTTTCATTTTTAAGACTGAATAATATTTTGTTAGCATATGCGGGCCACACTTTGGTCATCCATTCATCTATGGGTAAACCTTGGATTGCTTTCACCTTTTGGCTCTTGTGAATGTTACTATTATGACATGGGTTCAGTAAGAAATATACTTTACATCACCACACTGCTACAGTTAATTCTGGCTTTTCAAGTCTTTTTTTCTCACTGGATTAGAAACATCTGAGGACAAGCACAGTGATTTCCTATATAGAGATCCCTGGGGCCCAGCATAGATTCAGAAAGTACTTGTTGAATGAGTAATGGATACATGGGAGGTTAGTGATAACTATATCTACAAGATGGAAGATTTCATTTCTGAAATAGAACAAGGGGCTGGCTTGGCATATTGTAAATGAGGTTGTCCATTATATGCATTCCTGAATGTCACAATTGAGCTCTACTCTATTATTTTAAAATACTTACTAGAATAGCACTTGGCACAGAGTGAACATTTTATAAATATGGGTTGTGTTGAGTTAAATTGCAATTGGGAAACAGGCTATGAACTTGTAAGGTGATATTTTAATAAGTTTCTATCATTTCATATCTTCTACTGTGCTTAACATATGGGTCTTATATTCAATAATATGCTATGTAATTTAAAGACTTGTTAAATGAAACCACTTCCTCGGCTTCTTTTTAATTAAATTTTAAGCCTGAGAACCTTGATAATGTGAAATGTATAATACCAGACTTGGTTTTCATTAGGTCACTCTTATTCCTCCTTATGTACAGAGATGAGTAACCACTTTTTTGAAAGCATAGTTTTATGTTTATAGTACATTCTTAATGACTGTGGACAGCAGTAGCAAAATTTGTGCAAAGCTGTGTTGTCTTTCTACTTTTAAATTAAGGACCATATAGAAGGGAGGATATGTTAAACAAGTTGAATAAATAGCTATGTTTATTTTTCTTCATCTTCTTTCGTTAACCACCTCCAATCTATGGGTGGTGCAAAATTAAGAACAAAATAATGAAAGTAACTAGAATATTCTGACTTCCTGTTTTATTGTGAATGAGATAAACACCAGGCAGTAATTTCTTGCAGTTTCTTGATGAGTTTTCCTCAAACTAATGTTTGAGGAAGAATAAGGCATTTCATATACCTTCTACATCTTTTATTTAGACAATGTGGTGAACTGGAAGAAGCTTTAGACCTGGAAGGGGTAAATTTGTGTAGAAAGAGAAGAAATAGTACTTATCTCATAGGCTGGTCTGGAAGATTCAGTTCAACCCAGTTGACTAGTCTGAGAATGTATGAGTATAATGCAAAATTTCATTTTGTTCCTTTCATTTTGCAACATTTTGTTCCTAGACATTTATGTGATTGTGTGTATGCTGGTTTTTGTGATTATAGGGTAAATGCAGACTAAGTCATTGATCCTTCTGGGAGCTAAGTTAGTGTGAAAGTGATTCTGTCAGACACTCCTGCTTAGTGTCATGAAGTTTCATATGACCAAAGCTTTTTATTTGGCCAGAAAAAATTGAGGCCCAGAGAAGTTACATGAATTATTATATAAGTCTGAGCTCACTAGAGGCAGAGTTAGGGACTGCATCCAGTGCTCTGTTGTCTCTTGATGACACTTCTTTCTTATCATTTTCCCAGCCTTTCACCTCTCCCTCCCTGTAAACCGGGTGGGTCCCTCCAACCCTAGCATGCGCACATACACACGCTTAAAAAGACCAGATGCAAGAAGGAATTTGTGCCCCGTGCACCTCCCCCCCCCGCACACACACACACACACACACACACACACACACACACACACACACACACACACCGGCTTTGCACTGGAGCCTGCCAGTACTCTTCCTGGCTAGACGGGGTCTGGTTTGATGATCATTTACAACAACAGCATACTTTGAAAGGCTAGTTGAAATTCTCTTTTTGTAGGCTTTCCTTTCCATTCGTAGGCTTTGGACCTTTGCGTTGTCTTTGAGTTCTTTCTTTTTGTCTGTTTTCACAATCTGTATTATTATTATGGGTATCTCTACTATCACTTCAGTATCTAAATCCTTGAAAACCTCAGATTCTATAAAATCATGCATTGCAATGACCTGATTTAGGAGTAACCACTTTAAACCTATGCTGTTGTGCAATTAGAACACTAACAAAACAATAAAAAACAGTAGAAACAGTAGCACAGTTCAGAAAATACTAAATATCTTGTGTATACAGACATGCTTTGGTGAATGTAACTCTAACTTAATAAAAAATGGGGGGCTGCTTGACAGAGGGTAAGGAAAGGATACAGTCTAGTGAATCTCAGGAGCAAAATGCCCAGATCTCAGGAAGTCGTGCAGGAGATGGTGCAAGGGCACGTCTGTAGCACTGGCCTCACAGGCTCAGCCTGTTAAGGGGAAGTGGTAGCGCCGGTGCCACTCCGGGTGCCCTGTTAAGCTTCCTTTGCTCTTTGCATCCATCTGTTGTTACCTTGAGATACCAAACAGTGATATGTAGGGATGAATCATGGACCAACCAGAGTGATTCCTGACTGTTCCAGCACCATGCCCTGGTATCAGTCTACTCCACACTGTACAGACATGCCCAGGAGAGGGCAGACGGCACCTGGTGCTGCAGCCACTGCTGTTGCAGCCACTGCTGCAGACCCTTGTGGTAGGTGCCCCTTGGGTCATCCACATGGTAATCTTCAAAAATTATCTTGTATGTATTATTCATTCTGGATTTGACAGTAACCAGCTAAATCTCCATAAACTCTAAAAAATAAGTAAAAGATATCTCAGAGGGATTTTCCCAAGAAAGTTAATGCCGGGTTCCTGGTAAGCTGTAGGAAGCATTTAAAAAAGCTCCACAGCAGAGTTGCAGAAATTCCCAGGCGGGAGATCAGTTACCAGAATGGCAAACCCATGAATCTGGTTAGAAGCCTTTCATGCAAGTTAGATGCTGCCTTTCTCCTTGCAGATAATAAAACTACCCATAGGTTGTACATACCTGTAATATCCCAAGACTCCAGGAGGCTGAGGCAGGAAGACCATGAGCCCAGCCTAGGCAGTTCAGAAATCAGTGAGACCCTGTCTCAAAACAAAATATATCTGAAAAGAGCTAGGGATGTAGCTCAGTGTGAAGGCCCTGGACTCAACCCCTAGTACTACACAGACACATATACACACAGACAAACACCCCAAAGCATTAGCAGTAAAGTCTGGTGGTCTTCTCAGGATTTGCAGTCACTTCCATTTGGTCTTCTCTTTATTACTCTTACCTGTTGTTTTTATTTGTAACTTTCTGGCCTGTAGAAATGTTTTCAGCCATCCTGTGTGTCAAGCAAAAAAACAAAAAATGAACATGAATTAGGACTCCGGCTTCATGAAGGTGTCCAGAATGATGGAGAACAGGGGCTGAAGTTATCCACCGGCGGTCTCTTAGCCTCTGAATCTGTACCCACAAACCTCCTCAGCCCCCTGGGGCCAGAGCAGCCCTGACCTCCTGGAGGGCTGTGCTGCTGCCGCCACACCTGCTGGATAGGCTGGGGGTAGTTCTGTGCATCGGTGAGTCTCTGGAAATGGAAGAAGACTTTTCTCAGGAAAGACAGAAATGGCAGCAGGAATACAAATTAGGAACCAGCAATGCAGGCTGATAGAGTGATTAGAGTAGCCGCTTTGTGCTGGTGATGCCTTAGCCAGGCACTGCCCACCGTGTCAGGGCAGATGAGTGAGAGCCCCATCCTGCAGAGACAGATGCTTTCCTTACGTGGTCCCGACAAGCGAGATTCTAGAGAATGATTATGACTGGAAAAGTGGAGATGGAAGGGTGAAGGTAATGAAGGAAAGTGTGTCCAGAGGAATTCTGGAAAGTGGAAGATACAGAGATGCTCCTTAGGCCTTGGGAGGATGATGATTACTACATCAGTGGGCATTGCTGTTGGGACCATGAGGCAGCTGATTACTTTTTTTTTTTTTCCAAATTCTTCCAGTCATTCTGTGAGTACTCATTGAAAATTGATGGCAGTCACCATATGGGAAATCTCAGAGTCCCTGGGGCATAGCTGGCAGGTAGAACAGCTGATTGGGCAGAATATTGTTCTCTTCCTATCGGTGACAGTTTGATTATCAAGTTATAGGAATGGGCATTCTCCTTGTGACTCTAGGCTCAAAAGTTGCTGAAGGCTGTGATGGTTTATTAATGTCATCTGCTCAGCAAAGTCATCTAAGAACGATATTGATTGATTAGATTTGCCAAGGGTGTCCTTAAGGCTTTTGTAAAGTGACTCTGCCATCTGAATCTGAAGTTTCTTATATTCATGAGACCTGCTGTGTGAAAACCCAAGACATGTTTACTTCATCTCAGAAGCCCCGCCGTTTGGCAAGAGGCTTCCAAGCAGGCAATTTTCTGTCTTTTGCCAAGTTTTTGTATGCATTGAAAGACTGGGACTGGGAGAAGACTGCATGGTTTGTTCTGTGGAAATTAGACTCAGTGTTGAGGTTTTGAATGTATGGGGAGAGGTGCATTTTTGCTTTCTTTGTTTATAAAATGCAGTTAAAGCTGATTTCCAGGACAGTGGTGAGAAAGCGTGGATACCTGGAAGATGGTACAGTGCAGGAGATGGGGCCACGTATGGAAGGCATTTGTAATCTTTTCACTGTATGGTCAGGTTTGTGGACAGCTGGTTTTCTTTCTGGTTTTCTGGAGTCCCACCCAGCTGTGCACCAGATCTGCCTTCAGGGAGAAATACAGCCCCGGATCAGGGAATCCGCTTGTCTGAAGGCCACAGGGAGACCTCGGGACTGTGCCCAGCCCCTCCTTCCTCTCTCCAAACTCTATTTTAGATCTGCAGGAAAGATTTGAGGCTTTCTGCAAGCTTTCAACTCTGAAGTATTTTGGAAAACTATAATTTTGTTTGTTCTCTGCTGTATGCATGTGGTTTCTGTGTCCTTTCCATAGCAAACATTTCTCTTTCTCAATGGCAGGCTCCACAAGTAGGTTCTTGGGAGCAGCTGGCCTGTAGGCTTGTGCCCCTAGAGAAGTTTCACAATGAAGAAACTGAGTCCAGGGGTTAGGCTGCCAGGTAGGGTTGACTCTCACATGTTCAGCAATCAAACATCTTTTATGCGTGTTCCCCAACAAACTAGGAAGTACTATTGAGTTATTATGAAATTTAATTTGATGATAACAAGGTGGATCTACATAATAGCACTTTGGGTAGTTTTTAACCCCAAAATTAGCAATTTGTGGAAGACCGTTAGTATGTAACATGGAGTTCAAAGCTAGATTACTTGGGTTTAAATCCCAGCCTTTCCACCTTTTTTTCCCTACTAATTTTATTGTTTTTTTCTTAATTGTTAAATTTTCATCTATTTGGAGTTTATTGCGGCAAAGAAAGTCAAACTCAGATTTAGCTATTGATTCTTTTTAAAAAAATTTACTAACAACTTTTTTCATATGGTAAGATACATGTGGCATATTGACCATTTTAGAACTTGGGCGTAGCTCAACAGTTAAGGGACTAGCTCTGATTCCCCAACACCACATGAGCTGGGTGTGGTAGCGCATGCCTGTAATTCCAGCACTGGGGAGGCTGAGAGGCAGGAGCATTGTCTTGAGTTTGAGGCCAGCCTTGTCTATGTAGTGAATTCAAGACAAGCCTGGACGACAGAGCGAGACCCTGTCTCAAAAACAAACAAAAAACCCAGAAATCAATCATTTTAGCCATTATAAGTAACTTAAGTGTGTAGCTTGGTGGTATTAGGTATATTTGCAACTTTCCGACTTTGTAGTTATGTGATAGAGGTCAAATTATTTTACCTTTCTCTGTGTCAGTTTCCTTTCTACAGGTGGGAATAGCACACTCATTAAGTTTAAGATTGAGTTAATTGACAGAAAGGTTTGTGATGCTAACAGGCCCCGCCATTTGTTAGTCAGGAAATTTGTGGAGCCTGGCATCAAATGCATGCCCGAAAGTACTGCCCACTGACTCATGGTAAAGACCTTGAGAATTATCATTACAAACACTGGAAAATTTTGCATCACTTCAGCATAGGACTAAAACACAGTTTGAGCTTAAGGGAGAAAACAAGATTTTTTAAACTAATTTGAATTTCAAGTTTTTTGCAAGCAACTAATGATGAAAAGATAAAATCTATTTTAGTCTTTAAATTAAAAGCACAGCAAAAGAGACTTGAGGAGAGTAGAATTCTGAATCTGTTCCATCAACAGTACCTCTTTTCAGAGCTTTTGAGAAAACCTCTTGTTTTAAGAAAATGTGAGTAACAATTATTTGTTACTCATGAATTCTAGAGGAGTAAATTGTATGATCGAAATGAGAGGAGAAAGAGACATTTCAAGAGAGTAAGCATTATTTTGGTTTAAGTTTATAGAAATGATCTGTTTAAAAATAATACAACAGTTAAATAGATCCTGTTAAATTATTTCTATCAACTGTTTCCATTATGGTTTGTAGGAAACAGTGCCACGTGGTTTCTGTTTTATGATCAGCAGTGTTACAATGTTTACGTTCAGCACGAAACTTCCAAGTGCATCATAAGAAATGATGTAGGAATCATTTGAAATAAATAAACGATTCCTAACCCTAAAATTCATGTTGTCCCAGTGGAATATACTATATTCAGTCACCATCACAGAAATGCCTTTCTTATTAGCACTGCCCTAGCCAAACATGAACTTTAAAAATTGGGGAAATCGGGCACTTAGAAGACTATTCATTCATTGTTTCATACTTTTAGTCTACAAACAGAAAATTCCCAAGGAAGGGTTTCTGGGAGGAGCCTAACTTCCCAGTTGTGTTGGTTTAGCCTGTGGTACTTTTCATTTTTTTTTTTTTTTTGGAGATTGATAGTAACCTTAAATATAACTGAATGAGTTCTTGTTGTGAAGACATGGATCATATTGGTTCCTAAAAGATGAGTCGCAATTAAGGTGGTCGTGGGGGTGCACATCTGCAATCTCAGCACTTGGGAAGCTGAGGCAGGAGGATTGCTGTGAGTCCAAGGCCAGCCTGGGCTCCATAGTGAGTTCAGGACCAGCCTGGGCTGCAGAGTGAGACCTATCTCAATAAAAAGAGGAGTCGTAATGTAGCAATTAAATTTTATTATTGAATTATATACAAACGTGGTCTGGGTGGCCATTGTTATGCTATTATTATTGAATTGAGTAATAAACACATGGAGACTGTGGCAGAAATACATACCGCCCTCACTGGGGATAGATCTTTGGGCCTCGGGCTTGGTAAGGGTGCAGTCTGCTACTGAACTACACTTTCAGCCACACATGGCTTCCTAGATTGAACATGACCAAGTGATCGCAGTGAGGTCCCTCATTTCGGTCAGACATTTGCTATTTGCTGTGCCCTTCCAGAGGTCTCACTAACTCCACACCAGGCCCACACATGGCATTGTTTTACTGTAGTCACTTTCTCACTCTCTGCTCTCAAACCTGTAGTGCCTTCCCCATCTCTTCCTCCCAACTCACTGGGCTTGCGGGGGATCCGAAGGAACCCCGGTGTACCCAGCACTGTGCCCGCTCAGTTACCACCCTGATGTCCTTATCCTCTGGCTGTCCTCCCTTGCTGCAGAGGAAGGGCATGTGTTCCTGGAAAGGCCACGCTTCCACACGAGCTTCAGGTCGCCGTCCGTCCGTTCTCCGCCAGCTGTCCCCTCCCCTGCGCCCCCGCAGTCTTCCCCTTCCACCATCGTATTCCTGTTTCTTCCCCGAGCTGGGTTGCCTCCAGCTCCTGTCCCATGTCTTTGCTCCGCTTTGTCTTTATTTGCTTAAACCTGTTGTAACTTGTTCCTCTCCTTCCATTCTTTTTATTTTTTATTTTGTAGAGTTTGAACAAAATATATCTTACATGAAGCTTGTAGCCTAGCATTTACCATCGGAACCACTTTCAGCTGTGTAGTTAGGACGCTCGTGTTGTTTCACAGCCAATCTCCAGAACGCTTCATCTTGCAAAGTTGAAACTGGGCGCCCATTAAACGCTACGCTCTTTTCCCTCCTCCCAGCTCCTAGAAACCACCACCCTACTTCCATCGTCATGAATTTGCCCGTTCTGGGTTCTCTGTTTGTCCTTACACCCCTTATCCCAGGCTTTTGCTGGTGTGTCCACCATTCCTCCTGTGGTCGCCTGTGACTGCCCTTGGCTAGTTGCAGCAGTCGCCTCCCAGTCTGTGGTGGGTTGGCCCAGCCCAGCTCTGGGCACGGTGGGACCGCTACCTCCTTCCTGAAGTGTGTTCTTCACTTGGCTCCTGAGGAGCTGGGCCCGAATGTGTTCTCCTCTCTCCTCCTCCACCAGTCCCTCTTCGTCCCCTTCCTTTCCCCTCCTCTGTGTTGGAGGGTCCCAGGGCCCCATGCAGGGAGGGCCCTCTTTTCCAGCCCTCATTCCATCTCTTGGTGACTTATGCCACTCGTGCCCTGTCCCAGAGTTTGTCCCCTGAGCTCTTGCTCTGCCCACCTCCCTACTTGATGCCATCATCTGCATGCCATTAGGGCACCCTAATGGTAAGGCCACAGAGGGTCTCTGCCCTATTCCGTGTGTCTGCGCTCTGCCTTCCACATCTCAGAATGGCAGATCTCTTCTTCCAACTTCTGAGGCCAAAATTTGGATTCCCTGTTGGCTACTCTTCTCTCAAACCCACATCCCGTCAGCAAAGTCAGTGGGCTCTACTTTAAAAAGAGGTGAGGAGAGACTGTGCGTTTCCCATCACGTCTGCTGCGGCACCTGCGTTGAACTGCTGGACAGGCACTGGCCTCCCTGCCTCACGTTGGCTGCTGCGAGTCTCTCTGAACAAAGGTCCTGTCAAAGCCTTTTCAGGGTGAGTTGGTCCCTGCCCAGAATACTCCACTTGCCAAATATTTACAGTTGCTGAAGGCTCCGTGTGGTCAGGGCTCTTTTACCTTTGTTTCCTTCTCCCTCGGCTGCATTGTTGTCCCTGGTGTCCCTTGGTGTGCCACCCTGTGCTCTCCTCGGGGCTCTGTACTCACTGCGTACCCTGGAGAAGGCTCGTCCTCTTCATACTGCCAGGACTTTCTCCCACGCTTCTTTTAGCCCTTCACTCGAATATCTATGAGTTGTGACTTCCTCCCTGGTTACTCTGTTTAGAATTGCCACCACTTCTTCGTATACTCTCAGTTTCTTCATTTTTCTCTTTGGCCCTTACAGCGTCTGACATACCACCTGGCCCTGCTGGTTATCTTGGGCCATCCTCCACACATGTAAGTCCCGGGAGCAGGGTGGAGAGCTGTGCTGTTGTTGGCTCTGCTTGCTCACCGTTTAGGATCGTTTCTGGCATTCTGTAGGCACACAGTAAGTCAGTAAGTATTGACTGACTCTCTTTACAAAGGCTTTTACAAAAGGAGAAGCTTTTATAAAAGAGAATCTTATAATTAATGGCGTTTTTTTTTTTTTTCCTACAGTGTCTTACTCTGTAGTTCAGACTTAACATGTACTCAACAGGCTGGCCTTAAACTCATGCAATCCTCCTGCCTCAGCCTCTAGGTGTCCTGCTGTCCTAGCCTCTTGAGTAGTGAGATTACAGATGCGTGCCGCCATCTTTTTGTGTTGCTAGAGAATCGAACCCCAGACCTTGTGCATGCTAGGGGAGCACTTTCCCCACTGAACTATGCCCCACCTCTGTTTCCCTTTCTTCAAACTATAGAGCTCATTTGAAGCTTTCAGGTCTTATTTCATCCAAGTATAACAAAGCTGAACTTAATTTCCCCAAAGTAATGTCTCTTTTTCAAGATGGATATATAAATGAAATGATAAATTAGGCTGTGCTTAACATATTTTTATTCATATAAAATTCCATTTTATTACAGGATAAAATAAGATGCTAAAATAATATCTTTCATTATATGCAGAAAAATTACTGAGTTTAAAAATAAACATGTTAAATTTGTTTTCTTATGTGATATTGAATTTAAATATACTATTGTAACTTTAAATTTTCTGAATAATATCTACTTGAAAGTACCATTGGTAGTTCTTTGAGGCTGATTTTTGGTCATAGTTGTGGCCATAATTTTCTCTTTGACTTAAAAAGCATATTGAAAATAACACAGAGCCATAGGGTAGCTTTTGAATGTTTGCCTCATTTGAGATTAATATTACTGTTGTAACAGCATGTGGTTACCTTTCCAATTTTGGATGATATCTACATCAAAATGATGCTATTGCCTTCACTCTGCTGTATGTTTAAGATGACTTATTTCTCAATTTTGAGGTCCTAAGTAATGGATTATCTAGAGAGTAGGTTTATAGTTTATTCCAGATAAAAGAGAAGTTATTTTTTTTCAACCATGAAACTCCCTTAAAGTGTACTAACACAATTCCATGCCAAATTAAAGTCTTTTAGAGGGTTAATAGTTTTGTCTTTGATGAAGAGAGATCTGAATATTCTCGTGCCTAAGTGTATTTACAGTACAGTTTTTAAAAGTCAGATTTGCCTGTGAAGGATTTTTTAGTGGGAGAGAACAAATCAACAATATATGTGAATGTGCTATGTGAACTCTAAAAGCTTCACACATTACCTTTGAAAGGATAGTATTAACTTTCCTAAATTTATTTTATTTTACTGAGTTTTATTCTATTTTGTTTAATGTATTTTATTGCTTTATTTTGTGATGAAGTCTCCCTGTGTTGCGTGGACTGGCCTTGAACCTCTAGTTTCAGGGATCTTTCTGACTCAGCCTCCTGACTAGCGATATCACACACACCACTGTGCCAGGCATGTTTTCTGTTTTTAACATATATAGTAAAAGCAAACCTAGTAAATTGAAGTTTAATAGGCTATTTCGTATTATATTTGATTTCAGGAGCTTTCAACCAGAGTAAATATTCTGGAAATGCTTTAAGATTTAGTGACTTTATTGTAAAGGTGCAGATGCATCTTTCATGGTTGGGAGTTTCAGTAGTTGTACAGTCATCCACTCACAGAGTGCATCGTTTCATTCAGTGCAGCAGCTTAAGTCCCTGTCCCTCAGCCCCCTTGGAAAGGGCTTTCTTTGTATTCTCCAAATGACATGTTTGCAGCGTTTGTCAGATCTTTTAATCAGTAGCAGTCCCCCACTAACTGCTGTACGAGATTGTCTGTGACTTCTTGGATATAACTATTTCAGTGGCCCAACTTAAGCATCAGAATACTTGTTACACGTATAAAATTTACTCCTGTTGTATAGGGGAAGGTTTCTCTGTCCTCCCCTTCGCATCTCAGAAAATCTCACCTAGCCTTATACGCTGAGTAGCTGTTCTTAGCCCGCTTTGGCCGGGAAGCCCTGTCCCAGGAAGAACCCCAAGCTGTGTCATACTTGCTGGGCAGCCCTGGGGCTCCTCTGCTGTCTCAGGAACCCCATTCCTGCAGAGATAATCTGCCCATACCTGGCCCCGCACTTCTCTTTACAGATCTGCTACGGAGCTGTGCTTCCTTCCCAGCTGCGCTCTGAGATGGTCAGAGTAAACGTGTCGCAGATGTATGCATTTTTCCCAATGTGTTTTGTTGAGTCCCCAGCATGGGCACGTGCTTCCTGTCCATCGTGTCACTTCTTCTTCCTCACATCTGTGGGTGCGGACACACCAAGCACATGTGGCTGGCACTCTGGAGAGTGAAGGAATGGGTATGCTGATCATCGCAGGAGCTGCAGAAAACTGTCGGGTGCTGATATAGTGGAAAAAGAAGGAAACCTTCAAGAGGTCTTACAGATCTTTCATTCATTATACCAAAGTATAATTAGCACATGTTTGAATACAGAGTATATATCATGTGTTTGCCAAATAAGTATTGCGCTCCTTACCCACCCAGACCTGACTTCTTGGTGTCTGTGGACTCCAGAAAAAAGCTAACAGGTTGGTGGAAGTTGTTGCCAGAGTGCTTCACTCCTCCACTTTCTGCTCTGAAGGCTTGTTGTGTGTCACCTCGTGGAATCCTTTTGGTAACTCAGTGGAGCTGAGTATCTTTACTCAGTGGAGTAATAACTGCTGTTATCCTCAAATTACAGTAAAGAAACTGAGGCATGTCATGATCTCACATTTGAGTTCTAACCATCTTACCATATATGACATCCCACAAGGATTTTCAAAACTTTTCGTGGATATGAATGAGCCGTGCAAGGATCACAGCCTCCATGGAACTTGTATTGCAGGAGAGGAAGAAAGAATATCAACAACCATAATATGGAATAAATAAATGTCTGAATGTGAAGAAGAAGGAGAGAGAGAGAGAGACCATAGAAAAGTAAGGGGATTAAGACAGCTACAAAGAAGGCCTCCTCGCTCACATGAAGGAATTGCTTATCAGACCTCTGTTCCTTGACATGATGTCTTTGTTGATCTCCCAGAGATGCAGCCCGAGATCTGGACTTACTCAAAATGTTCAGGCATTTGCTTGTTATTTCTGCCCATTTAACCCTGGCAGCTCGTCTAGTTTTATGTGCAGAGTCAGGGATGGGTCAGCCGTGGGCCTTGCCCCATGGTCTGGAAGCTCCTTCCCTCCCTCTGGTGCCTCTGTAAAGGTGGACCCCAAGGTGGCTGCCTAACCCTGGATTGGAGTGGGCATCTGTGCAGAGAGAGGAGTGGGATCTGAGGGAAGGGGAGGATGCTGTAGAGCTGAGGGTGGAAGTTCAAACAGATAGAAAGATCTGGCTGAGATTTTTTTTTCTAAAGACTCTTGCCAACCAAAGTAAAGAAATACCTAGGTTGTCACAGAGGGCAGGTGATGTTGAAGGATGGTCTCTGGATGCAGAGATTCCAGAAGAGCTGTTCAGGAGGGTGCTGATGCCAGGGACAGAGCTGCCGTCCTCAGGGGTAGGAAGCGGCAGATGCCATGGATGTGCAGTTGAGACAGGGCTTTAGATCTGTGTGTGATGGGCGCACATTTCACTCCGTTACTGACATGTCAAATTGGAGAAAATATAGTAGTTCCCTGCTGTCTGCTGTTGTACTTGGTGTTTTCAATTACCCATAGTCAACCATACCCCAAAATACTAATATTTGTCTTGCCTTTTTAAAGAGAAAGATTTATATAACTTTTTATAATCTACCATCATTTCTGTTTATTACTAATTATTACTATTTCTTTAGTAGCATCTAATTTATAAATTAAACTTTGGCATAGATATGTATATAGAGAAAAGAACTTTGCTACATACAGAGTTCAACTTAAAATCCGTGGTTTCAGCCACCATTTGGGAGTCTTGGTATGTATTTGTCCCAGATAAGGGTGCTTACTGTGCTCTCAAGTTATATGTCTGAGATCATATGTGTGTTGCCTCACTTGGTCTTACTGGAAGTGGGCATGATACTGACTTCTAATAGCTAAGCCTTCTGTTTCCATTGTCCTGGTTCATCGGGGCGTGTGTACCGCGGCTTTTGGTGGCTGAAAACTCAGGATGTTGCTGCTGGAGGATGGGGACCGCCTTGAATTCTTCGTGAGCCACCACTTTCCTTTTTTGTATAAAAACAGCACCACACCTCCCTCTGATCGTGCTGACTGCACACCAGATTTCATGGACTGTTTTTCTGCCCTACCCTGCTTATTTTTTTTCACTTGGCTACTTTATTTTAGGGATTTGCAAAGCTTATTTTGGCAGTGGCAGCGCTTATTGTTTTATTTCTGACTGTGTGGCTTTCATGTGAATGGTTCAATTAAGAAACGGACGCGGGAGAACGTGGTTTGCGGTTCCTGTTTGCTGCCTGGATGTTTGCGTGGTTCTGTGGTGTACCCAGCTCCTCACTGCAGGGCTAGACCCCAAGGGTGCATTTCCAGCAAGAAATGACAGTTCCCAGAAATGACAGTTCCCAGATGGACTGGGTAATAATGGCTAGTCAAAGGCACTAATGAGACACGCTGTTCATCTGGAGAGAGTATTAGGGATCTCGTCAGAGGTTACTTTATTACAGGGTTGTGGAATGTTTTTAAGGCCTACTGACCAAGCACTTGTAGTACATAAGTTTCTTTTATTTTTTGCTATAGAACATACCCAATGTAAACAACTGATCTTTCCAGTATGACAGTCCCACAAGGCAGATTCAGTAATAGGTCAAGGCCAGACTTTGATGCCATATTAACCTGGTTAGTTCTTTGTTAAGTACTAGGTCCTAGTCTTGAGAAAGTTACCTAATCTCTCTGCTTGGCACTAACTGGGAATACTATCGCAACAACTGCCATATCGCTGGATTAAGAGGAGGAAAAAATAATTTTCTTTCATCGTTTCTAAATCAACTTGTATAAAAATTCTATTCTAGGTTGGATTTTTGTTGCTAAGAAGGAAGTGTGAGTCTCAAATCTAGCAAGAGTTAATTCTGGTTTGATTAAGATACCCTTTCCAAAATTAGGTACGGTTGTGGCATCCAAACCAGACCTTGCCAGGGCACCGCCTCTGTCCCCCAGAGGGCACCCTGTTGAGGGTTGGTGTAAGTAGCAAAGGCTAAGATGGGTCCTGTAGCTCCTCACCTGGGATTGCTGTAGAATAGTGGGCATCTCAAGAATCCCACTGTCTTGTCTTACTCCAAGGCGGCTGGCCGTGATCCCCAGACTCCAGGATTCTGAACAACTCTGCAAGTGATTCCAACAAGTGTACCAACAAAGTTGGAAAATGCTAGGCAGGTATTGTATTTATGAAAGCAGCTTATAAGCTGACTCATTGATACTGCTACATATTTGTACTAGAATCAGACCAATAACAAAATAAACACAAAGGCTTCTCCCACATTTAACCTTATTTCAAATCTTGCTGATCTCTTTGCCACTCGGGTCCTCCTTGGTCTTTCCAAAGACCGTGACCCATCTGTCTCCATTTTCATTGTCACTTCAGTGCCATTCATGCCATTTCAATTCGTTCATTTCATTTTCATTGTCATTTCCCTACAGGGATAGTTTTCTTGACATTTCATGTTACCTGTGCGGTCCCAGGCTTTCTGTCTTCCTGAGTTGGAGAGGCTCCATTGATTGCTCGCGGTGTGTGTCTGTAATCCTTGGTGGGGTCGCACTCCTTGCTTGTACTCCTGCTTTCTGGTAGGGGCCTGTCTTTTAAGGGCCAAGTTGGGGATAATCACGTCTCTGTACACCATGAGCCAGTGTCCCCTCGTGTTATTAATTACAACCGAGTCCTAGGTCCATCCCTTTTTCCCTCCACTCCCTCCTACATTAGACTTTGTTTTATTTCTGTGTTTTCAGGTAATAGAAAACGAGTTTAACATCCTTTAATGTTACTCCCCTCACCACACGTGCACTTTCCATTCCAGATTGTCAGAAGTCCATGCATCCCTATCCTGAGTGGCTTCTCTTTTCCCTTTGGGCACTGTCTGTCCTTGTGGCTTAGTGCCTTCTCAAGGACACAGGATGATTCCCTCATTAGCCCAAGTAGAGCAGAGACAAACAAACAAACCCCCCTTTCTTGGTGGGCTCTTTTTCTTTTAATGAAAAGTTAACTGGAAATTAAATGGTTACCAAATACAAGTTATATCTTTGGAAGCCCACTTGGTGAAACTGTATTTCCATTTAGCGCAGTATAGTTAGCAATTCAAGCCAGAGATTTTTACTTATCAAGCTTTGTGTTGTTATTTCCAGAATTAAGCTCATCAGTTGACATTGTTTTCAGTCCTTTTTTTTCTTGTACGTGATGTTTATAATGTTCTTATCCTCTGGGATTATTGGCAAAACTGTGTTGATTTTATTTTGGTTGAATTTTGAGCAAATAAGATTGTTTAAAGATTTAATTGCCGTTCTTTTTAGTATTATAGCTACAGGGAACAACATGATCTTGTTGGAATTGTTCTGTGGAGAAAGGCTGGTGTCTTGTGGAAGACTCGGTTGAACTTTAGTTACCTCTGTGGCTCCGGGCAGGTAACCCTAGGTTCCCGAGCCTGGGTCTCCCTGTCTGTAGAGCATTTGTAATACTGCTCCATGCACTGCTAAGCTAGGGAGGCATCATGTGTGGTAAGCTGTGCCGGCTGTACTTCCTCTTCCTGTGGCACTGCTTAGCTTTTTATGTGGACCTTTCAAAAAACACGTCTAAGGACATGATTCTGTATGGGTTATTCTGGGTTTGTCTTATTTCTCAAAGTTTAAGCTCTTTGAAAGTAGGCCTGCATGGTTTCTCTTTTTTGTAGAAAACTTATATTTTGGAAGTATTAATAAACATAGATAATGCAGTGTGTGGCTAGTTAACCTGAACAAAAGAGAAAGATGGTTTTGGGTTTTCATTTCTGTTTTTATCTGAACAGTGCTGATCTAGGCAGTGGTGTTTGTACAGGCTTTGTAGGAATCTTGGGCATGGGTTGATTCTGTAGTCATTTCTTCTTTTCTCATGGAAAAACTGCCGCAAACCCAGCCAGTTAGGGGGCCTGTTGCGTAGGCAAGTTCTTGTTAACTTAATGGGCACAGACCTCTGCTTATAGGGCGAGAAGCGTGGCAGATGCCCACAGTCAACATCTTAGAACTTTATTTGTGATACATAAGAAAGGATTACTGAAAAAGTGCATAGAGAATAGCAGAATTCAAAATAAGAATTTAGTAGAAGAGCTGGGGTATAGTTTAAAATGAAGGGAAATTAAGGTTTTACCAGGTGCATCTGCTCCTCCTCCTTCCACATCTCTACGGAGAGGCTCCTGTCGTAGCCTTTAGGCCAGCCGTAGGGGCTCCTGGGATGCGTGTCGGGGAAAAGTGCTGAACTTTCCCCTCAAATCTGGAGATTACGGAGGAGAAGATAAGAAGGGAGGAGAGCAAATAAAGTCTGTACTGTAAATATTAACGGAAATACCAGATTGTATATTGCAGCTTCCTTGCTGGTACTTCAGCAGAATTCTCATTGAGTTGAAACCGGGGGAAACAACACATGTGTTTTTTTCGGCAAATTTCCAGCTTTGCTGCACATGAAGTCTCTGTGTGTAGTAAAAACTTTCAAGAGACTTGTGTGGGTTCGTTTTTCTGCTTTGGTCCTAAATATTCATAAAAGAAAACTTCTTTCAGTTTTCCTCTTAATTTAATGCTAGGGACTCTGGTTTGCTGTGGCTTCTTAACTAATGAAACATAATTCTTTGTGTAGAGAAAAAGTAAGGATGCTGATTGGAAGATTCTTTGTTTAAAAGAAGTATACAGACACACACAGATTATTCCCTGTATCTTAGTAATGTGTATATATTGCATATGACATATGATCAGGTGAGCAGTGCATTCAAAATTGCGAAGGGACACAAGGACCTGCAGTGAGAACACGTCCTCCCGCTGCCCTTGTCCTCTGCACAGAGAGAATTTCCGCTTTCACCAATTTCTTGTGTAAGTCACCAGAGATAATTGGCACTTATTAATTGTGTAAGTATCTCCTGAAAGCTGAAATACTGCATTTGATGTTCCATACATTGCTTTTTACAAACATGTGTAGTATGTCGTAGAGATTGCTTGATGGCAGTCCGTACAGAACTTCCCTTCCTTTTGGTGGGTGCGTAATGTCCTGCTGTGGAATCGGATGTTATTATTACATTCTATCATATCAAGTGGAATTAGTATTGTATTAAGATTTATTGGTGATTTAATGCCAGTATTATCCAGGCTGTTTGTTACTAGCACATGGATATTTAACTAGCCCTCCACTGATATTTAGATTGCTTTCTATCTTGTAACATTTCCAGCTTTGCTAAATGTGCCATTTGTACATGTGTATCTATAGATGGAAAAGATTTCTCTGTTGAGGCATATGTACATTTATAGTTTATTGTATAGCCTACGGCATACAATGGAATATTACACATATGCATTGTGAAACAGTAACCAGGCAAATTAAGATATCCTTTTGCATAGTTACCTTTGTGTATATGGCAAGAAGACCTAAAATCTACTCCAGAAAACCTCCGCTGTATGATACAATACTATGTTTTTCTTTTTGTGTGTGTGGTGTTGGGTGAACCCAGGGCCTTCCCGGTGAGCTGCAGCCTCTGCCCAGTCCACTTTCAGTCTTGCTTTTGAGACAGATCTAACTGTGTCACCAGGTTACCCAGGCTGGGCTTGAAGTTGTGATTCTCCTGCCTCAGCCTCCCAGAGCATTGGAATTACAAGCCTGCACCATCAGGCCTGGCCAGCAGTGTTACTGATGTTATCTGTGATCCTCAGCCCCTAAGGTCCGTGTCTACACTTGCATGTCCTGTATAACTAGAACTCTGTGCCCTGTGACTTGCGCTTCTCCTTTTCCCTGGAACTCTCAATTGTAGTTTTGATAGACATTGCCAAAATGAATGCCTTCATTTTCCTGTTTCCCATTCATCATCTCATTAGTGGTAGTATGGCTATCAAATTTGTTGATATTCATAAACCTAATAGGTAAAAAATACTGTTTTATGCCTTTAAAATTTCCATTGCCCTAATTTAAGTAGGGTTGAGTTGATCTTTCTTCTCCCTTTCTTTCATGTAGTTAAGAGCGACTGGCTCCCATACTATGAGCTGCTTTTTCTCTTTTTTGTTTCCAGTCTTTTTCTTTTTGGGGTAGGGACCCAACGTGGACACTGGGAGTCAAGCCTGGGCCTCACAGGCCGGCCGGGGCTTTAACGCTGAGCCACACTCCAGCCTCAGTCCTGTTCTTGCTATAACAGGAGCAGCTCTGTGAAGCTGTAAGAGATTAGCGTATTAAGTTTACCAACTGGGGACGTTCCTGCCCACCCCCCAGCATTCCTTGGTTATCATTTATGTTTATGATAGAGTTTTTATTTTAAAATTCTGTCAGTTTTGCTTGGATCGGTCAAAGACCATTCTTGCTTCCTGCCCTTCACTGAAAGGCTTGTGATTTGAGCTGCCACTTTTAAGGATGCGTGTTGTCATCTTGACCCTTTGCCCATCTTTGTGAGTTGTTCCCTTGGCTTGGCTTTGTCCCCCACTGCTTACGGTGTGTTTCATTGTTACGAGAGCTGGCGCCCCTCATAGCTCCTTTTTCTGGAGAGGTACCTTACCATCTTCACATGTGAATTAGAGTCACCTTATTTAATACCTCCAGCGGATTTTAAGTATTCTTAAAAAATTAAGAATGCATCCAGTTTATTGGTATAAAATTGCTACCTTTTTGATGTTGAGTCTGCTTTTTTGTAGTATCTTCAGTCTTTATATTGCATTTGTTTAACGTTTTCTTCTGACAAACTTCGTGTGTTTTTTAAAAGACTTTTTTCTAGATATTTGAACCTCTTGCTCTTTTTATAAGTAAGGCCTCTTCCATCCCAGTTTGAGTGTGTAAAGGTTATTGTTTCAGCATATGATTTTCTACTATGTATGTTTATTAAATTCTTATGTCATTTATACTAGTTTCCTGTGGATACTCATAGATGTTCTAGGAAAACAGTCATATTGTCTGTGAATAATAATGTGTCTTCCTTTTTCCAATTTTAGTTTTTTGTTCCTGTCTTCATCTTATGCCTTTGGCTAGTAGACCCGAACATGATCATTATTAGTACCAGTTGTAGTGACAGTGTCTCATCTTCGTTGCATGGTACCACTTACAATTTTTCATGAATTAGCAATAAGTGAAAGTGTTCTTTTAGTCTCTCTTTTACATGGATACATGTGTGTATATGTTTGTATGTATACACACATAGGAGTGGGAATGCCCACCTATACTCCTTTTGTTATGCAACAATGAATCAAATATTCTAAAGCTAATACATGATGATGAATGCATAATTCTATAAAATGTACCAGAGCTCACTGAGTTATAAAGTTAAACTGGTCAATTTTGTGATACAAAAACTTGTACCTCAACAAAATTGTTTTTTAAAAAGAGTGATTGTAATATATTATCTAATGTAGTCCAGGTATCCATGGAAACCAGTCATATGCAATTTCACTTTTGCTCTGTTTGTACAAAGTGTTTTAATAATATAAGATGCTTATATTTCTAGAATAAAACCCCACTATTCATGGTATGTTGACATTGTCAGGTGCTGTTTGATTCTGTTTTCTTCTTTTTAATAATAGGATTTACGTTCATATTTAAAGCTAAGTTTGGTATGTTCTGTCCTTCCACATATTTTTTTGTTAGGTACTGGTATCAATATTATACCCCAGCGTTAGACTACTTTAAGCAGTAGTAGAATTATTTCTTGGAAGTCTGTCAGAATTTCCTCTCTGAAACCTTGCGCTCCGGTTTTAATTTATGTATTTGTTTATCGGAGGGACAGTCAACAGACCGGCAGTCAGTACCTTTTTTATTTGTATTTCATCTGTAGTGTTAAGCTACCTGAGGTTCTGCTGCCTTCCTCCTTGGTCAGGGTGTGTCTCCCTAAGTCTGGTATGTGTTATTTACTGAGTCCCATTGGTTCATGCAGTCTGAGAACCTCCTGTACTGCTTGAGGTGATGGCTGGTTTTTACAAGTGGCAACTCTTCCCTTTCATTCAGTGTTTCATGGCACTTGGTAGTTACACCTACTTTTCTCCCGTTTATCTGCCAAGCGTAATTCCTCATTTTGTTGCGGGGTGGTGACACTACAAACCACACTGTGCGCTAACCTTGCTCTGTAGACCATTAGTACCATCTTTTGCCCTTGGCCAATGGATTCCAGTTTCACTGGTAGTCGTGAGGAGGTCCCAGTGCTGGTTCTTAATAGACACAATAGCTTTAGCTGTCTTGTGCATTGTAGGTATTCAGTAATTCTAGTAAATAATGCATTTGTTTAGTGTCTATTACATGTCCATTTGTACAAGATATCTGGATCATTAATATGTGTTTATATGTATATATTTTAATTTTATTATAGCTTTTTGAGGGAGGGTCTTGCTACAGCACTCAGGCTGGCCTTAGACTGTCTCTGTCCACCTGCCTCAGCCTCCCAGGTGCTGTGATCACAGGCATGTGCCGTGGTGCCTGGCTTATGAAGTCGTATGTATGAAAAGATAGTCTCATACTTGTCCATGGCTGACATGTTAGTTTTGAGAAATAAGAAATTTTAATGTTACTTTTGCTTTCTCATACCCTGGGTGTTCCTGAATCTGGCCAGCAAATTGAAATCACATTGCTGTAGTCACAGAGATGCAAGTAATGGTAATGCTAACCAAATTTAGATTATAAGCAAAACAGTATTTATGGTTGGTAAGACTATATTGAGTATGTTGAGATTTATTGACAAAATATTCTTTCCTTTCCTCTTAGATTTATCTAAAAACAGACTGGTTGAAGTTCCCGTGGAGTTGTGCCAATTTGTATCACTGGAAATTCTCAATCTGTATCACAATTGCATCAGAGTCATTCCTGAGGCCATCATTAACCTGCAGATGCTGACCTACTTAAACTTGAGGTAGGCTGCCGATAAAAATGTGAACTGGTTCAGTAACAAGCTACAAAATAATTTTTGTTTTCATTTCCATCACTTTTTCCTTCTTTGCAATTCCTTATCACTTTTCCAAGTAAATTACAAAAGAACCACCTTTTATCATAAATTTATACTGCCTTTAATTGTTTTTGGTACTAGGCTTCCCTGCCTGCTAGTATGACAAGAGTTTTTATACGGTCTGATTGGTGCTTCTAAAGTGTCAAACATTATTTTCAGGTGTTCATGTAGGTTTTGGAGGAGGAAAGGTAAAGGAAATAAAGAAGAATTTGGAAGCTAGAACAAATCAGGAGCAAGGGGAAAAAAAAGCCCTAGTGGTGTCTGGGGTTTGTGGGATTTGCTGCTGTGTACTGACTGGGACTGTTCACATCGAGCTACCTTAAGAGAGAGCTGACGAAGAGCCCTGAGCTACTCTAGCCAGGTAGCGCTTTCTGCCATGTAGCCTGCTCAGTTAGGCCTGTGTTTGCCGAGGATGATAGTTCAGTGCTATACGTTGACTTATTTTTTATGCTCCACACAGTATATAACCTGTTGATATTCTTAGTATCCTTGAAGTTCAGAAAATGTGGTTTTTTTTTTTTTAAGGATTGTATTTTAGATCTTTCAGCTGGCTGCCTTGATCAGATTCTGTTTCCTAAATGCTTGCCTTATGAATATAGATCTTCAGAAAGGGAAGCGGAGCTGTTTTATTAAATCTCTTTCTACTATAAAAATAAACTGTCAAGGCCCTGCCTAAGTGTAGCCTTTCCCATATCCGCTGCATCATCTTGGTTTGTACAAGGTGCCTGTTTACCTGGGCTTGTGCCATGTAACAAATATGCCCACTTTTAAGGCTAAAAATTCCTAATGACTCAGATGGAGCATCACTTTATAATAGGTAATAACAACAGTGGATATTTTTGTTTGTTGTTTAGTCAGCTACTGAGAATTCTGGGCCTTTTCTTGCTGTCTTTGTTGCTGAAAGAATGAGTTGTCATTGTATTTCTTTGGAGGGCAAATGTCTTTTATCAGAGTTGAAGAGTCCTAGGCATGTTTATATGTAGCTTTCTTTTGGGCAAATGAGATGTAGATTGCTGTTAAGATAATCTTTACTCCTGAAGTTTCTAATTCATGTAACCATTTGGAATTTTCTTGACGTTACTGACTTTGTAATTGCCTGGTGGAGTTGGAACCAGCATAGCGTTGCCTGTAGGTTTTGGATCAGTATCCCCTCAAGTACCAGCCCACAAGAGGAACTGTGTCAGAGTATGCATACTTGGACTGTTTACTTACTCACTTTATCCTCCTGTGACATTTTTACCTTTGTAGTTAATCCTGCAAGCAGTAAGTAAGTAGATTAATTTTACACTGTTACATTAAGTCCCACTGCTCGGAGAAATTTGGAGTATAGATGCCACTTTTCTTCTGAGATAACGTGGAGTATAAAATTCTAGAAACACTAGATAATCTCAGTTTTTAAAAGGTAAAAATAGGTATGATGATTTTTATATTGTACCTAGTTGAGAGTAGATTAATTCTGTCTTCAGGTGACGAAAGGAAAATATTAGAATGTGGATCTCTGATCTCGTGGTCTGTTCTGTCCTGCATAAACATTTTAAATCAGCAAAGTGACATATATTTCCTCTTAGGTATGGTGACCAGCATGGTGAATCTGATGACTTTTGACCTTTAGGGACAGGCTGCCCATTCCTTTCTTCACTTGAAAAGAAAACAGAAAGTCAGGGTGTTGCACACACATGCCTTGTGGAAGAGCCACTGAGTTGCCTTCAACCGTTTCTTTTTTCTGTAATTGTTGTAAATGCTGAAGAAACAACCTTTTATTATTCATGATAGAAATGTGTAAGCCAGGCTTACTATTAGTATGGAGTACTACATAAAATATAGCATGCTGTGAAAAAGATTTAACTAATTTACAAGTTCATCCAATTTTTAAGTAGCTCAAACATTTTCTTTCCTATAGATTTAGAATTTTTCTTCTTATTCTGTTATGTAGAAAAAAGGCCTATTAGATGAAACAATGCAAAAAGGCTGTGTTTTAATTTTTTACAGATTTCATGTCTCTGTAAATCAAGCTGAACGTGATTTAGTCGTATTTCTGCTGTGTTTGCTGTGCTGAGACTCAATACCGACAGGCTGGTGTGCGTGTGCGCCCTGTTCCTGCCACAGCGACGTCCTCAGCTACCGTCTCGCTGTTTTTTAGAATCTTTTGCCTCTTCAATAACTCACACATAGAAAAAACTAATTTTATACATTCCTGTGTAGGAGTGATACCATATAAAGATGTTTTGGATTTATGGGAAACATTCAAAGTTGATTTCCCTCTGGGATATGCTGCTGTATATTGCAGAATAAACAGCCATAAATATTTAATGGTGACAGTGCTGATGTTGATGGCAATGATAATAGTGGCGGTCAGCGTATGTCACTTTCCGTCCAGGCTTTTAGCTGACATGCTCTCAGCAATGTCATCTCTAAACGTCACATGGCTGCTTGGTACCGGACAGCCATATTTATTGGAGATTAGAGATCGGTTTAATTACTGGAACGCAGTTCAAAACACATTTTCTCACGTGATGGAAATATATTTGTGGAAAATATTGAATTACTGCTGTGTATGTAGTCTGTTTGAAGGATCTAGGCTCTTAATCTTACCTTCTTGGTGTTCACAACATGAAGTTATGTTCGTTTAGTATATGTGCCTTTCCTGTTATAAAGTATCTAAATCCAAGAAACGGAGCCAAGTACAATAAAAGGATTAAGCAAGACTTGTTCCTATATGGGAACAAACACTTTGAACACAAAACACACAGGAAAGCCCATGATGCTTGAATCTATTTTAAGTTGTTGGAAAAAGTCGTTGTTGATGAGGCTCATGAAGAAAATACACCTTAGGACAACAGAATAACCCAGAGTAGCAGAACTCTTGGCACCAGTTGGGGTGTTGTGAATCTAAGAATAGGGATCGTGGCCTAATGGCTCGTCCCAGAGAGTTTCCGGAATAGAGCTGCCAGAAAATGAAAGTTCTGCACAGCTTTTGAGCTCAGTGCTTCCAGAACTTCAGTGAGTGGATTTACTTTCTGAGGGGGAACATTCATCCAAGCCTGGTTTCTCTGTCAGAAACCACTGTCTGTCCCAGGCTACTTGGAGTGGATTCTGAAATCAGATGCAAAAGGTTAACTATCGCATGATTTCTCTTGTCTTAGAAACACAAAATATAAATTAAGTAAAAGGGCAAAACATGAGATTGGTAGGAAATAGGGAGGCAGACTTTGAAGACAGGAAGGGGATCTAAATAAAGGGAGAGATGGGAAGGCAGGAAGGGTAAAGGGGGTAAAAAGGATGAAGATGCGATGTGTGCGTGCATCAACTCCTTGAGTTAAATGTGATTATTGTATATTGTAATCACTAATAGAGTTTTGGGGGGAAGAAAAAGAGGAAACAGAAGGCAGTCTCTTGCACCAAATGTTATCGCACCATAAAAGGAATGTATTCGGGCTGCTTTCTCTGCAGCCTGAGATCCTTTTTGGCCGCTGAACAATGTGCAGAAAGAGCCAACTTCCTGATGGCCGCATAACCAGTATCCCCACATTCTTTTGGGACTCTTTCTGAGAACTAATCTCTAATCCTCACAATGTCACTCTCTGTTAAGGGGATCCCGCATGCTAAGGTTGCCTTAGAAAGCAAAGCTTTTACATTTTTTGTTATGAACCAGAAATTAGTTTTCATCGTTCCCGCTCCTTGTGTTGACATTTCTATGAAGGCACCCATGGCAAGATAATGATCCTTTCTCTATTTTCTATAAGCAGATCGATTGTGTTTTCCTAAACTGGAGAAGAAAAGGAGTTTTGTTTAACTGAATGCCGACTTACATCTTCCAGCCTTTTGTAAAGGCTTTATCTCATTCGAAGGGAAGATGAGCCTTAGCATATGTTGGGCAGCCAGCTTGTACCTTATGAAATGCATGTAACAGAAAGATGTCTGAACACAGTGAACTGTATTGGCATTTGGAAGTAATATCTTAAAATCTGAAAATACTTTTCATTGATGAGTAGTCTTGTAAGAGGCCTTTGGCCATCAGTATGGATGCATGACTGGCCACAGATGGTGCAAGCCTGGTCTTTTTTAGTACTTACTTTCTTGCCACTTATTTTCAGGGTGGAACTTATAGCCAGTGGTTTCTAAAATTTGTAATGTTTTATAAACTACTGAGCTTGTAAATTATGTTCAATGGTGGCCAGCTTGCTTTAATAAGTGCAAGTGAGTTAATAATTGAATATTTATTTTTCCGCACATTTTATTGATATGTATACGTGCAAAATTCAAGGTTTACAATGGAGTTGAGCATTTTGTGCACATACATATCTTGTCAAGGTGACAAGGGCTTTCCCACTCTCCTTTTGTCCCTCACCCTACCCACCCCACTCTCCCTCCTCCCCCACCCTACTCCCCTCTTTCACTTTGTTTTTCGTCTTAAGTTCCATAGGCGTTGTGATCTGGGTCTCTCATATCAGAGAGACCATTTGATGTTTCACCTTCTGCTTCTGACTTACTTCACTACGCATGATGTTCTCTAGTTTCTTCCATTTGCCTGCAAAAGCCTCCGCGCTGTTGGACTTTATAGATGCATAGCATTCCGTTGTGTATAAATGCCACATTTTGTGTATCCACTGATCTGTTGATGGTTATTTTGGTTCCTTCCATATTTTTGCTATTCTTAGTTGTGCTGCTAGGAACGTGGGTATACATATATCTCTGTTATGTGTTGTTTTGGTCTCTTTTGGATATATTCCCAGGAGGAATGTCACTGGATCTAAGGGGATATTTATTTCTAGTCTTTTAAGAGGTCTCCATACTGTTTTCCAAAGTGGTTGTACAAATTTACATTCCCAACAGCAGTGCGAGAGGGTTCCTTTCTCCCTGCAGCCATGCCAGCACTGATTACTATTTGACTTGATGATGTAGGCCATTCTCACTGGGGTGAGATGGTATCTTAGCGTTGTTTTGATTTGCATTTCTCTTATGGCTAGAGATGTTGAACATCTTTTCATGTATCTGTTGGCCTTTTGCATTTCTTCCTAAGTGAACTGTCTCTTCATTTCATTTGCCCACTTTTCAGGATCCTTTATTTTGGCAGGTTTACTTTTCTTTAGCTCACTGTATATTCTAGTTATAAGCTTCTTATCTGAGATGTTGGTGGTAAATATTTTTTCCCAGTCTGCTGGATCTCTTTTTACAATGTTGATAGTTTCCTTTGCTGTGCAGAAACTTTTTAATTTGACAAGATCCCATTTGTTAATAATGGGGATAATTTCTTTTGCTCTTGGTGACTTGTCAAGAAAGTCTTTGCCTACCCCTGTCTTTTAGAAATTTGCCTACTTTGTCTTCTAGAAAGTTTAGTGTTTCATTTTTAATGTTTAAGTCTTTGATCCACTTTGATATGATTTTGGTGCGTCGTGATAGGTGTGTGGCTAGATTCATTCTTCTGCATGTGGATGTCCAGTTTTCCCAGCACCGTTTGTTCAACAGGCTGTCCTTTTTCCATTGTATGCATTTGGCCCCTTTGTCAAAGATTAAGTAGTTGAGGGTATTTGGGTTTGTCTCTGCATCTTCAGTTCTGTTCCACTGGTCTGTCTGTTTTTGTGCCAGTACCAAATTGTTTTTACAACTATTGCTTTATAGAATAGCCTGATGTCTGGAACTGTAATGCCGCCTGCTTTGGTCTTGTTGCTCAGGATTGCTTTGGCTATTCTTGGTCTCTTTTGTTTCCATATGTATTTAAGAATTGTTGTTTCAAGTTCTTTGAAGAAACTTGTATGTATTTTGATAGGAATTGCATTGAATCTATATATCAGTTTCGGTAGTATAGTCATTTGAATATTTCTTACCAAGTTCCATTCCTTTAAGAATAGTTCATACTTGGCTAGACTTCCAAAGAGGGTTTTTCCATTATATACACCACCTGATAACAGATGTTGCTCTATTTCAGAGTTTGTATTAGGGGAACAAAATGGTTACACAAAGGGTTAGTCTGGCTTTGATAGCTACAGCACTCTCACAACTTGTTTGTTTTGGTTTCAGTTCTATTTCTGATCTTAAAAGAGATATTAAAATCTTTGTTCCACAGAAGAGTTCTCTGGAAATGAAATAAATATCTTCCTTAAAGCATTTTATATGGGAAGCTGAGGCAGAAGGATCGCCAGTTTACGGGCAGCCTGGGCTACAACAGCATGTTCAAGTCCAGCCGTAACACCCTATCTCAATAAAAAGTCATATAGATTTCTTTGTAGTAATTCCCAGTCCTTGCCCACCTCCAGCACTGAGGATCCAACCCAGAGGTCACACTGAGCTAGATCCTCAACCCATTTTTAGTTTTGATTTTTGAAATAAGGTCTCACAGAAATGCTAAGTTCCCAAGCTGGGCTGAAACTTGTGATCTTCCCATCTCAGCCTCCTAGAGTGCTTGGATTACAGACTTATGCCACCAGCCCAGCTAATTTTTTTCTTTTTTTTTCTTTCATGCCCAACAATTATTGTATTTTTCTCCAAATTATTCTCTTTATTAATACATATTTGCATTTGATATATTTAACAATTGCATCCAGCTGGGGAGACCTGTGCATAGATATACTACATCTTGATCATTTTACTTCCTTTTCCATTCCCTCAGCTCACTCCCCTGCATCATCTATCCCTCTCCACAAATTGTCTCCCTGTTTCCTACCACCCCCCCCTTTCTTTTTCTCTCTTTCTTTCTACTTATTTACTTGAGTTCCTCATATTAGAGATACCATGAGATATTTATAGGAATTTTCCCTGTTATATGCAATAATTCAGATTCATATCACGACATACACAAAGTGTACAGTTTCATGAATTCCCTGAACAGGATTATGAGTAGGGAGGAGGAAGACCTTTCTACTTATAAGTAGTGGGGATCATAAGTCTCTTCCTTTTTGGTCCTGTATCCTAAGGACTCTGAGAGCCCGAGTACCTTGCAGGGTGGGGCATGGGGGGAGATGGCAGGCAGTGGGTGGTACCGAGGAGGGACCTGTGTACTTTAAGGACTAGTATTTGCTTTTCCTTGGCCAGTATTTTGAGAGGTGATCTTCAGGACATTTTAGTACACAATTAGCAGAGGTAGCCCATCCAGGAGATGAGTCCCAGGAACAGACTGCTGTGACCTCAGTCATGATGTGACCAGACCAGCCTAGAATCCCCACTGGTGTGGCCTTGGAGTGTCAGTCAGCAGAGCCCCCGTCTACAGCACTCCTGTCAGGTTCTTGGGACGCATCTACCTTACAGAAAAAGATATGCAAAAAAGTCTCTTCTTTATTCCTGCACAGTCACAAATTCTTAAGTTTAACTGTTTCAAAAACCAGTAAGGTTGCCTATTTTCAAAGCGACAGTGCTTTTAAAATACATGCTCAGTGTTTGGGTAGGATGTGGGGAGAACAGCTCAGAGGGATGTTGCCTGGTGCCGGTAGATGAAGCTTCAGGATTCATCTACAGCTCGTGTTTCTTTGGAGCGTAGAGCTGGGCACTGGGCACAGCAGGCTCTCCAGAGGGAGAGAAAGGCTGGGCTGCTTGCCCTGTTGACCTCCGCAGCTCCTTTGGTCACACTCTTTCCTGCTCACTCGTCTTTGCGTTTCTTCTCCATTCCCCACTCCGGATGTTCTTTCTCTTCCTGCACTTCAATGCTTTTCTTCCCCAAAGCTTTGGTCCTTGAATCTTCCCTCTGTCCTGCCTCATGAATCTCAAATGTATTCACCATCCCTTTGACTCAGTACAGCACCAGTCTTCCTTTTCCCCATCACCTAACGTTCCTTTCCTGTTTGCTGTGCACCTGAGCCTAATATTCTTCTTCCCCAAATTAGCATACCTTGGGTTCATGTTCCTTTTCATGCTCCTACACATTTTGATAAACTCAACTTAGACCCTCATAAAAATTTTTATAGCATATATTTCTTCTTTACTCAAATAAACAAGGATGAAAAATGACTGTATGGGTGGATATACCTAGATCCTATCAATACTGGGCTATTAGTCAAGTATCTATTAGTCTATTCGTCTAGTATCTGCTCTCTACTAGGAATTCAGTGCTGTTTACTTGCTCTTTTCTGGATTATGTCCAGTTCTTATTCCACAGTGAATCAGGAGAGGCTGTGTTGCCTGGCACAAAGACTGTATACTCTGGTCAGATGCCTCCCTTGGCTGGTTTCAAACCCAAGGACTGAATAACTCACTAGCGAGGCACCATGGAACAAGCTGTTTAAATCCTCTGATGTCAGTTGTGAGTTTGAAAAGTAGGGGATGTTAATACTTATATTGCAAGATTTTTGTGAATGTAAAGTTAATATTTCTCTAAATGTCAACTCTGCTTTATATCGGGTAACTACCCACACAAGTTTTGTTGGAATGTTGAGTCACTTTTTTGTCATATGTTATACAAATTACAATGTAGATTGAGAAAAATACTGGCAAAAAATTGTATCTGAATAAAGTATGTGATTTCCATAGTAAAGTCAGTAAAGAGTGTATACTCTGGGTGTGTGACAATATTAGATCAGTTAAGAAGAGCTGAGGTGATTGTAGCTGTCAGGTCATATGAGGAAGCTTCCTGAAGACTCATCTCCTTGAAGGATGAGGAGGAAAAAAGATGATGAACAGAGGCTAATGTTTGTGCATATCAATCTCTGTTACACCTTGAAAAATTCTAGAAAAGATGAACAGGCTCACATCCTCAAATTGTAAACAGTAATCTTCAGACATCTTAACTTTTACTATCAAGAATATTTTTGATTAACTCAGTATTGCTAGGCAGAAGCGAATCTGTGTGGACTATGGTATTTTCAGTTAGTATCAGTATCTTGTATCTTTCTCCTCTTTCTTTGTGGGCACAAAATATCAAGTAAAAAAGATGCATGCGCATATGTATAGATATACACCTATGTACACACACACACACACACACACACACACACACACACACACACACACACTTTTCTTGGCTTTGATGGGCTGGCTTGGAGAAGAGTGGTACTTTATCAGGAAACCAGGGTTCATTCTGCCTATAACAAAGCTCCCGAAAGTGAGAGGGTTATCTCCAATACCAGGACATCTTTGCCAGCCATTTAGTGATAATTTTGTTATGTTCCAACAGCACAGTTTTGGACAGTGGCATTTTTCAGAATATAGGACTTGGGTCATTGCAGTTTTAATACTTAAAATCTTAAACCTACATTGTTGTATCTGTAGATGTCTTTACAAATTGATATTCTTTACTGTATTATATATTATTGAGTTTTCTTTGAGCATCTTCCTTGGTTCTTAAGCATCCAGTGATATTTTTAAATGAAGACATTTCAAATAATATTCTTTAGGGCACAGTATGTGCCTGTCTTTTTGGAACTGAAGAATGTTTAGAAGAAAGGCAAGAAAATAACTGAGATGAGGCTAGTTATCAATAACCGTCGTTTGAAATTTAACTGTAAGCATTGGGAGCAGTGGTTGCTGACCTTTATGAGTATACAAAATGGAATATTTTAAGAAGTGGTTTATTTCTACTCTAGAAGAGACTGATAGGCTGTTAGTGTGGGAAAACAGCTCAGTTACAGTAGCCAAATATGGTGCAGGTATGCACAGCAAAAATTCAGTGGCAGGGCTGTTGAAGAAATTGCCTCTATTCTGACACGAGTTGAATGCCCTCCTTTGGGGCCTGCATGCCCTGCCCTCCCCCCCTCCCTCCTCCCTTCCTTCCTTCCTCCCTCTCTCCCTCCCTCTCCTTTCTTTTCTTTTTTGGTGGCAGTGGAGATTTAACCCAGGGCCTTCACTGTTTGTCTTATCTTGTCTCTCTCTCTTTTTTTTCTTTTTCTGAGACAAAGTATCATGAAGTGGCCCAGGCTTGGGTCTAACTTGAAGTAATTCTGCTCCAATTTCAGTTCTGTTTCCTACACTGAAACCTTTACCTTCTCAGAACATGGCTTATGTGTGTGAGTGGAGAGTGAAATTGATAGGTGTAGTTTTTAAGACCTAGTTCAAGATTCAGTTGAAATGATGATTTCGGTTTCTAGGTTTGAAGTATTTACTCAGTCATTAGAGAATGCAAGGGTAAGACTGCCAGGAAGGGATAAGCTGGAAAAAGAAAATAGGTTTCTATAGCTTTTGTTCCCTGATGTATGTATCTGAAGATAGGAGGTATCCATGCAAAACAGAAAAATAGTTTCTCTGATTGCCTTTCACAAGCTCAAATTTTATTCTAAGTTAGTATTCTTGCTCTTGTGAGGAGGGTAAGTCTGAGTGAGCAGGGCCTTCCCTGTCCTTCACATGCTGTGATAAGTGACTTTCTCATTTCCATAGCTGCTGCTCTGATTAGATGCATGCATTGAGATCGTAAATGATTTAATGAAAGCTGAACAAGGTAAAGAGAACATAAAAGCAAAATTAGACAAAGTACCCTGTGAAAAAGGAAAGTTATTAGGCCAAAGAAATGTAACTGCTGGTTACTGTAGGTCAGGTGCTCAGCACAGATAGTAACATTAGAAAAGCAGCAGTACCTGCTGGATATAATCTTAACTAGTACTGGAAGTAGTTGTCATTAGTCTCCTTTTGTCCGCTGAGACTCAGCATGGAGTGAGTCCGCCATGGTCACATATGAGTCCTGCCCCTTCCCCTGGGATCCTTTAGGTTTAGGCCTATGGCATTTTCTTGATAGTGAAGGTTAATAATTTCAGTCTTTACATTTGTTATTGTTTGAAAATCAAGGAGTAACTAGAGATAGTGATTCGTGATTTTCATTTTTCCCAGAGAAAGAGCTGGAATTAGAGAGGATGAGAGAGAAAACTTATGGGATTATGTGTATGACCTAGTCTTGGTTGTCCAGGTTGGTATTAGCTTCTTTCAACTACTTGGCTCTGAAGTTTATAGCCCAGCGTGGTTCCTTCTGACATGTCTCTTGAGTAGTCATTTTTTCTTGATTAGTATATGTTTTAAAAAAGTAAATATGAACCCATGGTTTAAAAGTAGCTGAAGTTTTAGCAATTAGAAAATATAATATTTAAAGTGAAGCTGAGTATATGTAGGCATTTTGAAATCCCTTCTTCAGTAATTTGCCATATTAGTGGTTGAGTATTGATGGCTTAATCTTAGTATATAGCTTTAAATTTGGGCTAAGCACTAGATTAAATCCATAAATTAATGTTTTGTAACTTACTATGTATTATAGATTACAGACAAAAAGTTTAGTTGATTTACGTAAAGTTTCGGAGATTATTTGTTCTCAGATCTTCTGATTACAGAACTGTGACTCTTTTTGTGTGTGGTGGTGGTGGTAATACTAGAGATCAAACCCACAACCATTCACTCAGCTACATCCCCAGTCATTTTTATTTATGTTTATTTTGAGACAGTCTCACTGATTTGCCCACGCTGAATGTGAGGTTGTGATTCTCCTGCCTCAGCTTCCCAAGGTGCTGAGATTATTGTGTATGCCACAATACTTAGCAAATTCTGCCCTTTCTGTGTCACTAAGCAAACAATTTATTAAGTAAGTCTATTATAGAAAATTTTTCTATAAATAATTTTCTGAGTTCTGTACTCATTATTATAAGAACCGATGCATTAAAAATAGAAGTATCTTCCAGTAGAATTGTTAAAAGTATGCCCTGATAATAAAATCACATGTAGAATATAGTAATGCTTTATTTTTATATATTTTAAGGAGAATAACCCTTTGATAAACAAGTAATAAATAACATGAAATGCTAACATTGATTTTCAAAACATGGGCATTGATAAGGTCCACAGTCAAAGTACACTTAGATTAAGTGGTGACTCGGCTTGTCAGTTTGCTAATTTGGAAATTTAAGTGAGGAATACTGGGTAATCGAGCCAAAAGAAATTTATGCTGCAAATTTAGGCTACCGAAATGTTTAGACTATTGAGCTACATGATTTCATTTTGAGCTAAGGAAATAGACAAATGTCAGGGAGACATTTTCAGCTGAAAAAGATGAAGGGGAACAGAGGCCGTAATGGTAAACATGGAACAGGCAGAAGCTACGCGTCGTCGCCCTGTTTTCTCACGGCCCCCATCCTTTACCCACGCAGGGCAGGAACAGTGGCACAGATCAGTGGCAGGCCCTGCTCTGGCAAGGGCCAGAACTCTCAGGCCACCATGACTAAATCTTTACTTTCCACTTCTAACTGAACAGGCCCTTTTCCCTACAGATTTACTATTTTATAATGAGTGAGCCAGAAGAAAAGAGACAGAAAATTTGCTTTTAGATGTGCTTTGGAGGCCAAATTTGAAAATAAATGTTGGCTTTCTCCTTATCAGCTACTATATGGCCTTATTTTTAAACATTCTTTCCACGAAGGATCTCTTTATAGCTCAGAGGCCTATGGGAGACAAGTGGGGGCAGGATTGTAGACTGTGGCCTGAAGCACTTATTTGCTTGAGAAAAATTGCTACCAGATGAGTGGTTTCAGAACGCTAACTAACACTGCTGATGTGGTCTTTGGTGGGTTCAGGATGAAAAGGATCGCAGTTTCTTCTCTCCTTTATAAATATTTGCTGGAGAGCCAATGTGTTTCTGTATGCATGTGCATTGCCTTTTTCTTTTGGGCAGATTACAAGAAATACAGGAACCTCTGAAGATAAACTATAAAAAGTAGAGGCTGAGAGAACAGGTGGATGACTCAGAAGAAATGGGCCCCAAGTCTGTGGCTTCTTGTGGTGTGATATGATTCTTGGCATCATAGGTTTGGCGGGGTCACAGGTCATTAATGCAAAGTATCTGAAGAAGGCATTGGGTCTAACTGGGAGGTAAGCTATGCTATCAGCTGCTTTTAATGTAAAGAAATTCATTCCTACCAAGAGGCCATAAATGCTTTCACAAGCTTGAATTTTATTTTATTCTAAGTTAGTATTCTTGCTCTTATGAGGAGAGCAAGTCTGAGTGAGCAGAGCCTTCCCTGTCCTTCACATGCTGTGACTTTCTCATTTCCACAGCTGCTACTCTGAATAGTTGCGTGCATTGAGATCGTAAAATCAGGCAGAGTTCGATACTGCATCCCCAGGCAAAAAAGCATAGGAAAGGCCTCAGTCGGTAATTGTTAATTTTGCAGAAGTAGGAATGTAGAATTTTTCAGAAATATTTATCTTTGTTCCTCTCATTCTTTCTTTAGGAGAAAAGCTAAATACAGCTTCAACATAATAGAACTGTCTTATAAACATAGTTATGCTTAATAATGACTTAGGAAATAGCACATTAGTAGAAATATTACATAGATGGGGCTGTTGTTTCCTGCCCAGACTAAGTTACCTGGGGGCCTAGTGTAGGAATGATATCAGGGTATTGGCAAGGGAAGGTCCAGGTTAGGAGGATTCTTTGCTCAGTATAGCAGCTGTGTTTTCTTTGTTATTTTTCTTCTTCTCCTTTGCGATACTCAGGATCAAACCTAGGGTCTACTGCGTGTTAGGCTGGTGCTCAGTTATTCAGATTTCCATTCCGTGTGTGTGTGTGTGTGTGTGTGTGTGTGTGTGTGTGTGTGCACATGTGTGTATGGTGAGGGGGAGAGTGAAGTATAACACGTAGAGAAGTGCACAGGTTACAAGTGTTCCTCAGTGAATTTTCCCAAATAGACATATATATCCATGCAACCATACTCAGGTTGAGTCTATCTTCTTAGAATGATGTTTCTTTCCTGATTATAGAAGTACTTGCAGAACTTTGGGAAATACAGCCAAGAAAATAGAAACCACTTGTGTTTATATTTCCAAATGACCACAGGTGATAATTTTGTGTATTTCCAATCTGTTTCTCTTGCTGGCATATATTGGGATATGTGTGTTGGTCAACACACACAAGCACACACACAGAGGACACAACCTCTGAAACTTTATGCATATGTGCACAAACACACAGAAACATTCTTGAACAGTTGCAGTTGATCACATGACATACGCCTCTTTAGTTAAGCTGTGTGTCCATTGGCTGCATCTGCAATTGGCTGGGAGAGAACACCAGAGATGCTGAAAACCACTTGTCTCCTCATTTGGTAGCAGGGAAATAGGCTTTTTGTGGGGGAAGAGAGGGAAATAACAGGTAACATAGAAATATGAGTGGCTGACGTATTTCATTGATATTTCTGTCTCCCAGAAAACTAAGTATCGGTGACAGGAAGTTCAAAGCTTTCTGGGATACAGGGGAAACCCTGATCTTCAGCAGAGCAGAAATGAGACCTTAGCTCGGACCGTGTTGGCTGCTCTGGGGAATTTATGGGCTCACTTTGCCAGAGGCCATCTTTACTTTCTCCTTACGCTTAGCTACCTTGAAGATCCTCAGTCTTTAATTGTAGTGGTTTTTGTTTACGCAAAAGGACCTCGAGTCAAAAAATAACAAGGTGCCCTGGTGGTTTTGTGAATTGCTGCAGAATTACCTTTTCCATTGTGACTGAAGTGGGCAAAACAATTCTTTCACAGTACTGGCTGCTTTGGTCATAGCTGAGTTTACTGTACATATTGTCAGCAGAAAACAATGCCAGTGTTAGTCAGCTTCCTGTTAATTATAACAAAACTTCTGATATAATCAACTTAAAAAGAGAAAAGGTTTGTTCTGGCACACAGTTTTGGAGGTTCCGGTGCCTACTCAGTTGGCCCCGTTGCTTTGGGGACTGTGGTGAAGCAGTGCATTGTGGTACAGGTCCCTGGTGGAGTGAGCCGCTTGCCTCATGGCAGCTGGAAAGCAAGCAGAGTAGCACAGACCGTATCTCAGAACTCCCTGCAAGGCATCCCTCCGGGGAGGCCTCACCTCTTAAAGGCTCTGCTACCATGCAGTGGGACCACAGGCTGGGACCAGGCCTGCTACGTGTGTGGGTTTTGAGGGACATTTAAGGTGCAAGCTGTAACTGTAGCAGATTCCCACTGTATGAGTTGGCTTGTCTTATCTGCCTCCTGGCTGGCCTAGGGCTCATCCTCTACAGGGGATTTAAAGGCTCTCCTTGTGTTGGGAAAAGTTGTCTCCCGGAAAACTGTACTTTTACTTGCTTTTTTTTTTTTTAGTGTAACTGACACATAATAATTGTACATATTTTGGAGGTATAGTGAGAGAATTCAGTATATGCAGGCAAGTCTTGGTTATAAGTTAAGGAGCTTGGATCACTACAGAAGAGATAGGTCATCTCAAATAGTTGTATAATGTAGATTGATTAAGTCAGAGTAATAGGCATTTCTCTTTTCTTGAACATTTATCATTTCTTTGTTTTGGAAGCATTAGAACTCTTCTATTTATTTCTAAATATATAATATAGTGTTGTGAACTTTGATCACCCCACTATAGAATACTAGAATTTAATCCTCCCATCAAACTGTACGTAGGTACTTGTTATCAGGTCTGTTCTGTGTCTTCTATTCTTTTTTAAAAAAAATGTTTTGTTTGTTACGCACTTGTAATTTGAGTTATTGAATATACAGAAAATGTACTGAACTCTCTACATCTGTAAAATATCTTCTTGAATCACGTTTTTTTCTCTTGCATTCCAAAATCATCCTCGGAGAGTATGAAGTGGTCTTTCTCTTTACCTGTGTTCTTGTTGTGTTGTCTTTGCAGTCGAAACCAGCTGTCTGCCCTGCCCGCCTGCCTGTGTGGTCTGCCTCTCAAAGTCTTAATTGCAAGTAACAACAAGCTTGGATCACTCCCAGAAGAGATAGGTCAGCTCAAACAGTTAATGGAGTTGGTATGTTACTGATTTCTAAGATGCTCTTTTTCTTTGTTGATTGATTATAACCTGCCAGGTTATTCCAGAAAGACCATTTGCTGTAGCTACGCCAAGAGGGGCCTGCGTTTAGTCCATTTTCCAATTGCCCTAACAATATACCTGCGTCTGGGAACTTTACAAATAGAAAAGTTTCATTTAGCTCACAGTTTTGGAGGCTGTAAGTCAAAGATCAGTTGACTTTTTCTGTTCTTTGGTGAAGACCCTGTGGTTTTGCCTTAGTGTAGCAGGGTGGGGGGAGCAGATGTGAGATGGAGGAGTCACATGGAAAGACAGCAAGCCAGAAAATGGGGAAGGACCAGTGTTGCCTTTCATACATGAGTACTTCCCGGGGCCCCATGAATACTGTGTTAATCCTTTCTAAGGGGGGTGACTTGACCGCCTCGTGTTAGTCTTTGTCTTTTAAAAGTTTCTCTACCCCTTAATAACATAAAATTGAAGACTAAGCTTCCAACTCAAGAATCCTTGCAGAGCACATCATGTCCTAGCCACAGCAGAACCCAAGTTGTTTGAGGGCAATGTATGATACGGAAGGTGTGAAAACAACAGTTGCATGAGCCACGAATGGTGGCACATGTCTATAAGTCCCAGAACTCAGGGGGCTGAGGCAAGAGGATTTCTGTGAGCCTAATGCCAGCCTGGGCTACATAGTAAGTTCAGGGCCAGGCTGGACTACAAAACCAGGACCCTATTTAAAAACAAAACAAAACAAAACAAACAAACAAACAAACAAAAAAAAAAACACCTACACCAATAGCTGTGGCTTTATGACACATTGCCTGTAGTTTATAAGTTTCCAATAGTTTATAGTTCCTGAAGTTTGCAGGATTTACAATTCCTGAGGTTTGTAGGTTATTACATTGTGGCCAGATGATTTTTTGAGATTTTATATAAATGTATCAAAAATAATGGCTGAACTAGAAAAATCATCTACAAATAAGTTAGGCGGCCACATTTTATGAAGATGTATAATTTAGTCAGAAGCTATACAGAACAGGATGTTGTGATTCTGTTCAGATTTTTGGTGTGCTTAGCACAGCACAGTCTACAGTCACATGCACATGAACTGCTAGATTTGGAAAAGGATACCCCAAGCTTTTCTTAGCCCTGTGCTCCAGCCTGGCTCTGGTAAAGGCTACCCTGAGTCCTGGTTGCCTAGTTATCACACTGTCATCACCCAGTCCTCATGGTCACCCAGTTCTCATGTCCTCAACAGTAATTACAATGGAATCTTCATCTTCTAGAATGTTAGAACCACAGGCGATTGTAAAAGGCATACAGTTCAAGCTCTGATCACTTGCCCATAAGAGAAAACTCAGGTCAGAGAAATAGTGAGTGACATTCAAGGTCACCTTGGCGTAATAGAGTGGTGACCTAAGCTGTGACTCCTCCACCAGCACTTGACAGTAGAAGTAAATACACTGTCAGCAACAATGTGATGATTTTCAGTGTCTGGGCGGCTACATTAAAAAGTCAAAATAAGCAGAAAAGATTAATTTTAATATTACTTGACTTAACTCCCAATAGCCAAAGTACTATTACTTCAACATGTATGCAATAAAAAAATATGAAGGAGATATTTTACATTTTTTTCTAATGCAGTCTTGGAAATCCAGCAGGTACTTCACAGTGACAGTGTGTCATAGACTGGACTAGCCACATTTCTGATGCTCACCACTGTGCACAGCTAGCGACCGTCCTACTGGACACTGTGGCTCTGTGGCCAGTCCTGTCCCTGCTCCGTGGCCCCCTGTGGCTGAGCAAGTATGCTTTTTGTGAAAAGCATTTATTTGTGAATTTGGTGAAATGTAATAAGTTCATATTACTTAAACACAAGGAAGTTATGTGAATGACTTTGTTAAGGTCACAGACTAAAAAAAGATTATTTTCCATCCATTCTTACTTATCTTTGATATCTTTTGCTTAAAATAATAATGTTAGGATAGGTAACTCTGAATTATTTTTAGTTATCAATTGGAAAAAATTCCCTGGAGAGCTTGAAGTAATTTTAAAATTGCAGTGGGAGGGCTTTTTTTCATAATCACGTATGACTAATTTAAAAAAAAAAACATTGGGAGTTCCCAAAGCACTTAGACTGCCCTGGCCACCTAGAACTTCAGTGCTGAGAAGGTTGCTGAGCTCATTAGGCTCTACGTGTTGTTTGCTAACTATTAGGAAAAACTATCTTTCAGCTTTTCACATACGATTCAAATCACTTTTGATACAATCATAAACTTTTTCTTCCAGTGTGGATGAACATAGAGTTAACATCTACACACACACACACACACACACACACACACACAATGCTGGATTCATCTAAACGAAAGCAATACCCTTTTCCTATATTTGAAGGGGATTACAATCGGAAGGCATGTTCTTACCATTTTAATTATATCAGAGTCATGTAAGAATCTCAAAATAAAAAAGCATGCCTAGCTCAGTCATTTGCTTTTTCAGGCAGTTGGAGCTGTGCAGGGAACACAAGGAAGAGTGGTTGTCCCGCCTCTGGTAGTGAAGCCAGTGTGGAGCCCAGCCGAGCGGAGTGGACAGGCTGTGTTTCCAGTTGCTGAAGGGCTAAGCTCTAGAGTGCTCCCTTCAGGGTCATTTCTGAGTAATCTGATTTTGTTTTTAACCTCCTGGGCTACTCCGAGTGACTTCTGTATCCTGTTTCCTCACAGCTTTAGGATATGTGTGTTACTTTGTGAGCCTTCTCTGTGTGTTTGCGTTCTATAATAGAAGAAGAGATAAGGTGCTGGTGTTTCCTGAGCATGCACTTCTACAAAGCAGTTCACTAACACATGACATGGTTTATTTCATATAATGTTGAAAATAACCCAGCAAGGCAGATATCACGTTTACATCTTACGGACAAGTTTCAGTTTTGGAATTACTTACCCAAAGCTGTGAGGCTACTACTGGTGGACCTGGGGTCAGAACCAAGCTTGCCTGATGAAAATTGACACCATAGTGCAGCAGCAGTATTTCCCTGAGTGAGGCTGTAAGTGCCTCATACAGAGAGAACATGATAAGGCTTCCTTGTTTCACCACATAGTGGTTTTCTCATAAAAGTTGGGGCAGGTTATGAACATTGAAAGTGAAAAAGAAGAATGGCCCCGAAAGGACCAGTGGAAGTGGACTTATCATTGGAAAGTTTTCTTGCCATGAAGCCAAGTCACATAGCAGATTTCTATTGATTAGCCTCACTGTTACACATTAGAACCTGTTGGACACATTGGAAACATGACCCTTTCACTATGGAACCATTTCGAAGGCTGTGAGGTATATTTGGGAAGAGATACTCTGTGAATACCATGTGATTTTATGAATAGATAGGTGTGAAGACAAGCACAGTTAAGACACAACCCAAGAACTCACCAGGCCTGGTTCAAGTTATAACTGAATGGAAGGTGCATTTGCCAATCCTAACCAGACATGCTATTTTTTAATTCACTTTTCATTAAATTTTTGGTTGTGGGAAAGTTGGAGTTGAAAGATTCGTTTCAGTCATATGGTGTATCGGGCAATTTCTGAGGAAAATCCCTTCCGCATTATTTTTGTGCGCACCATCCCAGTTCCTGAGATAGATTGTAGAAATAGAAACTCATGTGTCTGCCATAATTGTCCACTTGTGGTCTCTAGAGAGGCCCCCAATGTCCTTGGTTTCTGTGGACAACTGGACACCCAGGGCCTCCTCAAGGCCCCGCTGGGGCTTTCATTTCTGCCTTGCTTGGGAAAAACAGCCGGGTGGTCATGTGATTACATATGTGTGTGGTGGGGGAGGGGCATAAAGTGGAGATTTATATTGGAGAGACGCGGGTGTGGAGAGTAGGTTGGTTATCAGAGCAGAGGCGCTTGAAAAATTTTTAGGTTTAAGTAAAAAAAGTAATTTATCTTTCTTCTTTTTGAAAATTCTGACCACAGACATTCAAAGTTTTTTTTTTTACTGGTAAAAAGTTATAGCTTGCATTACTAAGTAAGTATCTGTTTCAACCCAAGTTTTTGTATAGTTTTTGAAAATGAACTTTTCTGGTTTGGAAGAAAATTGAAATTGTGAATACTCACTTGTTTTTGTATAGACACAGAGAGGATAAGGTATTTACCTAAAGTTGCACAGTCACGCAAATGGCATTTCCCCAAAAGGGCATGGTTACATAATTCAAAGCAGGTGCTAATAGCTTACGTTTCCTGTGAGAGTGTTTCCTTCAGTTAAAGACTAATTCATTACAAAAATTCTACTTAAATTGAAGTATCACTACGCCGAGTTTGCCTGCCTGCCTGCCTGCCTTCTTTCCTTCCAACAGAGTTTCCCTCTGCAGTCGGGGCTGGGCCTGAACTGCTCCTCACTGTGTAGCCCAGGCTGGTCTCGAACTCACAGTAATCCTCCTGCTTCATCTTCCTGAGTGCTGGGATCACAGGCATGCACCACCTCTCCTGGCTTTTGTGGTGCTGGGAATAAAACCCAGGGCCTTGAGCTTGTTAGGCAAGCATTTAATTGCTGAGCTATTCCTCCAGCCCTCACACCAAATTTTTGAAACTGTGAATGTAAGAGCAAGGTTGCTGGTGAGAGACCACCTGCTGCTTCAGGTTTCGTGGTCTCCTTGGGACTGGCCTCCAGCCAGATCCTCTTGACACTGTGCTTAGGTTGGGTGTTGTTGGCTGTCACCCTTTAAAAAACAAGAGAGGAAAAGAAAAAAGAAGAGAAAATGGAAAACATTTCTTCTCTCTTTTTTTAAACAGTATTATTTCCAAAAAGGAAGGATTATCTAATTAAGTTACTCCCAGATTTACTATAACACTTTAAATATTTTAAATCCTTTAAATTTTTGTATTCTGAAGGTAAGTTAGAAACTAGTAACAAAATTGCATTAATCTCCAACATGCGTTTCCTGCCTCCAGAACATTTTATGATGAAGAGAGAATTTTAATTTCCAAAATTTTTTTTGGCACCGAAAAAACATGATGATTAAACCAGTAAAAAAATAGGTAGAGTTTAATTCGTAGCGTTTTCTATTTTGTTTTTGTACATAAATGACCAAGTTGGACCGGCTGCTCTATTAAAAGTAAACCTTAAGCTTCAGTATTTATGTTAGGTTTACTTTTACATCAAAAGAATAAAATTACTCAGCGTGTGAAGGCTCATTATTCTTTTTGTTCTACCTACATATTTGTAATCTTATAACACTAATGTATGGTAATTTGATTTCACTGAAGCGTGGAATAATTCTGTTAAGACATAGCCTAGGGCTAATAGAAAATTTAGAAGGAATTGATTTGACTGTACTAGCAAGTAACTGAGTCTGGAATTTATAACCAGATAAGATTCTCACTAATGGCAGAAGGGGGAGGCATTCATATTATAAATTTTAAAAATCTGTTTTCCTAGGTATTATCTTAACTAAAAAAACCCCATATTTTATCATAGGCTAAATATGGACAGAAATGTTCTAGAGAAAGAAGGCCAGCCTAGAAATACTGATGTATGTTCTCAGTGCAGCAGTGTCTTCTCCCCAAACACCTAGACAATTATGTCCCTGATCTTCCTCTTCTTCCTTGAGCTAATTAAGACATAATTACCCAAGGGAATTTAGTTTTTTGATAAAACTCATAACCTCTTTACACACTTGAAAAGGCCCTGTAACTTTTGGGAGATAGAGGCTTGCCCTCTTTCTGTTGGTGAAATATCAATCTCCCTAGTGTGCTAGATCAGCCTGAGCATCCTCCACCTTACTCTGTCAAGACAGGAAGTCACTGACAACAATGTAGAGTATTGTTAGAATGATCTGATCTTTACCTCCTGTGCCCTTCAAAATGTGAATTTTGACGGTTGGACTTTGTGTTTCTGACTGTTGTGTTTATGATTATCTGCAGGTGTCCTGTGGAAAAATTGACTTTATCATACATGAAGCTGTTTTTTTTTTAAGTATGTTGAGTAACTGTTTTCTCTACTAGAAAGCAAATAGAGCTGATTTTCTTTGATATGCTCATTATATTTAGAAATACATTTTGAAAAAATTAGTTTACATTTATGGAGCCATCATATCTTGATTTCATCATTAATCCAGGGATGATCAGCACAGAGCAAAAGTATATGTAGTTCATGCTGAAAAGTGGCAGAAGAGTCAGCTTCATCTCAGGACATGTCATGCTGTGAGTATGCTGCCAGGATACACGGACAGCATGCATTTAGCTTCTATCTTTCTACTCTTGATTTTTTAAGAGGAAGATTTTTGTTCATAATTGTGTCCTAAGCCTTCTGAAAAATTCCCATTGCGAATTTGTGATTTCCACGATCTGCAGAGGATCTTTCTTGGACTGTTATTCCCAAGGCATATGGAAACTTACTTTATAGTTCAGTGCCAAGTTCTTTGTACAGCTGGAAATAATTCCCATTAATTTTTGTCCAGAACCCCCCTTCCCCCCCCAGCCCCATCATCTAGGTGACTGCACCTGGTCAGGAGTGCAGCACAGTGATCTGATGTCATAGATTTCTAGGTGTTCCCTGTGTGAGAGTTCTGTTTAAAATAGAATACAATGGTGCAGCCTTCCTGCTAGTGTGTAACTTTATGGAGGTAATGAGAAAGATGCGGCTCTCATTGGAAGGTTTTGATTGTTGACTCCTGTGGCTGATCAAGGCTACCTCCTTGTTCAGTGTTTACTTCCCTAAACATTTTTTTCTTCTCTGCAGATGTGCCTGGGGAGACTTTTGCCTTGTTTTTGTTTGAAGTACTGGGTGTATTTTTGTTAAAACTGTGCATTGCTTCTCTGGACTAGGGGCAGAGTAGCAGCTTGCGGGTGGTGATGCCGCTGACTACTTAGTTTTGAATGAGGTAAAATTAGAGGGCAGGCATCCACTGACTGTATATATCCCCGGTCTAACTGTAGGGGATTTCATGGGTAACTTCAATGATGAGTTCATCTCTTCTCAGTGAAAGTGAAACAAGTTTTTAAACTAGACCTTGATGATTTCTACAGTGATAGGAGGAGTTTTTTCAGGTTTCAAAGTAGAATATTCAAGAACTTAACCCTCACTAGGGTTGTTTATAGCCTGAAAGTATCTTTGGTTCTGTGATTGGGTAGGACTGCATGGACTTTAACTATGCTTTGTTAAAGCATCCTAGGGTCCTAGCCACAGGGCAGAAGGAACCTCGGTCTTATGGAGTATCTTGTGGTTTGCATCTGCAGCGTGCCCCAAAAGCCTCAGGTACTCATGGACACTGTGTGCTATTGAAAGGTGGGGCCTTGGTAGAAGGGCCAGATGCTTGGGGCTGGATCTGGAGGGGCATGTGATGACTTGATTTGAGGATCTCTCTCTCTCTCTCTCTCTCTCTCTCTCTCTCTCTCTCTCTCTCGCACTGGCTGCAGCTTCAGCTCTCGCTCTGGCCCACATTTCTAGCTGCCCACTTGTGAATGGCCTGTGACTTTTTGAACTGTGAGCTAAAATAAATCTTCCCTCCCTAAAGTTGTTTATGTTGTGTATTGAGTCACAGCAGTGAGGAAATAACTAAGATAGATCTACATAAATCAGTTTCACCCAATATTGGTTGATCCCTACTTTATATCTGGCATGCTGTTAGGTACAAGAAGGTTGGAGGGAATTCCGCATAGTCTGTCTCACCCAGGGTCTCACAGGCATAAAGGAAGGTGCACATGTAAGCAAGTGACTTGGCTAACATACAACCCATAGGACCTCAAAAAGAAGTGGTCTGTCTCCCAGATGTTGGATCAGAGTGAACGTTGAGGGGTGGGGGGTGCTCCTTGAGAAAGGTTCAGAGAGGTGGTTGAAACGTGAATATGTAGGTGGAGCATAAAGAACATATCAGGGACTGGCATACCAGGTGGAGAAGATCCTGGCATGATTTGGAACTATGCAGCAGCGTGGCACTCAGTAAAAACTATGGGTACCAATCCTATGGCTGCATAGGGAACAAGGGAGGAGCTTAGATGGTGCTGGAGGAATTGAGAGACCTCATCAGAGATGCTGGACCTGCTGTGAATGTGCAAGCTGGTCAAAAACAGGATGAAATTTACTCTCTGGTGGCTCTGTGCAGGCTGGACCTAAAGGGAGATGGTTGTTGGGAAAACAAGCAAGAGACCTCGTGTCCAGCTGAGAGATAATGCTGGGCTAGATTAAAGGAGAAGCTGAGAGAGGGAGAGGAGAGGCAAGGGGGAAAAGGGAATTAGGGAGATAGCAGGATATATAAAACTATAAATATTACAGCCTCCTTTCACATGTGTCAAGAGATGGCTCTAGTCAAGGATTAGTAGGGCATTAGCCTTCTAAAGCAAAGGTGACAGCAGTTGCAGTCTCCACAGTCTTGCTTCTAAGCTGTTTGGAAAGTGATCAGCATATTCCAGCCATGTGCTAAGAACTCCATTTTAAATAGATGGCGCCTGCTACACAATGCATCACTGTGACTGTGGGAGTTTGGAAGAACAGAATGAATTGTCGTCTTCCCTCTGTTTGGAGGCCCTGGGGCCGAGTGGTTCAGGAAGAGTCTTTCCTAGTGTTAACCAGCATTTGCAGGCCTTGGGCCACGAGCCTCTTTTACCTGATCTGTAAATATTAGAGTAGTCATATTGACTCAAGGGTTTGATGTGAAAATTAAATAAAATCAAAGCACGTGAAGAATGAAAGTGGCAGAAGCAGCTGTTAAATGCTATAGGGTTTTTTTCTTTTCTCCCTTGTTTTCTCCTGAGAGAGTGTTTGCAACAGAGCTTTCTTTTTTCTTCTTTGCGCTGAGCCTTACTTGCTAGGGCCTGGAGACCACAATGATGAAAATGTATCTGTGTAGTCGTCCAAATGTTTAAGGTCCTTAAGATTTCACGTGAAATGCTTGATTTTATGGAAAAGGTGCTTATGATTTCTTTCTTTGCTTTTGACACAGGATGTGAGTTGCAACGAGATCACAGCATTGCCTCAGCAGATAGGCCAGTTGAAGTCTCTCCGGGAACTGAATGTCAGAAGAAATTACCTTAAAGTTTTACCACCAGGTAAAGAAGAAGGGGAAAATGAAGAAAATGGGACACTTTTAATGTTGTTTTGGTTTACTTTTATGAAGAGAGCTTAGATCTTGTCTATGTATGTATACCTCTGAACAATAACAATCTGAATTTAGCATGTAAATAACAGAAAATAGATGCTTAAGTTACAATTTTAGTTAAGGGTTACAGCAACATCATCTCTTGTATAATGCTGTAGGGTCAAGGGGATATGGAGGTGCATTTGCTTGCGAGGGCTGCTATAAAAAGAACTACAGACTTTTGTTCTGGCTTAAAGAACAGAAGTTCATTTTCTGACAGTTCTAGGTGCTTGAAGTCTGAGATGAAGGCATTCTCCTGGGTGGTTCCTTTTGAGACCTTGCTCTGTGATGGCCACATTCTGCTCTCTGCCTTCATATCAGCTCCCTTCTGTGCATTTCTGTGCCTTAATTTCTTATTACAGTAACACCAGTGGATTAGAGTCCATTCTAATGATCTCATTTTAATTACCTCTGTAAAGGCCCTGTCTCCAAATATGATCTCTACCTTATATACTAGGATTAGGAATTCCACACGTGAATTTGGAGGGGACACAGCCAGACCACAACAGAAGCAGCATGAATGGTTTTTGAACAAGTATGTGATGTTCTGGAATATGAACCCAGCACACTTAGTTCTGCAAATCTTCGCCATCAGGATTGCTAAGCTTGGGTCCTAGGATTCCTGGTGGGGAGCCCAATGTCCAGGATCTGCTCTTAGGTGAAGGCTGCCCCTGCTGGGTGATCTTTGAAGTAGTATGTTGAGCTTGAATTTGGTTCTTAAACTAGTAGGTTGGTGAATTTCACCAGAGACCACTGCAGAGCCTCAGTGTTGGACTTGGGTCTCCTGGCCCCTGTAGGATTGTGAAGTCTCTCAGAGAGCTCCATTCTGGGTGCCATGGGCCTCTGCAGTGTGTCTCCCAATACAGGGAATGAGATTTCAAGGGAAATGATACAGAAATTTGTACCATTAAGAGCTTGGAAATAGCCCAGTTGATTGTAATAGATCTTTATGTGTGGGTTGGTCTGGATGAGGAATGTGTTGATGGGTAGCAGAACATGGAATGACTGCTGGTTCTCAGTAATCACATGGATATCCACTGTTTTCACTGAAGGACTCCAGACACATCTGATTTCAAACAAAAACATGTATTTGGAAGCAGTCAGGCTTTAATTAATCTGACATTGACACAGTCATTTAAGAGGTGCATGATTTTTATTGTCCTGTTCCTACATCTTAATCTGTGGCCTGAAGTACTTCATTGTTAGGACAAGAAGACAGAGCTCATGAAGTCACCAGAAAGAACTTTGTAAAGTGCTGTGTGTTTGGTGGGTGGAAGTTCACGGGTGGGTGTTTGCCCACCACTTCTTACCTTTCTGACTTGCATCTTAACAAAAGAGATGCAAGTAGAAGTATCTTTACTTGAGATGACTTCATATTAAAATATTGATTTTTAAAAATTTGTCAGTGTGAAGTCTATTTTTGGAATGCATTAAGCTCTTTTTCTTGGTTTGACCAAGTACCAAAGGAACACTAGAGTTGCAAATTTGCCCACAGATCACCTTTTAAAAAAGCATTCAAGAAAACTTTTATTTAAATATAAGCTTCTACATTACTCATTGTGAAAATGTCACAAATAATTGAACTCCCATTTTCAGAAGGAAAACTTAATGGTGGCATTTTCCAGTTGCCTGTAAGAATTTAGCGGCACTGGGGAAGAGCCTGCACCTGCAAAGCCCAGGTTTCCATCTCCCTCCCCACTTCGTGTTCTTCTCCTTTAAAAGCATTCCTTTCCTTGAAAGATCAGTTACAAATTGCTCTCCTGTCCATAATTATGTTTTCTCAGTTTTAATATTTTAAAGTAAACTCAAAGCTAAAACTTAAATTTACTTGGAAGTCTTTTTTTTTTCTTTCAATAGTTTCCTGAATTTCTGATTTCTTTCAGTTTCTCTCTAGAGAACTGTGTTGACCAAGGAGCCCTGACAGTGCTGTCACAGCGTGTTGGGGCCTTCCATATGTCCCTCCGTGGTTGTCCTCTTTGAGTACCCTTTGAGTATGCTTACTATAATTTCTTCAAGAAGAAAGCCATACTCTGTTCTTTCTAGGATGTCAAGAAACAAAGGGCTGAGATAATCATTCATTGCCCCTCTTAGCAGTGGGGAGAAATGGGGACTCACCCTCCTCTTTCTCTCCTGCCTCTCCTCTTCTACCTGCTTTTTCTGCCTTTCATCATCTTTTTCATCTTCTCCTTCCTCCTCCGTTTTCTTTCTCTTCTTTTTTCCCTTTTCTGATCCATTTCATTTGGCCCTTTCTGGGCCACCCTTGTGAGATCCAGCATTACCATTTTCTCCCCTCATTTTATTGCTCTGAAACTTCCTGGTACTTACTTTCTTAGACCCTTACAGAAACTGTGTTCCAAATTGGAACCAAAAAGAAAGGAAATAGTTGTTACAAAACCATTTCTTATTTCATTTGCCTGTCATCTCTTGCTGTCTTCTGTGAAGTTAGCACTCCTTCAGAATTTTCATTTTTAGTGGCAAAGAATTGCGAAAGACCTGAAATCCCATTAAATGTTGTCACTGTTTTGCCACCCTGAGTACCAGCATTTCAGCAAGAAGGCATCCTTCTTATCTTACCTCCCCTCCACGCCCCCCATGAACCCATGAGGTGAAAGGAAGCGTGGCTGAGAGGAACCCTGCTTTCCTTTTCCCTTCCTTTCCCGCTTCCAAGCCCTCCAGGCTTACCTTGTTTCTGTCTTTTCTGTCTGGCAGCTCATAGCCCTTTCACCAAAACAGCTACACTCACTGTGTGTACTGAGACCCAACTAGCTGGGAAGGTGGGGAGAAGAGCGGTGTTTGAATTGCGCTGCACAGGTCAGTGTAAATGTACAGATCCTTGGCTTGGTCTCAGGGGTCTGCATTTGCATTTGTTAATTTTTATTTCGAAGCGGGGTCTCCCTGAGTTGCCAGAGTGCCCCGACTGGACTTGAACTTGACTCGGCAGGTGTGCTAACACCTCTTGAGTTTCTCCTACGCAGCCCAAAAGTCATGGAGCTGAGTTTGCGATCTGTCAGGAGTTTCAGTCCTACTACTTTTTCCTTTAAGACCAAGCAAATCACTGAAATGTGAATGAACGGAAGCCCCTTGCACCCCAGAACGTGCTGAATTCCCTGGTCTGAGAAGAGCTACTTATCAGCGCTTAGTAGCAGGGGGTGTTTGTTGTTGCAGTGGAGGTGCAGTGGCTGCCAGGCAGTACCGGGACGGAGGAGAGCAAGTGGTAATTCTCACTCCTGGTTATATTTTTTTTTCTTTATCTAGTCTTTGCCCTTCTTTCACTAAGGGACTGGAATATTTTTAAATGCTATAGTTTGACCCTCAGTAACAAAAATATTGAAGATCTGTTCCCAAGTGAACCTCAGTAGCCAGCGCACCCAAGATTCTGGCATGCCTCAACCTCTGTGCTCTATGGAATATATTTGACTTTGTCTTCTGCAGCTGCCAATGTCGATTTGAATGCTTGAAATTGCTGAGTGTTTACTGTGCCACTGGGTGGGGATTTTAAGCTAAATATAATGTTCCATCTTGTTAGCAGAGCTCAAAAAAAAAAAAAACCCAACAACTTTAAGAGAAATAGAATAAAGCCTCACCATATCAGAACTCTAGGGGCCATTGGAAAATCCTAAATTAGGTAATACATTTTAAATGAATTTTAAAAGATCAGGAACATATTTACTATAGCTTTGGAAGCATGCTAGCTTGGATACACCAAATAGATAAGAATATTCTGGAATTAGCATATTTTCATGTGTTAACAAGTGCTGCTAAAAAACAGGTTTGAAGGCACAGTCGTGTCCCATGTGACATGCCTTGTGTGATTCGTTCGTGTAAAAAAAAGGCTTTCTGAGTGATAGATACTGTAAATGTCAAGTATTTCCAGCTCTTACCAGAGCTAGCAACAATTTAAAGTGGCTAAGCTCTCAGTGAGAGATCCCTGCCCTTTCTCTACTGACATGTTGTGGAGGTACATCAGGTAGACTTCATGCACACTTTGCTCTTGATTATGTTAGATATATTTTCCAATAAGCAATAAGTTAATTTTGAATGTTTAGTCATGGGATCGTGTTGCTTTCTAACATTTCTTTTTCTTTCTTTCTTTCTTTTGTTTCTTTTTTTTGTTTGTTTGTTTAGAATTAGTAGATCTTCCCTTGGTAAAGTTTGACTTTTCCTGTAACAAAGTGCTGGTGATTCCCATCTGTTTTAGAGAGATGAAGCAGCTACAGGTGTTACTGCTTGAGAACAACCCTCTGCAGTCTCCTCCGGCGCAGGTGAGGGCCGTGGCCACAGCCTTGCCCGTGGCGTGTGCTGTAGGGGCACTCCAGCAGCTCACCACACAACCGGTTTTGATTCTCTACTGAATTAACACTGTTACACATAATCAGAAGCAGTCATCTCTCTATCTTAAAATGGCAGTATTGTTTATGCTCAAGCCTAAATGTAAAACTGCATGAGAACAGTAGGGCTAATCATCAGAAGCTCATAAGCTTTCAGATGAATAAGCATGACATGTTCTAGCTTATGTTCTTTTAAAATTATTTAACAACTTCTTAAATCTTCAATTAGTTTTTAAACTCTTGCTTGCTTTCTCGTGGACTTGAAAATGATTGTGCTTTCACCATCTTTTGTAAGTGGAGTGTTGCCCATCTAACTACTTGACTTTTATACATTTTATGGTATACAATTAGATAGTACCTTTTTAAAGAATCTTGTACTTTATTTAAAAAAAAAACTAGGAGTTGTTGAACATGGATTTATATTTAAAGCATAATTGGAGGGGCAGGAGGAATAACTAAGTGGTTACAGTGCTTGCCTCACAAGTACAAGGCCTTAAGTTCAATTTCCCAGCACCACATAAACTGGGTGTGGTGGTGCATGCTTGTAATACTAGCACTCAGGAGGCTGAGGCAGGAGGATTGATGAGTGTTCAGTGCCAGCCTGGGCTCCATAGTGAGTTCAGGACCAGTCTGGACTGCACAGCGAGACTCTGACACACACAAACAAAAAGCACAATCGGAGGGACCAGTTCCTAGATTCATGTGTGTTAGGGTGTTGCTTAAAATGAAATTGTGAAAATTGAAATATACAGGCATCTGGTACTCACATTTCATTTTGTTATTGAAAAGTAAGTATGCATTACTTGTTTCTCCCTAGATTTGCACAAAAGGTAAAGTGCACATATTTAAGTACCTGAGCATACAAGCCTGCCAAATCAAGACAACTGACTCCCTGTATCTCCACCCCATGGAGAGGCCACATTTACACCAGCACACGGAAGACAGGTGAGTCTACCTTGCTTCACTCACAACCTCTGTTTAGGATTTCCTTAGGCCGACCATGTCTGTATAACTGATTTAAAAAATTCTATTCATGGTGGCACATTCCTATAGCCCCAGCACTTGGGGAGGTTGAGTTAGGAGGATCCCAGGTTTAAGCCCAGCTTGTGCTGTAGTAAGACACTGTCTGAAAATAAAAAATACAAAGAATAAGGGAGTAGCTCAATGTGAAGGCCCTGAGTTTAATTAATCCATAGAATTAAAAAAATACAGTAGTCTGTTTGCTTCATTCTACCAGTTCAAATTTGACGCAGCATTTTAAATCGCTGGAATAAGAAAAATTGATGCTATTGAGAATACTTGAGCATCTCTCAAATCTTTTCTGTCCCTTACTAATCAGTGCTCAAATCTGCCAGAGTATATGTGTGAATACTTATAAATAAATAAGATCTATAATACAAAAATTGGCAACTATATCAAACTCAGATGTGCCTTTTGAAATACTCATTTTTAATATGTCTTCAGAAGAACTGCAGACTTTAATTTCTCATTTATTTTTTAGTGCAACCTGCATAGTTTCTTGCCACTTCCTGCTTCAAGTGTTAGACTATTTTCACAATTCCTTGGATCATTTGTGGCACAGATGAGGCCCTGGGCTTCCAGAGGACAAAATGTCCACACTAAGTGCATTTGTAGAAACCCAGATTCTTTTTGAGGAATTTTCACAAAAGAAGTCTTTTCCTCTACTTTTTACTAAACAGGATGACTTAAGATTTTAGACTACTATAATGGCACTTTTAAATAGTGCTTTAAATGTGCGTGTGTATGTGTGTGGGTGTGTGATAAGTTCTGTGTTCTTAAAGACACAGTCAGATTTATTTAACCACTAAATAAAAGTCTATAAAACTATTGTAAGTAAACACTTAATGACCTAAGAAGAAGTTGGTATGATAAATATAACAATTGGTAGTTGTTTCAAAGAATCATCTTGAGATCTAACAGGAGGAAACTTCGAACACAAAGAATTTTTCTTGTATAATATAAGTTGTGCAAGTATGTGATTTTTATTAAGTGCATATCTTTAATACTGGACTAATTTGTTGCCCAACAATAATAATAATAGTAACAATTGTGTAAAAAAAATCGTTACTAGAATATCATGGTGTGAACTCTGTAATTTGATGATTTTAATTCTTCCTAAATGAATTCAATATTGATGACCTCGATCTCAGCAAGAAGGATTCTGACTCAGGAGTTGGAAGTGATAACGGAGACAAGCGCCTCTCTGCCACTGAGGTAAAGCTAGTGAGCAGCTCTCTTTCCTCTGTGCCTCCAGATAGAAATGTACACCTGCCTGTGGTCCTTGCACTCCTTTCTGGTAAAGGGCATTGGTGCATTTGTGTGAGACTGTGATCATGTTTGTACAAGCAAAGTGAAGCGCTCTAAGGGTTATGTAAATATTAGCCACATCTTCAGTACTTTGTAAATGCCTCGAGAGTAGGGATCCTATCTTCTTCCTCTCCCACACATGATCTAGAATATTTTTGAACGCTTAATAAATACTACAAAACGACTAATGGGTACACAAGTATTCATGGAACACTTTTATAAATGTGCTTGTTTGTAAGTTCATGAATTATACAGCAAAGAGTTGTTAGGCGCATACACAGATCTTAAGAAATCATGTTTAAGTTTCATTTCAGTCTTTTATCAAAAGAGATGCATTTCTGAGTTCTTGTAGGTTTTATAACAATATTTGTTTTCTGAAAACCTTCGATTGTGTTTGTCAGATAAGTGGATAATGTGATTGTTAGTAAGCTAAGAAGCTTCATACACCAAAGCTTTATATAGTGGTTATGAGCTACTCTTCATTAAAGCATTGATTATCGCATATGTAATCTATTAGATCAGTGGTCCCCAACCTTATTGGTGCCAAGGAATGGGTTAGTTAAAGACCATTCTCCCACAGACAGGAGTCAGGGGCTGGGGGGCTGGGGAGTATACTTGTTATGCAGTGGGCAACAGCAAGAGGGGAGTGGACAGCAAAGCTCCACCTCCAGGTGCTAATAAGAAGGTCTAATGGGTGGCGCTTCACTTGCTGCTCACCTCCTGCTTGCAGCTCAACTGTCCCTGAAGCCTGGTCCTTCCAGGGCTGTGGACTATATAGGTCCAAGTTGGAGACCCTGGAGTAGATCAGATCTTACATTAATATACCACTAAGTAGTGCTTCTTGACCCAGGAACAAGAAAGGCTACGTGTAGTAGGGGATGTATCATCGGATACTCTTCTCCTTTTTAGGGAAATGACTGACTTTTTGTAGTCCTGGAGTTGTAAAACATGGTGATCTTTGAAGCTGTAATTAATAGGTCAGTTACACTGCCTAAGGAAGTCATAATTTCCCTACGTTTGAGTCCAAGAAAAAACCTTTTTCAAATTCTTCTTAAGTATTTGAAGTTTAATAAGTAGTTATAATATTTAATATTTTTCCCATAAAATAAAAACTGGTATATGAAAAATATTAGGCTTCTTTGAACATTTTTTTTTTCTAATACAGACTATTTTGAAAGGAAGATGAGTTAGGAGGCAGAAAAGACCAGTGTCGATAAAAGAAAATGACTCACATGAATCAACATTGATAGTTAACTCTAGTTCCCTCTTGGGGACAACACTAAACATGTAGCTCTCTAAGTCGTATTTTAATTCATCTCCTTCAGCTTTATTAAAACTCATAAGTCCCCTCAAATGAACCATTGTTGTAGAAGCTACTCATCCTAAGCTTATTTTCTATTAAATTAAAACAGACTGTATTATCCTTTATCTTTCTTCTAAGACTAATTAAATTCATTAATAAGACATTACACAAAGAACTTCATTACCCCTTTCTTCTCAGTTAGTGTAAGTGAGATGGTAATATCATTCCAAAAGGATCCCAAGGATTTGTTCTCTCCCTTTTAATTAAATGCATGTCTTTGGATTTTTGCTGAATTTTTAAAATGGGGAAAAGAGCTATAGAAAGGAAATGAGAAATGGGGAAAAGACCATAGGAAGGATTATATTCCCCTTAATAAAATGCACAAATCTCTTGTCTGGCATTATAATCTCATTACCCAACAATGTCTCCAAAAATTAATTGAATGATGAAGTTCTGAATTATCCCCCAGGGAGTTCTCTTTTCACTGGTGGGTGTTAGCATCCGGTGTTACTCTGCACTTGTTTCTCACTGTGGGATTCAGGATCACTCCCGATTCTGGTTCCTTTGGTTATTTCCATTGTCTGACTTGACTTGGCATTTATCACAAATTAAAAACAAATTTTTTCAAGAAAAATAAGCAAGAACCTATGACAATCTATGACTATCTGTTTGATAAATGAAATGTGTGCTTGTTTTCTGCCAGTTTCTAAACAATCTGTGCATGTATCCAAAGGTAAACAGGGCTAAACTCTGAACATCATAGCCTTAGGAATGTCAGGACCAAGCCACAGTCACCAGCTACGTGTTCTGTGGAGGTTCCTAGTCACTGTCGCTTGAAAGGCCTTTCGCAAGATAGCAGCACTAAAGTGGAAACACAAGAAAGTAGATGAGGCTCCAGATTTTCTTCGAGACAGAACTGTGAACTTCCTGAATAAACCTCATCAGCGAGTGTGGGAAAGGAGACCTTCAGAGAAAACAGAATCTGTTTACTACGTCAAAGCTTTGTTCCACTCTTATGTATTTTGTGCAGCTTTCTCAGCCAGAATTAGGGTGATAAAACTCATGCTTAGTATCTCACGAGAGATGCACTCTAAGTCAGTGAGATGCAGTCACAGAGATGGGCTACCCGCTTTTTATGGCTTGCCATGTGAAGCCTTCGTGTAATTTTGGTAAATTAGCATTGTCATTAGATCTCATAGTACTGTTACCATTCAAATGATTAGTCAAACTTAGGGCTAATGTGGCAGTGTATTTACAGTTACTCCTTTGTCCTGTTGAACATTACACAATCCTTTTCAATGTTCTTGCTTTTACTTTTAATTTAGAAAAAAAGTAGGTACTTGACAAAATTACAGCTCAAACCATATATACAGAGAAGCACAGAGAATGTTAGTTACATGAATTTTCACAAAGTGAACACACTCATACCACCAGCTCCCAGTTCAAGGAAGTGTTCCCGTCATCCCAAAGCCTCACTCATGTCCCACTCTGAGAACAACCACTTTCCTGACTTCAAACTGTGAGGATGATTTTTTCTGTTTCTGACCTTAGTAAGGGGAATTGTCTTTTGCTCTGGACTCCTACTCAGTATGATGTTTGTAAGTATCATAGAATGTTGACTTGTTACGTAGTGTTCTCTTTATCTCCACTAATATAAACATCTCCCTCAACTGAAATGGTGCTCTGTATCTTCTTATAGCCTTCTGACGAAGATGCGGTTAGCCTCAATGTGACAATGTCAAATATCATGGAGGAAGACCAGATCGTCAAGGAGGACGTGTGCCATCGTCTTAACCCAGCTCCAGGTCTGAGAGTGCATGGGAAGGGGTGGCTTGCCTCTTCAGTTCCAGATGCTGTGTTTAGCATGTATGCAGGCAGGGCGGTGATGACGGTGATGAGCCAGAAATGGTGCTCATCTGGAAAGGTCATCTCATTTCAAATTCAAAACTTTGAGATATGTATCTTAACTGTTTTATAGGTGAGGAAAGCAAGTTTTAATAATTTGTCAGTGGTCACTTGAATAAGTACAACTTACTATAGTAAATAGCAAAGGTCTTCTGCTGAAGATTGTTTAAATCCATTTTTTGAAAGAAAACATTGACATGATAGATACATTAGTGAGGTCAGTTTTTCCCCTTCAGGTGTGGATGCAAGAAACCAAGCTTGTTTCATCTATGACTCCACTCTTTTTAACATAAGACATCTAGAGTTTCCATGTTGGTTTATTTTAAGCCAGAAGGGGAAGGACTGGAGGTTTTTCATGGTAGTTTCTGTGATCTGGGCCTAGAAGCAGTGCCCATCAACCCGTAAGATAGACTTTATTCCTTGACCATGTCTAAATGCTCAGGAATCTACTTAACTTTGAACAAATCAATTGACCTTTATTGCCTCTCTTGTAAATGCAATGATTTGATTAGGTAATTTCTAAACTCCTGTGTAACTCTAAAGTTCTGTGGCTCTTTAATAACTACCAGATGACGTCAGGCTTGGGGCATAGCTCAGTGGTTAAAGCATTTGCCTAACATGGTCAAGGCCCTGTGTTCGAATCCCCAGCACTGCGTGAAGATTAGCTGGATAGGGTGGTGCATGTCTGTAATCTCAGCATTTGGGAGGCAGAAGCAAGAGGATTACATTGAGCTAAAGGCCAGCCTGGGCTACATAGTGAGTCTAGGACCAGCCTAGACTATAGAGTGAGTGAGACCCTTTATCAAAAAAAATCACCAAATGATAGTGATCTGCATATGTTCAAAATCTTTATGATGTTTATATCATAGGTTAAATTATGGTAGTATTTTGATGGCCCCTGTTTCTATGATTTGTGATAGAAAGTATATCATGATGTCTGAGTAATACAGATTTTGTTAAGATACAATCTTCCTTAGAGTTTGAATATACTCTTGTTAATTATGAGAGAACTACTTAAAGAAACTCAGGTTTTTATGTTTGCTTTCACTTTTTACACTTATGTTTTTAAGTTTAGCATTAAACATAATGAAACTATATTTGGAAGCATACGTGATAAAAACATATAACTATACTTAATATATAACAGCCACTATATTAATTTAGATAAACTTTGTAACATAATACAGTGTAGGCAGCCATGTTGTAGTCAGATTTTTCAAAGAAAAGACTTACATAATCTGGGACAAGTGCATTTTTCTCCTGTTCTAGACATGGTATCCTGCTGGCTTATGGTCCTTGAAGAGTGGCCCTGTTTGCTCTTTTGTCATCTTATGAGTCAGGATGGTTCTCTGCGGTGTTCCTTTAAGGATGGTCCTGTTTGGTCCTTTTTAGTCTTCGCTTAGGTAGAATTATTCATTGTGGTGTTCCTTTTAGGATGGCCCTGTTTGGCCTTTTTTTAGTCTTAATATGGGTCAGAATGGTTCCCTGTGGTGTTCCTTCTGCCTCCTGTACAGCCCCTGGGACTTTTTCTAGCCATCCTATGGGACAGTCTCATAGTGGGTGGGCCCATCTGTGTGCATGTGCCTCTGAAGGGGCCTGTCCTGTCACCACTTCCATTGTTGTTAGGATTCGGGGCTCTTTTCTGGTCCCATCACACCTCTTCTTTGAGGTTATTTGCTACTTAAGTACAGGAGTCATGCTTGACTGATTTTTTTTAAATCCCTAAAATGTGTAGCATAATACCTGCTATTTAACAGTTGCTCAACAAATAGTTGTTGAGTATGAAATTTGAAATAATTACTCATATATTACCGAGGACATGAAGACCCTTGCTTATAATTAATTTTTTTCTCCACTCCTTAAATAAGTAAGAGGGAAAAAAAAAAAACAGAGGCCTTGAAAGAGGCCTTAAAATTTTAAGCTCAGTTTGAGGCTGCTTCTTTTTCTTTTCTTCCTCTTCCCCCCATTTTTAGTCTTTTCCTCCCATCCTACATGGTCATTTCATGTGCCTTCCTAATATTGATAGGTAAGAGAGAAGTGGAAACAACCAGTTAGCATAACTGAGAATCATGCATACTTTATATTTGTCTTTGTGAAATCATGTCTTTTTCCGTTCTCTGATTTTTCCTGATAGGGGAATTTCATGAGGAGTTTCAACCACAGCCTTCCCTTTTGGGTGATGACAACTCAGGACAAGGAAGAGACCAGTTTGCTCATGGAGCAGATGTTCCTCATCCAGGATTTATGAACCATATTCAGGCAAGAGTTGAGGATCAACCAGTTTTGTTACTCATTTTCTTTTGTTTGGTACCTTAGAATATAAATCCAAGTTTTCTAAATCCACCAACTTCACAGCCCAGCTTAGGTAGACTTTGTGAAGCCTTCAGCAGATCTCTTAAAGCTCAGCAGTCTGTTTTCTGACATTAGGAATTGCCCCCGGCCATGTTTGGCTCTGCACTTGTCTGCTTATCTGTAAGATTTTTAAATGTTCTTAGGGCTTGTTCGGCTTTCCACCACTCAGTCACATAGCTTGAATTATCACTGCCCCTTGCAAAAGCTAAGATAGACAGCTTCACATTCTTCGCCATGTGTATCGTGGGGAACTCTCATTTGAGAGTACAGTTGAAGACGGCTGGATAAGGAAAATGTGGTCTGTATCGCTGTGGAGTAGTGCTTAGTATAAAGAAAGATAAATCTGAGTCCTTTGTAGGGAAATTGATGCACTTTCTGATCAGTATGGTTAGTGAAATCAGTCAGAACCGGAAGGTTCAATATTGCACGATTTCGCTAATATGACAAACCCCAAATACAAATAAGTAAGACAGCACAATAAAAGATGATGATGGTAACAGGGAGATAAATCTCTGGAGAGGAGAAGGGGACATGGGAAAAGAAGGGAAGCTAGAGTGAGAAGGGAAAGACAAACAGAAAGATTATGACATAACATGGACATGGACTAATCCCTCAAGTGTAATTGGACCCAAACTGTTTTCGATTTTGGAGTTCTCCAGTATTTGGAGTGTTATGTAGACTTTACAGGATGAACATCCCTAATCTGAAAATCTGAAACTTGAGATGCTCTGAAACTGACACTTTTTGAACATTCAGAAATGCTAGGTGCTCAACCTGTATCTGTAGTAGAGATTTTCAAAATCTGGAAGTGAACATCTCCCATTTTTGTTACCTTTTTGGGGCCCCAGAGAGGACTGAACCCAGGACCTTAGTGCTGATTTACGTCCCCTGCACATTTTTTTATTTTTGATATTCGGACAGTCTCTTATCAAGTTATTAAGTTGCCTGAGCTGGATCCAAACTTGGAGTCCTCCTGCTCCAGCTTCCCAGAGCGCTGGATTGCAGCCTGTGCCACCAGGCTTCTCACATCTGGCCTGGACAAGGCACGGTGTGAACACTTACTTCTGAATCTTCGTTGTTGCTCTGAAGCGATGGAAAGGAAGATGAAGGTGGAAGTTGTCAGGTGGACTTTCACCCCAGCAGCCTAGGAAGGAGAGAAGAGCTAGCGCAGGATTGCTGGGTATGGCTCTGCTTTGTGACACGGTGTGCTGTGTTGTATTTCTGCCGGTCCTTGGGGAGGTTTTGGCTTCTGATTTTGGCAAAGTACATATTTATTGTGGCTAGGGAAAGATGATGGTCTCTGAGTTTCTATGTTGAAACCAAGAACAAAATTTCTCATTGCCTATCTATATTTTCTGAAGATCGTGTCATGATGTCCATACTTAGCCTGAAGTCCATGTCTTGGTATCGGCTTCAAGGATATTGAAAAACGAGCGGACGCGGCTTGGGGTCCTGGTATCCTCAAGTTGTCTTTATGTTCTCAAATCAGAAGTAAGAAACCTACGATATGTGAATGAAATAAAACCATCTGAATGATTACAGAAGCATAGGAAGCCAGACATGGTGGTGGAGGCCTGCAATCCCAGCACTCTGAGGGGCCACGGCTGAAGAATCCCAAGTGCAAGGCCAGCCTGGGTAGCTTAGCAACTTAGTGAAACCTTCTCTTAAAATAAAAAGACAAAAAAAAGGACTGGAGAATATAGCTCAGTGTAAAGGCCCTGGGATCAATCCTTCGAACTGAAAAAAAAAAAAAGCATATGGAAAGATAAAACACAGGAAGCGTCACTCTCCTCTTAGATTCTTTCATTAACCCACCATATAGTTTTGCCTTCCTTCTCCAGTGTTGTAACCATCAACTTCTCACCCAGTGCCGTGTCTCCGTGCATGCACACACATGTGCACATCCACATAGGTGTGCACACTTTTGGTTCTGCCCCGACACATTTTCTTAAAGCACAGTCCAACTTTGCTACTCTCAGGCCAGTTGTTCTCACAAGGCTGTCAAGATTTGATCTCTGCGTATCAGCTCTATGGAACAGTTCAGTCACAAAAATGTGGGAAATGAAGGTAGGCATGGTGGTGTATACCTGTAAAGAATCCTAGCATGCTAGGAGGCTGAGGCAGGAGGATCACAAGTTTGAGCCTAGCCTGGGTAACTTAGTGGGACTGTGTCTCAAAAAAATCAATAGAAAGGCCTGGAGATAGAGCTTCGAGGGGGTTCAATTCCTAGGACTACAAAAAAAAAAAATGTGGAAAATTACTTTTGTGTTCATTTTATTAAGAGTCCATCTTAAGTAGAGAATTTAAAATAAAAACTGAGTGATATTTAGAAGATGCTCAAACTTAAATTCTAAAATAAGATAAGGCCATTAGTGAAGTAAACATACTATTTTAGAAAAAAGCAGATTTCTCTAAATGCAGAGATTTCAAGAGGCAGAGGCCTCCATGGACATAGCTGTTGTCAGAAAGTCAGGCCGAGGAAGTCCCCTGGGCAAATGTTTCCTAGAAGACATTTCTTCTGGAAAGTCAAGAGAAGGTTACTAATAATAAAATCCAGTTTAAATCTCTAAGAAAGAGGAAAAGTTGTACATTGAAAATCAAGCCCGTGTCTGGCTGGTCTTGCGCCATCTGAGAGTTAGGAGCATGTGCAGGAACCCAAGTGTGGAGTACCATCAAAAACATCAAGAATACTGTTTTCCCTGTCTCTCTTTGCTGAAGTAGCCTCTTATATTTTTATAAGTACATTAATCCTCATCATTCACAGTAGTAATATTTTATTCAGTCATCATGTGTATTAAATTATACAAACTGAGCAGTTGCTCCTAGAAAATATGCAAGATTTAGTTCCTGTGAAACTTCGGTCATGATACTTTTGTCAGCCAGTCAACACGTCACCTTTCAAAAACGTGTTTTATTTAAAGGCACCTCACATATAAGGTTGACTGAAAATTATGATGAATGTTTAAAACTAAAGTTTATTACTTTAGGACTTATTGCCGCTTATCCCCTCAAGATATCACCTCCTTGTTTTTAACACACTTACCCATCATTCTTGGCACTTTCTGAAGCAGTTTTGGAAGTTCTCCTTTGTGAGCATCTTCTTATGACTGCCTTGATGTCCTGAGTTATTCAAAATATTTACGGCAATTTTTGTCATATGAAAACATTGTGTTGTGTCTTTATCCATTTGTTAACCAGATCTGTCACTGTGCTGTGTGACTTCTAGGTCCTTCTTAGAGCCTACATGACCATTAAAGGCAAACATTTTGAATTGATTCAGGACACTAACATAGCCATGACAGCACAACTAAAACTTCTTTAGAAAGTGGCAAGAATGTTAAGTATTTTTGAAGCAAGAGGGAATATTGTAATGGGAATTCATGGCAATGTGCCTTTCAGTATAATAAATTATGTCTTAACTTCCCTGTTCACTGTATTTGTCAATCACACATCATATAGTCATGAATAATTTAAAGCTGGAGATAAATTCTGAGAAATGCAGTGGTGGGCAATTACTTCACAGAGGAGCTTCATAGAGGTTATTTATATAAACTAAAACGACCATATCATCACTAGACAATGTAATATTATGGACCATTATTGTTTGTATGATGCATCATTGACTGAAATATTATGTGGCACATGACTGTGTATTCCTGGCCCATTAAAATTGAATTGAATTCCTGCCTAGCATCTCTGTAACTCACACCTGAATAAGGCTTGTCTAACACACACATATTCTCTGTAAGGAAGCTCACAGCCTTCTTGGACTTAACATAACTAGGCAGCACCTCAACAATGTTTAGGAGCCATTTGAAACAATGAGATCACAAAAAAAGCTCAAAATTCTGAGAACATGTCACTACATAGACCGAGCATAACCCTGTTCTGCCTCACCTGGAAATCTGCCATCTTCACACTTGTGTTTTTCATCACTCTATGTGTATCTGTGGATAACACTGACAACGCCACAAGTACTGATTTAGGGGCTACAAATACGTTTTAATGAATAGATAACTCACAGAAATAGAGTTCTCTGTATAACCATGTAACTTAGCAGAAGAGATTTAGGAAGTTTATTGGGCATTTTTGTGAAAAAAAGCTATATCTTTTTAAATATTGGCTACTTTCATTTTGAAAGTGAAAATTAGAAGGAAATACCCATGTCTTGATAGTTGAATCTCAGAAGAGCTGGAACACATCGTCTTGGTTGTTTGCGGTAGTCAGGTTTTTTGCCCACAGATTTCACTGTCATTCAGAGAGTGACACAGCAATCTCTATGTTGAGCTTGTTGTACACTAAAATTATAGTCAGAATGCACAAAGCTCGAGTGTTTTGTGAGCTAGTGACAGTGTTGGAGAGCCAGGTGCCTCCTCAGGAAAAGTGTCACTCTAATGACAAACCTGGAGGCCTACTGGTCCTAAGTAAGGGAAGAAAATGTCCCATAGTCCTTTTTTTGCTCAGTGTTTTGTCCTTGACAGAGCCAGTATCCATGCTGGCTTGGCTTGTGTTCTAGAGGAGGCCCAATGAAAGCATACTTTTTCTGTTTCAGAGATGAAAGTGTAAAGAAGGCTACGGAAGGCCCACAACAAACCCAGCTTCCCCAGGGTTCACATTGCCCCTCTCCCGGCAGCACCTCTGTGGGGAGAGACAGAGGCGAGGGGCAGAGGGAGAGCACCTCTGGAGAGTCGTGTTGGAGACATGAGACTCCCGGTGCCTCCTGAGGCGTGTTTCTGTGCAGTGCTTCACACTTTCTTGTTTTCCAGCAGTGTGTACACACACAAGTACACACTCTTAGGCTCACAGACACTAGAATGTTTATTCATATGGAAGGAAGAACTGCCAGCATCAGAAAGTGCTAAGAGGGCAGCAGCGAACCTGGTCACACTTCAGCCTTCCCCTCAGTGCTGTGGTTCTGGACTAGGTTGTTTTCGTTTTCCTTCTTCTAATCTTTAATTGTAGCAGATACAGGTAAAAATGATCGCCTTAGCCATTTTTAAGTATGTGCTTCAGTTTGAGTTGGGTACATTCCCATGGCCATGTGACCAGTCCCCAGGACCCTTCATCTTGCCAAACTGAGAGCCTGTACCCAGTAATCACTCTCTTCCCAGCCTCTTCTCCTTTCCCTGGAAGCCACCACTCTGCCTTCTCTGTTAAAGAATTTCACTACATTAGGTATTTTTTTAATGAGTAAAATCATATGTTGTCCCTTAGACAGGCATATATCAATTAGCATAATCTTCTCAAAGTTCATGTCTGTTCAGCATATGTAAGATTTTCTTCCCTTTTACAGATATTATTTCATTATATGTCCGTATTCCATTTTATTCATCCACTCATCCCTCAGTGGTCAGTGGGCCTGCCTCTTGACTCTGGTGTATTTCCTGGCCATGAATGTAGGCTGAGGAGGGTTTTGCTCTATGGTTTGACCAGTGATTCTCAGGAAGCCCATATGTTCTGTTCATAGGACAGGACAGAAGACTGTGAAGAGCTGTTGCGGATAGAAGAGGACACACACTGGCAAACTGAAGGAACGTGAGTGCGTTGGGCCTGCTTGTGGGCTGCCATCCCTACAAAGTTCTGTTTTCAAGCATACTGTAAGAATTTGCTCCACTCTTCTTGGGCAAGCTGATATTCTTACCCAGAGATAAGAAGCTGTCATTTTTCCTCTGTCTTAATCTTGTCATAATGCTGGGCAGTGAAATGTGTCTTAGACCAACCATCTTGTACCGCTATAATAGAGTACACCAACTGGATGAGTTACAGACAGTAGAAATTGATTTGGTTTGTAGTGATGGCGGGTGGGAAGTCCAGTACAGAGAGGTGCTGCTAGCAAGTGCATTCTTGCTGCAGGAAACATCACATGGCAAGAGACAGTGGGAGAGAGAGGCAAGCCCACAGCTGTGATAATGACCTTAATCCATTCACAAGGTCAGAGCCCTCAGACGACCTAAGCACCTTGTAAAGGTCTCACTTGTCAACACCTTTGCATTACGGATTAAGTTACTAACACTTAAGCTTTGTAGACACAGACCAGAGCGGAGTGCAAAGTTTTATCTTTGTTGGCTTTGAGTTTTTTCTGATTTGATGCTGTGGGTAGAAATGCAATTCAGAGAATTAGCTAGTACGTTCAGGTTGGAGCCTCTACCGTCTTTCATTTGCCTGACGAAGCTAACAGCTGGACTGAAAGCAGTCTGTCATGCTGGATCTTTCAGTCACCCTTTATTTTTCCTTAGAAAAGCATGGGTGTTTAGTGTCCTGGTTCCAAGTCTAATAGCTGTCATAGCTAACATTTATTAAATAGTGTGTCCCCCTCAACATCCTGAATCCTGCACAGGTGATAGAACACTTCATCTTTGTTATAACCCTATGCAGTAAGTTTCACCATTTCACAAATGACAAAATTATGGCACAAAGAGATTATTTTTCCCCAATGTCATAGAAGTTCAGCATTTGGCCCAAGGACTCTTGTGCCATATGAATATCCATTCTACTACACTGTATGTAAAAGCTTACTTGAGCAAGATTTAGAGAAGAGGAATTGGTGGTCTCACCAGATGATGAATCATTTCCAAGGGGATTGGGTTTGGACCATGGGATAGAGGGTATATTTTTGTGTTTCTCTGATTCATATGTTTTCTGTGATCTGCAATTTAGACCCAAACTTTCCATCATAATTTGTGGATGTTTTCTCCCCCAGTGAGGATTTACTCCTTTGTTAACAATTTGCTCATTAGAAAAAAAAAAAAAAAAACATTAGCTTATGTTCCATGGTAAGAATGGTGAATCATGATTAAATATCTTTTATATTTTAAAAATACTGGAAAGTTTTCTTTCCAATCACTGTATTACGAGCCATTCATTAGATATACTTTTAAGAATCCAGGAGGCCTAGCTTGATTACAAATCAAAATGTTTGGAAAAGAGAGTTGTTTTAATGTAAGATAAAGCTTTGGAAACTCCATTCTCAGTCTTACATCTGTTGCTCTTAACCTGGTTATACATCAGGATCCTTACAAATTTGTGAAATACCCAACCCTACTTGATGTCAGACTTAGATGAGTATATTGTGCCTGTGTGTTTTTTGAGCTATGTAGATGATTTTGCTTCACAATAGAGCCAGGCTAGGAATGATTCTCCGCAATGAAACTTGCATTTCATGAACGTAATAAACCTGATCCCTGCTAGTTAAACTGGAGTTGGAAGGCCAAGGGGTAGTACATAGCCTCTAGCGGAGCCTCCCTTACTCCCACAGGAAATCTCACAGAACTCAAGAGAGCCTGCTAGGAGGCTCATGCATCTTATCTGTTGCTTGATTGTACGTAGAGCAGGTGAGGGCCCAGAAGTGTTAAGCCAAGATGACTTTCCCCATCTTCTGGCACTTCCCACCTCACTCTGGCCCCCGACCCTAAAAAGTACTACCATGTCTTTATTATCATTTTGGATTTGTCTAAATAATTTTTATAAGTTAGGTGGATTCTTCTAAGTTTCTAAAGAACCTATGTGATGCTCCTATTTAGGAATCATTTTCATTCTCACGTTACAGAGTCAGCTCATCCAAAGGTCAGGACTTGGGCATGACAGCGATTGAGCAGCTGAGAGAAGTGGTGGATTTGCTACAAGATCCCAGCGGGTATGCTTGTTTCTCATTGGCCTGGATTTCCAGTGCAAAGAATGGCTGTAAATTTACTGTGTACACTTTCTAAATTTCTGAAATGTTTATATATACAACTTACGCTCAGTCTAGCCATTAACAAAGAAAGATCACTTAATTGCCTGGTTCCCAAGACCCAGAAGAGAAAGAGCCAGATTTCTGCAGCTATTGAGATCAATTCCCCTTTTCTCTACCTCATATTATAATTCATTTACCTCACAGAAAACTCATGTAGGATTGTCAGTGAAATCTTTAGCAAACAGAAATATGGTTAAAGTGCCTAAGGAATAAACTGCTGGTTTATAGACTTCTCTTTCTAACTAGAAATAAGTAACTATTACTATATTTATTTCTGATAATGCCAAATATATTTTAAGTAAAGAACAATTTGAGTTGTAGGTTACTTTTTAAGTGTGAATTGGCCATCATCACTAGTATGTACTTAGTACAATCAGTGTGTTCTTTGGTTTCTTAGTGAATACTAATGGAAAATTCCCATGGGCAAAATATTTTTCAGAAAGACAGTATCAGGTACCAGGTGTGGCTACTAGAGACAGAGACAGAGACCCAAAACTTCTCCTGTAAACCAGGAATCCTAGAAATTTAAATGTCTTATAACATGGTGAACGTGGAGTTCTCACCAGAGCTGGATTCTGGGAATTTAAGAAAAGGGTGATTAGGGAAACCAGAGTTCTAGCAAGAACACTCCAGCAGTGTTATCTGATCCTGGAAGAACAGCAGTGGGTTGGGTTAACTGGCTAGAAATCTTTACTGTTGATTTAGAAGAGCATTTCAATTCTGCAGACATTGATTGAGTAGTTAAAACAGGACATTTCTACAATACGCATTTTGGAGGATATAAAATTTAAAAAATACAGCTCCAGCCTTCCAGGCAATTCTAGTGTGTATAGCTATAGGAACCAGAGATTGCGTCAAGCAGTTATTTGTAAATGTCCTTAATTTAAGTGGTTGAAGTAGAGATTAAAAAATGACACACCAGAGCAGATTTCTGACTCTAGGAAAAGGAGAAATTACTGAGTTAGCCTTCTGGAAGGAGAGGATATTTTACATAGTTCTTTTAATGACTGTAAATTCTGGATTGAATGAGAAGCTTAGGCAAAAACAAGAGGCCAAGAATAATGAGACTGGATTGAAAACACCCTAGCAGAACCGAGGTTCTGTGCCCCTTTCCTTGCAGATACCGGGCATTGCCAGTGGGATTTGGGATTATCCTTGTCTCTGTGCAGCCAGGACTGAGAATCACCAGAGAGGCAGAGTGAAGTTGGACAGGGGCCACTGTTACTGTAATAAATACTGGATATAAATCATCATACACAGAGGAAAAATGTATCATGAGTCACAGTTTTGGAACTTTTAGTCCATGGTGCCTGGTCCTGTTGCTTTGAGCCTGTGGTGGTGCTGCATACCATGACAGTAGCCCACAGTAGAGGAAGTCTATTCTTCTCATGCCTGGTATGGAAGAGAGAGGAAGAGGAGGGTATCCTCCTTCTTCCTTCAGAAACTTACCCCTGTATGAGCAGAAGATCACCACCAGACCTCACCTCTGAAAGTTTTCATCACCTTTTAGTAGGTGAACCACAGGCTAGGGAGCGGAGTTCTGACACATAGTCTGGGGGGACACTTAGCCACACCACAAGAGATGGCTTCAAGTGCTGTGTTGAGGAGCTGAAACTTCATTTTATATGTAGAGGGAGCCATTGATAGTTTCGGAATGCAATTATTCGTGTTGTTAATTCTTTTTGTATTTAGCTTACTAAGCTTGGCCAAGTAGGTTTCTAATCCAGGTATGTTCAAAGAGCTAAATTCTACATCCTTACCTAGGGCAGTTAGCGGGAAGGTAGGAAACCCAACAAGAGAGTCTGTGTGTGTGTGTGTGCACGTTTGCATGTAAAATTATAATGAATAGGGAAGAGTAGACTTAGAGTCAGATAGAAAGGATTCAACATCACCAACCAGTTCCAACATTAGTTAATTTGGATAAATTCTATATAATTTATGGATGTTAGTTGAATTACATTTCTCCTCTAAAATAATTTGCTACCTTAATTGCTTTAGATATTTGTTGTTTGTAATTATTACTATATATAATATAACAAACTGATTTTCCAGTGATATTTCTGTGAGCCCATGTAACTGGTTCACCTGTCATGTGCCTATTAAAAGGCCTCACCTTTAAGATGGCGTGTAACTTGTGGGCTACTCAAGAGTTTCCTGGCTTTATAGATCTTTTTAAAAAATTACCTTACTTCTTAAAACTGTAGAAATTTAGAAGTTAGATGAAAGCCAATTTCAATAGTAAAATGCATATCAAGTTGCTTGTGTGTGTGTGTGTGTGTGTGTGCTGGGCTTGGAAAGTATTCTACTACAGAACTATACTCTGAACCCTGAATTCTTTTTTGTTTTGTTTTGTATTTTGTTTTTGTCTTTTTGAAACAGGGTCTTGCTCTGTACTACAGGCTGGTCCTAAAACCTCTGTGTAGCTCAGGCTGGCCTCTTAACTCCTGGCATCCTCTTGCCTCGGCTTCCCAAGTGCTGGGTTCACAGGCATGCGCCACCACACCCAGCTTATGTGGAACTAGGGAACTGAACTCAGAGCCTTGCTCTTGCCAAACAAGTGCAACTCTGAATTCTTGAAGTGAGACTATTTGTATTGGAAACATCTTCTCATTACAACCAAATGTCTTGGTGCATGTACTGTTGTGTAATATTCGTAGCAAATCTTTGCTTCTGTAAGTAAATGCACTTCTAGAATAAAGTGTAGTCTGTTACCCATGAAAATTATGATTTTTGTCAAAAATTATTATAAATAAATTGAATTATTTATTTCTGTCTCCTCACCAGTAGGAGACAGAAAATCATGTTTAGGCATAGCTTAGAAGAGTAGCTTGCCCTTTGAAACTTCTGTCATAAAACTTTCATCACTTAATCCTAAAGATAAACATAACTTTTCAATATGTTAAACTTTTAAACTACATATGACCAATTCCATGTAGAAAGCTTGGTAAATTTACTGACATCGCTTTTTCCCCTTACTCTTTAGATTAAGCACAGATATTGAAGAGAGAAGTGTTTTAAATTTGTACCCTTTGGGATCACCAGAAGCCTTAGAATTACCGGATTCTGCCCTAAAGTATGTTTACCCTTTATAACTAAGTATTCTTTCTTTTTACATTGAAGTATTAGTGCTTTAAATTCTACCTTGTATCTTCTGTTTTTCTTTTCTTGTTCCTATAGTGGTCAAATACAGCTGGAGACGTCTCCGGGGAGTGAGGTAAGGCCAGAGCTTCCTAGATGGCCACCATATTCTGTGAAAATTTGTCAGGGGGAAAAGCATGTTTCTGAGTGAAGCTACCCATTTTTGTTCAAGACAAATTTTTCCACTCTTTCATATTTTTGCTCTTTCGTTTCATCAGTTCTACTTTATCTTTTGCTAAAGATGAGAGTTGCCTATTTCTCTTAGATTCTCTAAATATTTTCCATTAAGATAATCTTGCTGCATCATGGTGAAGTCTCTGTGATACGAATGGAACCCGCAGTATGTCAGAAGCTGGAGTTAGGACCATGTAGGTAGACTGTGGAATCGAGGAAGAAATCTGACCATGTGAAAATACACTGGAAGAGATGGGAAAGATGTGAACAAATGAATTGGGATGTCTAGGAGGATCAAAAGAATGTTATAAGAGGAACTGGTAGGGGTATTTGGGGACAGGGCAGAGATAGAGTTGCACTGGTGGAATCTCAGTGGCTGCAGAGAGAGCAGTTTTGATGTAAAAGTAGAGATGAGCCTAGAAGATGCCAAAGAAAGATTAAGTTATGCCGGTCATGGAAAGATAGGTTTGAGCTGGTAATTCTGGACTTAGAACCTGTTCCATTCTGTCTTCATGAATGGGTTTAGGATGACTGACTTAGGTGCCTAGAGTGTGTACCGACCTTCCCATACCCCTTGAGGTGTATGCACGGGTATTATAGTAAATTTGAACTCTGTGTTAACAAAATAAGGAGCGAAGACTTCTGCGAGGAGATGGTGTGCTCAAGAGAGCTGCTTTCATTGTCAAGAGGAGCAAGTTGGAATTTTATTGGAGATCAGCTCCCTTTCAAAGACTTGCTAACTCTGGGCAAGTTAATTCACCCCTCTAAAAAGTAACCTTCATTTTTGGTGACATGGGCTAAAAGCAGTAAAAGCAAATGAGATGATTCAAGAAAGGGCACCTAATGTTCTTATGCTACTCTGTTATTGATGCTGGTATGATCTGCAGGCAGAGGCAGGCGCCACCTCTGCTCTGGGTGATGGTGTCATGGAGTTACCGAGTGGTGGAACATCAGGAGCCCTGTCATTAGCAGCCTGCCTGGGGCTCATTTCCTCAGTTCCTGCACTTGAGATTGACTTTAATTCTCTGCAGACTTGCTTTTTTAAAAAACTTATTATTTAAAAATTATTTTAAGCTTATAAAAGATTATAAGAAGAATTATAAGTTTCTGTAAAAAGTTGCAAAAAATTACAGCCTTGTGTTCAGATTTGCCACCAATGACTTGAGCATCATTAATCTAAAAGACCCCAAATCTAGAATACTAAAAATCTAAAACATTTTGAGTACCGTGATGCCACAGTTACACTGAATGTATAAAGTTATCTTCAGACCATATACATATACAAGGTGTGATCCAAAATTATGACGTGTTTAAGTAAAAAGGCACTGTAGAACAAGACACCATGCCATGACCTGGCCTCAGAATCCCCTCACTTCAAAACACCCCTTTGCCCTTGCCGTTTCCTGAAGTAGCTCTGGGCGTGCTCTTCCATGAGTGTCTTTAACTGTGCTGCTGTGGATGCCGTTAGGTCCTGTATTGATTCAAATTGCTTACTTTCCGTGGTGGTTTTGGCTTTGGAGAAGAGCCAGAGGTTTTGTAGTGGCAGATCTGATGAAGGTACATGAGGACACACCATGTTTGTATGAGCTTATCTTTCTGTTGGAGGGCATTTGGTGGCAGTATTCACCATATTTTTTCCAGAAATTCATTTTATCAATTTTTCCCATTTTCTCATTGATATATATTTGCAATGCACAATATGGTTGCGTTAAATTTGAAAATGTTGCACACATACATATTGCATCTGTTTCATATTCCCTTCCCTTTCCCTTTTCGTACTCCCCGTCCCTCTCTGGTCTCGCCTGACTCCCAGCACCTCCCTGATTTGACTCTATTGTTTGTTTATACTCTCGGTTTCTCATATTACAAAGATATTTAGCCTTCTGAGTCTGATTTCACTTCACTAAAGCATAGTGGTCTCAAGATGTATCCATTTATCTACAAATGACTCAAATCTATCTGTCTTTGTAGCAGAATAATACTCCGTTGTGTATATACACCCACTTTTTTGTATTGGTCTATTGGTGAATATTTCAGCATCTTCCACAGTTTAGCTGTTGCTAGTTTGCTACTATAAATATGGATTTGGATGTATATCTGTTATAAGGTTTTAACTCTTTTGGAACGATACCCAGAAGAGGTATTCCTGGGTCAAATAGAATATTTATTTTCAGTTTTTTGAGGAATCTCCATACTGCTTCCCATAATGGTTGTAACAGCTTACAGTCCCACCAGCAATGTAACAGGGTTCCCTTTTCCTCGCATCCTTGCCAGCTTCTATTGCTTTTTGAGTTCTTGATATAAACCATTCTCACTAGGGTAAGATGGTATCTCATTATTTTGATTTGCATTCAAAAATAACTAAGGGTTTTGAACAATTTTGCATGGAGTTGCTGGTCATTTGTACTTCCTCTGAGAACTATCTAATCATTTCAGTTGCCCATTTTTTTAAATTGGATCTTTGATTTAGAGGGTTTTGTTTTTCTTCAGTATATTATAATTATATTCTAATTATTAGGCTCCTGTCTTAGGTGTAGGTAGTAAAATTTTTTTCCCATGCTTTCAGTTCTCTCTTTGCCCTGTTGATTGTTTCCTGTGCTGTGTAGAAGCTTTTTAATTTGATTTAATCCCATTTGTTAATTCTTGGGATTATTTCTTTTAAATCAGGTGTTCTGTGGAGAAAATCTTTGCCCACGCATATATCTTCAAGAGTTTTGCCTATTTTGTCTTTGAGGAGGTCCTGTGTTCCTATTTTAATGTTTAGGTCTTTGATCCACTTTGATTTTAGTACATGACTGTAGGTATGTGTCTAGATTATTCTTCTGCATGTGAATAACCAATTCTCCCAGCACCGTTTATTGAAGAGTCTAACTTACCTTCAGTGTATGATTTCGGCCCCTTTGTCGAAGACGACCTAACTGAGGACATTTTGGTTGTCTCTGCATCCTCAGTTCTGTTCCGTTGGTTGACCTGTCTACTTTTGTGCCAGTACTATATGGTTTTGATCACTATTGCTTTGTAATGTAATTTGATGTGTGGTTTCATGATACTGCCTGCTTTTGTCTTGTTGCTCAAAATTACTTTGGCAATTCTGGGCCTCTTGGTTCCATATGAATTTTAGGATTGTATTTTCAACTTTTTTGAAGAATGTTGGTATTTTGATAGGAATTGCATTGAATGTGCATGTCATTTTTGGCAGTATGGCCATTTTGACAGTATTAGTTCTGCCTATCCAGGAACAGGAAATATCTTTCCATTTTCTAAAGTCCTCTGCAGATTATTTTTCAGCATAATTTATTTTTCATTGCAGAGGTCCTTTGCTTCCTTGGCTAGGTGTATTTCTAGGTATTTTGATCACAGCTCAAAAAGATTCACAAAATGCTTCAGAAAGTGACAAGAATAATGGGATACATGTATATGAAGCTGGGATAATGTTGAGATAGGAATTAAAGACAGTGTGTTTTTTGCTGTAATAAATACATTTAATTTAAAATTTTGCAGTATTTTTTATCACCCCGTGTATGAGATCTGTGTAAAACATGAATGAATTTTGTACTTGGATTAGTGTTCCTGCCCCAAAATGTTTCATTATATATGCAGATATTCAAAACTATGAAACCAATTATGAAATTCCAAACACTTCTAGTACCAAGCATTTTGTATTAACAAAATTCTGTATTAATATTTTACCGTATTTACTATATCATTTGATTTCTCTCTTCCAGTCTTCCTCTCTCCATACACATGATCCTTTTCCTGAAATATCTGGGGGACAGTTTTATTTGTCACAGATTTCACCCCTAAACACTTCATTGTATGTTTTCAAGAACAGAGACTCACGTAGCCATACTTTGGTTATGAACTTCATAAATTTATGCTCTAACCAATTTCAGTCTGCTTTGCCATCCATGCTCCAGACTTATCAGTTGGTCTGACGTGCTCTTTGAAGCATTCTTTTTCTCTTCCGCTGTAGGTACTGTGTTCAGTGGTCAGATATTTAATAGCTTCCTTTACCCTGGAATGTTTTACAACCTTTCTTTGATTTATGCTCTTGAAATTTTGGAGAACACCCCCCCCCCCCTTTTAATGATGCATCCTTTGTTAAAGCATATTTTGTTTATGTCACATTTCCTCATGATTAGATTGGAATCCAGCCCAGGTGATGTTGTGTGGTTGTTTTCAGTTTCACAGTTGCGGGCACAGTGTGTCCATCTGTCCCTCATTGGTAATGTTAATTTGAAACTCACCGGAGACTTTTCTGGTGCTTGTATCCTTCGTGGAATTTTCCTCAAGCCTGTGCTCCTTATTCCTTTATGTGGAAAAGACTAGTGTCCCCTAACGTAGAAAATTTGACTTCCAAGTGATGAGTCCGTCATTTGGTTAGTGTGGCCAACTGCAGCTGGCCTCTAATGCTAAGCTTATTGCTTCCATTGGCCAAGCAGCGATTAAAGTCGGGGACATTGAGCTGCAGCCTTGCTCAAGGCCTAGAACTCTCTGCTGTGAGGGATCCAAGCAAGTGACTGTACTTCCTTCTCCAAATTGCCCAGGCCAGTTATGGTACTGTTTAGAGTACGCAGGATGTGCCAGGTACAACCTACCATTGAACCTTTATTTACACATGCTATTTAAAGTACTTGAACTTTCAACATTGCACAGTTTTAAAAAGGAATATACCTCTGTCCCTGATTGCAAGAGGGCAAGGAAAATATAAAGCCTCTACGAAAAAAAGATACTTCTACTTTACCCCCATTTGACTTACAATGTTTTATATTATTTTAATATTCTGTAAGGATTTTTTCCACCCTTGGTTAAATGAGGTGTAAGTGTTACTAAAAAGAATTTTTGCTCCTTGTCTTCCTTCTTCGGTGCAAGTCGCTGTCCTTTTCAGACATGGCTTCATGACTACAAAAAGGACAGAAGCAATAGTTGGCTCTGGTGGAAAAGGAGGTCAAGGGAAGATAAGGAAAGACAAGAAAGCCGTGCATTCTTGAGACCAGTGATTGTGCCTATTATGCAGAACCTAAATGTGATCCTCGTTTATGGCTATTTTTATATTCCCTCTTCCACCGCATTCAAGAAGAAGGCAGCATCCTTTATCATAGACTGACAGTGGCTGGCAAATTGGTTGGATAGCTCTGTTGGGTTCAGCTAGTGTTTGCTATAGAGGAGTGAAATGGGCGTCATTGTAGAGGGGGTTTAAACATTGCAGAAGACAAAAGTTGGAGGCTGAGGCAGGAAGATTGTGGCGCTTTCAAGGCCAGCCTGGGCTAGATTGTGAGCTCAGGACCAGCCTGGACTCGAGAATGAGACCCTGCTGGGAAAGAAAGAAAGAGGTGGTGGGGGAGGGGAGGAAGCAAGGAAGGAAATGAGTAGGTTTGCAGTCCTGATTGTGTTTTCTGTGCTGTGGAAGACGAGAGATGAGTATAAGTTTGAGGAGAACCAGGTTTCAGATGTGCACCTACAGCCAGGAGATTGTGCTGCGCAAGGAGTCGTGGCCATGTAGACTCAGCACTGAGTGTGAGCTGGGCTGACAGATGAGGCCAAGACCACGGCACCCATAGTTGGGCACCCAATACATACCTGACCTGAGACTTACTGTAGAAGACTGTTCACCTGGAGTTGGGGTAGTGCTGGCATGCATTCAGGAAGAAATGCTAAGTACCTGCCCAGACACGCATCATATCAAATAGAGGAAGGTATTGAAACGCTGGTAGGAAAAATTAGAACGAGGAGTTGCTTACAGAAAGTGTCAAAGTTATCTATTAGCAAGTGGGAACATCTGAAGAAAATCTCTTTAATTAGGAGGGAAATTAATGACTTTGTATTCTGAAAATATGTTTGACGTCTGGAGTTGAGAATACTCTTAAATAGCACTCCTCAAGAATAAATAGGACATTTTAATTTGAATTTGGTGGTATATATGCAGATACTTATATGAACCATCACCATATTTTTAATAGGGTAAAATCATTGTGCTCCTGGATCACCATATAAAGAAGGTAGATATGGGGCCATGCCCTAGAAGGTGCCCTTGTGGGCCTCTTATGGGGCCATGCCCTAGAAGGTGCCCTTGTGGGCCTCTCGTCTCTCACTGTTCCTTTCATGCTGGTGTTCTGGGATTCTTCCTTCAGCCTCTGATGCTCACCTAGAGCATCTCACCACCATCCTGGACCTGCGCATCTCTTACATAATATGACTTTCAGGTCAATAGCTGGTGTCCCAAATCCCTGTCCTTCTTCCCAGTATTCGTATTTCATCTCCGTTCCTCTGTAAGTTTGTCTTCTCTGAGTAGCCGACCTGAACCTACAGACTTCCTCTCACACTGCTCAGGTGTGATACCGCCAGCTACGTCATCCAGTCATTTCTGGTGGAAACCATGGCTGTTTATAAATTCTGCACACTTTGTTATAATTTTTTCTTTTAACCACTGGTTGCCAAAGCAAACTGATAGTAAACTGATCCCATCAGGTAATTTGGGGTCTAGGCATTTATTGAAAGGTCCCAATGTCATGCTGTATATTTCATAACTACTGCCTCAGACCATTTTTAAAAACCCATAATTACAATGAGGCTGGAAGCCAGCTGGCAGCTCAGCGAGCTGGCAGGGAGAGCTCAGGTTCACAGATGCCTGGAAGTGAATGCCTTATGCTGGGACAATCTTTATCTTAATTTGTGGGATACTTTATATTTCTATGAAGATGGATGCATACTTTAGAAAATATTAATGATTTGTTTAGCTGATTAACATAATAAGTAATTCAGTGTATTTTCATTGTGTGCTTTTGGGCCAGAGATGGGTAAAAGGAAGAAAAAAAAACACTTTTTGCCCCAGCATTTTGACAGTCTAATGGAACATACCACACTTTTATTTTTCTCTTCTTAAAGGTGCAAAATGATGTAACATTACAGAGTAATGGGAGCCAGTGTTCTCCAGATGAAGTAAGTTTCCCTAAGATTCATGGGAGCAGAGGTGTTCCAAGAAAGCTGAATCAGAATGTCTTCTAGAGAGATGGATAGTGTAATGTGGTGATTAATGAGTTAACTAAAAAGACCCTGGGGGCCTCTCCTTCACTGTCACTGTTCTGAGTAGCTCTTGTAGCCTTATCAGTGTCTGTGCATAATTAGGTTGCCTTTCATAAGAAGCAGTCTTAAAGAACAAATGTGGCAACATCTGTAAGAAACAGAATGAAAGCCACTGAGGCCAGCAGCACTGAGAAGCCTTGCCCCTCAGTGACTGAGCGTGTAGTTTCCCTGTAGATGAGACATCTGTCACTGCTGTCTGCTTCCTCCTTGTTTGGGGCCCAGAGAGCCTTCTTCAGGTGCTACTGCTGGTGAATGTAGGTGCACAGGTATGCATGTGTGCACACAACTGTACTAGGGGAAATGCTAGGTTCAGGATTCTGTAAAATATGTTTAGAATGGGCAAATACAACATTATACGAGTCGCTTCTAAGTAGTAGTCTTTTGATTGTGCTGTTTACACATCATTTCAAAGTGACATCATAAGTCCAGATTTTGTAACATAGCGGCAAATGCAGGCAGAGGATAATCTTTGGCTGTAGAAAAGCATACATAATTCTCTTCCAGTTTTTTTTTCCTCTCTGATTTCTTTTCCTTCTAACCCCACAGATGAGAGAGAACTCCCCCGCAGTCTCTCCTACCACAAACAGCACAGCTCCGTTTGGCCTCAAGCCTCGATCAGGTAAATTAAGACCTCAATCCATTATACCATTCTCACGCTAAATAATTTGAAGGCTTCTCTTTAGCCCTTTAAGTTCATCCATGATTAATACAAACATTTTCGATTCTGGTAAGCTCAAATCCTGCCACCAGAACCATATGACAACTTGAGGGGGCCAGAAACTGGATCTGTGATTTTAGCAAATCATCTATTAATTCCATGCTATCAGTAACAAATAGCTTTCCTTCTTTTTGATCAGAGCAAAAGAAAAACTGTGGTGGGAGCGTGCAGTTGGGGAAGAAATAGTCTATTGATTTTTTTTGCCCAAGGAAGAGAAAATAGCTTCCTTGTGCCCCGTTGGTTCCTGGTGCTGGTCTGAGCTAACGCGCAGCCTCTGGGAGAGGATTTCTTTCTGAGACATCCCTGGTTATCTCCCAGGAGGTCCTCTGTTACTCTTGTAACAGAATGATGACTTCAAAACTTGCGTCAGTGGTCATGAGACGTGAGGAAAAATTGTTTGGGAAAGCATTCTGTTTATTACCTACTTTATTTTAATTTGTTATTAGTATATTCACAGAAGTAAATTACAGCAGTGTAAAAAAAAACCTGTTGATTAAAAGATCCTGAATAGAAAAATGTGTTTCTTCTGATTTCTCCATTTATTTCAAGTTCTGGCGCTGTCTTCCTTCTTACGGATTTTCCTTTGTTTTGCTATTGTTGACTCTTTGGTATAGATAGCACATTCACTATTGTTTTTAAACATGTGTAAGTGGAGAAATCAGATGCCGTAAGCAAAAGCTGGCAAATAACTCAGATGATCTTGAGTTTTCCAGTAAAGTATTTTGACAGTAGTAGATGTTATACATGTGTTTAGTTTGAAAAAAAGTACCCATAGGAAAAAATAAAACAAAAGATGATTCATTAATAAAGGAACTGTTTTTTCACTTGGAACCAGTGATTGATGGGCAGCATGTATCCAGGTATAATGGCTTCCTGGTAGTTTGAATGGCTGTGAGGAAAAAAAAAAGCCGGTTGAGAAAATGTTGAGTGTGACAGGAATTAGTGAATGTTTTGTTTTTGTGGTACTGAGCTTCCAATCAGGCCTTCTCATCTTCTAGGCAGGCTTTCTATCACTAAGCCACTTCCCCTGCCCTAAGGGATGTTTTGTAGAAAGTCACATTGTACATGAAAAAGACTCAAATGGTTGGACAGCTCATGTATGGAACTAAGCACATGTGACCATGTCTGGGGCCTACTTCGCTTCCATGGTCTCAGGTGTGTGCAGGACGGATGAGGGTGAGGTGAGTCCAGGTACATCGTCTTTATACCTCAGTGAGGGGCACCAGGAGATGTATCTCTCTCTGTACACAAAGGACCTCATATTGGGGTAAAGACTATCTTTTAATCATTATAGGCAGTTTTACAAAATTTTTAAATATTTCGTACTGAGTAGATGAAAAGCTAAAGGAAGCTTCAAAGAACAATTTCTTCTGAATATGCAGTCTTGCATTATAGTTGTAAAAATTGTTTCAGTGATTTTTAAATCCCTTTTATAGAGACCACCCTCAGTTTATTGAAGTTAGGAGATATATTGTACTTATGCCATAACCCATTTCAAATTCCTTATAGTGATGAGAAAGAAATGGAGTACTTGTTTTGATTAGCAAGAAAACAAAGATTATTTTCTCCCCTTCGGACCTTGGGATGCTGACTAGAAAATGTGGAAATTGTACTGTTGAAAACTGTGTATAGAGTTTGTCGCTCTAAATAACATCAGTTTATCTTCAGACATATCAAGTGACATATTGGAATTTCATAAAACTAGGGTTATATATTGGGATTTTAAGATTTGAGATTTTCAGTAGTCATTTATAGATATTACATTAAGTAGTTTTCATATTTTCTGAAAAATAATATATAATGTGCTTTTAACCTAGAATCATATGACTAAAAGGAAACAATTTTTAGTAGCTTTGGAATACTTAACACCAATTAATTTTAATTCAAAATTAAGTACATAGATTTATGTTTTTCCTTAGTTACAAATAACAACAGACTGCTGAAATGGTGCATGTCAGAGTAAAAATTTAGGTTCTTAAAATAGAATAGCAGTTTTCTTCAGAAGAAACATTTTTTCTTTTTTGAGTTTTCTTTCCAAAGGAAAATATCACACATATCCAAATATTCAATCCTCGAACTATGCCCATTAATTTTACTGTCCTGCCTTAAAATCAAATAAACATTATATAAAATAATTCCTAGGTAGAAGTATCCCAAATAAATATTAAATTACTATATGGTTATTTAGTGCAAAATTAAGACACGTAATCTTTTGTCAGTGACCAACTCTGTTGTTCATAAAATTGATTGGCATATGTTGGCTAGCTGGGTTCATTGTTAGACTGTGTTGGTGGCCAAAATTGTTTTGTTGTTGTTGTTGTTGCTTCTGTTACTGTTTTTGTTTTTACTGAGCCATATTAAAAACTATATTGAGAGGTCTGTCATGGTGTAATGGGGAGTTGGTAGAATTCAGCTCCCCATAAAGCATACCAGGGAACTTAAAGATTTCTTTATAAAGAAACTCTACATTGCCTTGGGAAAAAAAACTCACTACTAATAAACAAGGATTCTATAATGATGTCATTTCTAAATAGATATATTTGCATATGCTAAGCTTTGTCCCATGTGGCCAGATTTTTGTGCAGATCATATAATTGGTCTTGCTAAGGTTGTTAATTGTTTAGAAAGTCTTTGAGAAGAACCCCTGGTAGGTCTTTGCACAACCTATGGGTACTCTTTCTCCCTACTGACATGACTCTAGTACTCCAAGTCTGCAGGCTTGCGGAACTGTTAAGATTAACGATATTAACTGCATGCAAATTCTATGACTGATGAGTACTAACACTCAGTTTTTATCATTCTTTTTATTCCATGCGCCATCTCTCATTCTCCTCCTGTATTGTACATTTGAAATTAAATCTCATGTAAATGAAATCCACTTCATTTCCATACGAACCTTATGCCATTTGTGAAATGCTGCGGCCCTTTTGGTTCGCCCTGGTCCTTGTGCAACTCTGTGCGGCCTGGCTCTCTCGCTCTCCTGCAGACCCAGCCCTCATTCTCCCTCCTATCTCCTTCAACAAACTTACACAGGCACAAACATGGGACAACTCTAGCTACAGTGTTCCATCTGAAGGAGACAGTGACAATGGTAGGTGGCTTTGCAACTCTTCTTCAATGTTCTCATTAATAATCCAGTGAATATACTGAGGATTCCTTTCTATGACACAAAAAATAGAATGAATGCACCTGCATGCCTGATACGTGAGATGCTAAGTAAGCCTAGACAGCGAAGCTCATAAGAAAATGCATGGGAAATTGTTTTTTAGCAGTTGGTCAAATTAGAGTTTAATTGTCTTGAGTATTCTGAATTTGGGGAACGTTTTACAATACTGTCCTCTCTACTTTTTCTACTTTTCTGTTTTGTTTGTTTGTTTTTTAGTGTGTTTTCTTGTCTACAAAAATTTGAGGTTTGCATATTTGGATTATCTCTGCTTGCCCCTGCACCTGTGTTAATAAAAGCCTTAAGAATTTGACCTTTTATTATCTTTGCTTACCGCACGAGATTATAAGGTAACTAAAATATACTATGGCTGGTCCTGGAGTGTTGCACTGAAAATAATATTAGCATTGAGACATTTCTAAAAAGGAACAGAAATCATTTGCCTTCTTTTTCTAATATTATTTGTACATTTTGACTTTTGATGCCTTCTTGAGAGTAAGTTATCTCTATTATATTCAAGAATAATTAATCATATATGTAAATAAAAATTAAGGGCACTCCATGGCATTCATGTAGATATCTTAATTTTATGCTGTTAAATATTTAAAATAGTCAAGGAGATTAAAAAAATAAAATGAATTTAATTCTTTAGATCCATGTGCTACATGTATCTGAAGCTCCATTCTGGTCTAGTGCTGATTCAGACCTTACACGTTTTACTTGCGAATCCAAAGTGAGTGGAGTAATTTTGTTGAAACAAAGTGTGATGTTTTGGGAAGCAAGTGAGGTGTAAGCCATGATGCAAACCCAATAGGAAGATGATATTTTCTGATATTTATTTTTTACCTAAGCATGTTGTATATAGCGCTAGGAAATTATGTTTTAAAACACTTGCCAAGGTTTCTGGTTAAAATTCAGTTTTTCAGATAGTGAGTGTGTACTCAGGCAGGTTTGGTACAAAAGGAATATCAATATTTCATATAAATCTAAAACTTTTCACTGAAAATAAGCATGCTTTTAAAACAACAGTCAGGATGCAAGAGCCTCTCCTTCTGCTGTAAGTGCTGGGAACTGAAGAGGACTAAATGGAAACTTTCCTGATAAACTGCTCCTTGGCTTAAAAAAATTAAAAAAAAAATGAAGGGAGGCTTGTTTTGTTTTCAGAGAGCATGGTTATTTATGGGTATGATGTTGTTTAAAGGAAATAAAGTCTGGTATGAAAGATTTATGTGTGATCTGGTATTTCCGTAGAAATTGTATCTGAAATCAAAAGACCTATTTTTTTTTAAGCTGGGAAAAACTTAGACATTTTATGTAGCAGTAGAGTTTCTTACAGTTGAACCAACTAAAATCAGAGTCTGGTCACACTGTTAGGTAGGCGTGCAGGTGACGCCTCACTCAGGGCTCCTAGCTTTTAATGTCTCCACTCAGACAAATATATATTCATTCTACACATGTTTGTTAAGGTACCTATGTGCTAGGTACTAAGCCAGGCTATGTTTTTTTTTTTTTTAATTTGGAGATTTCTTTAGGAAATAATCATTGCGAAAATATTTCTAAAAGTTAAAAAAAAAAAAAACGCTTTCATTCATTATTTGGTATTTTTTCTATGACACTTCCAGGAATTCATGTGGACCCCAGTGATAACAAAAGGATTGTTTTCAGTATTCATCCTGCTCAATTAGCTTTACCAGATGTTTGGTGGTTGTCATTTTTCTCTATTTCCAGTTTGTCTCTAATATGCCCAGCTCAAGGGACGATCTTCCGTGCAGAAGTATTCTTTACAAAAATATTGGTGTCGGTTCCCTGATTTTCCATGCACAGCTCTGTTCTCTTTGTGCTAAACTTTGCCTTGTGATGAGAAAACCTTCTCATACCATTTTTAGATTGCAGGTGCTCTATATCCACAGTGGATGAGCTAAGTGGCAAGGGGCATCCAGACTACCTTTTATCTTGTAAGTACTTCCTCTTGAGCAGGAAGTGGTACTCATTTCAAAGCTGTTTTGTTTGCTGGAGTTTTTGCCATTATTGGATACCTACGGCTCTCCTGACCTGTGTGAATAGGGGCGCCTTGTCACAAACTCAATCTAACATTCTGTAACTTTTGGTTACTAATTTTGGCAAACTTGGGATTTTCATGCCTTATTCACTGCCTAGCTTTATACAAAATTCCCCTTTTCTTTTTAAATCTTTTTAGTAGTTCATTTCACATCTATCTCAAAGAGACCAGTAGGCTCAAGCATCCTTAGGAGTTTAGATCTTCAGTTTCCCAAGCTGTGCCTTCTTGGAGGGATGAAGGTGAGAGTGGAGGGTCCCTGGTCGGTCCTCCCAGCCCAGGCCCTGGCCGGGAAGCCTTACCTCAGTTTGTTCTTTTTTTTTTTTCTTCTCAATCAGTATTTTCTTGATGGGTTTTTGTTTTTGTTTTATTTCCCACATTTTATTGTTATGTATACGTGCAAAATTCAAGGTTTGCAATGGAGTTGAGACTTTTGTGCACGTACTATCTTGTCAAGGTGACAAGGGCTTTCCCCCTCTCCTTTTGTCCCTCCCCATACCCACTCCTCCCTCCCTTCTTCCCCACACTACCCCCCTCTTTCACTTTGTCTTTCGTCTTACCCAAAAATCTGCCTTCAGTGCCTTCCTTTGCTCTTATCACTCTCTTCTGACTTAGTCTCTCTCTTTCCCCTTCATTTTGAAGTGAAAATTCCTTCCCGTCTTCTTCTGAATCACTTTTGCTTTTTTATTCTCACTGAGTTGATGGATGCTTATTTAGACTTATCTCAGAGACGCTGCTTCATGGACACTAATGTATTTGGTATAGCACTGAGTATAAGCACTGGTCTATTGCTGTCATTTGTGTTGTTTTTCTTTTTTTAATTTTTTGAGGCAGGGTCTTGCTTTGTATTCCAGGCTGTCCTCAAACTCACGGCAATCCTCCTGCCTCAGCCTCCTGAGTGCTGGAACTACAGGTGTGCACCACCGTGCTCGACTTCATCAAACTCAGGGCCTTGCGCTTGCCAGGCTAGCACTCTAACCACTGTGCTATCCCTCCAGTTCTAATTGTCGTTTGTAACTGCCAGACTACACAAAGGCAATTTGAGTTTCAAAGCAGAGGATGTGTCTAATTCCTGTGAAACACCAAAAGGGAATGAATGAATGAGCTTGTGACATTTCTAACTGCTACTAGCTGAACTTAAAGGCGCAGTGATCAGTTTTTCAAAGCTCCCTCTTTTGCCCTTGAGTTTGTATGTCCCTTTTCCTCGTCCTCTTCCTTCTTCGTTCTTCTTTTGTGCGTGCATGTGGAGGGAACCCAGCGTCTCACAAGTGTGAGGCGAGCTCTCACCCACTGAGCTGCAGCCCCAGTCAGATCTGTAGACCATAAACACCATGCCAGTCCAGGCTCTTAGCTTCCAAGGAGAAGGTGAGGACGAAGCTTAGAAACCTCATGCTGCCCCAGAGAAATCCCCTCTAGTTAGTTTAAATTTAGGTAACAGGATTTAATAATGTAGACTGATAATTTTTGCAAAGTGTGCATTTCATATAATGATTAAATGATAAAATGCATTTCAGGCTAGTTTTAGAGCAGTGAGATTTCTTTAACTGATACTCTCATGACAGATAAATGGATTCTTGTGCTAATCCTTAAATCTATATTGAGTGCCTACTATGTGCTGGGCATGTGGTCGCCACGGTGCTTATGATCAGAAAGGCAGGCACAATCTCTGCTCTCATTCTCTCTAACCTCATTTTAGAGTCGAATGCATTCAAATGTGGAGAATAAGGTTGAAGACCTTAATAGAGAGGAAAAATTCAGATCATTGATTATCAGGAAAAGATAATTTCTACCAAAAAAGGTCTTCAAGTAGATTGACTTTTGAAAGAGAGGCTTTTTGAAACACTGCTTTCCGTTATTCATTCCACAAACTCATGCTGCTGTCTAACTCACTACATTGGTCAGGGTGGAAGGTACGAATTCGAGACAGACATGTGCTTGCAGATTCGTAATGGAAAGAAATGCATTTATAGTGTAAGATGCAGGAAGTGCAGAGTGCTGTGAAGCAGATACAGATAGAGGATTTTTATGTTCATAGGAGGCAGAAATTATTTCGTGAGGTGAGTTTAGAAAAGAAAGTGAGGAAAACAGTCCGACCCGTTCCCGCACAAGTGAATTTGATATTCTGTATGAGGACACTCGTCACCCTTCAGGGCCGTGCTTAGAAACGTGTCCTTTGCTAAATAAGTAGTGTATTTGTGAAATTTTTTTCATTTTTAAAATGTTACCAACTCAGTATATAATAAACAATTATGAAAGACTCCTTTTTTGCTGAATCTCAAATCCTCTACTTCCTTCCTTTCTGCTCACGTGCACTTATGCACACACGCAGTGCTAACTGGCCCCACTGACTGTCTTTTCTACAGTTAAACAGGTGAGGTGGCATTTGACTTAAAAAGTAGGAGCAAGTGATGAGGGTACGTTTCTAATATTGTCTGGTAGCATTAAGTGAAATTTATTCTTCTGAATTAACTAAGAGATTTCTTGAAATGTACTGATAAAGAATTAATAAAAACCAGGCTAACTCTTCCGTGGATCAATTTCCTGAAGCCTTGACCCAGGCTGGTCACTACTTTTATTATTTAAATATTGCTTAATTAAAATGACATTGTAAGGAATGCCATTAACCCAGCCTCAGTATTCTTGGTAAAATTATTTTGTCATAGCAGAAAAATAGGCGAACAGATTTATTTTGAGCCTAGAGAGTTTGTTTTAAATTCTCATATATTCCATGGTAATAAATATAATTAGAAAACTAGTTATAATATATAACTGTGTAATATAACCAGTTATGTTATAATTAGACAACTAGTGTAGTGTAGTCACGATTTCTAGTAGTTTTGTGTACATTTGAAGTGTTTGTGTTAAAACTACTCTTCAAAACTTTCCTTAAACACTGGATTGCATAACACTCATAAAACATCTCTCCAATCGTGTTGTGTTTTTAAAATGCAGAGGAATTTAAAATGAACAGCGACGCCGGAAAATTGAAACCCAGACACCATCGCATTATCCCAGTCTCCTTCATAGAGCTCTGATAAAGCATGAATACTTGAATTGTGTGTTGTGTAACAAAAGCTCACAGTTCATTAAACCTCCAGATAGTTTCATATTCAGAACATAATCTGCCAATAAAAACATATTGAAGATATTAAACAGAGTGTATTAGATAAGCTTACCCCAGGGGAAAGGCAAAAGAAGAAAAAAAAAGAAAATCTCCAAAGAAAATGTGAGGTTTATTTTAATGGTGTCGAGGCGCCCCCTGCTGGTGTACATGTGTGTTACCCAACTGTGTCCACATTCCTTGGCTCTTTTGGTAAATTTGGTTGTTGGGTTCTTCTCTTTAGGAAGTATAGATTATCTAGATTTTACATTTCAAAGTAATTATCTGCATGCTTCAGTAGACAGGCCTTGTTTTGCCTGTTTTTCCCTGTGCTCTGAAGGCCAGTTTAGTGGCCCTGCCAGCTTCCCCGTGCCTCTGAGGGTGTCAGACGTCTCCTTGTCCCCCGACCTCTGTGAACTCTTCCTTGCCACCTGGCCTCTCTTTCCTTCTTTTGCTGGTCTTGGTCCTACTTTTAAAGCAGTGAGTCTTACTTCCTGTGGGCTTGGGCTTCGTGAGCCTTGGGAACCAGCCCTTCTGTGACAAGCCTTCCCTTCTCTCTGCCAGTGACTTCCAGCGGTGGCCTCCAGCGAGGCCTCCTGCACAGGCTGACTCTGCTCTCATATGCCAGGGGGCTGAAGGCCTTGTGCCTAATCGACCATTCCTCTTTCTGCACTGACTGAGAGTCAGAGATTTAAGATGTGTTAACTTTCAGATGTTCCCTGGAACATCAGGATGCTGAACCAGACATCCCGGAGCTGATTGAGAAAGAAAATCCGAAGAGACAAATTGGGATTGAAATGATAGAAGTAGGCAAGCCCAGGACAATTCACTGTACACAGCAGACTCAGTGCTGTTTTTGCAAAGTGTTTTTTTTTTTTTTTGGTAAATAATATTTAATTTTTAGGCACGTAACATTGAAGTCTTATCTAAAGCGGCCTGTAGGGAATCTTTGGTAGGATAGAGTAAAAGTTGCACACCCTTCTTGCTTGGTACTGCTTAAATTTAGTGTTTGGAGCGACTGAGATGGCAGCGTGCCGGTGCGCTTTCTGTGTGGCACTGATTTCAAACACTGGGATTGATTGCCTGAGGTTTCCTAGCAGATTCCACTGAGCGTCCCAGTCTGGAAGTCTACAGCATGGGGTACCCAGATAGCTCTAATAGGTCCTGCTCCTACATGTGGACATGGAAAGTGGACAGTCCATGATAAAATTCACTAGGAATAAAAACACTTCAGGTCTTCCAAGGACTTTGTATCATAAAAAAATTAATTAAGAACCAGCCCAGTGGTGCAAGCCTATAATCCCAGGACTTTGAGAGGCTGAAGCAGGAGGATGGCAAATTCCAACCCAGCCTGGGCAATTTAGTGGCTTAGAGAGACACTGTCTCAAAGTCAGAAAAAGTAAAAATATACTGGGGATGTAGCTTATCATGAAGTAGCACACACACACAAACACACACAGACACACACACACTAATTAAAATCCTTGCTATAATCCCTTTTCCATGTATAGAATTATTTTTACCTTCTTGGCTGATCCTCTAGACATTGAGGGCATATATTTTCTGTTTCTGTTCTTTGTTTGGGAAAGTGGGAAATCAGGCTCAGGGCCTCTTGGGGTGAGGCAAGTGCTCTTCTACTGAACTATATCTCCAGTCCAAGAGAGCCTTTTTTCTTAATTCTTTCCGGGGAAATCACTGTTATGAATGATAGTTATTATTCTTGAGAGTTGTTACGTTAAAGAACCTTCACCATTGCTGGTCTCTCAACCGGCCTACAGTCCCTCCAGCCTTTCTAAAAGTAGTTCTATGCTCATTTCCAAAGATCTGGCCCTTTTGATACTTGACATGACAGAAGGCAGAATTTTTCACTCCACATTCAGCTGTGGAACACTGTGTATTATCACCACTTAGCTTTTAAACCTAGGCTAATGAAAAGATTATGCCAACAAAAACATTGGCCTGCACTTACTTTTAAACATGTAAGGCAAGTCTAAAGTCTTATGTGAGATAAATTCTCTACATTTAATGAAAGCATTTTGAGTGTTAGTTAAAACTTAGAGTGAAAGCCATGGAAAAATGAGCGAGTCAAGGCATTTGCCCATGAAGTGGAATCATCTCTGTGACTCAGACACTTTCCTGGGTTCAGATCATTGTCACCAAAAAACAAATAAGCAAGCAAACAAACAAATAAACCCAGCTTCTTAGTTCACACAAATGACAACAGTTTAAGATGTAATCTCCTTTAGAATATCCAAACCAAGCTTTTCCTGTGAACTTGGAATTTCTTTTTTTCTGTGAGTGGTAAATAAGTTATTTGGATGAACAGAGATGTGCTTGATTCTGATACAGATCACCCTGTGTGCTAGGCAACCTGTGCACTGCAGTACCTGAAGGCTTCTCTTCCTTTTCTGTTCCAGTGTTTCTAAGACCTCAGAGAAACCTGGAGTCTATAGACCCGCAGTTTACAATTCGGAGGAAGATGGAGCAGCTGAGGGAAGAAAAAGAGCTGGTGGAGCAACTCCGTGAGGTAACAAGAAATGTCACTTAACTAGACAATCATTTTTCAAAATCAAAGCAGCATTTTATATATTTTTTAAAAAATAGACATTGAAAGCCGGGCGGTGCATCCCAACGCTCCGGAGGCTGAAGTAGAATCGCATGTTTGAACCTAGACAGGGCCGCCTAGTGATGTAGTGAGACCCTATCTCAGGACCAAACAGAGAAAAGGCTAGGTACATAGCTCAGTGCAGAGGCCCTGGCTTCTATCCCCAGTACCAGGAAAAAAAAAAATAAAAAAGACTTGGAAGCATTGCAGACAATCCTAGTTTCAAGCCCAGCTAGGTCACTTACTAACTGATAATGGACAAGTTACTTAACAACCGTAAGTTTTTGTTTCCTCATGTACTAAAAACTTCATTCTAATCTATCACAGAGGTATGTTGTAAAGAAATAGGAGGCACTAGTAGTAATTAGTACTTGTATACCCTCATGGCGTTTTTATCTAATTAAAATAATTATTCATAAACACATAGAAGGTAAAATACCCCAAGGGTCCATCACCGAGGAAGAAGCCATTGATATTGGTAATTAAAGGTAGCACATGATGAATGACGACATAAGTTCATGGGTGAACAGAGAAGTAGCACACATACAGCCCGGGGAGAGTGAGCAAGCCTCTTCTCCAGGCCTCCGTTCGTGAGCCTCTCCCTGCAAGGCAGGATTCTAGGGCGATGAATGTAGGGGTGAGCAAAAGGCTCTGACTGCTGTGAAGCTAGGAAGAGATAGTAAGTAGGAAGGAAACAAGAAATGCACAGGGTCGTTGCATCGCCAGAGTCTACTCAGGAACAGGGAGTCCCAGCTATGGACGATACAGAGAAACAGTGAATCCTATCAATAGAATTTGAGATAAATTAACAGGTCAGCATCTTTGTTATTGTGGACAATACTTCATATGTGCCTTAGGAGGTAATCAGGAAGAAAAAGAATTAAACAAACAAGCACACTTTTGTCACCACTGTAAGTCCCTGGGATTGATTCAGAATCACGAGGGGAAATTCAAACCTGCCATTTCCTCACAGGATTTGGACATGCTGGGAAATTGGAGGACAAAATTGCCAGGATATATAAAAATAAGATTAAAAGTTAAGATAGGCCTCTCAGACTGCGATGCCTTACTGATTTTATCTATAATTGGATCATAATTCTGAATTATGTTTTAATTTAGTGACAGAAAATTAGAGACTGAAGAAGTGCCTAAAAAAGTAGGTGCCTACACACAGAAGAGTTCTGAAAGAGACTCGTACAACCCTGGTTTTCAACATGCACCTTTTTTCGTATTTTCATTTATTGCACATCCCCAACAGGGAGCATCCATTCCTGGTCAAGCATCCTGCTAAAAGGATCTTCTGTGGTGACGTAGGTTTAAAGGTGATTCTGTACCTCTGCGTCAAAGAGCATGAAAGAGACATACTTCTATCTTCTTCCCACCAAGCACACTGAACAGTGTGTATAAAGCAACATACAGATACTCTGAAAGACACAAAGAGACAGGCTGGGCTTTCGTTTTCCTCAAATCTCTCAGAGTTGGAAGTAAAAGAGTAAGGAACACAAGTGGACAGGGATTTCTTTCTTTCTTTCTTTCTTTCTTTTTCTTTTTTTTAGAGAAAGCCCCAACAAAAGCCTACTTCCTCTAGCCAGACAACCAGGAAGTGGGTGGTCTCTCAAGACAGAAAATTTACACAGTAGGTTAGCTCTGCTCCAGCTAAACACCAGAAATAAAACAGAGGCCTTCCACAGAGGCCAAGTTAGGAGAGTTATGCTTATGCCCCACTAGGATGATGTAAGAGAAAGCTAAGTCAGAAGCCAGGTACTTCACCCCCATACAACTCAGGAGCCCATGTGCTTCCAAAGTGCCAGTAGCAAACGCATAGGGAGTCTGATGCTACCCTCACCCATATCCCCAGGCCAACTGAGACCAAGCAGAAACCTAGATTTCTACAATGATCTGGTAGTAACTAGAGGAAAATCCTTCCTCTGCAGAGCATTGCTCCACAAAATAACAGCTAAAACAGATTTGCAGATACCATAGCCCAAAGATGTCCTGGCTTCAGTTGAAAATGACTTGCCACACCAAGGACCTAGAAGATCTCAAATCAAATTTTTAAAAAGACAATTCACAGATAACAACCTTGACATAGCAGAGATGTTAAAAATGACAAAATGCTTTAAGGCAGCCACTGAGCAGTGGGAAACATGGCTGCAGAGAAGGAAAGATAGAATGCCTTCCAGAGATTAGAAAGTCTCAGGAAGAAAATAGAAAAACAGAGGTGCCAGGAAGAACCAAATGGAAATTTAGAATTGAAAAATATGCTATCCAAAATAAAAGGTCCAGTGTACGGTCTCCACAGCAAAACAGCAGAGCTAGTAAGAACTGAATGAAACTGGAAGAAAGAGTGATTGAAATGATCTAATCTGAACAGCAGAGAGAAGCAGACTGAAATAGATGAACAGAGCCACACAGATTGTGGGAGTATAACAGAAGATGTGAATTCATGTTGTGAGAGTTCTAGAAGGAAAGGGGGAAGATAACAGGGCAGAAGAGTTTTTTGGAGTGAGAGGAAGTGGGTGTAGCGTAAAAGAGCACCACGAGGAATCCCTGTGGGAGTGGAAATGGTGGTCACCTTGACTATATAACGTCAACATCCCCGTGGTTTTGCAAGTTGCTCCTGTGGGAGGAACCTAGTAAAGAAGGCATGAAATCTCTGAATTTTTCTTAGAGCTGTATTAGAAGCTAGAATTGTCTCACAATTAATAGTTTATTTTTTTTTAAAGGGCAGTAGTTGATTTCTCAATTCCTCTTCCTGCATCTTACAGAATTTGTTGTTTGTGTATTTTCATAGTCAAACCTCAAGAAACTTGAACTCAAGAAGTGATTTCCGTTATTACTTTCATTCTAACTTTAAAATTTTAGACAAAACTCAAGTTGTCTGGATAGAGAAAGGTTTTGTCTATCACCTGAAAAGAGGTAAAAACATCAACGACTTCCAAGCACCTTCTTGATCGGTACCTCAGTTCATAAGTGCAGTGACTCTATTTTACCCACAGTGTCTTAGCAAGTGGCTTTCTTCTGATTCCCCCCACAGAGCATCGAGATGAGACTGAAGGTGACTCTGCATGAAGACCTGGGGGCAGCGCTCATGGACGGTGTGGTGCTGTGCCACCTCGTCAATCACATCCGCCCTCGGTCTGTCGCGAGCATCCACGTGCCCTCCCCAGCAGTGGTAAGTAATACCACATAAAGGGAGAGTAACTGTGACACAGCAACACAGGCTCTTTGTAGGTGGTGTGGTTGGGGTCACTCGGCCATTGTTCCTGTCCTTTCTGTGGGTCCCCACATGAGTAGAGCACATCCAAGGAATGGGTCTGCATAAAGCAACATTTTTCCCTAGAAGGAGAGAATCCTTTAAAAAGAAATATATAAATGGCAGGAAAATCACTTTCTTCTAGATGTCAATGTTAAGGAGATTATTGATTAAGTGCTAAATTATAGGACCAGAGGACCATGAAAATCAGTTCATTGCACCGGTTTAAATAGTCAAAAGTCTTTTCGGAAAGCTTCTTTGAGTGGCTAGCTTTGCTTCAACATAGGATCTCTTCCCTTCATTCATCATTGGGAATTTTAGGACAGCCCTATAAAAATGGATAGTCAGTGGAAAGTATCACGAGTGACCTGTCAAGCAGACATGACTGTCAGCCATTCATGACTTGAACAGCTGTGCTCCATCATGCTACTCTGAGGGATGCGCTGGGGACACTGTGGAAGGGGCGGGACCCCATCACACCCTGTCTTTGCTGCAGGAGCGATAGAGCTGTGGCAGGGGGTCCTGATGCTACATACCACAGGGCACAGGGTGCGCCAGAGAGAGCTCGGAAGTCAGTTCTAGGGTCACTCAGGTCAGAGTCAAAGAATTGGAGATAAACTTGTCTTTGAAACTTACACAAAAAAGAAAGAATTTCTACTCGTAACTTTTGCTGTGTGTTGGGGGAGCCAGAAAATTTGGGGGTTAAGAATGTAAGGTTTGGATTAAAGTTCCAGATCTACTTCTAAAAGTCCTATGACTTTGGGAAAGTTATAAATGTACTCTTCTCTTATAAGGGACACGTTCTTGCGGAATGAGGCGCTACATAGAATATTCATATGAACAGGAGCCGCTACTACCATTTGTGTTTATACACAGCATGCTTTCAAAATTCAGAGCCCCTTGGCTCAGTACAGTATTCCTAAGAAACTATATAATTGTCTTCCTAAGATACTGTATAACCTACATGTTGTTTATAAGGTGATGGGGAGCCCTCGTCCCCGCTCCCAGCAGAGCCTCATGATGGTGTTATTATTTCTCTTTTCTTTCCTCATGGAAGCAGGAAAATGATCTGATAATCCCATTTCACCATCAGTTTCTTTTCTCTAAATTCAAATGCATTTTCCATTTAAAAGTTTGAGTACTTTTTGCCTCAGAAACAAAAAGAGAAAGAAAAAAAGCACTTTGGCTTCTTTTTCAAATCAACACCTAGCAGCCCCAATAGGAGACGGTCAATTGCATCCTGTAATCCAGTGTGACGCTTCCCAGTATCCATCACAAATAGGGTCTACACTGCCATAAAATTGTCTGAGCTGTGTGCCAAATTCTCACGTAATTATTTTCTCCCCACGTCCTGTGAGAGACACTAGAGACTGCTCGGCCTCCCGCTGGAATACACGATTGTCCTTTCAGAACTGTCATGTTACAAGGTGTTCGAGGACACTATGAATGATTAGCTCATATGTTTTGTATATTTTATTGATTTTTCCAGGAAAAATGCTTTGGTTTTTTTTCTTATCATAAAAATTTTAAAACTGAAAAAAATAATTGGAAACAATGCCTGATTAGAGAAAAAAAAAAAAAGAAAAATGTATTACCCTTTCTTTTCTAAAGACTACTATTAACCTTTTGTTTTTTTACTGTTAATACTTTCTGTACTTTCGAAAATTATGAGCTTCTCATATATATTACTTAGTAATATTTAAAATTTATTATTAAAACTTGATTATGCTTTAAAATTCTTTATAAACATTTATTTTAATAACTGTAGTATGTGTTAGCCTATTCAACAGGCATATTGTTATCATCTTAGTCATTTTTCCTGTCACTGGATCAAAATATCTGGTGCCTACAACTTAAGAGAGGAGAGCTCTGCTTTGGCCAGTGATTGTCAAAGGATTCAGTCCACAGCTGGCTGGTTCCCAGGCAGAAAGGGCGTGGCGGAAGGGTGTCTGGTGGGCCACCACTGCTGTTCCACAGCTGCCAGGAAACAGAGGGAGAAGAGGGGGTCACATGACAATACACTCTCCCGAGTCATGCCCTCAGCACACTCAGTTACTAAACACTCCAGTGTGCAATCCATTGAGATGATGCTGGGAGGGATTTAGAGCTAAGCCAGACACGTTCAACCTGCGGCCCATGGTGGTTTTGTTCTTCATTGTTATCTTTAATGTCATAATAAAAAGAGTTTAAAAAGAAGTTTTAACTATACTTCATATTTTATATGTGGTCAAGACAATTCCTGTTCACTCAAAAAAAACCAAGGGCTGAGAAACCAGTGTGCTGCAAAGTGGACAAGCCTGATTCTAAACCATAACAGTAGTTTCCCTGTTAGAAGTACTTGGTTTCCGAATGTCCGTTTATCACAAATTCTCCAGTGAGCATCCTGAAGCCAGCCCCACCACAATGCAGCCATAGAACCTGTTTCTCATTGCTGATCTGTGCTGTAACTCCTCTGGCACCGGCAGCTCTCTTCCCGGAAACCTACCCTCCACCTCCCGTCCACATTTCAGGCCCTCAGTTTTGCTAGCTCCCAATTTCCTATGTGCCCTTGTTTATAGGAGATAAAGTGTCCTTGAACGCTTAGAATTGCATCTCATTGCGGTGATACGTTGCTCAGTCACTCAGGCTGGGCTCCAACCTCAGCGTCCCTGTGCTGGGGTTACAGGCCTGCATTCTTGGGTGTCGCTGAGGTGGGTGGTTTTATTCCCCAGTTTTATCTTTAGTGCAAGAATAGTATTCCAGAGTTTTATCTTTAGCACAAGAACATGTAGTAAACAATAAATACAGTTGTGTTTGCACCCACAGCAATGGATGAGAGTGCTTTTCCTACTGGGATTAGTGCTGGCATTAAACATTCTAATTTTCCACTCCTGAAATTAGTGTTGTACATTTTGGATCCAAGTTAAAGGACTATAGTGGTGAACAGAATTGCTGTCATCGTCAGTATGCTGACTATTCATTCCTTAGAAAAGTTAGTTTCTTCAGTCTTTGTGAATTTTATAAACAAAACATTAGCAACTCAATTGGTATAATTTTTGACTCTTCGACCAGTTATCAATTAGTCACATTCCTGTCATTGAGACAGATACCCAACACCCGCATCTTAAAGAAGGAGAAAGTTTTTTTGGCTCATGATTTAGTCTGTAGTCCACAGCGGGCTTCGAGGCCAGGTAGGAGCGTTGCAGGAGAAGCTGTTTAACTTGCTGCAGCCAGGAAGCAGAGAAAAAAAGGAGGAGTGAGGAACAAGAAAGGACATGCTTTCCTCCAGAGACTTACCTTTCCCAGGTTCCCTTCCGTGATGAACAGCCCAGTCAGCTACGAACTCGTCAACAGGCTAATTCACTAATGAGTGTAGTGTCCTCATCATACACTTTCCGAAATCTCTACCTCTGAATATGAGGCCCTTTTGGGACATTCTAGATGTAAAATGCAGTAAATGACGACGTGGAACTTTTCCTGTATTTGTTGCAAGTACTTTTCTACTTGAAACTAGGAAACAGTCTTAGAACGGGCCCCCTTGCTTCCAGAAGAATCACTGGACTGCAGCTTGAAACACACCATCCACTGACTTGTTCTGTGCTAAGTATTTTGAGTGCTCTAGTATATCATGGGAGATTTGAAAGAGACTCTCCCAATACCATAAGTAGATGAAGGAAAATCAAGGGCCCAATGGACCAGAGGCAAATGCTAAGGTCACTGTGTAACGAAATGCCTCTTGGTGCCCTGTCTGCCTCACCTAGGACCTACTTTTCTGTTAGGCCCATGCCCCTCCTTCTGTCTATTCTTTTGCCCAAGGTTCACGCAGCCATTCGGTTCTAAGATGTGCCGGGGGTGGGCAGAACCACCCAAGCGGCTGCTTGCCTTACCATATTTTTATACATCTGTGGTGAAGAGGAGGACTTCCTAGCCAAGACAGAAAGGATTTGTTTAGCCTTCAAACTAAGTTGTTGTTCCATATGCTAACAGGCATTTTTTTCAGAAGAGGCAGGAGGCAGGCAGTGGAGTGTGTGTGAGTGTGTTTTTTCCTTCATTTAAAAATAAATGTATAACCCTGTTTATAGCAGTATAATTTCAAATCTTGGAAGATGCCACTATGTCCAACAACAGATGAATGGATAAGGAAGACGCGGTATATTTACATAATGGGATTCTACTCTGCCATAAGAAAGGGTAAATTTGAACAGTTTCTAAGAAAATGGACATGACTTAAGACCAAAGTACTTAGGAAAACGAATCAGACAGATGGTTAGATATCATGTGGTTTTTTTGATATGAGAAAACCAAACCATAAAAAGTAAGAGATGGAAAAAAGTACAAAGATAGACTTTGTGGAGAGGGATGGAGGGGGAGCCGGGGAAAGGGAAGTAAAAATGATGAAGGTGTAATATGTAAATAAAATGACGAAAAAGTAAGAAGTTAACGTAGCAGGTAAAGAATCTGTATGCTGAAAACCATTAAGTACTGATGAAAGACATTGAAAAAGACACAAAAAAATGAACAGATACCTCATGCTTATAGCTTTGCATTCATCCCCAATACTGCAAAAAATAAATAACAAGATAGAGTTATAACTATTATATAAATACAAAGTTAAATTTTATGTATAAAAGTAGGAACACAAAACAGCATTTTAATCCTGCCTTTGAGAAATTAAATCACTGTTACCAAAAGGCTGTGTCAATGACAAGATAGATTTGTTTGGATAAATAAGAATAAAAACTTAGTGGGGGGTAGAAATGCAGATATTAAAAGAATAGCGAGAGTTTAATCTCAAATCTGATCACAGAAGAACAGTTGAATCCAAACTGAAGGACATTACAAACATATGACCAGTCCTCTTTAAATTGTCGAGGTCATAAGAGACAGAGAAGGACTGCTGAATGTCTGTGTAGACAAGATAGCGAAGTACAATAGGAGTTTTTTGATTGGATCCTGAACAGAAAAAAGGACGTTAATTGGAAAAATGATGGAATTCGATGCATAAGCCAAGTGTTAATTTTGGTGTATTCTAAAACCTGCACATGCCAAGAAAGACTGGATTTGACAGCAGCTCTTGAGAAATAACCTCTAAGCTGTTGAGGTATCCTACCAGAAAAGAGTACTGTCAGGTACCTGGGGCTTTTGGCCAGCCAGGCAGTCGAAGTGGGATTTATAGTCGGTCCTTCAGTTTGACCACTGGATGGTCTAGAGACTGAGTAATTCATGGTCAACCGCAGGAGTGTCTCATGCCTCTGTGACTGATCCCAGTAACTTTGGGCATCGGCTCAGGTGAGCTTCCCTGATTGTCAGTGTTTAGGTGTGAAGAGTTAAATGCTGTCCTTTGGCTCCCCTGGGAGAGGACAGCCTGAAGTCAGACCTGTCTCTTGGACTCCTTACCATGCACCACGGCATGGTTTGAATCTGAAATGTCCCTCAAGAGCCTCAGATATTTGGAAGGTAATTGAATTGTGGGAGTAACTGGACATTATGGATTAACCTGCACAGTTTGTGTGCTGTTGAGAAGTGGGGGTGGACTATACATGAATGAATGAGTGAATGCTACAAAGATCGCAAGTTTGATCCCAGCCTCTGTGACTTAGTGAGACTCTTGTCTCAAAATCAAAAAATAAAAATGGAAGCTGACCCCAAGTTGGAACCAGCCTGGACAATTTAGTGACTTAGTGAGACCATTTCTCAAGTAAGCTATAAAAAGGGGCAGAGGATGCGGCTCAGTGTGAAAGTCCTGGGTTCAATTTGTAGGAACATAAAATAATAATAACTAAATAAATGAAAAAAATTTAAAAAGAATAAAAAAAACTGTACGGATTTAAATTTTAATAGTGATTGATTTGTGGCCCCTATTAGATGGAATAGGAGTTGCTTCACTCTATTAACAGGACAAGATCAGTCTATAAAATATGGCTTCTGTCTGAGACTGCTGAAGCCAGTCATGCTTCTTACTTCTCTTTATAAGAAAACTGATTATGGAATGTTAAAAATTTTACCAGGGAGGTGCTTAAATTTTGCAACACAAAAATTATAGTGTATGAATCAAATGTACCTGTTACCTATCTACACTTTAAGGTCACCTGTAATGAAGGTCACCTCGGCTATGGGAGCTTTTGGTTAACTCCTGCACACCCACTGTCTTCAGTGTTGTTTACCTTTATGTTGTCTCTTTCTTACTAAATTCATGGCTTTGGGGTAAAGGGGATCCATTGGCCTGGTGAACCCCTTATATAGAAAAACATTTATTGGTGGAGAAAGGTGACGTTTATGATACATTTATTAGGTGAACTGAAGTAGATTACACAGTAGTGTGATCTCATAAAAATTGTGTATATGTGTATGTAATATATATATATATATATATATATATAAACATGCATAGATAGTTATGCAAAAAACTTCTTGTACATATCTATTATGTCCCTATAAGTCTGTGTACTTGTTATGTATACATACACATATAAAATTTGTGTGCACATACATGCACATCACTAAATGAACGTTTAGGTAAATATTTTCTTCTGTTTTTGCTTATGTATTTTCTTTTTCTCCAGTAACTGTATTTTACTTGTGCCATTTAGACATATAGCCTGATATTCAAGTGTTTTTCTTTTAATATGTTATTTCTGTATATTTGAATTTGCAGCCCAAACTTAGCATGGCCAAGTGCAGAAGAAATGTGGAAAATTTTTTGGAAGCATGCAGAAAATTAGGAGTACCAGAGGTAACGCCAAAATTAATTCAAATAACTGTATCTTAGTAAAAATTGCATTTAATGTATGTATTTGGACCATTGAGTAGATACAAGCTTTGTTCATGTTTTTTTTAGCCCCCATCCTTTCTCAAAGACTAATCTTGAATATGTTCTATAAAATTTTATTTTAAATTGCTCTTTGGAAGTGAGACTTCAGATGATACATTTATTTCTGAGGACAAAGGGAAAAGAATTTCTTTAAGGTTTTGAATAAATGTGAAATGTGAAAATAATCAGCTAGATTAATTACAATCAGTAAAAATCTAACAGAGCAGAAAGTGCTAAGGTTGCAAGTGAGCAAGTTCCAGAGGATAGAATTTGGTAGCTGATAGTTTTCTTATCCACATCTCTTAATCAAAGGCTTGTAGTCACCTCCTGTTCATTCTCTGGAATTGTATTTCGATTCACATTGTTTGATAGAAATCAGACTGATCACCCTGAAAATTATTATCACTAGTATTGACAATGTTTATATATTGCTTTTTCCTTTGTAAACTATACTCCCCTTCCCCTTTGATCTTCCATAGGCCCAGCTGGCATCTCTTCGCAGCCAGCCCATATATAACGTGTTACTATTTCCTTCTCCTGACCTCAGCCCCAACCTCAGCTTTCAGCAGCTGGTTGATTTAGGGTTGTTAAAATTTACTTTTAGTGACATAAAATTTCTCAGCCAATCTATTCAGGATTTGAGGATAGCTATATAAATTGAGAAGTTTCTCACCATTGTGATAAACAGAAATAAATACAAATTATATTTTTGTGATTTTTTTTCTCTTTCCTAATGCCCCAGGGATAAAGTAACTTAATCTCTTACAAGATACTCTTTTTGAGTATGTGAAAGAAACACATGCTCATATAATTCTACTCAGTGGTAGGAGTTATTAAAAGGGACAAAGATATTTCCTTTCTCCTCTTCCTTTTTGTCTTTTGTTTTTCCTTTACTAGCTGCGTAGGGTCCAGAGAATTGGTGAGCGACAAGATTCTCATGTTATTTGAGAAGAAGGAGGGCCTTGTTAAAGGATCCTTAAATCAAAGCTGCATCAATAGAAGAAGTTTTAAAATTCATTTTCTTAAAGAGCATGATTTTTACACACTGGACTATATGTCTTTGTGATCACCTCTGCTTTCAGCAGTGTTAATCTGTGTGTCTGTATTGTATGTATATTTTTTAATATTCCATATTCGTTCTCGGCTTCAAATATTTGTTGAAATATTTACAAAATGTGATCAAACAATACAATATAGACTTATTTTTAAAAATTATGTGAAAAGACACATTGCTGTCACCTCCCACCCCCCAATAATGTTCCTTTGAACACACCTGTGCTGTCATTCCTGCCCTTTCTGAGCAGTTCTGGAAGACCTCTTGCATGCATGCTTTTAGTTGCTCTGTCCTGGTTGCCTCAGGTCCTGAGTTAATTTCAAATACTCATCTCTTATGGTAATTTTGACTTGCAGGGAAAATCCTAAGTCATCTGGTACCAGATACAGGGAATAAGGTGTGTGAGGATGCACCATGATATTTTTATTTGATAGAAATTTCCCTAAACATTTTGAGTCAATTCAGAACATTGAGACAGCCATGAAGAGTTTCATAAAAAAGAATTTCCAGAACTGCTTCAGGAAGTAGCAAGAGTGATGGTATAAGTGTATTTGAAGTAAGCAGGACTGTTTAGTGTGTCTTTTATTATAATACATTTTTAAACATCCTCCATATTGTTTGATCACACCATGTGTTTGCTGATGATTTAATTCTGCTGTGGGCTAGTGAAGTTTCCCATATATATGAATCAAATCTTTCATGCAAAGTTTTGGAGGATAAATTGTGTCTCAGCTAGAAAGCACCGATGAGTTATGAGCTAAGCTCCTGTGATGATGATACACTCATCGATGTATTTTAGCTTACAGTGGTACACAATGAAATACACATATCCTTCCCTAAATAATGTGAATAAAAGTTGATAATTGCAATTTCCTTTTTCAGGTGGAAAAAGGGAACTTAAATTACCGTTAAACGGCAGAGTAAAATTTCTGCTTTATGTCCCTAGCGTAGTGTCTCTAATGCTAAAAAGCAACTCAAAAGTCCCAAAAAGGTTGAACAGAGGAAGTAAATTTTGCCATTTTCTCAGATAACTGTGCATGGTAAAAGTAGTTCACTTAAGATATTTCTGAAATTATTTTTAAGATTTTGGATGACTTTCAAGTCTGAAGTTATGTGTATGTGTTTGTGTGTGTGCGTATATTTCTATCATGAGGGAAATGTAGCAGTGTTTTACTGGGGCCTAGAGTTAGTTTAAGGTCATGGCTACTAGAAAAAAATCTGGGAACACTTGAGATTCCTTAGTACAAGGATTAAAGGAAGGAAGAAATATAGTGGAAAATGAGAAATTTCCATTTGGGAGGCAGTTGGCAAATCTTGTTGGATACTTGGAACAGTGTGCTTTTATCTCACAGAATGCGTGAGCAGACATTTCCACCCAGGCACTAAGGTGTGGAGTCAGGCGTCCTCCTCCTCACATATATGTATTCCTTTCATGTTTTAAAACGGTCAATGTTGGAATGTACATGTGGCCCAGTATTATTGATGATTTACACTAAAAACGATATTAATAATTGTATCACAAGGATACTTGGAGAAATCCTCCACCTGTATTTAGACATTTTAAAAGTCTGGTGTTACAAACATAACTTATCAATAATTTTCCTACTGTAAGCTTAAGTATGTAGTCAGCAAAATGTTTATTGCTTTCCCAATGGTCTGCGTAACTAGTGCCCTCTGACTTATAAGCTTTTTCTAATTTTTCTTTATTTATCACTTATCTACACATACTTGATAAGCCTTGGATATCTTGAGCTCTGCATTTTATAAATGCTAAATATTTAATTGACATCAATTAACGAATCATCCTATTAAGACTAAAAGCCATAGCTGTACTAAGTTTGTTGCCCTTTCTAACAGAATCATTGCTTGAAACTGTAAACCAATGTCAGGATAAGCAGTTTACATAATTTTGTCAGGCCCATTTGGGTAGAATACAGTAGCTGAGCAGAGCTGGTTAAGTAATTATATATAAAGTCCTATGATGGGATGGAAGCAATTTTGAAATTGTTCTGATTGTCGTAGTTTATTATATTTTCTTTAGAGGTCTTCATGAACACAACCCCAGATATGTGCCCCAGGGTTGGTCAGGGTTCATGAAACACTTATGTGTGATTCAGCAGCTGGAACCACATAACAAGTCGGAGGTTTGTGGAGTATTCAGAAAATGTGTCTGGACAGGATGTGGTAGGATCACACCTAAATTCACTGAATAAACAGTATGGCCTGTGAGTGAGTCTGCGCTTCAGTCAGATGCTAAGCCCACTTTTTATAGGCAGCTATGGAAAATGTTTCTAGAGTGGCTTATCTGTAGACATGGCTTCTTTGAAGGGCAGTGTTTGAAACTGTAGGCAGTAGGAGGCTCTCTATGCTTGGTAGTGTTGATGTTGACGTTGAGAATGTGTAGCTGCCATTGACCTGTGTGCAGATGTCCACTTGGTCTCAAGGACAGGCGGTGGCAAGCGTGTAAATCCTTCAGGATAGATTGTTTCACTCAAGAGTCCAAGTCTAGGGGTCTGTCTAGGTCTTGGCTCTTGAGGCCGTCTGTGGTCACCCCGAGCTTCCTTTGCCACGTCTGAATCAGCCCGACCATCCAAGCCTCCACCCTGCATGCAGCAGATCGTCCATGGGTACCAACTCATAGATAGGCCTGTCCCTTGTTAGTATTCTCTCAGTTTGAGGGACGTTTCTGACTTAGGAATCATCAGCAGTATTAGAAAATAAATATTTATTTGGTTCATCAGAGAAGTTTTTCTACTCAATTTTAAATAAGTACCCTTGGTCTGAGAACTCTGTGAGAGGTAGGGTTGTAGTGTAACAGACTCGCCCTCTTTGGACGGGGAAGAACTCCGGAGTTTTCTAGCTGTCCAGCCCTTTACCTTCACACCTTCATCATCGTCCCCAGGGAGAAAAGAGAGACGAGGGCAGGGATGGAGTTCTTTCAGGACTGAAGGAGGTGGCGGGTTTCCATTCCACAACCATAGCGCAAGTCCCTTTATGTCCCTTAGCTTCTCTGCCACTCACATGGAGTTAAAAATAATATCCTGAAGTACATTTAGATGCCAGCAAAGATTGTTATATTAATGGAATTATGGGTGTTGCTCTTTTCACTTCCTTTAATATTTGCATTTTTGTGCTGCTTGTATCGTATTTTCTATTTTAAATAGTAATGATTTTCCTACTGCATACCTGTTGTGAGGTTTTAGGGAATTATACTTGATGTAACTGATCAGAATATTTTTCAAGGACAGTGTGTAAATTAAAGCTACTATTTTGTTTTATCTTTATCTTAAGGAGAAGTGAGTTCTCTTTTCTCATTGAGCCCCGTGCCTCATTTCCCCTCAACATTAGGGATTTCAATGTCAGTTCAAATCATAATGTTTTTTGGGGGGAGGCAGAAGAGAGATTTTTATTACAATGTATTTTAATTTTGCGCTTATATTGGTTAATCCTGAGACTGAATAACCAGAGATGTAGACTAGCATACCATGTGTATTATTATTCTACAAATATGTAAATTTCACATTTTATTTAAAAGAGCCCAGAGCTAGAATGTAAAATCAGTTTATCTTTTACTTGAATTATGTGTCACTTGTTTGCCCGTCCTTTCCTAAGTGTGTGTCCCCCGGTCCCTCTCATCGGTTGTCTGACAGCTTTTCACACGTGCGTGGTTGAGATCATTTTTAAAGCAGCATCCTCAGAAAGTTTTAAAATACATTTCTGATAAGTTAGCTTACTCATAGAAAGGGTTACCCTATAAAGCCACAAATTGGCAGTCGTTTTTATATATTTGAGAAAACGGGAAACCTTCGCCACCTCTCCTCGCTTCCTCTGCTGTTAAGTTTGTGTCTCATTTGGGTCTGTAAATTTTCATAATGACTGTCAACATTCCTATGCTATGAAAATTTTAGATAAAAGCAGTGTTATAAGCGTATTGACTTTTAAGGTTAAAATTATATTTAAATTAAATACATTCCAATTTTCTAAATAAGATTTCTGACTAGATGTGGGTCACTCTTAGAATTTAGACTCACACCCGGAGCACCTGTAGAAGCGAGTTCTGTCTCCATTTCGGTTCGTGTTGATAGCATGTAGGGAAACTGAGCCGTCGTTACTAGTGATCACAGTCACACACTTGTGTCCTGTCTGAGCAAGTTGGAGTTGACACGTCATTTGCCCTTGAGGGTTTTCAGGGAATTAACTGTGCATTTCAAATGCCTTCCGTGATTACAAATGCTCTATAAATCCAGGACGAAGTTTTGCCTCTTTAAATTTTCTTCCTTTTATAGTATTTTCCAATTTTAATTTTCAGAAAGAAATAAAACATAATCTCAAAATCCCTCTCATTAAGGCTGAACTTTGGAAAGCACAAGACCAGAAAATCCCGAGTTCCCCTAGGAATTTCTTCTGATTTGCACTAGTCTCTTTGCCAGGGCAGGAGCGGGCTTGGCCCTGAGGTGAGGAACTGAATCACAGAACAGTTTTCAGGTGACCGTAACAGGCCTCATTCCCTACATTAATTAATTACAGTGGTTCGTTCAGATTTTGCCTACCAGCCAGGCTGAGACCCTTTCATTTTCCTGTAGAGATTGTAATTTTAATTTAAACCACGACAAGCTGTGACTGTTGGCCTTAACCACTCATAATTAAGACCAGCTTCTGTGATACCATGACATTATTTCCTGATGAGAAAAATGCTCTCTGTTGTGTGCGTCCAGCAGAATGTACCCTTGAACAAATAGCCTGAAAATTGCAAAGGTGCTGTGACACCCCTACTGGGAACAAACCAGACATTCCCTGGAGAGTTCTGGGAAATGTATGGAAGTACCTGCTGGAGATAGAATTGTTTGTGTTTGACATGGAAACGCCATTTTTGTGGAAAACACATTTCAGTTTGCATATTAGCCTCCTGTCTCATGTCTGCTTTGCTCAGATTTCACTGGTCAAGCACAACATTGCAACAGATAATTATTACAGTAGACAGCTTCTTTCTTCTTTTTAATCCTTGGCAGTACTTCTTTCTTCTTTTTAATCCTTGCCAGTAAAATCCAATTTCTGTGTGGCCATTTTGATTTGTGGAGAACTCTTAACAGTGATAGCTTGATTCCTCCAAATCCATTGAGAAAACACGTAAGAACTAAATAGCTATTAGCATGATCTATTAACCCTAATAAAATCTTTTTTGGTCAAGAGTATCTTTAACCGCATGAATAAAATTAGGTATTTTTAGTCTTCTTCACATCTGCCCTAAGAGAATCAAGCTCACTTCTGAAGGTAAAAGCCGGACAAAACCACTAATTTAGAATCATCCGTCAGTGGCTCTGTGATCTGCCTCTGCTTAGCAAGGAGGCTAACGTGAAGGGGCAATATTGCCGCAAAGTATTAATATGTAAAAAATAAAGTTATATTCTATGAGTATTTTAATGCTTTGCTAATTTGGAAATAAAGCAGCATGTATTAAATACATCACAGTTATTTCAACCCTTCATTTAGATGGAAAACGACACCTCCCCCTTGTTATTATTGTATCATTATTAATTCTAAACTCTACAGCTTAAGATTTTCCTTCGTGAGTTCGGTACCCTGCGTCCTGACAGGAGCGGGCTGCCAATGGCCGGCTCACAAGCCTCTAAGTCCTGCATTTAGTTGATGAAGTGGGCATTCTGCCTCTCTGTGTGGTCACTGTCGAACTGCTAGAGTGTGATGGTTTATTCTCTGTATCTGTGCAGTGGTGAAGAAATGTACATAGTAGCCCTGTATGGGGATGTACTTCTATTTTAACTGTGTGCCCCAGAAGCCTCCTCTAGACGTTTGTTTCATGTGAAGTTGCAAAAATATGAAATTTACCATCCTAAATGTCCCAAGTGAAGCTTTTATTTTTATGCCACCGGTGAGCAGATGGCACCACTTGAATATTAAAAGTGTCTGAATGACCAAGTGATGTATAAGTTACAGACAATGTAAATCTTCGGCAGTGATCTAGTGAGTATAGGATTTCTTAAGACGCTCTGGGTCTCCTGCATTTCTTTCAAAAATAGATTTAAAATCTTTGATGTTGGAAAGGGTTTGACCTGCTTGAACTAGGGGGCTAGTAACCTGCCATTTGCTAGTAACCGAAATGTATGCTTCTTTCCAGCTGTTCTTTGTATTTTTAATCGTATGCACTGTCTCTTTCTGTTCTAATGGCTGCCCTCGGAATAGGCTGACCTCTGCTCTCCGTTTGACATCCTGCAGTTGGAGTTTCGTCACATTCGAAAGACTGTTGACACTCTACTGGCACTCGGGGAGAAACCCCCACAACCAACTTCTGCCCTCCGCTCCAGGGACCTTCTAGGCTTCTGTCTTGTCCATGTTCTCTTTGTAGTGCTGGTCTATATCACTTACCGCTGGAATGCTCTGGCCCTGTAACATCTATCTGCATGTGCGTTTAAGTGCCCTGCGCTAGCCCCTGGCCATTCCTGGCGCCTTGTTGCCTTTGAGCCTCGCATTGCACTTCCATCTGTCCTCTCCTCAGTCCTCTCTCCAGTTTTGAAGCTGGGTATTTACAAGCTAGGTTATTCCAGAAGCACAAGCTGTAGTTCCCACTCAGTAATTTCTCCCATTTAATCAAAAACAACAGGGACAGCAAAGTGTGACCATACCTCATGCTTCCTCCTCCTGCAGTGTCCTCAGCAGTGCCACACGGGTTCTCTGCTCTGTCCCATGAGTCTCTGCTACCCTGGGGAGGGAGAAGAAGGCCCCAAGACAGGAGCATATGGAAGTCTTGCCATTCAGCCCCGGGTCCCTTTCAAAGCCAGGCAGTTGAATTATAGAGGGGTTGCCTTACAGAGGAGACAGAAAAGCAATGTTGTGGCCCACCCTGACCTATAAAAACCCTTAATAATACCACTGTTGGCCTCGTTGAAAAGTCTGCTCTAGAGATTACAACTTGATGGACATGAAATTGGCCACCAACCCACCCCCACCCAGGTTTCCTGCAAAGGCTGCTGTAAGAGGCCCTAGGGAGGATCATTGCAGATTGTGCCCTGAGCAAGCCTGCTGCCTCACGCAGGAGTGCTCTAAGGAAGGAGGTGCCTTCCTATTAGAGCGCCACCTGGAGGAGCCACTGCACACCAATTTCTCTTAACTTTTGCTTCTTCCTTGTTAGGTCTACTCTACAGCTCTAAGAAAAGCATTTCCCAGAAGGGATTTCTATTTTTGAATACTGGAACGGGTCATTTTGCTTTTTTGCTACATCACACAATAACTGCAGTTCCAGAATGTGATGGATTTGACTGTATTCCTTTTCAAATTCAGCCATGAGTCATGGGACATTCTTGTTCTGGAGCGTGGGTTACTATGGCAGTAGCCAGTAATAAGATTGCTGTTGTTTTAGAAAATGTACTTTCTCTAATTACTTGAAATTTCCATTTAACCTTTGGTTTCCAGTGACATTAGCTAGCAGGTTGTTTTAAAGTTACCTTAAAGTTATACATCAGCAATCTGCATTTGAAGCAATGTGGTATTTTGCCATTAAAAAAAAAGTTAGAATCTTATCTAGGCCAAGATATTCCTGGATCTGGGGATGGCATTTTGCAGTATGGCAAGGCAGTCTCCTTTATGTTTCATGTTGCAGCCTGTTTGCTAAACGCTGTTTCTTGAGTTGGGAGGACGATGGTGTTAGCTGTCCCAACATAAATCCTTAGTTTACTGACATGTGTACAGTCCTCAGATGTGGTCACTAAGGAGATAATCTTATTTTTCTGAACATTTTTCATAAATCCAGAGAATTTGAAATATTGAAAAACCCACAGAGTTCTAAGAATATATTTATATTCCTTATTGCTAAAATAGATCAGATTTTAACATTCTTTACATGCTGATAATGTTGAGTTATCTGAGATTTTCCCTCCTGACTTTATGTGGATTGGTGAACTCCAGGGTATTTGAGAGTTACATGATCTCAGTTTTATGTGTACAACCCACAGATGTATTGAGTTGCCTTTGGTGCTGCCTTGTACTCCTCAGTGTGTAACAATAAAATCCCTTTGTGCGATGTCTGATGAGCACCCTGAGCTGTAAGTTGCTTAATAAACATATTTTGGGTGATTATTCTAAGTTTTTATTGGCCCATTGATCCATTTATTCATTGCACCCAGAATAGCTCTCAGCATTCCCATCCACCTCCGCCATGGATAGAGGCCGCCCTTTAATGCCCAACACTGTTGAGGTCCCCCCCCCCCCCTTTATGGGGACAAATGAGGAAAAAGAGAAAACTGGGCTGCCACCTAAGAGAAAAGACTATTAATAAAGACTGAGTAGAACAATCATACAAGATTTAATTTTCAGGATTGAATTGATACAGTTTTCTAGTCTCATTTATAGTATTACGCTGATGTCCCGGTTTTCATGTTTCATGTTCCCAGTGTATCTGTGCCCTAACGTGCTGCACTCCTTGGTGCTTGTTGGGTGATAGTTTATGATCAAGAGGTCTGGGAATAGCAGAACACAGTTAATTCGGGCCTTTAGGCAAAATTGAACTGTGAAGTGCCTTTCTCCTCGCCAAGGTGTTAATTTCTCTTTGGAATATTAAGTCTCCCTGAAGTTTTTCTCCAAGGTCCCCACAGCAGCTCACACGGTAACACAGTGCTACGTTCTCACCTTGCTGACCTTCTGAGCTGAGAGGTGGTCAGGGATTCAGTTGTGCAACTTACTGTGCATTTCAGACCTCCATCTTCTCACGAGAAACACTGTTCTGTTGGTGCCTCCTTTCAATCCATGATGGAAGGAGACAGCTATTGACTGACTGTCCCTTTTGAAATTGCCATTCGTGTTCCCTTTCTGATGTCTTCCAGTTGGTGACCACACTGTATTCAGTGTCAGGATTTCCAAAATTTGTGACAACTAACTAGTTTCTTTACCAGTTGTTTTTATTTTATTCCGATTTACATAGGCTTCCTGGTCCTTGGGGAAAGCCACCGAGGAAGGGAACTAGTGAAAAGGGACCCCGGAGTAACACCGCGGAAGAAGGTTTTGTCAATGAGAGTAGATACCAAAAAAAAAAAAAAAAAAAAAAAAAGGCACGGGATGGCCTCATGCCCATGGCTTGTGTTGTCTCTCAAATCCTTATCAATCCCGGGGGAGCCATAAAAAAAGAAGGGAATTTGACTCATGGAGAAAAGCCGGGATGAATATTAAAAAAAAAAAAAAAAAAATCTCGGGAGGCTGAGAGTGTTAAAGTGTTATGTGTTAGGATAAAACTAGGGTTTTTTTGTGATGTTGGAGAACAAATCAAGGGTCTTGTACATGCCAAGCACACTCTCTACTACTGAACAATATCCCTAGCCCCTAAGACCACATTTTAATATCATTTTAGAAGATTTGGGTTTTAAAATTAGGTTTCAGACTTCAGTATTAGGTTTCAATAAATGATTTGTTGTACAGAATGTGTGCTTTATTCTTCTTTAATACTGCCAGGGACGCAGTTTCTTGACTTTTCACAACAGCTTTGTGCGTTCTTTGTGTTCATTTAATCATTTCTTAAGTACTGAATGAGCACTGTCTGTGCAGGGTCCTACAGAGGCCTTGGGCATAAGGAGGTGACCATGGCCTTATTCTTAAAAAAACGGTCTGTATCAGGACTGATCAAGCTTTTTCTCGAAAGGACCAAATAGTAAATATTTTAGATTTGGGGGCTATGTGGTCTCCTGAGCTTGCCTTTGTGGTGTGGCTGCAACCACAGACAACGGTGGGCATAGCTGTGTATCAGCACAACTTACTGACAAAACGGGCTGTGAGCTGATTAGCTGGCAGGTCAGTTTTTAACTGTTTTATCTAGGGACTCCTTAGAAAATAAAGAGGAATTCATGTGATAAGGATATGAAGTAGGCTGGGTCTGTAAAACACTGGTCCGCACAGGGAACAGGAGATTCAGAAGATGTGTAAGAATAGCCAGGTAAAAGGAGGCACTGGAGGAGGAGAGCAGGGAAGCTGTAGATGTGTGCAGGGGACAAAGTGTCTTAGGGCAGAGCAAGGGCAAGAGGGTGGCCTGGGGCAAAGGCAGAGAATCAGGGAGGAGTTACAGATGCTTTCTGTCTGTTTGAGGTTGCTCTGGTCTCCATTTTACATTGGAAGAAACTGAGCACTAACGGCGGAGCTGAACCTTGAAGCTCTCCTTCATTAAAAGCAGCTTTAATGCTCAAATGATGTGGTCCCAGAAATTTATAATTAAGAAACAGACTAACCAAAAAAAAAAAAAAAGTGCTGTCCCGAGTGACCTCAGTTTTGCCTGATGGCTGGCGCAGGAGTAGCGTGTGGCTCCTCAGGAGTGTAGAAACCTACAAAGGAGACAGCCAGGTAGTGATGGCACTTCAGCCTGCTCCCTCCAGGCGCTCTCTGCAGGACAAGATGTTTATCCCTCGTTCAAAAAAGTAGCCAAAGGAGCTACATGGGGGAGTTTAGTAATACTGTCCACAGACTTGAGGGTTCTCCAGTCCCACCTGATGCTGTGGTGAGTGGGACTTGCAATTAAAGAACTGCACAGGCTGAGGGACCTCCTCCTATATCATGACCACAAACTGAACGTCTTCACTTCTGGATTTAAGAGTTTATGGGAAGCGGCGTGATTCACAGGACAAACCGTAGATCTAAGGCCCATTGCTCCCCAAGGAAGGTGGCTTTAACCTTCTGTGTCTTAGTTTTCTCATTTGTGAAATGGAGATCTCAGTGTCTACCTTGCAGGATTCCTATAAGGAAATAACCCATACCCATCTATCTGTAACCCTGGGGCCAGGCACATGGGACCCAGGAATCCTTTCGCAGTTCAGTTAGTATTGAATCTCTGTTTCTTGCCTGCCTAGTCTAGCCGTTGCTGTGGGTCAGAAAAGGTACTTGAGGGGATGTTCAAGAGCCTAACTGATTCCATCCCTGGAGAAATAGCACAAAGCACTAGTTCTTCCAAGGCGGTCAGAAGTTTCCTTTTCATTTGGGATACTACTTTATGATTCTACCATGCTTCAAAAAAGAAAGAAAGAAAGAAAGAAAGAAAGAAAGAAAGAAAGAAAGAAAGAAAAGAAAAGGAAACGAAAGAAAGAAAGAAAGAAAGAAAGAAAGAAAGAAAGAAAGAAAGAAAGGAGAAAAGAAAAGCCTGGGTATACTAAGTATTTGTTACCACATTCTCAATAAAACCCTAGTGTCCTGTAAAGACACAGTTAAAGCACATTTAGTCAGTGTACATGGTGGGTATTTTTGCTGTAAGTCCATTATGCACAAGTGGTCTCCCGGAGGGGCCTCTGCCCTAGCTTGGCCCTTCAAAGCCTTCGTCTTCTGTGTCATTCCTCATCCCGCTGTGAATCTCCAGCACTTCCATCCCCATTCCTCCTCTGAGCTCATTTCAGGAGATGCAGCGAGAAGGGTGCAGGGGAGAACTCGGGTGATGGGAAGACTAACAGCATTTGGCAGCTCCTCAGTGTCCCTTGCGCCCCAGTTCTGACTGACACCCCTGGCATCCTTTTAGCCAGCACCTAGAATTAAAGTCCTTGAGTCTTTTTCCCAGTCCTGTGATACAATAGCCAGAACTACATTTCTTTTAAAATACGGTTCTGTGTTCTTCTTCTAGCCTTCTTAGGTATTGGCAGCCTCATCAGAATACTCTGAGGCTGCCTCTGGGTGTCTTTAGGAATCTGAATGATCTAAGTGAAAAGAAAGAGGCAGAAAGGATGTGAGGGGTGCCTTTATATGTCCTCTGTTTACATACGGTCGCCAACTTACAGTGGTTCAACCTAAGAAATTTTTAGCCTTAATGTGGTACAAAAGATTTTCGCTTCTATTATACTATCCAATAAACTACATGAGACACTAAATGCTTTATTATAAAATAAGATTTGTGCTGGATGATTTTGCCCAAGTGTAGGCTAATGTAAGTGCTTGACACACATGTGGTGGGCTGGCTGAGCTAGGATGTTCATAGTTGAGCATAGGACAGCCTAAGGGGTTTATTGGGATGTGACCCTATCATGAGCTGAGGAGCATCCGTCCTGCTCCAGGCTGTCTGTAAAAGTAGAAGGGAGCTGATACAGAGACCAGGAAGGTGAGAAATGCTGGCTGGAAAAAGATCTTGGGAAAAAGTGACCACGACCCAAGTCAGTGTCGGAAATATCCACATGCCACTTTGGTAGGCAGCTGAGGCCTCGGTATATTAGCATCTCTTGCTTTCTGAAGCCCCTGCCCCCCCTTCCAGGATGGATGACTGGCTTACATGACCAGAACTTGTCTATTGGTCTGTGACAGTCCCTAACTGGAGGAGCCAGTCTGTTCTCTAATTATCCCATCAGCTGTGCTCAATGACGATTAGACTCTGCGCGAGTACTAGTACTCAAAGTCAGGCATGTTTGAGAGTAAACAGTGAACACCCAGGTTGAAGGGCAGAATGCCTGATTCCATCACCTTGAGCCCATCCCTCACTTTAATACTCCACTTCATATTCCTTTTCTAGTGTTTGATTGATCTTATAGTATTTTTCTTCCTGATTTGTTGAGCTTGTGTGTCATAGAAAGCTCTTTGTAGTTTAAGACCAATAGCTTTTTTGGCTATCTATTATCTTTTCATTGATTTGGAGGGTTTTGGGTAGATGGAAAATTCAAACTTTAAAGCACTCAATGTTTGGTCTTCTCCTGTGATTTAAGTATTTTTTAGCAACTTATTTTCTATCCACTTGCCTGAGAAAATCTTAAACATTTGACTTTATTGTGATGATTTTTAAAAATTAACTGATTTAATTTTGAATTGATTTTAGCATGTAGTATAAAGTGAAGGCTTATTTTCTCCAGTAATGCCTGGCACCAGGAGCTGAGCTGTACTTGCTAGCCTATGAAGCCAGCTGTTGACTTAGGTGCTGTGGAGGCTGTTAAGAATGGGGACTTGTCTCTGCTCCCATGCAACCAGGTTTAGCAAAGAAATGCCAGATTCAGATGATTTTCCAGGCCTGTGGCCAGTGATAGCAAGAAAGGATGGGCACTGACAAGTTGTTGCACAGCTCCCTTCACTGTGCCACACAGAAGAATGATCATCTACGCCGACCTGACTCCTGGCCCATGGCATACAACGCAGATGCAGTCTCCATCCTTTCTTACTTTGACGTTTGGCAACTGAATTGGCAAGCAGCATACACTAGCATCCTGGCCTGATATGTCATTGATGAGATTATTCTATTTTGATACATAGCAGCTAGATGAAATCTTGATTTAAATTGTGTTTTAAAGAATTGGTTGTCTTAGGTTGACATGTGACCATTTCTTAAGGCCTGGGGTCCACGCCTGACACTTTCAGCTTTTACCGCAAATTAGGGAGTGATAGAACTAGGAGGATGGTGAGAGTGTAGGACCCACTGGTGTCATGAAACAGTGAAACAAGTAGTTGTAGATGTCATGGCAAGCGTTTTTAGAGCCTCTTAAGCCCAGAGTGCCTGTGACTGTTACTTTATAGAGGGTGCGGCCCTAACGGCAGCAGTGCGAAAGCCTTGTGGAAAGAGGTGGTCCCGTGCAGAGCTCTGGGTTTCACATCAGACACCAACTCTCTCACCTGAGTATGATCTGGATCCCACTGAAACCCTCCTGGAACACAGCACTACGCAACCTTAAAACAGAAGGAACTTCTGTCATTGTGACAACATGGCTAAACTTAGAGGACATTATATGACGTGAAACAAGCCAGATAAAGAAAGACAAATACTCCATGATCTCACGTACATGCTGAATCTAAAAAAGCAGATGCCCTAGGAGATGAGAGTGGGACAGTGGTTGTCAGGAGATGGGCAGCCGCAGAGGAGATGATGGTGAAAGGGTATACAGTTTGTTAGGAAGAGTAAGTTCAAGAGGCTCATTGTACTTTGTGGTAAATGCAGTTGATGTATACTTGAAAATTGCTGGGCTGGATGAGTAGTTCAGTGATAGCATCCTTGCGTGGCCTGCACAGGCCTTGGGTTCAATCCCTCACAGCACCACAAAGAAAGTATGTGAGGTAATTTATTTGTTGATTAACTTGATTTAGCCATCCCCTAAGTACACATTATGTTGAACCATAAATGTATACAATTTTTACTTGCCAACCAAAAAAAAAAAAAAATAAGCCATTGACCACTGGCTCTGGAGAATGCACTGTCACCGGGTGGCTAGGAGAGCACATGTACTGTGAGGCCTTTACGTGACCACGGAGACACACCCTGGAAGAAAGTTGGCTTGTATGGTGTTGGAGCAAGGCTTAGTGACAGAAATACCAAATTATTTCCTCCTTTGTAAACTGCTATGTGGAGCATGAAAGACTCTATACAGCAAACGTGACTCATAGTGATTATTTTTTTTTGAGTAATATATGCTGGATATTTCCCCAAGATCAAACATGCATGATGAGAAAGTAGTAGGACATTTGTGTCTTTGACAGATTTATTGGTCTTATAAGAGAGGCTATGGAGAGCTGTGGTTGAACTTACGTTTGTATAGGACTGCTCCAGGGAGAAAGAGTGCCACATCCCATCAAGCCTGCATTCCAGAGACAACAAGACATAGAGTAAATTGGTGTTTATGGTCAATGGAATGGTGTGTGGTCTTTATAAATAAGTAGTTGAAAATGTACAAATAGCCATTTGCAGTGTTGCTTTATAAGAACAGAAGCTATTATACTCTTGGTGTGTGGTTTCCAACCAATTCTCTGTAGCTTGGTTATTTAGTATAAAGTTTCAGGGTGGCTAGGAATCTCTCTGGAAAACCCTCACACGCAAACAGGCATTACTTTGCTTAAAAACATAGAAGAGACCTTTGCAACGGGTGGGAGCACAGACCCAAGGGCTCAGGCAGACACCCAGAAGTATGCAGCTTAACTCCTGTGGAAGTGGTAGCAGAGTTTTACAATTGAATCTGACCGTTTAAAAATTGACATTTTGTTTTTCTTTCATTTAGGAAAAATTATGTCTACCCCATCACATCCTTGAAGAGAAAGGCTTGGTCAAGGTGGGCATTACAGTTCAAGCACTGCTCGATGTCACCGTCACGAAGACCCTGTTCTCATGAGACTGAGCCCCCTTCTCCGCGTCAACTTGGCTCTCCAGTCGGGGATGCTGGACCCGGCTCTCGGCACCTCTTCCATCCGCTCCCCGCCCACTGCCTGTCGGTTCCCCGACTCTAGTTGTATTGTCAAGGTTTGTGGCTTATGATCACGGGAGGACCTTCTGCCCGTCAGAACTGACCTGTGGCGTTCATACTTGACAGGTATTTACCTTGAAGCCAATGGGGAGTTGGTGGAGAACTAAGCAGCACATCATTGCCTTTTTTCAGCCTCCGTCGTCCCTTCCACACTCACCAACTGCCATTACCAAAACGCGAAGCACAACTGTTTTGCAGCAAGATGCGTCTGTTCTATTGAAACCAAACTCATGGAGTTAGTGGGGGAGGGGAATGCAATCAGGTTTTTCACCACCAAATTTTTCAAGAAGTTTCTTGAGACCATTGCCTTTAAAAAAAAACTATTTTCGACATACAAAATATTTATATAAATATTATTTATTAGTGAGTTGTTATTCATCCTTTGGATGCAAATTGTAAATTAGGGAACTATTTTATTACTGCTTTTTTGTGGTTAAACACTTTATTTTATTATAAATACTGAGTTATTTTCTATCCTCTTTGGTGTGCAGTAGTTCTAGGTCTCACTAATCATGTGTCCTGGTGTATATGATTCAAAAAAATTACGCTAAAAAACAGGTGCTTCTGTTACAAAGAACTGTCTTCTGGGGAGGCATTATTCACACTTTGGTTTGTGGAACATTGTCTTATTTATATTTCTGCATTCCATACAGTTTCTTACATTCCAGCAGCCCTGTTGTCCCCCAACATCATGAACTGAACTGACTGAAGTCAAGAGAGCACCCCAAACTTATTTGTAAATAGCTGTGATGGAAAAAAGACATATTAAACTTGAAGATAAAATGTGAACAATTATTTTCTTTGGATTCATACTTCTTTTGCTATGCACAAACCATTCACATTTTAACACAAAGGAGTAATAAATGTTAGCATTGTGTGTCTTGAAGTATAATTTTGCACTGTACCTTGGGTAATTAAAGAGAATCTAGTACCAAAGGAAGATAATGAGGAGATGTTATAGGAAAGTGAAGATGATTAAAAGATTATTGTCAAACCAAAAAGTTTAAAGGAAGTTTCAGTGGAGTGACCAAAAATTACTGAAGGCACGTAGGACCTGGAACAGGAAGCCAGCACTTCTTACAACTGCCAGTTTTGGAAGAGGAAATGATCCTGGATATAGATGTGCTCGTTTTATTATAATTTCATTGATGGCTTTCAAAGAAGTCAGATACTGCAAGACTCATCTATGGTATAAAACCTCAGGAGGGAGTTGTCAGTGGCCCCATGGGCAGTTCCATGCACCACCAGGGCAGACTAAGAAGGTCAGGTAAGTGGAGTGTGCGAGGCAGAGTGGCCAGGGATGGAGCAAGGGCAGTTCTAGAGAGGAGCCAGCCACGGAAGGGAGCACGGGGTGTTGGTCGGGGAGTCACAGAAGGCTTCATGGGACACAGCAACCTCTGTCAGTTACACGCCTGTGCGCTCACACTTCAGTTACGCTTAGCCCAGTTATTCTTTAAAGTTCCCGTGAATGCTGACTGCACTTCTGCCTCTGTGAAAAGCCAATGGAAGTTTCAGGAGGACAGTTGTACACAGAACACAGACCTACGTCAAGGAGTGCCGAGGCTGCCCCTTCTCTTGGGAAGATGGACAGGCTTCTGAATAAGGAAATTTAGACTGGCAGCTAGCAGTCCTTTCCTATCAAATGTACTGTGCACTTTAACTGAACGTAAAGTATATTTTAATATTTTCTTATACTGCATAAATACCTGTGTTGTCAAGTAACATGATGTAAAGATGAAACGCATTTTAGACCAAGAGCATATAAAATTTAAGCACCATTCAAAAGCTGATCATATAAATGGGAAGTTAGATTGCAGCACCTTCACGGGCATTCAGAATGCAGGGTCCTGAAGTATATTTTTATGTGTATATATGGCAACATGAAGCTCTGTAATCAATGTTTTCAGTGATTTTTTTCAAAATTAAGATATTTCTTTTGATATTAATTTTCAGTATTTTCTTAAAGTTGGCTGTATAATACAAATGACTTCAGTATTTTGTAAAATGGTGGGGTTTTTTTCCCTTCTAAATGCAACCTTGTCCAGCTAAGACGTCTTCAAGATCCTTGTACAATGCTGTGTGTGCAATAAACGTGTGTGGCCGCTGCCGTATCCTAGTGGACAGTGTACATAGTGTGAGCCCTTCCTTCTATCATTTAACAGTCATTAAAACTTTGAATCTGTGTAAACCATCTTTCGATTGGCTTACCGTCTGATGCAAAGGTGACTCTCGTTATACACAAAATAATCCTAGGGTGTCATTTCTGAAGCAGATGGCAGCAGGCACATGTTGTGAATATCCATATGCACATAAATTGTATGTCCCTGTCACCTTCTTGGTGGTGGTACACGATATCCAACACCCACAACCTAAGGGAAGAGAGATCGGCTTTGCCTCGGCATTTTCAGGTCTGTCCGTTCCTGGGCGGCCCCTTTGTGCAAGGGCCTGGCTGAGAACAGCTGCTCACAGCATCACAAGAGGAAGTTACAGGGCTTGGGAACCTGGGTGGGAGTGTGTCCTTTCAGGCCACACCCTCAGCATTCTGCCACACCCTTTGTAACCTGGTCTTCCTGATGAGGACCCACCTCCTCCTAACAGCACCTGAAATCCACAAATCCGTAGATAATCCGCAACATTCAAATACATGAGGCTTTTGGGGGATATTTCAGATCCAAACTGTAACTTTCTCTCTATATAAAATCTGGTGAGTGTACATAGCTATCAGAATATATGTATTCTGAGAGGGAACCCACATCCCGAGATTCCCTTTCCATGATTTCAGTTACTGTGGTCAACTCCATCCACTCTTTCCAAAGGGAGAGACTGCGTTCACATAGCGTATTACAGTATCTCAGTATAATTATTAGTTGTCTCTTACTATACCTAATTTATAAATTAAAATTATCTATGTAGATATAGAAAAAGCAGTGCATCAATAGGCATTCACTGGGGATCTTGGAGCATATGTGTATATGTGTGTACATACATGAAAATGCAATTCATTCACATTCATATAAGGACAGTTATGTTTCTCCCAAACTAAAACTTACCTGGATCCAATAAATATACAGTGAAAATAAACTTACCATGATGAGGTTGGGATGATGTGCTGGTGTGGATTCGGGACTCCTATGTGACCCAGTGGTCATGGCTCCAGAGATATCACAGAGGACGTCTTAGTTCCTTGGTCCATGATACAAAGATCACAGGATCAGATCCTCCCATTTCAACTGATTCCTTGGGAATCAAGCTCCAGGGTGAAGTGGCTGCCGCCTCTCGCCTTGGCTAGATATGAGCGCCTGTTGTTTTCCCTCTGCATTCACCAGCCTTTAGTACCAGAGCAACTCTGTGAGCAATTTAGGGGAGAGAAGTAACAGGTGGTCTCTTATCTTCATCTTCACCCCATGGAAAACCCACACAGAACCAGGACTATCACCCTGAACAGAGACTGCTGGAACAGTGTGAGGACCTGAGAATTTAAGAGCCACCAAGTCAAGCAAATCGTTATGTTCTGATCTGCAACATTGCTTCTTGGCTAGAGCCCACAGATCTTAGTGGTACCTCCGCTGGTCCCTTTCCGGTGTTCCTGAGACACTTCCCATTCATCATTGCCTAGAGCGCATGGGACTATGCACCGCAAGGGAGGGACAGCAGGAGGAAGGAGTGTGGTGGGGAGCCTGATGGGACAGGCGCACGTCAGGCCTCTGCAAGAATGATGATGATGTAACAGGGCAGCCCCTCCCCTCCCCTTCCTAATCCTCTACTTTTACCTGACATTCAAACTCAAGAAGTGAGCCAGCAGCTTCACCTGAACAGTATAAATTCTGAGGAGAGGTCTTATCTGAAATCTTTCTTTAGATTCTCAAAACCCAGCCTTCGTGACACTCTTCCTTAGTGACTATCCATAGGAGGTTGAAGTCCATTGAGTTAAAACACAAGCCTTGCAGGATGGCCCAGCCTGCAGCCTCAAAGCCTTCTTCCTCCCCATACAAACTCTTAGATACTAGTGTTTGGAGAAGCTGCCCCACTGTCTTCTTCTGGACTTGGCTTTTACTAAGCTGGTTTTCACCTACCAGATACTGGTACTCTAGTATTGGGCAGCTGGGATTATTTGCCTCTGGTTAACAGTGGCATTGGCCACAGCTGGAGACTTTCCAGGAACTACGTTGGAGCCAACAGCTGAACCACAAAGCTGAGTCCGAGCTATCAGCAGTGACCCCTGATCTCTCATCTTCCGCAGAAAGGCAGCTTGCAGACATCCATTCAAGCCTGGGGCATAGCAGATGGCGTAGAGGCAGGGAACTATCTCAGAAATGGACACTGCTTAAGCAAGGGAACATGTGAAGCAAAGCTCCAACACAACTCATCTTACCCCACATATTTACCCCTGTGGCAGTGTCTGTTGGGTGGGCACAGCTGTGGCATCAGTTGCGCCCCATTAGAGCAGGGCTGCTTGTTTATCTTGTTCTCTGCTAATGCCCTGGCGTCTGTAAGGGTGCCCTGAATGCTTGAGGAACTGAAGAGAACTAATGAATTTTACAGATGCTAGCTCAAAAACTATTATCATAAACAAATGGGGAAAAGATTCATAGTGGACACCTTGGGAATTACCCACCTAACTTCATATGCATCTAGAAATTAATTTTGACTCATACATCAAGAGGCTTCTGTGGTCCGTAGAGTGATGCTGCCAGCCTAGCCATTGTTTATTGGCCCAGGAACAACCACTTTACAATTTAGCAATGTCTGTAACTCAATCTATAGTTTGAATGTTTTCCCCAGAGTTCATGTCTTGGACACTTAATTCCAATTGCAAGAGTGTTGCAACGTGGTGCCTTTAGGAGGTGACTGGGTCATGAGAACTCTGCTCTCAGGTACAGGTCAATACTGTTGTTATGATTGTTGCAATTTGGAGTATCACACAGAAGTTTCATGTATTGGGAGGTGATTCAGTCACGGGAGTTAATCCATTAGTTTCCTATGCTGTTAAGAGGGGGGCCTGGACGGGGGAGACCACTGGGGCATGACCTGGGAGGATGTAACTCCCTTGCTGGTTCTGCCCTTTGGGCTCTCTCTGCGTCCTGTCTTGCCATGCTGTGGATGGCTTTTCTCCAGCTCGGCCTCTGCCATGCCCTTCAGCACTGCAGACCACCCATGAATGGACCGGGACTTTTTGAAACTGAGCTAAAATAAACTTCCTTCCTAAGTTGTGAATGTTTGGTATTGTTTCCCAGCAACGAGAAAGTAAGACAGCCATTATAGAGGAAGGGTTCATTATCAGAGGGAGTTCCTTAAGAAAGAATGAATTCAGCATTTTTTTTTCTTCTTGTGTGCTCTTTCCACATGATGCCTCCCACTGTGGGATAGCGTAGTTAGAACTTCCCCAGATCTACCCCTGGACTATGGACTTTCAGTCCCCCAAACCAGGAGCCAAATATTTTCTTTTCATTATAAATGAGCCAATCTCAGATATTTTGTTACATAGTACAAAATGGATTAAGAAAGCTAGAATTTTAATTTTATTCCTGGTGGCTAGTAACAGAAGACACCATGCATACAAAAGACCTGGATGACGAGATTGACGTGCAGAGAGAAGCAGGGACAAGAGACAGCAAAGAAATTCCTATTGAGCGCATTCTTGCGTCCAGTTGTAACACAGTCCTGTATTTCTGAAGTTTAGGTATTCAAATGTCCCATGAGTATTTGCAAGATTTTTTTTGTACTTAAAATTGGTTTCTGTTTTGCTTCTTTTTAAATTTTTTATTTTGATAAAATAATCTACATGACACAAAATCCAACATTTTTTTTTTGTAAATACATGAATTCAAACTGCAACACACCAGAACCACGGGGCTTGGGGAACCAGTGAATGCTCATGTCCCCCCTCCTGCACAGGGTCACCTCCCTCCCATGTGACCACTGCTTCGCCCTCCACCCTGCCATCCTTGCCCCGGGATCCCCCTATGCCATTATTTCCATGCTTTTCACAAGAGGGACACCTATCCACAGTCTCCTGTGACCAGTGCACTCCACCAGGCACCACCAATTCCATCCTCATTCAAATGCTCCACACCTGTCCCTACAGGTAGTACATACGTACTACAGAGTGTAGGTTGTTGTTCCTTGTGATTGAACTGACCAGGAGCTGTGGTCCTGCGAGAGGGGATGGCATCATGCACATCACCACTGTGGGTAAAGATTCAAATTTAAAATTCTAAGTTTTATTGCTACCGAATGTGTATTGCTTCCACACCATCATAAAGTTGAAAAATCATGAGTCAAACCACTGGTGGGTTGTCTGCAGTGTTAAGAAAATGAGTCATTTGTATTCATTCTAGAAAATTGTTATTTTCTAGAACGCTTGGTCTCTTTAGTGCATAACATAATCAGAACACTGGGTGGCAGTGTTTTACTGAGATTTCTAAAAAATTGCAAAAGGAGAATGCTTTATTATAAAATGAATAATCTTGTTTAACCACTGATGACTATTGTAGTTTGGGTCTGAAATGTCCCCCCAAAGTCTCACGTGTGTGGATGTTATGGATAATCCAAGGAACCATGTGCTGCTAGGAGATGAGGTCCCGGTCGAGGTTAGATCATGGGCATGCGGTGGATGGTAGGATCAGGAGCCTAGTCAGGTGAACGAGCTCTTTGAGTCTTGTCTGATGAAAGTTTCTGGAATGCAGAGCAAAGGGCCCTACCCTCATGTTCCCTGAAACTTGAAAGGCCTCCTGCCAGGCTTTTGTGCTGTTCTTAAACATACCATCCTAAAATCAACTTTGGATGTGCTAATGGCTGTGCTTAAATCATTTGTGCTGTGAGTTTTCTTAGTTGATCACTGAATTTGTATGACCCTCATATCCAGTGTTTCTTCTTGAACTTGGTATGATCTTTATAATCAGCAAGTATAAAAAGGGCTAGGAAAGAAATAAAATTGTCTGCAGTTGGAACTGGGGGCCTCTATTCTTTGTGGGTGTCTCCCAAGGATCCCTTCTTCCCTCGCATAAACCGGGAAACTTACAGTGGATTATAGGTGTGTGGTAGAAGATAGGCATGTGGTAATTATACACTGTAGGCCTGTGGATTAATTATAGGTTTGTGCTGGATTAGGGGCTTAAATTTGGAAGAGGCAGAACACTGAGGCTTCAGAAGGGGCAGGTCACTGGGACAGGACCTGGCAGGATAAATGCGACTTCTTCCCTTCCTTCTGGACTTGACTTGGTTTCTTGTTTGCAATGCTGAGGAGCTGGTTCACCTTCACCTCCCTTTGCCATGTCTTTTTACTGTTGCTGGCCACCCACGAATGGACTGTGACCTTCTAAAATTGTGAGCTAAAAAATAAACTTTTCCTCCCCTAATTTATGGAATTCAAGTATTTAGTCACAGCAACAAAAAAGTAACACAATGACTAAAAAGGCAATCTGGCTTCAGCCCAATACCTGAACAGCTTGTGCTTGTGTTAGAACTCAAAACACACACACATCTACATGCACATACATAGGCACACACACACACACACACACACACACACCATGCCTGACACATTAATTGAAAGGGTCTTGCTTCACACAATTTCCTTCATGCCATATTTTAATATCTGAATTTATCTAAAAAGCCCAATGAGATTATGATTTTCTTTTCCTCTGAATGCTATCATATATTCATTACCTGCAAGGAACAACTACTAAATGTAATTTTAATGTAATCTTTATTGAAATACAATACATACGAAAATGTGTGCAAATCTTGCTTATGGCCTAGTGGATTTTCAAAGTGAAACTACTCGTGTCACAAGGACCTGAAAAAAACCTTCCCCTGCATCTCCAAAGGCCCCGTTATGCCACCCACCTATTCCCTCCCCCTTAGGCACCAGCCTTCTCTCTGCTATGGTAACAATGTCCCAACTTCTAACACAGTAGGTGAATTTTGCTTGGTATGGAACCATGTATAAAGGGGTATCAAGTAATTTGTACAGAATATACTTGACTCTTTCACGATAGGTTGTTTGAGATTCGTATTACTGCATCTAGTTGTAGTGTGTTCATTTTCATTCATACTCATATAACTTCACCCATTCTATTGTACACATTCAGCCTATGTTCATTTTGACTTTTATGAATAATGCTGCCTCCTCCCAGAGGATTTAACGTGTTTCTGTGGGTTGAGCCTTGGAATGGAATTGTGTGGAGACACACCGGTTCTACCTCAGCAGACGTACCATAGTCAGGTCCCCATCCAACCTTGCCAATACGTAGGGAGTTTTGCTTTTCTGGACTTTAGCCACGCAGGGACTGTGCAGTTGTATTTACCTAGCTTTATTTGCATTTCTTGTCTTACCAGGTTGGGTATATTTTCATATGCTTAACACCTATATTTATGTCCTATTTTGTGAAGTAAAAGACTTTTTTGGGCCATTTTTACTTATTTTTAGTTTTTTGTTTGTATGAACCTGTGTTGTTTGGATTCAAGTAATTTGCTAATGCCATGCATCGTAGACATCGTCTCGTCACCTTCTCTGGGGCATGCCTTTTTACTCTTAGTGGTAGCGTTATGGTAGCAGTTTCTTAAAGATAAATTTTAACATAACCCCTTGTCTGCATTTTTTAACCTGATTCTGTCAAATGACTTCTATACACACCTAAAACTAGCATCGGGAAGTCATTAAGATGGGTCTTATAAAGTGACACTTTGAGGGAGAATTTTTTTCCCTTAAAAAAAAACTTATCTTACATTTTGGCATAGGAAAGAATTTCTCTTTCCCCAGGCTAATATTTGCAGCATAGAAGCACAAGATCAAATTTACTGCCTTCCAATAATATCCCCAGGGGTCACTTCTGTGTTGTAGCTGTCACCAGACATCAGTGATTTTTTTTCTCTGCACATCTTGCATTTACAAAAACAAACCAGCTATTTTCTTATAGTGATGTGCCAACCTGGCTAGGTTACAATGCCCAGTTATTCAAACACTAGTTTAGATGTTCCTGTGCAGTAATTTTCCAGATATAAAGCTGCTAACCAAAAAAGGAGAGAGAATTTGGCAAGTCTTACCCAATCAGTTAAATGGCCTTAAAAGCAAAACTAAGGATTCCCCAAGACGGAAGAAATTCCACCGATGGAAAAGGCGTGATCCTGGCACAGCTGCCTACAGGTGGTAATTCCTGCTTCCTGACAGCAGGCCTCTTGACTCCAGGCTTGCTCAGAAGGCTCCCAGAATCACAAAAACAAATTCCTTGTTTTAAAACAAACAAACAAACAAACAAACAAACAAAAAGAATAACCTTTATACCTAGGCAAAAAAAAAAATAAGAATCATGAATTGTGATCTTACTAATCAGAGGCTGTACACTAAAACTATTTTGTGTGTAATTCAGCCTTGAATGCTTATACTAAAATTGTGATAATTTTTACTACTATGTATACTTACATTAATATTGATTTTATAATCTGAAGAACCTGATGTGGTCTGCTTTACCATTTAATATGTGTCCTTACTAAACATTCAAAATGAGTAAGCTTTGTGATCTTTAACAGAAAAATCTATGCTATCAAAGCAAACCTAGAATGTTTCAAATGTTTGTCTAAGTTCACAAAGGAACACACTTTATAACTATTAAAGCACCAATTACTTTTCTTGGTGAGATTACCGAGTTTAATTTCTGTATGTGATCAGGAGAAAATAATTATTTTCAGTAACATAAAATTTTCCTTATCTAGACATTTCATGCTCACTCTTACTCTCGAATTCATGAGAGTCAATTTCCCTCTAAAACAGTGCTCAAAGTTTAATCAGCTCAACAAATAAGAAAAAGAAAAGTGGACTGGAGTTTAGAAACTTGTCTGTTGGCCTCCGCTGCTCCACACTGCAGTGACACAATAATGGGACACTCATTACACCTGAGAGACCACTTCTTTGTTCCATACGTAACACGCAGTTATTAAATGCCCACTAGAAATCAAGTATGTGCTTGATACTAGAGGTAATAACAAACATGACAGACAGAGTGCATGCCTGTAGAGACTTAAGGTTTGGAAAGACGAGGCAGGCTGGGCTGCATTACCTTTAAATCCTCTGGTCCAATTAACACTGTAATATAAAAATAGAATCATATATTCATTTTCTGTGACCTGAGTTTAATATAGCAAGAATTTCCAAATGACAATGAAAAATCTGTGAAATTTATTAAAGTTTGCTTATGTGAACACTGGTAAGATAACTTTTTAAATCAGAAGTGGCTTTATGTATTCATTCAGAAAGTGATTCATTCAACTGTAGAAGGAAGCTCTTTTAGCGTTATAGTGAAAAATCTTTCTGCTCAGAATCTGTTCATTACAATTGTAATAGTTTTGAAGAGATTCTTTTCTTCGAAGTTTTTTCATGCATTCAGGTATTTTGCATGATGTCTGATGTGATCAGCAATAAAGGTTGCAATGAAGTAGTAGCTATGATCATAACCCTAGAAGACAAAATACACAGATGACATTTATCTATCATTCAGAAACATCAATATTAGAGAGACTAAATTTTTCTGTTGCATATTTGCTAGCAAGAAGTCAAAATATCACAATATAAGCAAAGTCTAGTCAAATCAAAGTGGTCATACTTGTACTTGAGGAAATGACACATTAAATATGCAGAGTAGATGTGTGGTCATAAAGACAAGAATTAAAAGAAAATCAGGATGAGAATGTGCAATTGATGTGACACATGTACAAAATTCTCAATTTCAATGTAACCACTGTGTATTACACACACACACACACACACACACACACACACACACACATATAAATAAAAATGGAGAAATGAGAATCACAATTTAGCTTAAAAACATGAGCAAGACATCTTAACTCACAAAACAGCATATCAATCAGAAAAGGACTGATAAAACACAAAATAAGCATATATACAATACAGAGAAAAAACACAAAAATACAAAAAAAATTCTACCTCCTATATGCATCGTATCTTTGAGAAAAGAATTATTAATGAAAACCTAAATTAAAATGAGTAAAAAGCCAGTAGATCTTGTGGATACTACTATGAAACAGAAAGAAAATAAAATGTGCTAACCAGTTGAGACAAATCTCAGTCTGCCCATCAACTAAAACTACACTGTAGGCCAATGGAGAGGCAGCCCCGCTATGGTAACTATGACACCTCCTCAGAGTACAAGATTACGGGCCTTTAAAGAAGGAAGAAAAAATACTAAGGTGGGAGTGACTTTCTAAGGGTGTTATGCACCGCACAATTTCAAGGACAGCCACCCACTCCACAATGAAAAAACAAGGTAAAATGAACTTGAGGAAGCAGGTAAGTCTAAGAAATATTTTTTAAAGTTGGTCTAAATGGTCTCTGATGGGAAGAATACGGTAATTTCTCTAAGCATGTAAGAAGAAAATGAAGATCTAACATCACTGGTGTTGCAGGAATAAGGCAATCTTCTAGAGTTTGATGAATCATTAAATGTGCTGAATCTCTCATTTCCAGACACGTATGGAGTACATATCTTAAGAACGGCAGTTAATAAGTTTACAGTCATCAAAGCAATGCGAAAGCATCCTGTGTTCTATCACCGAAGTCACTGGAACGCTCAAGGTGGCAATCATGTGGTTTCACGCCTCTCAATAACTACACTGGTCCAAAGAAAAAAGTTTATTCTTATATAAAGAAGGAAATTTAAAGAAAAAAATTTCCCAAGCATGTAATTCCTGAATTAAGTTAATTGGGCCCATGATTTTTCAGCTACAAAGCCTGTGAAATGCAGGAACAAGTGGTGTCTGGAATTTCTCATGTGGCAAAAGATAAACACGATAGGCAACAGGCGCAGATGCCGGGAAGCAGATGCTACCACAAGAACTGTGGGGCAAAACTGAGTGGAGGGGTAGTGCGGGCTGTATTTTTACTGTTTCAAATATGCTAAATGCCTTGCACAATTTCAGATGCATGATGGACAGCCGCTATTCCAGTTGGCAGTATCATTATTACTATTGTTATGAAAGAGGTCTCAGAGTAAACCAGAATACCAACTGTGAGTTTTTAGCAGGACAAACGTATATTTCACTTAATTCCAAAGTAATATTCACCTTTATGAGAAAGCAGAAAATGCGTGCTATGAGAGACCTCAAATTTTCTACAGTCAAGCTGTGTAACCATTTCTATTTCAGAACAGGCAGCCACAGACCCTTTGAGTGGACAGCTCATGCCTGAAGGCAGTAGAAAAAGTTAAACAAGCTCTTACAAAATTTTGGAAATTCTGGGCTGGGGATGTTGGTCAGTGATTAAAGCACTTACAAGTGTTAGGCCCTGAGTGTGGTTCCTTGGTACCACATAAACAAGGTGTGGGGGCACACACCCGTAATCCTAGTACTCAGGAACATGAGGAAAGAGGATTCCCATGAGTTCGAGGCATGCCTGGGCTACACAGTGAGTTGAGGACCAGTCTGGGCTTCAGAGCAAGACCCAGTCTCAAAAATTAAAAAAATTAAAATTTCAGAAATTTTGAGAGCTGAGGGCTGTGACGTTACCAATGTGGTCAAAACAACTGTTCTGCTGGCTGACAGAAATGTCTTTGGTACTGTCAGTGAAATCTACAAATAGCATTTCGAGAGTAATTGTCCTGCTAGAGCTGCTTACCAGGTGGTTGCTTTGCCGAAAGTAGGTCAAGTCAGTCAGGAAAAAAAAAAAAAAAAAAAGGAGATAGGGATGTAGCTTAGGGATAAGGCCCTGAGCACAATGAGCACAATGTCAGCACCATAAACAAAGAAACAAAACAAACAAACCCACAAAAAAACTGAAAATAATAGCTGTCCAAGGACCTCTCACAGTAGCATGACTAGACGTAGGCACAGGATTTACTCTGAAATTTCTGTCACTGTCTTCAAATGAACATTTTACTGTTTACAACCAATATTGGAAAGTACAACTGTGACCAACATATCTGAAGTTATGGAAATACTGTATCATTTGGGGATGCAACCGGAATTGAAGATTACAAACGAACACAGTTGCTGGTGCTACAAATTATACTTAATATGTACTCATGTTATCGGAGAGAAGAGACACTCATTACGTAGGTACTCAAATAAATAAAATGAAAAGGAAAATGTCACATGGCAAAGATGAATTGTTCCTGAAAGTAATAAAAAGCACAGCTAAGTCCTCTTAATAAAGAGCACAATTAAATCCTACTAATTTAATGATGTGAAATAATTAGTTCTCTTATTAGACGTGATTCAACTTTTACTTGAGTAAAACCAAAATATTCATTGTAGAGGTAAAGGAGAACAGGCACTACCATTTTATATAGATAATATCTTTCTAACGGAAATAAATGAGATAACACAGATTTTCAAAACTAACAACAAAGATAAAAACAAAACTATCTTTAGGGAGGGCATTTTATAGTCTAAAATAAATAAAGAATTACAGAATCTTGCTTTTCTATAATGATACTGTTTAGACCAGGCTAAGGTTTCCTAGTACTTACCTCTTGCAATCTGTAAACGACAGGTATTTTCTTTTCTGTACAGGCAGCAATGAAGTTATCAGGTAGTAACTGCTTCTTTAAGAGGAACTCGTCATCTTTTCCTTGATCAATCAGGATGTCTAGCTGCGAACCTGAACAGGACTTCACCAGGCAGGTTGCATCATAAGCCTATAAATAGAGAAGAATCACTTAAAAACTAAACTGAAAAATGCTCAGAAAGACAATCTTAGGATATACTAAGCTGTCACCCCAAAATGAACTTAAACTTAGTTAAGCTCTTAGGCTTACTGAACTGGATGTGTGACATTTTTATGTTATAATTTAGAAATAAAAACATACCTTTGGTATGATTTAAGTCATCGCTAGTTTACACATAATATCTAATAAAATGTAAATCTGTGCAATATTTGTTATAATGCATAGTTTAGGGAATAATGATAAGCAACGTGAAGGTCTGTGAATATTCAGTACAGGCACAATTTTAAAGTAAGTTTCTGACATAATCCACAGATACAGAAACTATAGTTACAAAAGACTGAACATGCATGTACTTTTCTAGAAATTCTCAGCTCTCAAGCCTTAACTCGACTGGGCTGGGAATAGATAGATATCTGTGGTGTGTAGTTTTTTTTTTTTTTTTAAACAAACTTGAGAACTGAAGAATGAAAATTAACAGTTATTTAGTACCTACCTTCCATTTACTTTGATCTGTTCCCAAATATCCACCTAAGGCTTTTATGCCCCAAGGGCAGAGCACTGGGTTGCAAATTGGAGCAAATGCTGACACAGACTTCAGAAAAACAGAAAATTTCAAAGTTATATTTTGCTAGATCAAATATAAACAGATACCTGGGTCTTGCTTAAAAACTGACTTGTCATGAAAACTCTTCTAAGTGATTTTCTTTTTGATGTATCACAGTGCGCAGCTGTGGGCTTCTTCATACATCCTGTGTGGATTCTATTCTATAAACAGAGCTAGTAGAGGTAGGTGCTTAATGCAAAGCAATGCGTTACAATTTAACCAACATGCAAGTGAAAGTTATGTTCAGAATTTTTACATTAAGAAAAGTAACTGGATTAAACAAATTGAGATAACGAACAGCTCTGTGATTTTAAAACCAGAGGCAATTCTATGATAATTGTTGCTTTGGCATTTTCTTTAATTTTCTGTAATATGTTTCTTTACACTGTATGACATCATACATACAGTGGTTATTCAAACTTAGCTCATTTAAATAAAACATATGTAAAGCTGTAAGACTGAATTTTTTCAAACAAGCTGTATTCTATTAATGTTTAATTAGATGAATTAAGAATGTAAGATTCTTAACCTCTTACAAATTATAAGTATCTTCTTATACCTCAGAAAATCAAAGTCAACTTTACTAAGATACTTGCTGAAATACACATAAGTGATATATACTATCACAATAACATTACTCAAGAATAACAATCCTTAAGGGAAAAAAATGTATTCAGAACTACAGTTTGAAAAAAGATTAGCTCCACTTTATAGTATTTCTAGCGGGCTAGTAAGAAACCACTCTGGTGGAATTCCCATGCTTTTAGTTCTGTAGCATACATCACATCATCACATTTAATACCCTCTGCCAACTTCTCCCAATTCCCAAACCTAAAAAGCTTCAGTTCTAATACTGAGACATTATCATAGTGTTAATCTCTGAAGGTTCTAAAACTACTCAAGAGAAATATTTATCACTAGAAATTAGGTAATCTTACTTTGTATTTTCCAGGGTTTTTCAAAGCACAAATCAGAGCTCCATGGCCTCCCATGGAGTGGCCAAAAATAGACATCCTTTGGGGATCCACTGGGAAATTAGCATTTATGAGTTGGGGAAGCTGGAAGAAATTGAGAAGTATGACAGAAGATAAGAGAAAATGAATTTAGTCTTCTCAAATTCGAAATAATTACATTATAAATGCCTCAAGATCACAATCTTCCAATGCTTTGAACTGATAAAGACTAAAAGAAAAAATATCTTAAGTAGACAACGGTTATAACCTGTTTGCTGGAGAACACATTGGATAGCATTCTTTTTTTTGAAAGTTTAACGAGTGCCGCCCAGGCTGGCTTCTAGCCCCTGATCCTCCTTCTGAGACTCCCAGCTAACTGGGAATACAACCCTGCACCCTACGGCCAACTGCTATAAATTTCTTAAAAAGCACCTTTAGTAAGTTAAAAAGGTGGAGCAAAAGAATCTTTAAAATGCTCTAAACTTTTGATCTGGTAATTTCACTTCTTAAAATCTATTTTAATAGTGCTTAGGAGAAAGAAACTATACACAAAGATAACACAGCTTATTTTTTGTGATAAAAATATATACAAAAGCATAACCATCCTAGGAAAAAGTAAATTATGGCACGTGACAGAATATTATACAATTATTAAATTAAGAAAGTGGAAATATTTCATACAACTAAATCTAAAAAAAATTTTAAAATTTACAATTATGTGAAAATTAGAGAAAATCTGGAATATACCAAAACATAAGTGTTGTTTAGACTGTTATGAGGAATGGAGGCCGGAGATGTGGTTCAGTAATAGAGCACTTGCCTCTCACGTACAAGGCTCTGGATTATCTAACCTAGCAGAGGGGAAAACAAATTCTAGGTGATCAAATTTTAATCATTGCTTGTGAGGTTTTATGAGTTACATAATAAACTCATAAAATATAAACAAATAAATGCACAAAATGCACATCCATCTTAGGAGAAGTAACGCTTTACCAGTTATCCTTTGCAACTAAGCTTTGTCCTTTCACTGTAAAGTATCTATGAAAACTCACTTCATATACTACTTTCTTTGATAACCTGGTCCTTGAACACAGGTTCAATGAAATTATTAAATTTTTAAAAATGTACAGTTAATTTAAACTGTAGCAAAAAGGACTATAATACTAGTCAATCTGGAGACTTCACTAAGACAATTTATTAAAATTAATTAATTAATTAAAATTCTCAGGTGGCCTGTAAAGCGTTTATGCATACAACTCTGGGCAGTCCTCAATTAACAATTACACTACAAATTATCTTACCTCCTCTGTGACGTAGGAGTACATTCTATAGTTGGTTTTCCAAGGGTCCTCAGTGGCATTCACATAGAACCCCGCGCCAGTGCCGAAGTCCCAGCTGTCATCCTCTCCTTTAATGTTGCAGCCACCTAGCAAGAGAAACTCCTGTGCTTTCGTCTCTCCTGTGTAACTTCCACGTTTACTAACACTCTTCTAGATGAATCTGCAAGTCCACTTGAATTACTGCTCCTAAATAAATACTGTAAGCTCTGTTTTTTAAGGTACATGGTGAACTCGAATTCCTGCCTTTTTATTCTTGAATGGAGCCGCGTGACTACTTCTGGCAATTCAGTCAGAGAAGGAATGACCTTCCAAACCGGAGAATTCAGACGTCAAGGTAAGGCACCCAGCTCTGGTGATGGAAACGTTCCTAGGTAGTCTGAATGCATGTTTCCTGGCTGTGTTACAAAGGGCTTACGCTCTTTTACCTTTCAGAACCGTGCAGAGATCCCTTCCCTGATGACCACTCCCCACTTCGCTAATTCCCTATTGCACTGTGAGCCTAGAAGGGAGAGGAGCCAGGTGTCCGTGCTCCATTCAATATTCTGAATTGGAAACAGCTCCTAAGACACTCTGGAATCATCCCAGCCTATTTTCCCTATTTACTTCCAGCATGGCTATTTAAGTGTCATGATGTTACATGAAATATTAAAAGACAAGAGTAGAACTGTAAGATGAACTGTATAATCCGTATTACATCACTCATAAGCTGGACGTGGTAATTTAGACTTCCATAGGGTGTCTGGATAGAGGATACTCACGAGGGCTGGTGTCTGGTGCGACGACAACAAGGCCGTGTTCGGATGCAGCTTGCTGATAACCAGATTTTGATATGAAATTTTGTTCTGTGCATGTTAGACCTGAAGACCAAAAATATATTGTGCTACACCGTGGAATAGTTTAAAAGCTTTAATATTTCTACAACATAGAAAAACAAGCTCATTTGGTATTCATATGTATGTATATATATTTTTTTCTTCAGAGATTATTTTGAGTAAGACACTAAAGTTCTGTTCTTACAAAATTTCCACTAATCTTAATCTAAGAACTGTCTTAGGTTAAAAGACCACATAACTATCCTTCTACAGTTACTGAAGTTTCAAATTACTGAAATTCTCTGCACAAAATGTACTTGCGAATTCAACATTTCTTAAACTGCAGAATGGCAATATGGAGCACAAGCCAATATTAAAACAACACCAGTGAGGTGTTAGCAAATATGACAATTAAATGTGACTATTTCTGCATCAATAATAAAATCCACAGTAGATAAGCTAATCCTATGGCCGTAACAACACAAATAATTCATTATTGTTTTATATATAAGTAGTTCTCAGCAACAAAATTCAGCCTGACAATCTACATATTCCTCACGGAACTAGAGAGCAACAGTGACCTTCCTTACATTAATCTTTAGAATCATTTGTCAAATTTCCTAGTACTGTTCTTTTCATTCATGTGATAAGGAAATGACTTAATTTTTTTTACCATGGGTACATAAGGCTATAATGATGTGAGAGCAGCTAAGAGTGAACTAGCAACAGAGTTAAAAATGACCTAACACAAGAGCCTACCTCCAGTGGCCAATACTGACAATTAATAGTGTCTAAGCTTACTGATACATTAACTAGGAAAGACTTTTACAGTTACTAATTGTAACAGTCCAATGACTTACAAAGTCACTGAACTGACTTAAAAGTAGTTAAAACACTTGTTAAATAAATAGCTATAAGAAAAAGAGTTATAAGTATCATTATGGAAATTTATGGTTAAATTCTGTTAAAAGATATAAACTTCCATTAGTCATGGCAGGTGAACAAGGTCACCATTTGAGAAGGGACATCCCTTCTCTGCACATTTTCCTGAGATATCAGTGCCATAACAATGATAGAGAACCGCCTCTAACATCAACAAAAGGTCAGCACCTTTGAGCAAAGTGTGTTCAGAGGAGGCAGAGTAACAGTACAGAACACATGGGTTTTAGACCTCAGACAGGATCTGGCTATAAGAATTATTCAGCACTTACTAACCAACCATTTTGAATATTCAGTTGTTTCTTATGAAAACTGGGGATGGCACTGTCTTTATCGACCCTGTTGGGAGACTAAGTGAGACTACATGTAAAGACCCTCAAATTGTGTCCGGGACATAATTACAGTGCCTTGTGCTTGAGAAATGAGGTTTGATCAAAAGATGTGGGGAATCTTAAAAAAATTCTAACATTGCCATTAACCTCTTCATAGTACCCCTACCCCATTTGATCTGGTCATTTTCCCACTGTTCTTGCGGCCCTCTGAAGCAGTTCTGGAAGTCTCTTTTGTGCATGCCATTAGTTGCACCGTCGTGGGAGCTCCCATGTTTGGAATTGATTCAGAATATTTACCTTCAATTGTCATCTTGATTTTGAAGAAAGGCCAGTCACACAGCAGCAGATGTGGTGAGTAAGGGGGATGAGGACACACTGCCATGTGTACACAAGCTTGCCTTCACACTGGATGGCATCCAACAACAGAGTTCACTGTATTTTTGATTATACCTCATATATGCCAGCAAATACACCCAGAGATCACAATTTCCAGAACTGTTTCAGAAAGCGGCAAGAACGATAGAGTAAGTATGTTCAAAGGAAGGGGGAGTGGTCTGAGGAGAATTAACAGTGATGGGTCTTTCACTGTGTATTTTGGTCATATCCCTAAATACATCAGAAACTTGAAAAAACTCATTTTTTTCCTAGTTGAGCCACAAATTCTCTAAGGTAGAAGAGAATGAATTGCAGTCATAGAAATGAAAATAATTCACTTGAAGGATTGCTCTCAAAATTATGTAAAGTACTGATTAAAATCTACTTGATCAACTATACCTCCTCTACATTAAAAACTGAATCTTTTGGCAATAACTTTACTGAGGTGCTGAATTCAATGATTCTCAGTATATTTACAGTTACAAAGTCATCATCACTAATTTTAGAACTTTTTCACCATCTCGAAAAGAAACCCTGTACCCCACAAGCAGTTACTCCTTATTTATCCTCATCCTCTTTCCTCAACTCTAGGTGACTGTTAGTCTACTTTCTGCCTCTATAAATTTGCTATGTTGGGCACTTCATGTAAATAGAATTTAACAATATATTGGCGCTGTGAGTAACTTCTTTCACTTAGCAAAACATTTTCAAGGTTCATGCATGTTTCAGCATGTATGAGGACTTCACTGCTTTCTGTACAGACATACTGTAAATACTTCATAAGTTAATGGATATGTGGTTTGTTTCCAGTTTGGGGCTATTATAAACAGTGCACTATGACCATCCATGCTTTTGGGTGGATGCTCTCTGCTCTCAATTCTTTTAAAAAGCTAATGAAGGACCGTGTTGATGGTTACCTTGCCTTGGGAACAACAGGAGTCACTACACAGTTGCTGTCTTGAGGGTTTCAGTTTGGATCTTTTGGTTTCACCTGATTAATCAATTTTAGCAAAACAATTGATAACCTTTTTTGTTGTTTTCTTTCACTTACCAGCAAATAAACTTCTGAAATTCTTTTCCTATCATTTCTCAAGTGTGCAGGTTAGGGAATGTCAACTTTTCCTAGATAATCAAAACTTAATTCTCAAGTACCATCTGTTCCTCAAATCTCAGTAAGGTCACTATCTTGTCATCTGAAGTAAGCAAACATGAATTTCAAACTTTACACTCAAAGCTTATGCTTGTTATAGATTGTAGCTAAGAAATTCTGTGGTGTCCAACTAAAATATTACAGAGAATATCGTAGAAGTTACCTGTCTGTCCCTACTAACTTTGTATCACAAAGCCCTAGTTTCAATTAATATTGTTTTACTTGACTGGTAAAGTCACTAAAAATTCCAGAAATGCTTGGGAAGTTACAATTTATACAAATAATTTTCTAAGTACTTATCACTGAGTTCTGAACTTTACATGCCCCACTAAATTATTTGGTTTTCTTGGAAAGAAAATAATGAAATGAATGTAATTCGACTGCTCTGAAACTATTCTCAAAATACAGATACTATAACAGGCCTCTAAAGTGTTTCATAAATGGCTTAGAAAGCATACCACTAAGTTAAAATAAAAGGGTAAAATAAACCACTTAAAAAGAAACAGATTCCTTTATAAAACTCAAACATGCAATTCTTACCAGAAAGCCAATACAGCACAGGACACTTTTCGTTTTCTGCCTTTGGTGGTAAGTAGACAGCAAATTTCATTTTACACTTCAGCTCAGTACTATGAATAAGAAATCACCAGAACAAAATATTAACGCCCCTCTTAATTTTAAAAGACCAACACAAAACAACTAAGTACTATGTAAAGATTTAAGATACACGAGTCCGAAAAAAGTGAAAAAGTGACATGATGTACAAAGCTAGTTAATTCCAATGTTTAAGAAAATACTTCATCCTCTTAAAGAGAATTAAGCCAGGTTAGCATACTGATCTATTAACCAACATAAGTCTATGCTTTGCATAGCAAGTCATTTTACGCAAAATAAATCTAAGAAATAAATCTAATCCTCAATGTAGCACTTCTATTATCAAAAGAAATTTTTACTTCTAAAGAGATGCATGCAATAACAAATCAGCTATGATAAACAAAAGAATCCCAAAAATCTTAAATTATGTTTGCTCATAGGCAATGAAAAGTCCACATCATTAATCTGCTCTTTTGTCACGAATAATCCATCACAATCACTATATCATTACACAAGAATTTTGATAAAAATCACATATATTTTCCTATGTAAACTATAGTGATCTCTCATGAACTTATTTAAAAAACTTACATAAATGCAAATAAACACACAACTTCAGAACAGCCATCTTTTCATTACACATGTACATATACTTAATTACAAATAAATACATTTATAAAGTTTATTATAGTCTTTCCCTGCCTTTAATCTTTTAATATGCCACATTATAGAGCTAATCAATTTATTTCTTTTAGCTCCTACTTCTCGTATTTACCTCTGCATCTAAAAACACGTCGTCACTGCTCCTTCCCAGTGTTTCTCGTTTTTAGTTATTATCTACTGGTTTGCCATTACAGCAGCATTTTAGGTCCTCGCTCATTTCCTCGTGAGGCACGATCAAACATACAGTGACTGCCGCCGCTGACTGCCATCCAATGGCAGGGCAGGCTGTACAACTTGACAGTGTGTCTTCATCCACCTTACTCACTTGCCCTAGTACCATGTGACTTCTAGCTCTTTTCCAAAGTCAAAATGAACTTGAAAGGAAAATGTTTGAAATCAATTCAAGACATAAACGCAGAGATGACACTACACCTAAAGACAGTCACAGAAGAGGACTTCCACAGCTACTTTAGAAAATGTCAAGCATGATGGGGTAAACAGGCTCGAGGAAAGAAGTGTATTTTGAGGAATAAGGGCAATGTCTTTTACTGTAACTCATTAAACTCATAACTTTCACTATTTTTTGATCATACCCCAAAAGCCTACCACCTCAGATTTTCTAGTGGAATTAATTCAGTGAAACATTTTACCTTACGTATTTACTCTGAGTCTTTCCAGATGCACCTGCTAGTCTCCAGCAACTTCTACCTTTCCTAAAGAATAGATCTTTGGGGTTTTTGAAGGCAAGACATATCTTCAAAAGAATACTGGGAAAATCTGAGATCTGTGTGCTTCCAAAATATGCTTTCAACTAATACTCCTTTTCTTTTGGGCTTCTCCTGTGGGCCTGATAAGACCTCATTTAAGTTAGATCACTTCTCAGCTTTTTCTTGCTACTGTTCAGAATTTAGCTGTTTAAGTTTTGCTAAGTTAGGCAGCACTTGTCCATCTATATTTCTCATTCTAAAACACTGTTCTTAGCTCCTGTCCCCTGGACTTAAAGCCATGTTATTCAGACTGCAGGAGATGGGAGAGCCAAATGCTCATGTTAATGAGAAGTTCAGGTGTCTTTTATTACATTAAAATATGCCCAAGGGAGCTGTTCTCAGAGTTCTTAATAGCAGCATGGCTATTTCTGTAAAGTTTTATAATACCATTAAATCAAAGCCTGAAGATACTCTGTTCAGTCTTCCCTTTACCCAGACAAGTAAGCTGGGTGAAATGATTAAGGGGAGAGGGTACATGGGAATAGATTAGGAAGGGGGAGGAAGAAAGGAAAAGCAGGAGACAGAGAGAGGGAGAGAGAGAAAAACAAAAGGGGAGGGAGGGAAAGAGAGGAGGGGTAGGGAACAAGAGAGAGGGAGAGAGGATGAGGACAGGAGGGAGTAAGGAGGAAAAGGAAGAGAGGAGAGCGGGAAGGAGGTATCAAATGAGGGACGGAGGGGTGCCATGATCAAATGATACACCCACAAGAAACAAAGATTTCTTTAAAACTAGACCAAAGCAAGTATACAATATGACAGCTAAAACTGTCTGCATCTTAATAGTTACCTGTCATGTTCAAAAACTTTCTGCAAGCCCCCAAAGCACTTGTTGCTGGAAACCTGTTTTAACGCCATTCTTCTCCTATTAGTAGTAAAGATTAAACTCATTAATTTCTAAAAATATTGCTCTTGAAAAACTTGATATAACACTGTTTTCAGATCAATTACCTAAACGTACAACTGTTTTCCACCTGGAGTTAATTTCATATGCTACTCTTCTCAAATAATATTAGGAAACTTTTATGCTCACATACCTGTTACTCAGTTACTATTAAAAAATTAGTATTTTTGGTATCACTACTAATTAATATGTTTTTCGTTAATGTTGTGAACTGCCCCATTTTTTTTTAAAGATCCCAATTACCTAGGCACGGCAGCACACGTTTATAATCCCAATGACTTAGGAGGCTGATGCAGGAGGATGACAAGCTGAAGCTCAACCTGAGCAACTTAGCAAGATTTTTGTCTCAATAAATAAATAAAAATAAAGAAAAATATAAATACTTTTAAAAAGGAGGGGGGAGCTAGGTGTTAGGCCTTAGATCTAGAATGTTCCCTAAACATCATATGTGTTCACCGGTAGGGCTGCTGGAAGGTGACTGGGTCATGGAAAGATACACGAATCAGTTGATTCACCCAAGCAGAAGAGGTGTGTGACTAGAGGCAGGCCCCTGCAGGTTACATCGTCCTGCCTGGCCCCTCCCCTCCTCTTTCTAGGCTTCCTGGCTTCAATGAGTCTGCATTTTTTTGTCCGCTATGTCTTCCCACCAAGATGTGCCCCTCCCTTCTCTCTTTGCTTCCTGGCTTCCACGAGATGAGGCAGGCATCTTTTGTCTGCCACACCTTCCCACCAAGATGCTTCTGTGTTGCAGCCAGCCTCCCGAATCCCTAGACCTTAAAAGCCACATTAAAGTTGAAGGTGTTGGGTACCTAGTACTAGTGGTTTTCCAAAAATTGACAAGTATACTGGGATGTAGCCTAGTGTAATGGCCCTGGTTCAATCTCCAGGACCACAACAACAAATACAAATAAACAATAAAAACAAAACAAAAACCAAGACAAAACCAAACGTGATTCAACTTCCTAATTGTTTCAAAGATTAAAAAACAAAATTAACCATCTCCCTATCAACTGTCACACAGAAATAAAGGAATTGGTATGATTATGATTGATTTTTAGAGGGGAGATGATGTGACAGTATTGATTTTGATGTTAAAAAATAACATCACTGAACTGTTAAAACATGACAGGTACTTTTACATATGCTAAACCCAATTAAATTATTCATATAATGAGTTTTTATGAGAAAGTAATGTGCAAATATTAAATCAATACTAGCACTTTTAAAACAAACCAATGAGTAAAACATAAGTCTCTCGGTGAATAGGCAGAACATTTTGTCACTGGTAAATTTCAAAGTGTGGAAAATCATTTCTTTTCTATCCAACAAATCTTTTTAAATTTTTATAGTTCTAAGTTTATAAGTAAAATATCACATATTACCTTTTTAATAAAAAAATGGAGAAAAATTAGAAAATCGTTTTTATCCTAAGTAGCTATTGGGCAAAGAAGAGTCAAACTCATTCTGCCATGTACCTCTGAGGGAAGAGTTTCCTTCCCATCTCCAGAAGTACTGCATTCAAAAGAAGGCAGTACCTAGAAACTAAATAAAAACCTTCAGACACCAGGAACAAGTCTTACCACTCTTATGGTCTTCTTAGTGAAACGTTCACTGTACTACAGGATCATCAGTTTCAGCTCCAGGACTATACTTATAAAGAGAATGCCATCATCTTAAAAAGGTAACTTTGGAAATGTCTTTGGAGAATTCTAGATGTGACATCCTATTACGATACAGTAGGCAGTTTGTTTAGTATCGAGGAAGGAGCCCACGGCTTTCACACTGAGCACATGCCAGCTCATTTTTATTACTGATTTTGAGACAGGCTCTCACTGAGTCACTAAGTTACCCAGGGGGGTCTTGAACATGTGATCCTCCTACCCCAGCCTCCCAGAGTGGTGGGAGTGGTGGGATTACAGTCCTGTACCACCAAGCCCATCTAGCAGCTATAAGTTTCAATGAAAAATTTCTATGTAAAAGTAGATGCTTTAAACCAAATTATCAGATACTTAATTTTCAGAGTAATGCAAAAGCAATGAAACTTAAATATACCTGTTCAATTGCTACTTGCTTTTCTGTCTATGTATGCCAAAGGGCAAATAATCCTAAAAAAAAAAAAGACCAAATGATTATTAAAATGACATGATCACCACAGCAAAAGTTATACAATATACAAGGTTTTATACAATTACACATTTTCAACAGACATTTTCTTCTACTCATACACAACTGTACGGAAAATGTAGCTGGTAGGACCAGCATCACCAATTCACCATGGCCTTTAACCTAATTATCTTCACAGGGTCACATAAAAGATAACAACAGCTCAGTGAAGAAAAGACTGCATACCTAATGGTGATCCTGTCTAAGTATATAAAGCAGCTGAAAAATTGTTATCACTTAGTTAACAAACAGCTGAAGAAGAGGTAAGAGAAAAGAAGACTACAGCAAAAAAATTCACATGAAAACTTATAGTTAAGGGTAAATTTTTGCAGACCTCAACAAGCTCCTTAAGTCTGAAAACTCTCACATTAAAATGCTTTTGTTAACAGACACAAATAAATAAACAGAAACTTACAAACAAAAAAAGCCAATAGAGCAAGGTTAAAAGGAATATTTTTGTTAGTGCTTTAAGCTCAGTTACAACTAAAGTTTAAAAAGTTTAAAAAATAAGAAAACTTACAATGACCTAAGAAAGCTAACTATTGAAGAAAAATATGTTTAATTCATTTAGTGTGGCCTAAATGTACAATATTTAAAAAGTCTACAGTAGCTTTGGTAATGTCCCAGGCCTTCTCACCCCTTCCACCACTTACCCTCTCACCCAGAGCAGCAGCCAGGTCCACAGGCTTCTTTCACCTTAAGCCCCCCAACTCTCATGCCACATGTTAACCTTTCACCGCACATTTTCCCTATACCTTTTCTATATTTAAATATGCAAATATCTTATTGTGTTACAATTATGCTCAATAATCCATATAGTAGTAATACACTGTACAGTCTTGTAAAAAAAGAATGACAGCCACCGTCATCTAAAGTTGTGGACATACATTTCACATGATGTTCACACAACACTGAAACTGCCTTAAGGTACACCTCTCAGAACATACTCTAGTTGCTAAATAATCCACGATGATACCTATTTTAGCACAAGGCCTGGTACTTGGCCTAAAACTTATCAAGAAGTAAAAGTACTGTGAACTTTTTTTTTTCTTTTTAGCAAATAAAAAGAACTTTTAAAAGTATAATTTGGAAGTATGAAATGGATTCAATTGCTCAGAGTACAGAAAACAGAAGTAGGAACTAGCAAGTAGAAGAAGACAGATTTACTTGACGAAGAGATATAGGTGAAATTTGTAATATGAGGGGTTGGGATACAGCTTAGCAGCAGAGCACTTGCCCAGCATGTGCAAGGCCCTAGGTTCAATTCACAGCACCATAAAACAACAAAAAAAAAATAGTAACATGAAAAGGCAATGATGAGGACTGAAAGATTTTAGGTTCACCAGAAAGGGCATGGTGAGAAAATGAACATGCCAACGATCCTGAAGGGAATGACACTCAGCAAAAAAAAACCAAAAACAAAAAAAACAGTGTGTGTATATTTGTTTGTATGTATGAACACATGCATGTATATATATCTCATAGATATGGAAACTCTGCACATACTACATAATTTGTCTGAAGACATATTTCACTTAATTCCTGGTACAAATATATATTTAGGTTCTACAACAGGCTTTGTGGGAGAAATGGGTCATAGAATAGGGTAAATCCCCCAAAACCAAACAATTCTCTTCCCTACTATAAAGTCAAAAATGTAGCAACAAACAATTTCAATGCCGTGGGAGAATACAATTTTCCTAGAAAGTCTTAAAATGCCAGCACTCTCTGAAGAAGATATGTGCCAAGCCAATGAGGTAAAAACCACTAACGGGAGCAAAATTATCTTTATTCACAAAGCACACATTAGCAGAAAAGCCAAGTTATCTAATCCTGTTTTTCTGTTATGAAGCTGAATGCCATCCACTTTCAGGTGTCTGGGTTCTTTGTATTTTTACCTATTGTTTCCTTCTTCCCATAAATCTCAAAAGTTTTCTGTATATCTTTAAAAGTTGAGTTAGCATTCTTAAAATGCACCAAAATATGAAACTTTCTGAGTACCAACATGACAAAAGTGGAAAACTCCCTTCCGTAAAGTGTGTTTCATACATAAAATTATTTAAAATATTGTATAAAATTACCTTTAGGCTATGAGTATATGAAACATAAGTGAATTTCATGTTTAGATGGGTTTTGTCTCCAAGGTAACTCAGTATATACCTGCAAATAGCTTAAAAATTTGGGGGACTGGAGGAAAAGCATAGCAGTTACAGTCCTTGACTAGGAGGTGCAAGGTCCTGAATCTGATTTCCCAGCACCACATAAACCTGGAGCAGGAGGACTGAGTATGAGGCCAGCTTGGGCTACATAGTGATTTCAGGACCAGCCTAGACTAGAATGAAACCTTCAATAAAAAAAAAAAAAAAAAGAAGGTTGAAATCCAAAACACTCTGGTCACAGCAATTTTAGGACACAGTATTTTTGGTTTTTGTTCTCATTCTCTCATCTCCTGGATTTTAATACATGTTCTCATTACCAGTGTGCCCACTCCGCTGAATCTTAACCTCCACAGTGTCCCCAAACCAAAGAACTGTAGTGAACCGGCTGGCAAAGCTACCATTTCATTGTTCAAAATCTTCTTGAGATCTGGGTTCCTCTGTCTACTCTCTTCTCCTATCTCTCATTCTGGTTCTCTTCATACTCATTCCCCTTAACTCCCTTTCCCTAAATTTCAACTGTATCTGGGTTGAAGAATCTCTAACTTTGCATCTCTAAATTCATTCTTTTCCAAGCACCAGTACCAGAACTGAAATTTATCGTTGGATCTTTCTACCAAAATGTATCACCACTCAGTAAAAAACAAATTTAAAATTAAACTTGTCTACCACCTTGGAACCAACTTTTTCCCTTGCTTCCCTTTTCCAGATCCAAATTTGTCCAATGTATTCTACATTTAAAAGTTTTAAAATTACCCTTTTAAAAAATTCCTACTGCCATCACTTTAGTTATATATAGTAACTTATGCCACTATTTTATTATGTCTCTCTACAATCAAGCCTGTACAGAAATCTAAGGTTGAAACCCATTTTACTGCTCAGTGGATCCCCATAAAGCAGTTGTTCACTTTCAGACTTCCGATGACCTACATGAAATTACCATTTTTATTAAATAAATGCCATCTCCCCGATGACCCCATCATAAATGACCTGCTCCTGCTTCTTACTCAACTCTAAGAGCAGGCGCGGATTCTGATCTTGCCTTTCTTTCTTTTCTTTTCTTTCTTTCTTTCTTTCTTTTTTTTTTTTTTGAGACAGGGCTCGCTCTGCGGTCCAGGCTGGTCCTGAACTCACTATGGAGCCCAGGTTGGCCTTGCTCCGAGCAATCCTCCTGTCTCAGCCTCCCGGGTGCTGGGATTAGAGGCCTGTGCCACCACGCCCGCCTTATGTGGTGCTGGGGAATCGAACCCAGGTACTCAGCGCTTAACTAACTTTGCGCTTGGGCTTTCCCCGCCGAGCCATCCCTCCCCCCGGACCGTGCCTCTAGAGCGGTCGGGGCGCCCAGGGTGGCCGGTCAGACGCTCCCGCCTCCTGACCCAGGCGCCGAGGCCCGTTTCCCCAGCAGGATGGGGTCCTCTGCTTCGCCGTCTGGAGAGCGGGGACTGTCTGCAAAAGCGGAAGGGCGGTGCAGCGCAGGGGGCACGATCCCAGAGACAGCTTCCCTGGGTGCACCGCCCAAACGCCCTGGGTCACCCACGCAGAGCCAGAGGAGGAAAAGGAAGACTGGGCGCCGGACGCCAGGCCCTGGGACAGGATCCGGGACTTCTGCCACCGCGACCTGCGGGCGCGCGGGCCGGCACAGCTGCACCGCAGGGCTCGGCGTGCGCCCCTGCCAGCCCCGGCGCGGCTGCGGGCCCCGGCGGGCCGAGGACGTCCGGTGGTGCAATTTCTGCGCTTACCTCGGACCCGGCTAGCAGCAGCTCCGTCCGGGATGAAAACTGCGTTCGAAGGGTCAAGGCGGGGCCTCGATATGTCCGCCGGGAACCCGGCCCCGCCCCGCGCACCGCAGCCGCCCCGCCCACCGCAGGCCCCTCCGGGCACGCCCACTTCCCGCCCTAACCCCGCAGCCCCCGGGCGAGGGCCCGCCCGCGCCCATATCCTGCACTTCCCGGCAGCCTCTTCGCCCGCGTTGTTTCTTCCGGCAGTGCGTCCATTCAGCAGGGCGGATGTTGGCTGGTGCGTGTCTCCTCCTGGTGTGGACCCTGCTCACGCGAGAAGGCAGCAGGAAGCTGAGACTTGAATAAACCAGTTAACTCTTGGGAAGGGTTTCTGTGCAACTGTATAGCTATTTAGAAACCGGGGAATGATTATTTCAAGTCTCCATCCTAAATCTTTGCAATTTATTAATAGTAGTTGGAATTAAAGAGTTATTTGGAATCGCCAGTGGTGGACACTCACTGACAACTCCACCGATGTCCGATTTTCACGCTTCTCAATAACTTAGTTAAGCTGTGTAAGACCTGCTAGTTGATGATTTACAGGAATGCTGTGTTAACATTTGCCTCTCTGAACTGATGGTGAGTGTACTTTGACTGCTGAGAAAAATCAAACGTGGTTACATAAGAGCTAAGGTAGCTTTACCAACTTCATGGGCATGCAGTGTATGCCATTAATAGAAGAATCTTAGGTCAGAAAGACCTTGCTGTTGTTTTATTCTTTTAGTAGTTTTTTTTTTTTTTCTTAACTTGGGCCCTATATCTTACTTTTGCTTTGGGCCCTGAAAAAATAAGAAATTGGTTTTGCTGAGAAGCCTGCTAGGCAAAAAGACCTATACAGAAGCCTTCCCGTATTTGTTTTATTACTCAGGTCCATTTTGCCATAATAACCTTTGTACTGAACTAATCTGTAGATTGGATCTGAAGATCTGTGGTTCATTTGGGACTCAGACTAAAAATCATATTTAAGCAAACTAATTTTTTGAGAAGGCATTGATGTGAAAAACTATTTTCACCTCATTTTTCAATGTAAATCACTAAAAAGGTAATTTTCTTCAAACTGAGTTTGACAACAGAAACAATGAAAGAATGCCAATTTGCAAGTTCTTTAGAAGTAAAAACTATTTGAACAAAGTTAAAGGGTGTTCACTTTATAAACCGATTGCTACAGGTAGATACTAACCTCTGAACTACAAGCATGAAGTCCTTCCCTAAAGGATTCTTGTGTTAAAACAGTGTGTTAATAATAAGAACTAAAATTTCAGTTCTTCTTGGGTAAAATTGTAATAGATCCAAAGAATTCTGTTTCTTTAAAATATTAAGACTATATTATTATTATTATTTGAACATGGAAGCAAAAAAAGGTGTTATCAGAAGGTATGGTTGCCATTTCTGTTTAAGAAACTATAACTAAATGGATGAATATTAACTACCTGGAAAAATGCTCCAAAGATTACTTGTACATGTGCAACTGAGAATATGTAAGGACTCTCAGCATGAAGTAAAACAAATAGTGTGTAAAGTTCAGAAGGTAATAAAGTATGCAACGAAAGTGAGAAAAACTAAAGTCTGCTTAAAACCTGTTGGAAAAAGTAGTGAGGCCTGGCTACTTTAATAAAAATATCATGGGTGTGTGACTTCACAGATAATTATTCTTCACCATTCTGAAACCTGGGAAGACCAAGATCAAGGAGGCTGTTAAGTCTGTTCTTGGTGAGGACCTTCTTGTTGGTTTGCAGAAGAATGGCTTCTTGCGTAGCTGTACTTGGGCAGTAGACGTCTGGTGTCCATTAATCTTATTATAAGGTCACTAGACCCTTTTGTGAGGACACTACCCTCATTCACTAATTATTTAACAGGGAGTCCCTCTATGAATACCATCATATTAGACATTAGAGGGTTAGGTTTCAATATATGAATTTTTGAGAAACAATCATTCAGTCGATAGCAGAATTAATTTTTAAAGTCTAGATATGGAGAATGATATATTGTACACCAGATACACTGCTTGAAAATTACAAATTTTCTAGACTTAGAGTTTCTAAACTTTGACATTATTGACATTTTGAGGTCGGACTGTTTGTATGCATTGTAGGATGTTTAGTAAGATACCTGATCTCTACCAGCTAGAGGACAATAACAACCCAACAAGATTCCATTTTCAAAATGTCTCTAGACATTGTGAGATGTCTACTGCATGACTTGGAAAGTGGAGACCCAAGATTGAAATTTAACAGCCTGATTCTAAAATAGATGTGTAGCCTGTAAAATTAATAAGTTTGGGGTTGGGTCTAGTTATATATATATATATATATATCTTTAAGATTACACTGTAGAAAATAAAATCCTGATGGGCCACAGTGTTGTTTTAATTTCTGGAAGGCAGGTCAGAATAAACTGTAATGTTGGGGATCAAACACACGTATATTCAACAGAACTTTCTATACTAATGAAAAGTGTTTTGTATCTTTCCTGTCCAATACATAACATTCTGGAAATAATTAAGTACTTGATATTTGTGCAGTGCTACTGAGAACTTGAAGTTTTAATTTCCAATAATTTAAATAACTCGGTTGTGTTTGAATATGGACAGTCTCCCAAAAATCTCATGTACTCAGCTGTTGTGAATTGCTCATGGATTACACGTGCCTCTGGGAGGAGGGGCTTGGTGAGGAGGAGCAGGTCACTGAGGGCATGGTGCATAACTGAGGTTGTGACCTGGAAAGCAATACTCTTTCCCTGGCTTCTCTGCAATTCCTTGGACTCTTCCGCTTGTGACGCTGTGGGTAGCTGTTCTCCACCAGCCCCTTCTGCCTTGCCACCATTGCCAGCCGACTATGAGCAGACTGAAACCTTATTTTGTTTTTTAAAATACCTATTTGGTAAATTCTGATAATTTATGCTAATAATGAAATACAAATCTGTTTTTCTGGATTTTATATTTTGTTCTATTAAAAAATCTCATTATTATACTTTTCTCCTTATTATGTTAGTGTTGAGTATGCTTTTTATTTTGTCTCTTAATTTTTAGAGAAATGATTCATTTTTTGTTGACTTTTTCGAATATTCTTGATATGCAAATTTTAAATTTAAGCCACATTCCCACAAGATTAATTATGGGGTCAATTGTTTTGGACATTTTTTACTGCTTTTGAAACACACCCCAAACTGCTTCCTATAAAGTTGTAAGACTCACAGGTCATTGCTATCTTTCTCATTTCCACAAACTAGGATCATATATGCACTATTCCAAAAATAAAACCACTCAATTTTTAACACTTTGTATTAACAATGGACTGTGTTATTCTAGGGATTTACCATGCTTAATTTAGCAAATGTCATCTTGTCCTAGCTACCAATGCTGCACAAACAAATCCAAATTGTAGACACGTGAAATACCATCTTGTGTACACTCCAACGGCAAGGAATTGGATGGGGCACCATAGGGATGACTTATCTCTGATCCCAGATATCTGCAGCCTCAGCTAGGGAGATCCAGGGGCTGAGGTGACTCAGCAGCTGGGAAGCAGAGCAGTCGCAGGTACTTTCACTCACATACCCAGCAATAAATGATGGCCATTGGCCAGAGCACCTACCTGCCCGTTAGTTGTGGGCTTCCTATCAGAAGGGTAGATTCAAACTAGTTAGACTTTTTACATGGTGGCTCAGGGCTCTAAAGTTTAATGTCCCAAAAGAAAGACAGTGATTGTGTGGCCTTTTCTATCCTAGCCTTGGAAGGCCGATAGTGTTGCCTCTATTGGTCAGAGTGGTCACAGGCTTCCCACACTGCCGAGGGTGGACTTGATGGGAGAAGTTTCAAATCATTTGTGGGCATATTTTTAAACCACCATGGTTTTTTAAAATGAAAATTTAGACCATTTCTGGTTTTGCTTATTATAATGCAGCAATGAATGTGTGTGGAGTAGGGTGGGGTCTGTGTGGGTGTGGGAGTGGGTGCTGGAGAATAAAGCAGGTTTTCCTGCAGGGTATACTTTTCAGAAATAGAATTGCTGCTCCACAGGTTGTGCATACTTAGAACTTTGAGAGATCTACCTAAATCCTTCTCCCATGAGGCTTTGCCGTAACTCAATCTCTGCAGCCTAAGAAGTAAGCCATTTACTTATTTTTCTAACACTGATCCATAAGTGAACATATTCCCATGATAATTTTCTATCAAAGAATTTTTGATAGATGAATAGTTTTATACTTCATATATTTTAACACTTTTGTTTTGCTGAGTATTTAGGCTATTCCAAAGCTTTATTATTATGAAGAATTCTGGGGGCTGGAGGAATGACTCAGCGGCTAAAGTGGTAGCCTAGCAAGCACTAAGTCAAGAGCTAAGTACCTGAGTTCAATTCCCCAGCACCACATTAACTGGGAGCGGTGGTGCACACCTGTAAACCCAGCACCCTGGGAGACTGAGGCAGGAGAATTACCTTGAGTTCAAGGTCACCCTGGGCTACAGAGTGAGACCCTGTCTCAAAAAAAAAAAAAAGAAAAGAAGAAGAAAAAGAAAAACCTCTGCAATGTACAAGTAAGCCTCTCACTTTTGTAATAATTTTCCAAGAACACAGTCATAGAAATAGAATTGCTAAGTCAGAATCATTTTTAAACCTCCTGACACAAATTGTGAACATCATCTGTGATGTTCACAAATTGTGAACATCACCTTCTTTCTATGAGGCCCTACTGCCTGAGAGTTTCATTACGCCCCAACAATATCACAGGCTGACAGTCGAACATTTAACATATGAGCCATTGGAGGACATTAGGACATTTCAGGTCTAAGCCAAGGCACAGTCTCTACTAGAGTGGAAATAATTTGCACTGCAAATATGTGGGCAGTTTTCTTGTATGAATAACTAATTCTTCTCTAGAAGTGTGTATTTAACATTAATTACATTGATAGTTGTTGCTTACTCCTGCCATATCTCTGGGCTTTGTAACTTATAAAAGAGAGAAAACATCAGACTCATCAGAATTTTAAGACTTTCAATAAGAACACTTGAGAACAGAATTTAAAAATCTATATAAATGAATACTTACTATTATCCATTCCACAGTTCATACCTATTACAATTTGTATCTGAAATACGCCCCCCCACCCCCACCCCCACCCCCCCCACACAAAGCCTCATGATTGGAAGATGCTTCATTCGTGTATGTTAATCACTGGTTTCCTGGGCTACTAAGAGCTGAATCCTGGTTGGAAGGTGCATGACCTGGAAGGGGTGGATTATTACTGGGTCATGATCTGGGAGGATTGCTTCCCCCACTGGCTGTGCCCCTTACTCTCTTTGTTTCTTGTTGTGACTCTGTGAATAGCATTTCTCTATCAAACCCTCTGTCCAATCCTTTCTCCGTTGCTCGCTGCCCATGAATGGACTAAGACCCCGTGGAACCATGACCTAAAGTAAACCTTTCCTCTCTTAACTTGTGGTTGTTGGATATTGTGTCCCAGCAATGAGAAAGTGAATAAGAAAGAAATTGGTACCAACAGTGGGTCATTTTATCCAACCATGTGGTTTCAAAGCCTTTGGAACTGGTTTGAGGGAGAAGTTTGAAAAGCTTGACGATGCCAACTAAAGAAGTTTTAGATGCTGTAAGCTGAGCTTGACAGGAGATTTTGGTCAAAGCTCAGAAGCCCAGAAAGCTGATAGAAGCGCAGACTGGAAAGGCCAGCCTCAAGAGGTTTCAGATGGAAATGAGGATTCTGTTGGTAGTTGGTCTAGGAACCACACATGCTACATTGTAGCAAAAAATGTGTTAGGCACTTTGCCCCTGTGCTCAGACTTTAAAACAGAGATTAAGAGCAGTGAGTGGACTGGTTAATTTCACAGAGAAAATTTCAAGGCAGCTCATTTTTAAGCTGTCACCTGTTTTCTGTTTGCTTCTTTGAGTCAGCTCTGTACCAAAATGCAGGGGGGAGGAAAGGGTGGAGCAAAAATATGTAAAAGCTGCAGTTTTACAAGACTCAAAAAGACTGCAAATTTGGGGCAAAAGAGCACATGGTTGTTGAAGATATTAGTGTTAAAAATAAGCCAAACACTTGGTATTGTAACTACAGGAAAGATCCCTTGAGGGCATTCAGGAATCAGCAATAATCCGTCCTTTATCCATTCAAGGATACAGAAGCAAAAGACTTTGTGAAGAATGCACCAGGACACACTGTAGGGCTGCAGAGGGAAATGGTTGTCTGAGTTCAGTCTTTAAGAACTCAGCCATACAAGAACTCTGAGGACACTGTGGCCATGTTATAGGCATTCAGGATTCAAGAGATGTGGAGTCATGGAAGCTTCCATCCAGATTTCAGAAGAAGCCTTTGAGGTCAGACCGTGCTCCTGAAAGGGGAGTGTGTGAAATTGTGAAGGTGAATGTGAAAGTGCAGTAGAGACTCTAGAAGTTTGGAGACACCAGGAACATGAGCAATTTGCTGAGGAAGCTACATACAGGCTCTAAGCAGAGCCAGCTCTGAAGAGAAGCCATGGTAGTTGCAGCCAGGCAATGGCACAGGAGCGCAGCCACCCAGCCTTTGAAGTGCTTATCTTGCCACAGCTTTTCCCTTGTGCTGAATGCAGGGTTACAGGATTTAATGGAGCTATGGGATTTAATATTTGCCCTGATGGGTTTTGGTCTTGCTGCGGTCCCATTACTTTCTATCCTTCTATTCCTCTCTTTTGGAATAGAAATGTTTATGCTGTGTCTTTGTATGTTGAGAGTGTTTAACTTTTCTTTGATGTTCACAGAAGCTCACAGCTGAGAGTTTGCCTGAAGTCTCAGAAAAGACTTTGAAGTTGGACGTTGTATCAGTGCTGAAACTGTTAAGACTTTGACAACTCTTAGAGACGGATTGAACTCATAAGGAGGAAGACATGAGTTTTTTGGAAGCCAAGGTTGGAATATATAGTTTGGATCTGGATTGTACCCTAAAAGCCTCATGATTGAAATTGAAAGGTGATTCAATTATGAAGATTCATATGGATTTCTATATGAATCCCATTTTATACAGGATGTAGTAGTTCTTTGTGTACAAATACAGACTGAACTCTAGTTTAAAATAAAGCAAGCTATTTTACCTAAATGTGTAAATGTGTAGATGTTGCTATCTGTTTTATATATATATATATGTATTATACATACAATGTAAAATAAAAAATATAAAACAAAATATATGTTATATACATATAAGGAAAACAAAACCAGAAATTTCTATTTGTGTAACGAATATTGGAAGAATACACCACACTAATAAAGGGAACTACCCACATACTATTGTCATGGCCAGCCATGACAAAGCATGAATGGGGTCTGGATAGGAGGTGAAATTAATGTCCTTTTTTGGACTCATGGAACCATCTCATGAATTGGATAAATTTTATTTCTAAAAGCAAGGTTTTTATAATCAAAGAAAAGCAGAAATACTTTCTGAGAAAGGAATGCTTGAGGGATTTTACAAAAGCGATTGAAATATAGTAAATATTTTAAAATCAAGTCACATCACAACTTTTACGAGAGTTTATAGTCCCTTATCGGTGTTCGCAACCCATGCAGCTGGCTCAGGAAGATTACCTAAAGCTATGTCTATGACCTCACTGTCTTTGCCAGTGGCTATTCCACTCAGGCATAGTGATCAGCCAGGGCTAACCCAGTCATCAATGCCGGTGGCCTTTCCATCCAAGCATATTGGAATGATTGGCGCCATTCTGTCTGATTACACAGGTCATAAATAAGTACCTGTTCTGATTTGAATCAGAGCTTCATTTCTGATTAGGGTGTTGGCTTTATGTAAAAAGCAACTACAAACCATCTGCATTCTCACATAGTATAGAATGTGGATATGAGGAAACAGGAAGCAATAGGTTCCTGGTTGAATTTTTGAGATAAATGATGTTTATTTAAAAGTTCCACTCATTCATACCTGAGTCAAGTTCTATGACTAAACAGAAAGATATCCTTCTGCCTCTGAAAATGTGTGCCACGAGGCTTTCCATTCATTTTGCTATTTGAGACACAAGGGGACACTTTATCACACCCATTATCTTTTGTCTTTGACTTTAAGTTGCCATTCTTTGTATCATAGTTTTTTATTCTCTCTAAAGAAAATAGATCATTGATTCAGGAAATGAATGCTACTATTAAGGAAGCACATATATTTACTATGAACTATTAATTTTGGTCAATTGCTAGATGTTTTATTCCTAATCTTTTTTGAATGAATTGTTCTCTCAAATGTCAGGCTAGCAGAACAGAAATGTATAATGAGAAATATGACTTTCTTATGAAAACTTTAAAAGTAGACTCGAGAAGAGTGTGGTTTTGTGTATGAAAACTCTGTCTCTCCCTTCTGGCCTACAGCTGGCATGCAGAGCCCCAGTTATAATGGAGTCTTCGATGAGAGAAACTTACAAAAATGTGCACAATCTAATTGACCATGATTGTGAAACGAGAGAGCTGCATCACCAGCTAGCAACATAAAATGAGGGTAAAATAGTCACATAATCAGTAAAAGACCTAAGTATAAGCTAAACCGTAATGTTGAACCAAATCTATAAAAGGAGAAATATAAAACCTTAGTGATTCTGTTTTGGTGGGGAGAAAACAAACAATTAAAACAAGTAAATGCCTTCCAAAGGGATTTACAGTTTTTGTATAATCTTCACCAAAATTCCAAGGGGTTTCTTGTTAAAAGTTAGCCAAATTATCAAGATCCATCTGAAAAAATAAGGATTAAAAATTACCACAACAATAAGTAAATACAAAATAAAAATTACAATGAGTTGACAGCTAGGTACTGAGACAAATAGGTGGGGTAAAGTTAATGCAGAACCATGTAAACCAGGAATCTACATGATGCACGCAGCGTGCTGAGTGTACAAGTCTTTTCATTATTTTTGATGATTGAAAATCTCCAAATTAAAATGGGAAAAAATCTGCCACAGTTCTCCTTCCTTATTAGATTGAGTTTGAATGCCTCTGTCTGGCTTGCGTCACAGGATTGTAATCAGACTGTGTCTGTCCAATCTGTTTTCCCTGCTCCCTATGGAGCCCTCTGCAGTAAGCAAGCTAATTTTCTCACTATCCCTCTCGCTGCTGAGCTCGTTTGCAGGTTCATGCGTTTGCTCCTGTTTCTCCCACCTAACACGGCCTTGTGTGCTCTCTTAACCCACCAGATCTGGCCTCCCGTCTGCAGGCCCTGCTGACCTGGGCCCTCGGTCTGGTCCATACTCTGACAACCTGCTATACTCAAGATTTGGTGGAAACTCTGTCCTGTTTTACGTTGTTCACTTGTGAATCACTGCGTCTTATTCTGGTATTGCATTACTTTAACACTGGTACGATGCTGCTTTGCTAAATAGGGGATGAGCAATACTTTCTAGTTGGCTGCTTGATTATTAGCAACCGTTGTCATGAATTTGATCATTGAATGAATCAATGAAGTTTCCTTCACGCTAGGCCAGGGTGCAGCAGGCTGTGCACTACGGTTATGGTGTCTGGCTCACAGGAGATTTGTGGTGACTTTTTTGAATTAAAGGAAAATCCAAGCAAATGTTTTTCTCTGTATCTTTTTTCCCTGTCTTAATATTCATTTCCTGCACTTTGTGTCTGTTGTACAGGCCAGCCCTCCACGCATATACTTCAGAGAAATAACTAAATAAAGCATACAGTTGCTAGGAACTGTAAGTTCCCAAGTTACAAGCACCTCTTCCACTGTGTCTAGGAGTGCTTGCTTTGACTACTCTAAAATGCAGGGTGGATCAGGTACCACGCTCTTTTGCCACATACAACTTTTCCTGGTAGCAATTTTGTCATATTGTATAAATATTTTACTTCTGTTGTTCTGCCAGAGTTGTATGATTGGTTTATTTTTAAAAACCATAAGAAGCATATTGTCATGCTAATAACAGCTTGTTTGTTTGTTGCAGTCAGAGGTTTATTTTGTTGAGGTATTCCAGACAAGGAAATTTTCTAGAGATGTGTTACAAACCAAATTTAACACTATCTTTATTTTGATTTATTTAATTGTTTGGAGACAGGCTCTGTAGTTCAGGCTGATCCTGAACTTATTATATAGTCCAGGCTGATGTTGAAGTCACAGAAATCCTCCGACGTCGGCCTCCAGAGTATTGAGATTAGAGGCATATGCCCCCACTCTGGCTTATGTGGTGCTGGGGAATTAAACTCAGGGCCTTGTGCTTACTAGGCAAGTGCTCTAACTGCTGTGCTATTCCTCCAGCCCTTAAGCACTATTTAAAAAAAAAATCATTGGCATTGAAAATTTCTCATTCTTTAGCCCCATTGAATGTTCCCAAATTTTGGGCTTCTTTTTCTTCCTCATCCTGGGTAGGAATAATCTCTGCTATCCTCAGCCCCGGTCAGAGATAGGTTTTCTCTTAGACCCTCATGTCAAGGTCTGCATCTGCTGCTGGGGTGCCTAGCTCGGGGCAGCATCTTCATTGCAGTCCTGGTCTCCAGCTTTTAGGGCTCATGTGTCTGTGAATTAAGATTATTCTGATGTTACAAACCACCGGGACCCTGAACTGTGAGCTCCGCAACATCCTTAGCAGGGGTTAGCACAGCACCTAAGAACTATAGATAAAAATATTTCTGCAGCAAAATATATGAATAATTAGAACAAGTGGATTTAAGTGACAATTATGCATAGTTTCATGGCAGGTTTTCCCTCAATCATTGCCACCAAATTATTATCATTTTCTCTTTTATTTATTTATCTATGTACTTATTTACCTATTTATTTACTATTTATTTTTAGATTTTCAGACTTTTTGTGGTTTGGAGAGAAGATAAAGAATTTTGGAATTGAGGTTAAAGGTTGTGGGCTTGTAGTATAACAGTTTTCTGAAGGGCTTCATATGACCATTTTTCACATCAACAATTCATCCTTTATACTACCAAACATTTCAGCATTTTGTGCTTCTCCACCTGCTCTGATTGTTTATACAAGGCTGTCACCTTCACCTTTGAGAATGTCACCTTCAACAGTATTATTCCCTTGGGGCCCAAGAGGTAAAAGGTACCAATCTAACAACACATCATCTTTTCACTACTTCTATAAACAGCTCCTACTACCCACAAGGTAGATTCTTGATGTGACCGTGGGCAGTTTGGGGTTGTCCTTGATCTAGTCCTTGCCTCGGTTTTCCCTCAGCCTCTGCTGCTCCCTTCCCTGTCTTTCCTTCCCTCTAGATGTCAGACTTACAGCTCACTCAGTGTTCTCACTGGCTCAGCCTCGGGGCTCATTTGTTATTAAAATGCTCTTTCTCTTATGTCAACTTGGAGAATTCATATTTGTTTATGACACAGCTCAGACATTTCCTCATCCATTTATGCATCTCAGATGTGCCAAAATAGCTCTTATTTCTTCTTTATATTACCAATGTGGCATATATTTATGTGTGTACACACATGCACAGATACACACACACAGACATACACACAGACATGCACAGGCAGAGTGGCACCAATCATGCTATTGCAGATGATTTTGTCTGACTATGTATCCTATTAGGCTACAGGCTTCCTGAGGGCAGAGATTGTGCCTCTGTCACTATCCCTTCTATAATTTCCAGCTGTCCTCTTAGCAGCAGTGCGTATTTTACATAAATATCAATTGAAGGAATGAATAATTGAGTTGGACTCATACCCTTAGGTCAGTGTTTCCTGAAAAGGGTTTCAAGGACTAACTATCCAGTTCTCCAGATATCCTAAAGATCTTCATCACAGATTCACTCTAGTCCCAACTTGCCCTGTCTGCCAGTTGCTGGTCTTCAGTCTCTGGTCTTCGCCATTGTTCTTCGAACAACCAAGATCCGCAGCAGCCTCTCACCCACTACACTGCAGGCCCAGAAGGGAGATCTCCTGCACAGCTGAGCAGCCATCAGACACTCCACCTGTCGCACGTGCCGGCCGCCATCTTGGACTATCTCTATCCTCAGATTTGTAAGCCTTCCTAATAGATCCTTTTTGTTATGATTTCTGTAAATTCTGCCTTTTGAGAGAACCCAGACTAATACACTTGCCAAACTTCATATGTAAGTTTGCCTAGAACTTGTTAGTTCTATGGGTTCTTCTGCCTTCATCTTTGTCCTCTTTTCTTTGGCATGATGTCAGGATGGACTTCCTCTGATATTCTCTGAAAATAAATTATCCAAGATCTGTTATGTAATTCCTTCCTTTTTTGAACCGAAGAATATGGACTCACTCAAACAAATCTTGTACTCAAGGAGAAAATGTTTTACTGCTTTATTTTTATTTAATGACCAACTTCCCCATTTATTCTTAGAGTTCTGGCATGTAGAGAATTAGGTCTACTCTGTTCTCTGCTCATAGGTGTAACGTGGGCATCCTCGTGGTGGCTGTGAGTACATCCTGTGCATTTCCTATCATACCAACGAGGTCACAACATCAGTAGATCTGATGGTTGGAGGGCTGTGTCAACCTTATGACATAAATGTTTCTAATTTAGCTACCGAATGATTTTTATCCTTTACTGAGGAGGTTTGGCAGATTTTTCCTTCTAAATTGCCCAATTTTCTTTAGATTGTAATGTGGCTATTTTAATCATGGCACACCATGATTGCTTGCTGAGGTCATCAAATTACAATGCTCAGGGCAGGCATTAGAAAAGCATCATTGAGCATGATTCACTTGCCATCCGTTGTTTACCCACGGTTTTACATTCAGCCTTCAGTGTTTTTCAGTGATGACTCTTCCGCAGATTTCCCCATAAAAGAAAATTGGCTAACTCGCTGCCTGGAAATTTTTTGTTAAGGTACCAACTATTGTGAACGTTCTGTCTTGCAGAATAGGTTTTGGATGAAAAGTTGAAAATATGTATATCAGAAGGCAAAATGTAATGTAAGAAATGGGAGCACTGGTTGAACTAGATGGCTACCCTTTACCAGAACAAACTCAGTAGATCCTTTCTCTTTCCAGGGAAAGTGTTGATTGTCATTTAGACCCAGAGGCAAACAACTCTTGGCCCTTTTGTGTGAAAATTGAAAATTCTGTGAAAGGATCCATTGGAGGGAATGTTCTGCACGCCCTCCCACCAACTGATTGGATTGGAAGGGGCAGCTGGCCAGAATTGGGTCAGCAGCTTAAATGGAGGGTATTGAACAAAATCTTAGGCCATATTCTGAGAACCTTATCAACCTACCAGTCCTCTCTTAGAAATCTACACAATGAAGTATACAGATAAGTAACAGGTGGCAACTACAGAAGGTGAAACAGAGCGCAGTTATGGTAGACCATGAGGGAGCACATGTTATAAGTAACAAGCTAATGGACATTTATGGGTGAGAAGAGGATGATAGGGTACACAGAAGAACAGCTGGAGAGAGAGCTGCTGAGCCATGCAGAGGACTGAGGCCTTTGATGATAAGGGAAGAGTTTGTTTCTGCATGCCTGGGACAGACCAGGATTTGGTATGTGGGTTGCATGTCGCTGCACTTCTGCAAGGATTGTGTGACAGGAGTGGTGCCTGTTTGTTCATTCCCATTTTTATCCTGACAGTAGACTCTGTTTTAGACCTTGATAGATTTTTCTATTATTTTGATTAGCATGTCTAATACTCATTTAGAATACTACTCTTTTTTTGGTGAAGTTTCATTTATTTATTCATGCAGGAAGTACAAAGAATATATCAGAGATTTATTTTTGAACATATTTTTTACTGAAATGAAGGTCCCAGAATTTATGCTTTTCTCTTTTCACTTCGGAGGAGCCTTAATATATTCTGTGGGCATGAAGCTAAGCCAAGAGAACAGACAGCAACAAATACGTCATGATCTTGTCTTATCTGATCTTAGAGAAATTACAGTGAAGATCAACTATGCTTATGGGTTGAAATGATGTTTATTCAGCAAATTCTGATTTACCCTGCATGTTAAGTTAGAGACATTATGAGGAAGTGGATTCATCCCAATGTTAGGGCTCTGCTGAACTTCAGCCTGCACAGTCACAGGCACGATGTGGGCCCGGCAAAGGCGTGAGCCTATAGAGTAGGGGGAAAACAAAGAAAGTACATGCAAATGTGAATTCGACACTCAGCTCTTCCGTGAAATTCCTGAATCTCCAATTATCTTCCACACAAAATGCAGATGGTAAGAGCAGGTACGAAGTGTTAGTACGAGAAAGGTTAAATGAAGTGATATATTAAAGGGACACAATATGTAATATCCAAAAGGAATTCAAATTGTGATAGTACTAACGGTATATGTTGCATATGTTGTATTTGTTTTAATTATTATTATTGGCCTACTATGGTCCATGGACCAAATGTGGTCCTAATCTTACCTCTGTAAGAAGATTTTCTGGGGACACAGTCATGCCCTCCTATTTGCTTGCTGTCTGTGGCTTCTTATTACAATGTCAGTTGGATGGCACTGGAAAACTGCATGGACCAAAAAAATTAAAACAATTTGGCTCTTTATAGAAAGTATTAACTGGCCATTAGCACAGTGCACATATGAAAAAGTGAACACTTAACAGTTATTTGAATTCTATGTCTTGGTAAAACTGGTCAACTTCCCACTGAGACACATTTTCCTCACTGGTTGCATTATTGTGGTTGTATATATTAAGGATCTTAGTACAAAAGCATTGTTCAAAAAATGCTAGAATGTTGTTATCTCTTCCGCATTTCTTTTAATCTTTATCTTCACTCTCCATAGTAAGAAAAGCAGATTGGTTCTGGGTTTAATGTCACTGTTTTAAATAAATGTCAAATAATGCTGATTTATACTTTATGTATATCTTTATTACCTCCCTAGGAGTGACTAGATGCACTTTCCTTGAAGTCTTAGAATTAAGGAGGACCACTCACAGTCATTAGCCCCATAAGCTGCTAGTTATTTCAAATAAAAATATTCTTATCTCATGAAGAAGTAGTTCATTTCTCTTTTGGTGTCATTAAATTTCTTAGAGTGAAATGTTACTTGATGTACTAATAGCGTCAGCGATTTGCTTGTTGTGCCTAGTGTAAACAGATAACTTAGTCTTTGCATCATGATAGTGATTGTATCCTAAGTTTGAAAAGGCTTATTATTTTTGAGTGGTTCTAATGAGTTTCTGGACATGGTCAGGTTTATCTAGCAGACAGCTACAAGACTAAATATGAGTCACGGCTTCCACTTTCTGCTGCAGAGAAGTGCAGGAAGGAATTAATCATAGTCCAGTTCTCTGCTGATTGTACTACAAGGCTGTCCAAAGCATGACATTTTTATATAAGTTGGCTATTCTTCTCTTTAGTCTTGAAAATGCTTAGTTGTCTTAATTTTGTCACACTCACAATAACTCATGAACAACTGACTTTGCCTATTTTCTTCTTAATTCCGTAAGAACTCACCATCTCATTAAATTAAATACTAGCTAGCCATATCCTATTTCAGAAAATCGGAGTCTAATTATTAAATGTGTACATGCTAAACAAATTAGCCACACTTTTATCACTTCCTTTATTTAAAAAAATTATTCTTGGTTTGCTTGCCCATGTTGACTTGATTCCATTCTTTGACATTGCTCTGGGTGTGCCTCATTGTAAATCTAGGTCTTTGCAGAATTTTAACAATGGAGCTGGGAAATAGTGACATTAAATATTTTAATTTTAATTTTCCTATTTAAGACTGATTTTTAAATGCTACATTATTAACACTTTGAAAGTGTCTAAAGTGATTGAAATAACAGCATCAGGTGATGGCATTGCCACAAAGGGCACCTTACCATATGTAATATCTCAGGTGGCATCATGCGGTAGGCATGATAAGTTACCCATGAGTTATTTATGCGAACTTATGGCAAAGTTAGAAAACTCAACAATATAACCATGAAATTTGTAAAAATCTACTCAAACAATAGTTTACTCAGTTTTAAAAAAAGAGTAGCTGTATCACCAAACTCCCCACAAGTACCATGCCTTACCTATAGTGTATTCACAATGAACCTACTGACAGAACGAATGAGTTCATAGTTCTGGAACTTTAACCCAATTTAAATGTATGTTAGTTATATACCTGGCATCTTTGGTACCACATACAGAAGAGACTTTTCTTTCTTCTCTGTTTAATTCTGGCTGCTTCTTGGGTTCACCTCCTGCATAAATAATATGCACCCAAGTCTTGGCTCTGCTCTCAGTCACCCAACAGAGACAAGATGATTGGAATAATGACAAATATTACTCTTCAGTATATGAAATGTGGAACAGGAAGTACAAATTGTGCTGTTCTCTACAAGACAAAGTAAACATCATTTTTGAAGATCTCATAATCTTACTCATAAATAAAAACTTAAATGACCTTGGCTCACTTTCAAAAAAATCTAGCTTTTGTAAAAAAAAAAAAAAAGAGAGATCTTTGTGACATGAGTTCTTAATCTATCTAGGCTTTTAAATTTCAACCCTTCAAGGAAACTAAACTCAAATAGTGGGAGTAATTGTTCTGCATGAAGCTTAACAGTTATTAAAAGTAATGACTCCATATCTTAAATATTAGCCATAAAACTGTATGAAAGAGGATGGCTGTAAGATAAATGTTGCAAGTCAAACATTTATTCTGATCTTTCTCTCTTGGTTTCGTATCTAAGCAGCTCCTTATGTCATTAAGACTTTAATTTAATTCACGATTCCCATGTAAATGTTAAAGATGATATTTTTTGAAATTTATTCATTAAATTTAAGGGGAAATAAGGATTGTTCATTCCAGAATATTTGTTATGCACAAAGCTGTGCCTCTGTTCATTAGATACTTGACTGGACTTTCCAGCATTCAGATAAGCCCAGAACTAGATGAGGCTTCTGCTAAGATCATTGTCACTAAGTCCTTTAATATACACTTGAGGGAGAAGAAGCAAAGACTCCTCTGAGGTCAGAGAAGAGCAGCCGACTGGACCTTGTATTCTGGTCTCATTTTTCTGCTGCAATTGGACCCCAAGAAAAGAGGCTTGAACGTGGTGAGACTTCCCATAACACCTTATCTCACATGCACATACTGACGTTAAATACTGAAAGGCAAGGGCAGAATTAAGATTGCTGTATATATTAAGAGGAAACAAGGAAAACCATTTGACTTTGCAAATCACATGCAAACAATCAGAAATTGACAGCATTTTGTCTTATTACTCGTTGACCATGATAAACAGCGATTAGCCGTAAAACTTGAGAAAAAACTTAGTAATACTAATGTGACCAGCTTAGAATGAAACCTTGAATGTTACTAATGCTTCTTTCGAAGTCATCATTGTTTTGGATTGAAATTCAATATTAATTTATAACACGTTATATGAGTTACGACATATCTAAAGGTACTTTTTTCTGTAAGTCATTTGAAAGATACTGGAAAAAAATTTTATTCCTAAATTTCTTTTACCTACCACCATGCTGCCTACACTGTGTTTGCTTCTGTCTTTTGGTGGATTTGGATTGCGCGAACAGCTGCAGTGATGCTGATGACACACAAACATTTTTCACCTTCAGTTACTTCTTAAACTCTAGCACAGGGTAGAGACTGAGCGATGGATAGTTTTGATGAAAATGAAAAGAGTCAGATGAATGCCACTCCCCTGTATCATGGTGAGGACAAAAGAAGTAAAATTTCTTAAAAAATGAGAAGTATTTGCAGAAAGGATAGAGAAGCTGCTGACTGACAATATTGCCTACCAACAGTTGGATCCAGAATCCACTCTGATGGCTAATAATTGACAGAGGCTTTAGTGTTCTTTTAAGGACAATATACTTAAAACATTTATATGATGTCTTAATTCCACGCACAGCCATAGTCATGCTCAGATCTAAACTACTCCCCATGAGCTAGGACAAGTACGTGTAGTTCCATTGTACACACAATGTAATTGAGGTGTGAGGTTGTTCAGTGACAATCCAAGCTCGATCCGTGAGTGAGGAAGGTAAGTTGGGAATCCGTGTACTTTGCTTCTGAAAGGTGTGATTTTTCTGAGTGCTGAAAGTGGTTGTAAAAATAATTTATGTGTTGCAGTCAGGTGACCCAGGCTTGAAATTGCCGGCTATGTGATCTGTTCTTGTCACTAACTGCTCTCAATCTGTTTTTTTTTTTTCTCCATCTGTGATAAGAATGTCTTAGTTACTTTTTTATTGCTGGGACAGAATACCCAACATACACAAATTAGTGAAGGAAAAGTTTATTTTAGCTCACAGTTTCAGAAGATCACAGTCCACTAACCGGTGGGTGGCTGGAAATGATAGAATGACATGGTGGGGCTGGAGCCGAAGCCCGAGCTGGAGCCAGTGCTCTGGAGACAGGGGTCCTCATAGCATGACAGAATACGACCAAGTCAGAGAGAGGGCTGAACTAGCATACACTTTTCCAAGCTAAGGCCCAAGCCTCTATGCCTTTCAGCCAGGCCCTACCTTCTAACAGTACCCAGTACCCACAGATATATGAGGCTTTTGGCAGACACTGCAGATCCAAACCACAACATTCTGCCCCTGACATCCAAAAGACTTGTATTCACCTCCTTCTGCAAAATGCATTTAATTCTTCTCTAACCGTTGAAGTCTCAACAGTTTCGGCAGTGCTTAAAAGTTCAAGGCCAAAGTCTCCTCTGAGACTCAAGACAAACTCTCAGGTGTGAGCGCCTGTGAAAATCAGAGTTAAGGACACACAATGGCACAGGGTAAATATTCCCATTCCAAAAAGGAAGAATACGGTAAAAAGCAATTAGAACAAAACAAGTTTCAAACCCAGGAGGGCAAGGGTCAAACCCTATAGTTCCATGTCCAGAACCCAGGGTGAAGTGCGGTAGGCTGTGAACTTCACAGGGCTTGGGCAGTCCCACCTCTATAGCATTGCCATGGGCTGCAGCCTCCATCTTTTCTCATTTGGGTTGACCTTGCTTATAGCCTGCAGTCTTCCCCAGGGAACAATCCATGCTTCTGGCTTCTCCAAATTTTTCAGGATGTCTGTTGCCCCTTAGGCTCCTTCTTTACAACGTTACGCACTGCCGTCCTGTGGATGTGCTGCCTAGCCTCCAAGGCCTTCCCCCGAAATCTGGGTGGAAGCCTCTGTAACCCCACAACTCTTGTCCTCTGCAAGCATAGAAAACCAGGACCACATGGATGTTTCCAAGGTCCTCCACTGGCTTGACCAGTAAGTAGCTGGGCCTCCTTGAAAACTGCTATTGAGGCCTCTGAGTTCTTAATGGTTGGATGCCAGGCAGCTGATCTTTGACAAACATTTTTCTGTTTGGCCCTGGGATACACTTCTCTGAGCAGTCTTTAGCTTCTCCACCCTTAAGCTGGTAAAGGGTGGGGTCTTGGCTTTTGAGAAACTGTCAAGGCCTCTTTTCTTTTTTAACTTCTGTTTATAAGTACTTGAATTCTTTTAAATGCTAATATCCTTAAATTCCCTGTGTTCTTTGTCCCTGCCAATGCAGGCCATTTTAGTCTGGCACAGCAAACTTTTTATATCTTTTTCTCTGCTATTTTTTTTTCCTGCCTTTCACCATAGAATTGGCTAAAAGCCCTGAACAACAGCCAAGTGACAGCATGAATGCTAGGTTGCCTTGAGATTTCCTACACCAGAGTAAGCGGTGCACTGTCCTTAATCTCAGTTTCAGACAAAGTTTTTAGACAAGGGCAAAATGGCAACAAACTTTCTGCCAGAGCATGGCGTGCATGGTTTTTAGGCTACTTACCAATACAATTCTCCTTCCCATCTGAAACTTCTTGAGCGTGTCCTTTCCAATCCACATTTCTGTCATCATCTAGTCCTCTGAACTCTGACTAGAATCTCCCATTAAGCTTAGCTCAGAGCTCTTCAAGGCCTCTCTAGCCAACATCCTCAACCCTCTCCAAACTCTTCTCACAAACCAGTTCCAAAGACTTCCAAGTCACATGGTCAGGTAGAGTCACAGCTATGACCCATTCTTGGTAACAATTTCTGTTTTAGTTACTTTTTCATCGCTGTAACAGAATACCTAACATAGGCAAGTTAGGGGATGAAATGTTTGTTTTGGCTTGCAGTTTCAGAAGGTCACAGTCTGTTCGTGGGTGGGCAGCTATAAATGGTAGAATCACATGGTGGGGCTGAAGCTGGAGCCAGAGCTAGAGCCAGTGCTCTGGAGACCGAAATCCTCGCAGGATGGCAGAACAGAGCCAAGTCAGGGTGGAGGGGAAGGACCAGCATATATCCTTCCAGGTCGAGCCCCAAGCATCCACCCCTTTTAGCCAGGCCCCATCTCCTAACAGTACACAATATTTATGAGTACATGGGACTTTTGGGGGACATACCAGATCCAAACCGCAACAAAGGTAATTAGTCCTACATAGTAAGACTGAATGCATTAAAGTGGGTAACGCCAGCTTCATACCTGCAACATAGCAGACAATACATGGAGTTATAGCCGCTTGGAAAAAATGAATGTCTCTATTTCATATACTGTCCCCACTTTGGGAAGTGACTTGGATCAGAGCAGCCTTGTGGTATACTTAATGTTGTTATGTCTCTGTGGCTCGCTTCAATCCCCGTGAAGGGGTGTGTGTGTGCATATGGCAATGTGCCTGTGTCTAGGCACACCTGTGTGCTGGTGTTAGGGTGTACCAGTTATCTATGTTATCTCTGTTACTAGGCTGTGTGGGACCAGACAGAGTGATCTAACAGGGAGAGCACTTGCTTTCTGTAGATAACTGGAAATTGAATCAGGGCCCAAAAACTATTTCAAACAGATGGATCCTAGCTCTGTGACGTGGCTGAGTTCCAGGAGCATAGGCTTTTTGTTCTGAAAGTTTCAGGATGCTATTTGGTGCTTGCAGCCTGATGACCTGAATGATTTTGGGCAATTCTCTTTAGCACACACACCTACAGACACACAAAATTACATCTGTTTTTGAATATACTTTATTTATAATTAATGATTTATTTCTGAAATATTTTAGAATCACCTCGATTAAAATGAGTACATAAAATAATCTCCACTGTATTTGTTACATATATCACAGAATAATTTAACGCTTAATAATAAATATGCTTCCTTGATGCACAAATGAAAGAAGCACCCTTTGCTAAAAGCAGTATGGTAACTTAGTTAAATTCATCGATGGTGGCACTTTAAAAAATGACCATGGGGTGGCGCTGTGGTCAAGTAGATTACATATGCTGTGAACTGAGTTATCTTTGACTACGGTATTGAGTTCCTTTCTTTAAGTGTAGATGAATCTATCTGTCAACTGAAAGTAAGGTTTAGGTTTGTCACTCCATTTTTAATTGAATCGGGCTAAGAGTGAGTCTTTTCATTGTGGACCTGTAAGTCATTTGAAGACTGTATTTTAAAAGCCACAGTAGATAAGATGTCCCTACCTTAAACAAAGGGTTCAAAGTTACCATTTAAGATCAATAAACTGTATATTTTAAGTATTGTTTTTGTCATTTTTACAGAATTGTGTTACAGTCTTTTCACAAAATTAGAGCAATTTCCAGTTTATTTAAAGGATAAACCTCTTTTACATGTTAACTTCCTTTGACAGCGCTGGAGGGTCATAGGAATAATAAAACATAAATTCACATTTAAATTGACATAAAACATGCACACGTGTATACACTGAGTGTTTTCATTGACTTGATTTTCTTCCATATAAATATATAAATATTGAATAAAGTGCGTGGGAACATGTCTGAACATATATACAGATGCACAATTATCTATATACAATTCAGTAGATACTTATGGAGAAGAAAAGCCACAATCATACTTGTAATATATGTGTAGTCAAATGACATCTGTCAGGCAGTATTTACTTTCATTCTGATCAAGATAGAGTGCATGGGGTAGAGTCTGTACTCTTTTCTCTAACAAAATGTGCAGAGTTATAAGCAAAGCAAAACATATTAGAGTAGAAATTTGTTAATATTTATATTTTATCAATTAGAATGATATTTTCATTAAGAGTCATTTAAAGTGCAGCCTTAGAACTAATGACCTATCATTAATTTACATTCTAGCTTTGAAATAGTGAACCATCTTCCAGCTTATCTATAAGGACATAATTAGTATAGCCCCTACTATATCTCCAAATTGTATAATGATTCTTCTTATTCTCTTTAATCTTCAAATCTGTCATTTTTTCAAAGGCTTAACGCAAAAACTACTTCATGTTTAATATAAATGCATCAACACTGTAATCACATCTAATATCTATGCCGGCGATGATATGCAACTGAACTTTGAGCATCACAATATCAAAATGGATAACTGCTCGTCACCTCTTTCTTTCTTTGCTAGCATTTCTTAAAAATATTACATTTATTTGCTTTTAAAAATTAGTAAACCCAGTGTTGATAGTATTAAGATGCGTGCATTTTTAAAGGGAGGAAACAAAAATTTTGTTGAAAATTTTGGTAGTCAGTGATGAGTCTAGGTTGAGGTACGTGTTCTGTGTTCATTGCAATGTTTGACCTCAAGTGACATTCTCCCTCTATTTTGCTTGCTTGGCATTTATTGGTAACCAATTAGGAAAACTTACTGGGGAAATTACCCTCAGAGTTGAAATAAAATTGTTTCTGAGACAAGTAAGAAGGAAATAAATTGAACTGATTCTAAAAATAAGTCTATCATTTTTGTAAAAGACTATTTCAGCTTAGGTAAGAATCTTACTTTGATTATTTTTGTATCTCTAGTACCTAAAAAATTGCCTCACCTATAAGTATACACTCAATAGGTGATCTTGAAACCAAGCTGAAGAGTTTCAACAAAGAATAAACATGGACTGGTCTGAAACCATCCTTTAACTTGATGAGCATCAACAGGATAGCGCCTGCCTTTTACAGAGGTGTCCTGAAAGAGCCTGTCAACGGCCGGAAACCTGAGTTTATTCTTCAAGGCTGAGTTGGCTACCTCAGCGTACTGTTTGCTGCTCACAGGGGTCATGTGCCAGGCGGCCCTTTCACACCAAGTCACCAAATACCTCTGTGGTGCTGTTCAATAGAAGCAGTTTCTAGACGTGTATTCAGTAGTGTTAAATTGTCCTTTTGACAGCTTACATAGGAGAACAAATACTAAGCCAGACCACATGGAAAATTCAAAGTACAAGGAGTAGAAGAGAAAGCAGCAGTAGTTATTCAACAATAGTTAAAATCCTTTTCACTTCTGAGAAGAATTAACTAGAAATGCAGTAACCGCCAGCGACCTTGTGAATGTTTCAAAATAGCATCTGTGAAAGAGCAGGAATGAGAATGTCGTCACGTCTTCCATTTGATTACCTTAGTAATACAGATTTCGTGGTAGTGCCTTTAGTGTCTTTTATATGTTATAGTAAGTTTTAAAGACAAGTTTTCTTAAGAGGCCACTATATTACACAAAATTTTCACTATTTATAGATAATTTTATTTACAGCAGTCCCATGCCATCAATAGACAACAGAACAGCAAAGTTTCCATTGGGTAATAGACGTTAGATTAGATTTCTCAGAGCCTCATTATAATTATACCATAAAAGCTAAACATTTTAAAGACACCATTTAGAATGTTAAAAGCATCATAAAGCTCACAGCGGAAATGCCGTCAAACATTGCTGAAGTGCTCATTTAGTGGCCTTTAACCCTGTTCTTCATTGATGGAATACAACAAGCCTTATCGATGTTATCGTCAGTTCCAGCGGAGTAGCCTGTTTTCTTCCAGTCTTATCCACGCCCCCATGGATGAAAACTCGTCCCTGTGCCCCGCACTGTTCCCATGGCAACAGCCCATCACACACAGCTGACCTTTTCATTCACTGAGTCGACACTGTCTATACGTTCATCCTCTGAATGTTGCTTTTCTAGAGAAACCATAGAGCAGTCATTGTCTGCTGTGTTGGCATCTTTCTTCGAATTCTTCTGTCCCATTTGGAGCCGACCAGACTTGTAAGCCAAAGCTGGTATAGTGTTAACTAAAATTAACTGCAGTGGTTTTTTATTTTCCTTGTACTGACACTGAATATACCGGGAAAAAGCTGATCTGTAGGTCTTATTGAACAATGTGTAGACCAGAGGGTTGACCGCTGAGGAGAGGTACCCGATCCAAACGAACACGTTGAGCAGGGCTCCGATGACGTCTTCATTACAGGACTCTTTGCAGATGACCGCCATGATGTTCGTGATGAAGAATGGGCACCACATCACCACAAACAGGAAGAAGACGATGCCCAGCACCTTGCAAGCCTTTTGCTCGTTGCTGATGGACTGCATAGTCCTCCTGCCTGCGTAGGACCCTGGCTCCCTGTGGATGGACCGCTGGAAGAGCTTTTCTGAAGACAGAGAACTCTGAGGGAGGAAGCTGAAAGACGCTAACTTGGCCCGCGTGCCGGGATCGCTCACGCACAGAGTCGCTTCTTTCTGGAGTGACTTGATAGTTAAGAAGTAGGTGATCACCATGATGGTTAAGGGAATGAAAAATGAAACAAAGGAGCCGATGAGGACAAAGTTGTCGTCAGCTATGAGGCAGCTCCCTTCCTTGAAGACCTTGGAGTCATCTTGCAGCCCGAAGACTGGGATTGGCATGGATATCCCTGCAGTGAGAAAATGAAACAGGAGTAGTAAAGAATTGTGCACACCGAGGCAAGAACATTGCCACACACTGGTGGCTGTTTCAAGGATTTAGGTCAGCCTTGTTTCAAAGCTTAGCATGTATTATCAATGAGAACTATTTTTATTTTTTTGTGGTACTGAGGGTGTCCCCAGTCCCCAGCCATTTTTCAGCTTTGATTTTGAGACGGGGTCTTACCAAGTCACTAAGTTGCCCTAGCTGGGCTTGAACTTGTGATCCTCACTCCAAGCTTCAATGAGAATTTATCATTGCTTTGGCTTTAATTTTTCATGAGCAAACATTGTTAGCTCCTTATGTGTTATATTGCACATATAAATAATATATTTCTTACAAAGAACTATACTAAACTTTACTTTTTCATGCCATATTTTTCTAATTATAATGCTTTACTTATTAATTGAAGAAAACACACAGACGCAAAGAAAAACAAATACAATGACCAAAGCCAGTATCACTTAGACACAGCTACTATTAACAATTTGATGCTGTTTATTTTAAACACAGACACACATGAGATGTGAGATTCTATTCATATACAGTCTGTAAGCCTTTTGTCTCCTAATACTGTATTATAAGCATAGCACATATAAAAACATAACTTCTTAAAATTATATGTATAGTATATTTTCTTTCTAGCAAATTTGCAAACTACAAAAAGTAACAGCGAATAAAGGAAAAAGAAAAGATATTTTCTCACCAGCAAGGGGCAACCAAAATTTATATTTCTTCTTCAATTCCATCTACATATGAAATACATGTACCTGTGCAGTTCTTCACGTGCAGTTTCGGATTTTTGTATTCTATTTAACATTACATCATAAAGTAATACATATTTTAAAATGTTTTTAAAATATATGATTTCCTATTGATTTAAAGTAGTCCTGACCCCTTTGGCTTTTCTTTTCGTCTCTTTATCTCTTGGCCCTGTAAAGTCTGCCTTCTTGTTTTCCACCACCTCCCCTTTCTCTCGCTATCTGTTTGTCTTTCCATTTGTCATGTCAGAGAGACCATGTGATATTTAAGTTTCTGTGTCTTATTTCACTTAGCATTACGGTCTCAGAAATGCCCTGAAAATGACATGAATTCATGCTCTTCATGGTTATTGTTCATTTGTCAGCTGACTGGCACCTAGGCTGTACCTAGCACTCAGCTTATAAATTACATGGCTATACACATGGGAATGAATATTTCACTATGGCATGATGTCTTTTCTTTCAGGAGTATATGGAACTTCTATATTATCATATCATTATTTTGAGGAATCGTCATACTGGGTTCTATAGTGGCTGCACTGATTTACACTTCTGTTCCTACGTTCCCGTATCCCGCATCCTCACCCGCATTACTGCTCGTTGTGCTCTTGATGAAGCCATTCTGACTGGGTTGAGACAGATTCTTAGACTTGCTTTGATTTGTGTTTCCCTAGTGGGCAAAGACGATGAGGTCTTTTTTTGTTTTGTTTTTTAATGTACTTATTAGCCATTTGTACTTCTGAGAAGTGTCTACTTGGATACTTTTTAAAAGAACTTTTATGTTGGACAATTTCAACATATGCTGAAAAACACAAAGAGCACCCCTGCACAGTGAACCTCTAGCTCAGCTTTAGCAACTACACCCTCAAGACCAGTCGTGTTTCACAAGTACCCCACCTGCTGCTGCTTCTCCCATTTTGGAACAGATCTCAAGCATCATGTAATTCTATGAATATTTTATAACAAAGATCTAAAACCTATTTACTTTTAGAAAAACTTAGTATCATCACCCTACCATTCTCATTCTTATATAAAATTCAATGTTTCCTTAAAATCATTGAGTACAGAGATCGTTTTCAAATTTCCATTGTCTCATAAAAGTCATTTTATAGTTTTAGAAGTGTTCACAAGTGTGGATTACAAAAAGCAAAGCAGTCATAAATCTGTATTTCATTGACAAACTCAAGAATTAGGAATGGAAAGTGACAGTACATAGGAGCATGAGACTGTTGCTACTCTGTCATTCAAGTTTGGGGGACCGTAAAGCTCCTCAGGAACACGTTCAGGAAGAGGAAGGCACGCAGTAAAGAGAAGTGACAGTTGGCCTCTAATTATGTAAATTTCTCCTTATGATAATAGGACCCTATTTAAGGAAGAGTCAACTAGCTATGTTGTAAAGTTCTGTCTCCTTCCTGAAACTTAGCAGATGCTAGGTATACGTTGGGTCTTTTGTGCAGGTTGTAGTTTCCATTGGTAATCTCTGCTTCTGGCTTGTGATTGGTTAGGTCAGCACAATCATAAGGTGGCTGGCTGATCCACTGCCATAAAGGAAGAATCAGTGTTATAGGAAAGAAGAGAAAATGTTTATTGACTGTATAACTTAATTCAATGTTGCTTCTTTTGCAAAAGTGCAGTTATCTGGAAGGGGGGTGGATATGAACAAAGTATATTATGAAACAATATATAAATATACAACGAAAATGTGTTACACCACAGGGACATGGCCTTCTCTCTCCTGCCCATAGTTTTCTGATTAATCTGTGACATCTAAAATATGTTCCCAGGCCAGCCAAGAACACTAGCTCATTCAAGAGTCTTGGGCCACTGCTTGACTCCTGCCATCCACTGTTAAGAGGTTCCTTTGAGGATTTGTACTTTAACATCTGCAAAGTCAGAAGAGAGTTCAGCTCCACCCAGCAACAGATGTGACTGTGCTAATCTCGCCACACCTTATCCTGGCCATTCTGGCAGAAGAGGACATTAGTTTCAGCTAATGTTTAATGTAATGTTTAACACAAATCCTTCTTATAACATTTTCCATTATCTTCTCAGACTTAAGTGACAGCATTTTGTCACTTGTTTATGCAAGGCCATTCGAGTATTCTTGGAAGGTGACAACAGATGATATCACCATTGTTCTTAAGGACAGTTACTGTAGCTAATAACTCTTCATTTCAATCATCCCTCTCTGTCCCTGGCTCATTGTCAGGAACATTCCATGGGCCAAGAATTGTGGCTCCAAGAGGAACATTCTCTTAGAACCTGCATACCTGCCAGTTGCACCAAGCCTTCGGAAAAATCTTGATCACCAGAGATAAGACATTATCCCAATAAGAGTGTTTTTCCTTCCAATGTTTGAACATAAACTCATGAAAGATGTTTCTGTATTCATGTTGTTAGTTAGTTCAGTTACTCACTGATTAAAACAGGCACATCTGGCATCCATTTGAGAAGCCTGGAATTGAATCTTGTTGATGACTCTGGTCTTTTGGACTGGTCCCTTCCTCGGCTCTTCATCTATAATATAAGGCTGGCACCAACACACCTTCAGAGTGGTGGTGGAGATATAAATGAGTGGATATGAGCACCCAGAACAGTACCTAGTTGGTGCCTAGTCCAAAGATGGTGCTCTGTCAATGGCAGAGTATTTCTCTCTGCAGTTATTCAGATGAAACAAGTCAATAATATTTTATTCTAGTCTATTTGGCTTAGTTAACATATACTAGAGTTATTAAAACAGAACTTCAAAAACTGAAAGGAATTAAACAGTTTTGGCTATTTGCTATGTGATAATGACGTAATTATTGACTCTGCCAAGGTGTCATAGGGTCTCAATGAATTTTAATTTGGTACAGCTAGAACTGTTGATTGCTTCTCTAATGTGATACATTACAGTCATTATAATTATTCACAATACACACAAACAAAATACCAACTGCCCAAAAAAAGGTATATGATTTTGTTATTAAACTCTTAGGCATTCATTTGCTTGATTAATGGAGGAAGTTACTACCTTAAAAGCCTTATCCCCTATTTGTTTGCTACCTGGTAATTTATAGTAACTGGCAATTTTCAACTAAACGGAATATGGAATTACTTAGAAGGCCAAATTCTTCAATCGTCTTAATTTATAACTGATCTTTCATGAGGAACAAATGTCTGTGTGTGCACACGTGCACACACACACACACACACACACACACACTACTCACACCTCTCTAGAATAGCAAAAGTTTTCCTTCTTAGATGCCCAGAATAAAAGTCTTTCTAGAGGGAGTATGCGGCAAGCGGTTGCAGGGAGGGCTGCTCTGCGTCTCGAAGGGAGACCTTCATTTGATGGGGAAGAATCAAGCTTACAGGTCTTCCAAGGCCCAGCCTCTTTAGACGTAATAAAAACTCTTGCCATTACAATACAGCATTCTTTCTCAGTGCCTCACTCAGAATGAGTAGCGACAAGTGTGTACAGAAAGACTAGCCAGACAGGTAGAACAGTATTTACGAAGAGGGTAAGAATTTTAAGGTCAAACAACTAGAACACACAGATAGACTTTTAAAGGATAATAAACAGTTCAAAAACGCACTCCTATCAAAAGAGATGAAGACACTGGCTGATATCCAAGATCATGGTCACAGCCGACTTTGGAAGACTCATTTTCTGGCTGCTTTGTTAGATAATAACTGCTTTTGGAGACCTGACGTCTTCTCTCCCTTGAAATTTTTGCATAGGAAGCATTTTCCTTTAAGAACAAACAGACAGCAGCTTGAACTATTTGATTCTGCACTTTATTTAATATACTTTTTTTCTGAGTGGAAAATAACAATCAAAATTTGCTATCAGAATTGGATCCTCTATGCATAATTTTATTTCCCACTATTAAAATTCAGACAATGAAATGAATGGGGAATGCTGACACCTCAGAGTGCAAAGGGTTTGGTTGGTACTTTTATCTTTGAAAATACAGTTTGCAGGTCTAATTAATGTCTTACCATGGGCAGGATAATGGTCCCTAACTGAGCCCGGGGCTGTGAAAGGTGAGCTTCATCCTTAATCCTAGACTTTTACGCTTTAATACTTTAGGACTGGTGGCACTTCTGGGACAAGCTCTTTTCCTTAGGAAACAAGAAGTTTGCCTCCCTAGGTAGCAAGGTTCCCATAGGGAACAGGACAAGAGGAGGCCAAGGGGCCTCAGGGGAGAGAGGGAACAGAAACAGGTATTTCAGGGATGTTAGGGGAAAATATCCAATTTTGTCTCATATTTATTTCAACTTCCCTGAAATTGTTAACTTGTTGTATGTCTCCACTCCAGCTCATTCTGAGTAGCTCTGATTCGCAATGTCTCAAGGTGCTTTCACATGTGTTCATTCACTTTGCATTGATCATTCGTGTAAACCTGTAAAAATATTACCGCTCTGCCCTTTGGACAGATCAACATTTTATCTCCTGGACGGGAAAACTGGGCTTAGCAGGCTTATGTGATTTACTTAGAATCTCATGAAAATGTAGAGGCATTTCAACCCTCGTGTCTCGATCTGTAAATTATTCTTATAGATGATCTTTAAACATTGGCAGTTTTTTAATAGATATTGTAAAATACTATATCAGAATTTCCCAATGCTGATTTCAGAAAGTCTGTGCTAGTCCTAAAGTCTGCAAAGTGTGCACAATTGCATATGTACATTTTTATATTTGCACACACACACACACACACACACACACACACACACACACTTTCTCTCTCTCTCTTCTCTGTAATTCTCTGAACTTTAATATTGATGCATTCTTTCCCTTAAAGTGAAAATCTCCTCTAATGAGAAATTGTTCTTTGAAGCCAGACAGAGTTTAAAGGTAAAAATCTTCATAATAAATGTTAATTTTATATATAGCAAGTTATCCCCAACCTTGGTGGCCCTTGAGAATCACCTGGAGAGTTTTAAAATTATGTTGCCTGTCCCTCACAGCCAGAAGTTCTGATGTTAGTGTTTTAAAACATGCAATTTTCCAACACCTCCAAAGGCATAGCACAAAAACGCTTTGGTGCTCCCTGAAGTCTAAGTGGTTGTGCAGCACAGATGGAATCTGGAGGCCTTGTTGTTCTCAGCATCGATTCCCGGTAAGGGGCCCCTAGGTCTTGTGACCCCCGTTACTCTCCCTTTCTGTGTTATGGCCAAGAGGCTGTACTTTGGTTATGACAGTCTTGCACTGCAATGGAAAGACATAGGATTTCATCTTGGAGATGTAGACTGCAGCACCTAAAAGCCCACCCAGAGTATACATGTACAAGGTGCCACTCTGCATCCCATAGCTGTACACAATTATTAATTATGATTTGCCATTCAAAACTAATATTGATAATAAAATAAAACTTGCTATCCACTGTACTTTCCTTTTTAAGTCACTGTATGTTATACTGTGTGCCTACAGCCAGTGTTTTCTTGTTGGCTGCATATTTAGGAGGAAGCTCACGAGCAAATATTTATTTAGGAAAACCCGTCTCTGCCCTATGTTACTGAGCATCTTCCGGAAAGCATCCTTTCTCCCATTCGGTGGGCAGATTTGGGTGTGTTTCTCTTTGAAAGCTTGAGAAATAAACTTTGCTGGGACACCTCTCATTTTGGAAACTAGTCTAGAAGGTATGAGGAGAAACAGCCATTTGTGTCTGGGAATTAGCCTGTAGCAGGTGACTCTGCTATTCCCATTCACAGCTGTCACGTCTCCTTCCACAGCCTCTCTTGCCCGCGCATCTAGAAGCACTGCATTTATCATATTATACTGTAAAGAACAAAAGTGTCCCTAGTTCTCCAGCTGTTACCAACTGCTCAGCCCACTCTAGAAGGCCTTTAGAGTTCAGGCTCCATATAATTATCCAACATTCTCAATTTATGACATAGTTAGGTGATGATCTATCTCTGTTTCTTCTTCATGTTATACCTTGAACAACTCCGAAAACTCTTACAGATGGTTTGATTTCTCAGACACATAGTATATGGTCTGAGGTGCACCCAAGACCTGCCTTCTCTCTCATGTTTCTCCTCCCAATGTTTTTTGGGTATACTACTATGTTTTCTGTGAAAAGAAGTGGGCCCGCCCCCCAACTGCGGCTGGGGTAGTGCAGGAGAAAAAGAAGCGATCCTATTTTTTTATACCTATAAAGACCTGGAGGATTGATGATGAACTCAAGTTCAAGTGGCAGTGGCAGAGAGATGCTCAGAAGAGAAGCATCCTGAGGCTTTGGGAAGACAGGGTGTCACAAGGACAAAAAGTTCAGACATGCAGGTCTGAGAGGGAGGCACTGGTTGTGCTGTGCTGGGAGGGGGGTTCCTAAAAGTCTGCGTGTGTTGGGGGAAGGAACTGTAAATAGCAGATAAGAGGAATGGCAATTCACTCCTAATTTCTGCTCTGGACCGCTTTTGATATCGTCTCTTTCTCCAAAATTCTTTACGAATCATTGGAGGCTCCGGAACTCCTACATGTGAGAGGCTTGGGATGGCAGCTATGCAGGCCCTGGTGACGAGACCATCTCTCTGTGGCTACGTTTACACAGAAAGAACCGCTTTTGCTTCAACTATGTGAGTAACGGGGGTGGCTGGGGAGGCTGTGGACAAAGATTATATTGCCAAGCCATATCCTACATATCTTGAAAGACATTTCTCAAGGTACATCCCGTGTGAAGTCTTCCCCAAATTATTTTTCTCTATAAGAACTTGCTTCCTTACTCTATATTCCTTCATCGCCTTCTTAATCATTTCTAGTCTGTACGTTCAACGCCTTAGAGATTTTCTCTAGAAATGTCACTACGCTCGTGAGATGGCAATCATCAGTGGGAATTCTACTTATTGCAAGACACTGCAGCATCTAACGTGGTTCCTCTCATACCAAGCATGTGGAGCCGAGAAGTAAATAAGTGAGGAGAGCCAAGAGGGCTGGGAATTATGATACATTTTATCCACACAGCTTGAAAGTACTGAATACTTTCATAACGCCGCCCCCCCCCCCCCCGCCCTCCCCGGTTAGGAAAACACAGTAATGAGGCTGCTAATTAGCCACAGAAGGGCGAAAGAATGAAACTGGACACTTAAAGGGTACAGAATTTGTTTACCTTTCCAAAACAGCTGTCCATTTGACTGGCTAACCACTCGATCACGAGAGAAAAGACTGTTCCAGTGGGAACCCAAAGACCTGGGCTGATTTCTGTCTGTCCTGACTCATAACCTAGAGTTAGAGCTGTTACTTTTTTTAAAGCTCTTTTTTTTGGGTAAATTAAACAAGTATTAAGAAACTACAGCACCCATTAGTGGGAAACCACAAAATTTAGAATCATAAGACACAAGTTTGTCTATTGACTGATCATCACTAGGTAGGTGACCTTATGGGCTGCTTAATTAAAGACTCCATTTGTAAGGTGGATATAACAACAGAATAAGGAATTCTGCCCTAATTTACAGACAGGGCTTAAGTAAGAAAGTAGTGACTGGATGGATTTGAATTGCTCTGTAAGTTTTTAAGATTTATTTAGAGCAAAATGATTATAATTTACCTAGCATTATGTGAGATTCTGTAAGTAATAAAAAAAGCTTTGAGAAGTTCCAGGAAGTGTAACGTCTCATAGAGAGAACAAAATGTACACACATGATTTATTAATCAGCATCCAGAAAGGAATTAGGCCAAGAGGTAAAACAGACAACACGAACAAGCACTCCCGTATGACGTCAGCGCGCGGTGCATGCTGTGGAGGTCTGCTTCTGGGAAGAGTCATGTAGGCAAGGGGAGCCGAGCAGCCTACTGGATGGATGGGATCTGGACCCAGGGCATGCGGCCAGGAGGGCTCTCTGCATCCGGGACTACTGTGGACCTGGTCTCGCCAGGGCTGAGGCAGTCTGGTGTTTGCTATGCAGCTGTGGATCGTGGAAGGTTTTTGCTTATCAGAAACATGGAGCAGTTCCTTCATCTGTGATAACTAGCTATCAACTTTGGTCATTCATTCAGCAATTAAATATTTAATTAAACCTCCAGCCAATTGAGTATTTTAAGAGTTTGAGAGGACTTTTCTTTTTGGTCTTATTATTATTATTATTATTATTATTATTATTTTCTGTTTTGGTACTGAGGATTTAGCCTAGGGCCTTGAGTGTGCCAGGCAAGTGCACTACCGCTGAGCTACATCCTCCAAGGGAAAGAAGTGCTTGAGTCTATAATCACCTGTTTTATAATCTAAGAGCTTTGATTGACATTCATTAGTTTATCAATCCAAATAAAGACTAGGATGGGAGGGTACAAAAATGACATATGCAGGGCAAATCTGTACTCAGGGCAACAATATAGAGCAGTAATTCTGAAACGTTGATCTCAGGATTTCTTTACACATTTAAAAATTACCAAGAACTCTAAAGAGTTTTTGTCTCTGTGAGTTATACCAACATCTACTATATTAGAAATTAAAACAGAATATTTAGACTAATAATATATAAATTCATTTAAAAAGCTGTTGTAATAAATCTATCATATGTTAACCTATCAGTAACATTTTATGGAAGAACAACTACATTTTTCAAAAAAAGCGAAGTGGTACTTTTTTATCATTGAAAATCTCTTTAATGTCTGGCTTCATACTGTTGAAGACAGCTGGATGCCAACTGCTGCTTCGGCTTCCGTCTGTTCTGTTCCCATCCACACAGACATCTGGAAAATTCCACCCTAGGCTCATCAGAGGATGAGGTAAATGATGTCTCAGTATTTTGAACTTCCTAAATATTTGCACTCCCTGAACTTCCTAAAAGGGTCTCAGGGATGCCAGCGAACTAGAGATCACACTTCGAACGTCACTGATGCTTGAAAGAAAAGCCATGGCTTATAGGGTTCAACCCTTAGTACTAGAGGGGAAAAACCCATTCACTTGGAATTAGAAAACCAGGCTTAAATCTCTTATGACTCAACTCTCTGCATCTTTTTTCACATGAAATGAATATTATTTAATATTGTTATCTTTTAAAAAATTATCATGCAGGATATAAATGAGAATTGCTGTCCCCTTAGTAGAAAATATAGTATTATCTAAAGACCGGCAAAGGGAAGACTGTTTGAGTCTTCCTTAATACTCAGAGTACTTTATCTAAAAATTCCTGCCATAGCTAAAAGCTTCAACCACTCTTGCTGGGGTGTAACAGAAGGTCGAACTAGCTTGCTATCATCCTAGCTTCATTTGGAAATGTGTACATATTTTGCCTTTCTTGTGTAGGGGCAAACTTTCTTGTTCCGACATTAATACAAAACTACTCTGCTGCCCCAGACAGAGGACTTTTGGAGCAAGAAGGTCTCCCAGCATGACTGATAATGGATGTGACGAAAATGGAATGACCTCTCTATGGAGGAGAGTGAAGTCAGCTGCCAAGTGTACTGATATGGGTGTACAGTAGCACATTGTTTTAGACATAGACATCGGAATTCAGAGTGAGGATGAAAGGGATCTGTACTGTGTACTTCCTCTGTGGGAACCAGTGTGATGTTATCGAGGCTTGCCTTATTAATCAAGGTTCTTTGGTTTTAAGGTATAGAATCTAATGCTGAATGGCTTAGCAGAAAATGTACTTAACAAGGTGACATTGAGAGCTTCAAAGAATCCTGGAAAAGGTCGGGCTCCAGGTTCAAATTCCGGGAGTATAGCTGCATTGCAGATGCAACAGGCGGGTGAGATTTTGCTGCTTCTCTTGCTGACTAAGCACTCGTGAGGACTACAGCAGAAGTGCCCGCTGCTGGTGTCACCAATGGCACCTCTGCCCAGGGTCTCAGGATGAGGTCCTTGGAGACCTGGCACTCCTCCATGTACCCAATGGCCAGGATGGCTCACTCTCCCTGTTCTTCTGTTCTACTCCTTTCCAAATCACAGTTTGGTCAGGTTGCTGATACTGGTGGCACCTAAGCTATAAGGTGATGTCCCAACTATGTGGAAGGCTAAAAACTTGAGTTATGACTCTTGGGAATTTTTGAATACACTCAAAATTTAGGTAAATGAGCCTAGCTCTTCCAGCACAGTAGCTGACACCTACTTCAGCATAATTGGCGGTTGCTGAAAAGGCCATGGAAGAGGGATGACTTTTGAGAAGGGGCATCCTACTTTCTCTCTTTTTGGGGGGGATTTCTCTTTCTTTTCCTGTGATCTTTGTAACCAACATGTGTTCGATCTGAGCTGTGTGATCTGTGCTGTAGTTTCAGCACTCCGGGAGTGTGAGGCAGGAGGATCCAGATGCAAGCCCAGCTAGAGCAACTTAGAAAGACCCTTTTTCAACGTTAAAATAAATAAATACATAAATACATAAATAAATAAAAGGGCTGGAGATCTGCTCCATGTGCAGTCCCTGGGTTCCATCCCCAATACACAAAAAGTCATTCTGGAACGGTCAACTCCAAACCAACAGCTAGGAACTTAAATTCCTTAGCAGCCAGTAACCTAATCCAGCAACACAACAAGGCTACAGGGAAGGGAACATGTTTAGTAAACTATATAGCTACGGAGATAGTCAGACTCAATTAAAAGAAACAAACAAGCAAACAAACAAACAAAAACCCAGGACATACTGTGCAAGCGAAACAAAAGGTGCCTTGGGCTAGATACATTTCTATTATGTAATTAGCTTGGCAGGTTTAGAGCTTTGAAGATTTTTTTTTGATTATTTATAATTCACATATCTTATGGGCTTCTCACTTGGCCTTACTCTTGGGGTCACTGTCCCTGTCCTGATAAACTGACATTATTTCGAATACAAGGTTCTTACAACTTTTATTTCTAACTTCTGAATTCAGGCAGGATCTTTCTTAGGTTGATTTCAAATTCATGCTCTTCAAAATCAGAAAAAAAAAACTGTGACATGGAATGATAAATTATTAGGCTGAGAGTGTCCCTGGGGCTCTTTGGGATCACAAAAAATCCTTAAGTCCTTCTCCTAACCTGAGCTACACTTATGCATTTTTCTCTTGCATTAGCAACGCTCTCTTTGAATTTTAGCAGGTTTTTATGGTTCCATTTTTAATACTTGACAATATGGTTGGCTCAGATCTCTAAACTGTCCATACAAACACAGGGAATTCTAGGATGGTTTTGAGTTTTGATTCTCTCTGATTGTTCTCTGAAGTGAGCAGTAGAAAAGTTGCTACTCTGTAAGTTTCCATGTGCTCTCTCTCCTACAGAGTTACACATACACTGGAACATGAGGTGGAGGATCTGGAAGGAGAATGGTTTGCAACAGTGGAAGACACTTCTGTGATCTGATTTCTTCTTGTGAATGCCCTGTCTTCCTCAGTATAAGGAGACCTGAGATTTGCAGAAAGATACACTGACTTCAGCTAAAAGCCAGCTTTGGGATGTTTATTGGCATGTTATCAAGAGAATCATGTGTAGATTTTTTTTTTAAAGCTACAGTAGAGCTTCCTGATCATCTTATGAAGTAGCTTTCTTTTATAGTGATTGAGCCAAGGTAGAGTCGTTCAATGCTTTGTGCAAGCTTACACTGATAAGTAAAAGTACGGGAGAAATATGCATTTATAGGTGTCTCCAAGGTGTCGGACACAGAGTAGGTCTTCACACACAATACCAGACTTCTTCCCCATAAGAAATTGATGAGACAGGCATTATTATTCCTTTTTACAAGGAAAAGAAAATCCAGGTTCTCACATCTTCTCTTGTTCGCTGTAGGCCTTGTGATTGATAAGTGGGTCAGACAGAATTCATTCATCCCCTGTGCCCACACTAGATTTGGTTTGCTTTCTTTTGTACCTCATATTAATTAGGACTTTGACCTCCTGAACTCTATAGTCTGTGCTCTTTTAATCACACTGCCACATTTACCAACCTGTTACAAAGAGTTTTCACAGATCTCTTGAAAACATGAGATTTATTACTTAGATTTTTCATTGCTTTCATTTTATAACTCATATTTTTAGGCTTTGGAGATTGGGATGTGAGGAGCTCTGAGATACACATGAAGATTATGTGAGATTTCCTGTTGCTTAAACATTGGCTGATAGGAGCAGAATCAGGAAACAGAAAATAGAAAACAAAAGCTCCACCTCAAGGGCAATGTGTTGTCTAAGTAAATAGTAAATGACTCTGCTCCAGAGCTGCCTACTTGGTTTCTCAGCTTGGATACTTTAATCAGCATCCTTGATCTTAGGCGGCCACACAGATCCCTGGGTTACCCCATCCCCAGTTTAAGACATTCAAGTCAATGGCACCGCTGTCCATCCAGATGCGTCCAGAGCTCAAAAGCTCCGAAGTCATCCTTTCTATCGTTCTCTCTGTGCAAAAACTCACGAGTCTTCTAATAACGCTATCAAGATCTGTACTAATTTGGCCTTTGGAATATACTTTAAGTCCAAGTCTACTTCTATTTCCACTGCCATTTCTACTCCCAACCAATAAGGCTTATGAGACGTGGCGTGATCTCCTTCGTTACTTGTGAATACTCATTTCCTCTCTTACTATATTTGGTTAGTTTCTCATTCTTCAACCTGCAAGCTGGTTACCTCCTGAGGCATTTGGGGTTTGCTAGTCCCACATTAGGGAGGGTCATACCCAGATTAAGGCATTTGCATATTATTCTAGTGCAGTGCAGGGATCCCTGAAGGTTTCAAGCCAGGGCTGTATGGTCAATAGGAATAGCTTGGAGCTAAGTCATATACTATTCGTTGAGGCAACACACTGCCCTTGAGGTGGAGGTTTTAAAATATTTAATTTGAGAACTCTCCATCAATATTATTTTGCCCTAACAGCTTCGTTCATAATGACTACTTTTACAACCTCATAGTGCATCAGGAAAGACTATATAATGGTAGTAGTAATAACAATAATAAAAATCATTTTAGTAGCAAAGACCTTCATGAAGTTCACTATGTCCCAGGCGCAGGTCTAAGTGCTTTATACAAATTAGCTTATATTTCAGAGCAATGCTCCATTTGCTGATGAGAAAACTGACAGACAGAGAGGTCAGTTGAGTTGTTTAAGGTCATATAGTGAGTGGCAGAATCTTGACTGTGAGCCAGAGTCAGTCTGACTCCATAGTCTGTATTCTTTTCTGCTCTGTGGGATCCATACAATTTAGCCACCAGGCGTGCAAACTGACCACTGAGATGCCTTCACCCCAGAGGAGTTGCTACTTAGGAAGTCACAGTGTTCAGGTCTGGCTCTAGATCCTGAGCAGCCAGGTTCTGACGCCCAGAACTCCTGGTGAGATCTTGGCAATTTCTTTCTAGTAAGGGCCTCCTTGTATTTGTGCTATAAAGTCTACACTTAAGGCCACTTAGATGCGATTTAGGCAGAGGCTGGCCATGGAAGGGGTGGGTTACTGTGACACTTGGCTTCTTGTTCACCATGCCCCAAGCAGCTCTCTGCCTCTGCCTCTGCCATGTGCTTCCACCATTGCCAGCTGCCTACAAATGGACTGAGACCTTCTGAAACTGCGAGCTAAAATAAACTTTTATTCTCTAAATTACAGATGTCAGGTATCCTGTCCCACCAAAGAAAAAGCACTTAAGACAATAAGCTTGGAGTAACTGGAGAGCAATGCTCCTTGTAGCAACATTCTGGGCACAAAGAGGTGCCTATGCATTTAACTAAGCATTGTGGCTTGCATCCGGAGTGTTCCCAAAAGTCTCATGAGTTTGGATGTTATGGATTATCTATGGAATTATGTGCTGTTAGGAGATGCGGGGACTGACCTGGAGGGGTGGATTATGGTCATGTGGTAGATTGTAGGTGTGTGGCACATTATGGATTACAGGTGTGTGGATTAGATTATAGATTCCAGGCATGTGGTGGGGGCTTAAACCTGGAAGGGTGGAACACTGAGGCTGGACCAGTAAGGGACGAATCACAGGATAGGACCTGGAAGTATATATGCTACTTCATCTCTACCTTCTAGACTTGGTTTTCTGTTTACAACGTCATGAGGAGCAGCCTCCACCATGTGCTTTTACTGTTGCTGACCACCCATGCATGGACTGTGACCTTCTGAAACTGTGAGCTAAAATAAACTTTTCCTCTCCTAATTTGTGCATCTCAGGTATTCTGTGACAGTGATGAAAAAGCAACTAAGACACTAAGTAAGCTGCCAACTTTCTCAGTGATATAGGCACCATTTAAAAAAATATTTATGATAGTAACAGGGAGCTGTTTAGCTAACTCCAGTCTGCTAAATATTTGAACCTGATATATTTTGTGGTAGGAAGAATAACGGTGCCCCTAAAGGCATCCATAGCTCACTCCTGAACACATGAATGTGTTTTATTGCACAATAAAAGGGCTGAATAATGATCTAAATTGGCTGAGCTTAAAGTGAGCATATGCCCTGTCATCAAGGTGGACCCAATGTAATGAGTACTTTCTTTAGAAGTTGAAGAGGGTAGAATGAGAGTTGGGTAAGTGGGATTCACTGATGGAATATTCATCTTGCCCTGGCTGGCTTTGGTCCAAGGGGACCAAGATAGCTAGATATACAGGTGGCCTCTGTAGGCTGGCATGGCCAGGTCACACTTTAAAACAATGCAGGTCTGCTAATACTTCAGTTTTAGCCCAGTGACACATTTAGGACTTCTTGCTTCTTGAAGAGTAGGTAATAAATTTGAAATTTTAAGCCAGAAACAAAAGTACTAATTTTGTGGTCACTGTCACAATGTCACTAGGTTTAGTGCTCACTGCCCGACCTTAGATCTCTCACACTTGGCATTGTTTATAGGTCTGCACATTCTGTAGACACTGAGCAGAAGAAGGCCTATCCTATCTGTGAAGACGGTGCTCGTCATACAGAACATTGTGTTTTGGAGTGGCATTCATCCCACCAGTTCTTTGTCTGAGGGAAGAGGCGACATCACTCAGGTAGGTGTAGGATCATTCAAGACTTTCTGTGAGCAAGCGAATGGTCCTGCTACATGGAAAGCAGCTGGCCTGGGTTGTAATATATATTTCTTTGCATTGCTCAAAATGCAAGTCACAGCTGTAGCTGACTGGGCTGAGATAAGCAGGAGACTGGCTATGGAAACCCTGGATGCTTTTCCTGTCCTGTCCTCAAAAAAGCCATGGACATGAGGAAATTTTTGCTTTCATAAACATTTTGGAACAAAATTATTTAGTTTCTTGAAGAATCCTTTGAACATTTAGGTTAAAACTGTTGAAACTGTCCACTAACGTGGCAGGAAAACTAACAGCTTTATAACTTAGTATTTAGTTATCTTGTATGATTGTTTAAAAAAATCCTCTTAGGTCTTGTCTATCCTACAATATTTCTTTTTTTCTATAAAGGTCCTGGTGATTCTTATATTAGTCATTTTGGTATCTAATATTACCGCCTTCACCAATTTATTTTTCCATCTTGCAAAGAGCTTTATTTCTGAATTCTTGGGCAAAAGTTGATCTGTTTGTTATTGTTGTTTTACTGAGATTGTGTTTTTTATACACGTAGGTGTTATTACTTATGTGATTCTATATTCTCTTGAGGTGTGCTGGTGGGTCAAAGTGTTAGGAGGAGGGGCTAAGCCCAGGCCTAGGCTATGTGCATCCTGTTGGTTTTGCTTAGGGAGACAAAGAGCTTTTGGGCAGAGGACTTCTAGCATTCAAGTGGGGACTCAATATTTATCTCCCTATATGACCACATTCTGCCTCAGGACCTCCACAGATTATCTCCTTGGGCCACCACTGAAGTTCACTGTCCCCTGACCTCTCTTCCCTTTGACAACCTCTCTTCAGCCTTTAAAACATGCAGTTCTGCTATTAGGACTTCTTGCTTCTTAAAGAGTAAGTAATAAATTTGAGTTCTTTTAAGCCAACAATGAAAGTACTAATTGTGTGGTCACTGTCACAGCGGCACTAGGAGTTTAGTCGCACTGCTTGACCTTTAGTCTCTCACACTCGGCATTGCTTACAGGTGTGCACACTCTGTAGATACTTAGCAGAAGAGGGGCTATCCTGCCCAGTTGGGTGTAACAGCCGGAGAGAAAGCTCAAAGGCCAGCTGGCTGCTCTCTTCCCTCGCTGTACTTTCAGTGTCTCCTGGCAGCACACTACAATCGCTGGCTGACTCTGAAGGGATTCTGGTTTTACTAGTTCTACGGAAGGCTGAGGGCATCAGAATGCTTCAAAGCTGTGAGGTATGTCTGATGTGCTGGTAAGGTTGAGCTCTGCATTCCTAGCACTCTCCTGAAGCTACTTACTGGCTGGAAAAGAAGTTGGGCTGACACTGCTGTCTCTCTAATTCGCCACAGTCACCAGGCAGGCAGGCAAGCATCTACCAAGGTTAGAGATGCTACACCAGAGCATTAGCTTCCTTGTCTGTGCCTCTCAGCCCACTCCGTCGTGGACTACATATCTCTCCCACATGTTAATGACCTCTGGATGATATCTACAGTCTTCATAGTCCTTATGCCTGCTCTCAGCTCTCTCTCTCTCTCTCTCTCTCTCTCTCTCTCTCTCTCTCTCTCTCGCTTGCTCGCTCATTTTCCTCTCCCTGTCACTCCCTTCTTCCTTCTCTCTCCCTCTTTGCCCTCCTCTCTCTCTTCTCCCCTCATCACTTTTAGGTTTAGAGGAGAACCAGGAGTTGGACCTGGGTGTCTCTCTGCTTGCAGTCCTGAACGGCTAACGTAAAAGTCAGCCCGAGTTAGCTGGGGGAGAGGGAAGGGGGGTCTGGTCCTCAGTAGCATGCATATTCTGCTTCTGAATTTTATCAAACAGTGGGAGAACAGGGGCAGACTGTGGACTTAAAATGGCTCTTACTAACAAAACAAGTCTCAGCCCTCACAGAATGGTTGGGAGGATTAAATGAAATAAAATGGAAAAGAAGTCAGCAGCGAGGAGCTTTCCAGAGATGCCTGTAAACATTTGCAGGATTTGAATCTTGGGGGGCTGAACAGCTGAGAAATATTAACTGGTATTGCCAGGAAGATCAGCTACCTAGATAAAAGAACCAATTGATATACAGCATTGCAAATATCACAGGCTTAGGTGTTCCTGATGCCCTTGAGTCTCACCTTGATTCTTGCTCCCTATTAGGAATCGTTTCTTAGACTTTGTTAGCATTTAATTTTTTGGACTCTTGTTACGCAACAACAGGGACACAAAATAGAGCTCATACAACTTTGTTGGTTTTATGCTCAGACCACCTCGAAGTTGAAGCTGATAGAGCTGATTTTTTGTTTTTGTCAGAGATTCTAATAGTGACTTTGGGCCCATATTGCAATAAAGTCCATTTATTCTGGGCCTGGCCCTATCTAACTTCAACTGTTTTCAGGCTAAAATCTGCCCTGGGACTTTAAGATCGACACTATGAATGTGGAAAGTCAGCGGAGACTCCTAGGCACAGCGATTTGGTAATATGATTATCGTCTTGACAGCATTCAAGGCAGCAGCAGAAGAGTGCTTTTGGCCATGAGACCCTGTGTCTCACCACACTATTTATGGGTCGACACATTTTTCAGGAAGATAACAAAGTTCAAACCTCTAGGATTGCTATAATTTTGATCTTATTTGGAAATAGGTACTTTGCAGATGATCAAGTTAGATAAGGTCATTGGAGTGTTTTCTAGTCCGGTACAACTGAAGAGCTTATAAGAAGGAAAAATTAAGTCACGGAGTCAGACATGCCTTAGGGATAGTAATGTGAAACTGAAGGTAGCATTTGGGAGACACACGTACAAGACAAGGAACATCAAGATTTATCAGCATGCAGTCAGAGCTAAGGGGGCAACAGACAGAATTTCCTCATAGCCTTCAGAGAGAACCAAACCTACTGATACATTGATCCCTGACTACTGGCTCCACAGTTGTGCGACAATACGTTCCTGTTGTTTCTTACTGATCAGAATGGTACTATAGCAGCCCTAGAGAACTGGTATATCCCCACTTTCTCCTTCTGCTTTCCAGGAGAAACAGTGGCATAAATTGGTCAAACTCCAGGGCACTCACTGGATTCTTTGGCTGAAATATGGAAAGACTGATACTTAACCATTTTAACCTCTAGAAATACTCGGGCAGTTTGTGCCTTTAGGATGTTCTTTAGGCCATTTATCTGGGAAACATGACTAGATGCTGAACCCAATAACTTTCGATCCCCAAAAAGGCTGAAGGTAAGATGGGCAATAGGCAGGCAGAAGCCTCTGGTGATTCTGTGAGATCCACGAAAATGTTAAGACCTGGAAAAAAGTATTAATCCAAAATAAAAAATTCAAAACTAACAAATATTTAACTATATGTCTACCAGATGGATCAGCTGTAATGGTTGAGTGCATAAGTTATACTTACTATGAAATATTCATGTTTAAGACATAGTGTGGGTAAGGTCTTCTAAAGTAAAGAGAGCCAATGGTCTGAAATCGTCTTCATGACTGGGACAATGGTTTTTCATCCGCTGCCATTATCTTCTATTTAATCTTCTTCTTGGCTGGTATCTTGTATAGCATCCAAAATAGTGATAATAGGCATGTGATGTAGATTTAACCCTGTTTTGTCTCTTGTAATCTATTTCTCTTAGAAAACTGAGTGATCTGGACAGTGGGTTGGGAACTAGTTTCCGGTGTTTCCTGAGGGTTCGCCAGTAACGCTTCTTTCCTTTTGTGAAAGCAGTCAACTTGAATAGTGTCTCTCAATGAAGCTAATCCTACATCTTTTGCCTTATATTGAAATCAAATCAAAACAGATCAAACAGCTAAAGATCAAAACAAAAACACTGAACCTACTAGAAGACAAAATAGGTAAAACACTGGGAGACATGGGGACTGGAAGGGCTTTCATAGACAGAATGCCAACTGCATGAGAAACAGCAGCAAGAGTCAACAAATGGGACCACATCAAACTCAAAACTTTTGCACAACAAAGAAAACATCAACAGGATAAAGAGACAGCCCAAAGAATGGGAGAAAATTTTTTGCCAAATACTCCTCAGACAGAGGATTAATAAGTATAATATATGAAGAATTCAAAAAATAAAATAAAATTCTCCAAAATAACCCCATTAAAATGGGCAACTGAAATGAAAAGACATTTCTTGAAAGAAAGACCTAAGAGCTTTGAGAAAGTTTAGCATCTTTGGCCATCACAGAAACACAAATTGAAACAGCACTGAGATTCTATTTCATCCCGGTGAGACTGGTTTTCACAAAAAAATTTGAAAAACAAATATTGGTGAGGCTGTGGGGATAAAGGAATGCTACTAGATTGTTTGTGGGATTGTAAACTGGTACAATCACAATGAAAAGTAGTTTGGAGATACCTTAGCTAAATATAAAAATCCCATTCACTCAACTAAACTCTCCTGGACATCTTCCCAAAAGAACTAAAGTCGTCATATCATAGAGACACATGCATATCCATGTTTATAGCAGCACAGCCCACAGTAGCTAAATCCTGGAAGCAACCTACATGCCAATCAGCAGAGGAATGGATGAAGAAAATGTGGTATATGTACACAATAGAATATTGTGTAACCATAAAGAATGACAGATATGAAGGATTTACAGGAAAATGAGGTCACTTTAAATCAATAATGCTTAGTGAAATAGACCCGAAAAAAGATATTTCTATAAATACATGTATTAAAAGAACTGAATGTAAGAAAGATGATAGTAAGAAGAGAAATGGATTGCTTGGAAAATGGAAGCGACACAAAGTGAAAGGGGGGCAGGGAAGGGGAGGGAAAGGTCAAAGGGGAGGGAGAAGAGTGGTCATACTGTAAAAAAACATGATTTCAAATTCCCCTAGTTGTATATAATTGATATGTAAATTTGCAGTGCATACATATTCAAATAAAATGCAGAAAATGGTTTTTTCCCTATAAAAACTCATAAAAATGAAAAGCAGAACATTAATTCATCATAGATTTAAAATCAAACTAACACAGAATTTAGAAAGGATTTAAAGCAAATGCAAATATCTAGGTACAATGTTCTATCTTTTCGGTGAAACTCTAATGAACTTAATTACTAAACCTTTAGTTTTTCCTAACAAATGCAGGTAGGAAGAAAGAACGTAAGGAAGTGTTATTTTGCATACTAAAGCCTCATGAGATTGGAGATGTAGAAAATACAGCAGAGTTTTTGAATAGGAAAATAGCCTCTTTAAGTGGAAATATGCTTACATAAAAATAAAACAGTCTTAAAAATACTATGCTATATCCTAGTATGACCTAGGATATTGATTCTTGTGTATGTACCTTCATGCTAGAATCATAGTTTATTACTGAAAGACTTGTAACTTAGTTAAGGAATTAGATAATATTAATCCTGCATGTATTTATTGTCTGTAAATATCAGGCATGTTGCTAAGTGCAAAGGATACAACCTTGTTCCAGCCAGCCCCAGTATCTGTCACCACAGTTTCCAGCTGAGTAGGGGCGTTTATAAGTCAGAGTGATAAGTCGCACATAGTGCTTTTTGAGAAGGACTAGTGTCTAGTGTCATGGTCCCAAAAGACTGCCAAAGTCCCACAAAGCAGTAGCTGGTAAACACCAGGGATTTTTTTCTCAAAGTTCTGGAGGATGGAAAGAAAAGATGGTGGGCCCAACAGGTTAAGTCTCTGCTAAAGGTCCGATTTCTGGACTCCTGGTGCACAGGTGGTGCTTTCTTTCTACGCCTTCACATGGGGGGTGAGGGGAGGAGCAGCCCTCTGGCACCTAATCTACACGAGTATTAAGCCTTAGTGATTTAATCATATCTCAAAAGCTTGACTTCCTAATACTATTAAATTGGTGATTAGGCTTCAAAATACTAATCTGGAGAGACAGGAACACTGGACCATCTCATCTAAGGAAGGGCACTTGACTTGGGTTTGGAAAAATCAAGGAAGCTTTCCACAGCAACTGATAGCCAAGTCCTCAAAAATACGAATCTATTTCAGACAAATTGGATAAATGCCCCAGAGACAAGATAGCACAGCATATAACAAGAGCTGAAAGTAATTCAATATAAAGTAAGGATGCTCAAAAGAGAAAGGAGCCTGGAGTGGCACGCAAGAACCGCATCTTGAAGGGCCTTGCAAGCCATTTGGAGTTTTAACTTTATCTGAAGGCCAGTGGGCAGCTCTTAAACGATTTTAGGCTGAGAGCAGAAATGTTGTCATGAATGTTCGGGCCTGTGGCGGATGGATTAGGAAAGAACTAGACAAGTAAAAAGAAGCTGCGGTAAACAAGGTGACAGTGATAGGCTGCAGGGGCAGGGGAACGGTGGGAAAGGGGGATTCAAGATACTGGAAGCTAGAATAGACAGAACCTAGCAATTAATGGGGTGTAGGGGAAAGAAAGAAAATGAAGTCTGGGATTTTTAAGCTTCATAGAGTGGAACCTCTGACAGAACTTGAGAACTCAGGGACAAAGAAGCAAGTTTTGTGGGGAACATAATGCTTCATCTTTGAACACACAGATTTGGAGACACCTACAGTATATCAAAGTGGAGCTGCTTGGTAAATGACTATCTGAGCCTGGAGAAGGAAGGTGCTTGGGATTCCCGGGGGGGGGGGGTGCTCCTCATTCAGACAGCTCTTGGGGAGGGGAAAACACTGGGGAGAAGCGAGTGCAGGGCTGAATCTTGAGGAGCAAATAGTAGTGGTCAGGTGGTAAAGGGGGAGATACCCTAAGGAGGAGAAGCATGCTTATGAAGGAAACCAACATGCCATGGAGAATTGCAGGTGCTGCAGAGGGGCAGAGATGAAAGGCAGGGATTAATTCTTGATGGGCCTTGCATGCCATGCTTTGTGCATGGGGGACTAGGAAGGAGTCAACCAAAGGTTTTAGGCAGGAGAGATATCTGATCATATTTGTGGCTTAGAAACTAGGTTGGCACTGGCATGACTGTGACCCGAAAATGGGAATAGGTCAGCACATTTAAGAGAATACAGTGTGTGTGTGTGTGTGTGTGTGTGTGTGTGTGTGTGTGTGTGTATGTATATATATATATATATATATATATATATATATATATATATATATATACATTTTTTCCCAAACAATCTAGTCTCTGGGTGTAGTGGCACCCACCTATAATTCCAGCACTGGGGGAAGTTGAAGCAAGAGCATTGCAAGTTTGACTCCAGCCTGGCAACTTAGCAAGACTTGTCCTCCAAATGAAAAATTAAAAGGACTGGGGATAAATCTCAGTGGTACAGCTCCTCTGAATTTAATTCTTAGGAAAGAAAAAGAAAAACAAAAACTGCACACTAATAAAAACCTAAAAGGATAGCAACGCAGGAATAAACTGAAAGCTACAGAGGTGGAAGCAAAGACAAATATCCCCCTGGACTAAATATGACTAAATATGAGGAGGAAAGGAAAAGGAGGCTTGGCAAGGATGGTACTCCGGGCTCTGGCTTGGATGGCAAGGGCTGGATTGTTCACTGTCTTGTCACTGGGACAAAATACCTGACATCCACAACTTAGAGGACAGTTTTATCTTGGCTCGTGATTTTTAGGGGATTTGGTCCCTGGATGGCTGGCTTCAAGGCGGAACAACACGACAGAAAGACCTGCTCATCCCATTGCAGCCAGGGAGCAGAGAGAGAAGGGAAAAGCCAGGGACAGGAATCTACCCTTCCAGGCCAAGCCCCCTGGGAGCCCACCCCCAAACCGCAGGATCCCTCCTTTTGGCACATTCAGATACTGAGTCCGCTGTGGAATACAGTAACACCATGGCCCACTCGCCTACGAAACGTTTTAGATCTAAACCACAGTAGCGGTCCTCTGGGGAAGATGGGCGGTGGTGCCGGGAGTTGGCAAGGCACAGTATAAGAATGAGGACAGGCTGGCCATCATTCGGGCCAGCCACTTTACCAAGTGATTTTACGAAAAGTCATGAGTCACTGAAAGAGCAAGATTTGTGTTCCCTACAAGAAACAGCAATTATAGTCACTCTCATCTGCAGTAAAGAATTTGTGGCATCCCTTGACCTCTTTTTATCAATTTCGAGGCTCAGGGATTAGGTCACTCTGCAAAAGTACACTTTTGAAAGAAGAAATGGCAGTACCAAAAATGGTAAAAATTGAAAAGCATTATCGTAATTTAGTATTTGCATGGTGCTGTTCTTTCCAAAATAATTAGACTCAGCTACTTACTTACTATAGACATTAATAATTTGTTCAAATCTTTAAGATGCTACCACATGGCTGATCAGTTTTAGTCAGGTTTCTACTGATCTTTAAATGGTCAAAAAGCCTTCCCTGAGCCCCTTTTCTTCTGGACCCCATTATTTCTATCATAGCACAATGTCCTATTTGTACCTACCACCTTGAAAACAGGTGTTTTCCTTTGCTTACTTTTTTTGGTCTTTTTCTTCCACTATACTATGGTAAGGTTCTTGAGGATAAAGATGATGTGTACTTTGCAGCCATAACAATGGCAGAATTATGTCTGGTACCAAATCACTGTTTTATAAATATTGTTTAACAATTACAGAGAAGTCAAGATTTCTGTTTTCCAAGGTTCTTTTCATCTGGTATCACTTTGATGTCCAGACTGGTTGTGAAAATTGGAACTGGTACATTCCCTAATCCATAGTCACCACTCAGAGCTCTGGAAGTACCGTAGTCCTAGCTTACCCTCATCTCTCATCTTCTGGAAGTCCTTGGAATGTTGTATAGCTGAGAAGTTTGGCTTAACATCTAGCCCAGAAAATCCTAGCTCCAGTGCTAACACATACTCTTTGTTCACTTGGCTGGTGTCGGTGCTGTAAATGTTCATAAATATTGACTATTTTCACTGGCTAGACTTCCAACCCAGAATCTGCTTTATGTTGGTATGAAATACATAGGAACTTCCATAATAATTAGATTAATATAAGAAAAATTTATAATGCTAATGAAGAACGTGTTTTCACATTAAAGCACGAAAGCATCAGACATGCTGAGTAGGTCAGTCTATGCATGTGGGTTTGTTTAGATCAAGAGATAGAAAGAAGTCTGGGGCCAGCATGGATTGTAAAATGATCACTTTTATTTTCTTTTGAGTAAAAGATAATATTTGATTGCTTTCAAAGAAAGAGAAGACCTGTATGGAGAGAAGTCAAACCTGAATTCTGTTGATCTATAATAACACGCTCTTAAGTGGAACTATCCTGAGTGAGCCTTCTTCCCAAGCTGGCTGAATTGGATTCCAGCTGGGTAGAATGGATTCTTAATCAGAATATATTTTATTTGCTTAAAATGATTATTGTTGCAGTTACCCTCTATTTATCAACAAAGTGGTCATTAACAGCTATCAGAGACTGACCTTGACAGATTCTGTTACTGAAATAATGAAGTCTGATGGGTTACTGTCATTAACATCTGCTAATGACTTTACACTGCAGAGCAGGAGGCTGGGGTGAAATAGAGCCACTTCCTCAGAAAGGCTGACCACAGGGGGAGCGGGTGAGCAAGGAAACAGGAAAGCAAAGAGAGTTTGATCAAAAACGGATGTCTCGCAGCATTTTCCACAAAGGACGTGCAAACTCAGATATATCTTTTCGTCACCATCCTGAAAGGTTGATTACTTAAAATTAGACTCACCAGATGTTTTTCTTGTGGGCAGAAATGGGGAGCTGACTATGTGGGAAAATAAGAATTTATCTGGCTAAAGGTTCCAGTTATTTCATAATAGCTTGTAGGAAACTGCACTAAAATGATAAATTGAAACCAACCAAGTTTAACGGTGTAGAAGGAAGGAGATCAGAAATAAAGGCGAACACATAAGGTGAGATCTTGCTGTATGTTAGCATTTTTAAAATTTGGAAACCTAAGGTGATCTCTAAGGAAGTGACAGCCATTTTTTCCCTAAGGAGTCAGTGATTAGCAGCTTCCTTTATCCCTCGATATGCTTATAGATTATACAATTTTCCTTTCCAGACCATCATTAAATTTTCAACACCCCAATCACGTGGCCAAACAAGAAGAAACACCCGTCTGGCTCCTTTCGCTTTCTGTGCAGAGTCAGATATGGGCAAGGGTAAACTTGCTTCTCTGACATTGTGAAAGAGGCCTTGGCCAGGCTCTAGCTCTGGTTATCCCGATTTCATGAAAATTTTCCACCAGAATAATTTCTTTGGATTTATCAAGAATTTTGAGCTTCCTGTCTTCTCTGTTTAGAAAATGCAAACATTTCTAGAAGAGGTAATGACTCATATCTCTTATCAAATGTAACTTTAGCTTAAATGGAAGTCCTGCAGGGATTGAATCACGTGGACTACATTGTTTTGGAGAAACTGTCTTTGCCTGTCTTCCACTTCCGAAGAGAAGAACCCGTCTCTGGCCTGACTCATCTCTATTGCCCAAACTCTGTGGACTGCTAGAAAGTGAGAAGTGTTGAATGCTCGTAGGGACAACTTCCTTGTCTACCAGACAGAAGTAGGTTTGGTCTTGCTGTTGTCTGTCCTTTATTAGTTTCTGCGTCAGTGGCTCAGAACCCTGCTAATTTCCAGCACACAACACTATATGAGGCTCTCATCATGCCCTGTGTCCGAACACACAAAATATAGAATGACATATGAGTAAACTTCTTACCAAATCTCATCTATTGTAATAAAACATGATACATTAACTTCTGTAAATACACTTAACCTCAGCGATGTGTGCACTGCATATAGGAAATGCGTATGCAGTTTGGAATTACTGTTTGAGCATGCGCACATTAAAGGAGATTGACTCAAAGCAAGTTGCTCCTTTAAAAATGTGCTCAAGGGGCTGGAGGAGCAGCAGAACAGTTACAGCACTTGCCTAGGAAGACCAAGGCCCTGAATTTGACTTCTCAGCAGCATGTAAGCCAGGCATGGTGGCATACTCCTGTAATCCAAGCACTCAGAAAGGCTGAGGCAGGAGGACTGCCATTGAATTTGAGGCCAGGATAGGCTATATAGTGAGTTGAGGACCAGCTTGGATACAGAATGAGACTCTTGTCTTGAAAAATAAACAAGATAAAAATGTAGCCTATGTATTGCTTCAATCATGAAGGGCTTCCTCTGTTTGGTATCCAACACCGTGAGTGCAATGACAACCACCACATGAGACAGCTAGAATCTGCTCAATGCAAATAAACGCTTTAGAGATTCTATGGTATAACTTACTATCAAGTTTAATAAGATACAGACAAAAATCAAGTTAACTGGTGCAAAAATATTGTATAAAGTATTCGAGGGCAAGTGAGAAATGCTTGTGGGGAATACAGAACCCCTCAATGTGGGACCTTCAAAACAGAAAAAAGTTGCTGGTGACTCTCACAGAGGGAGAATAATTAGTGGCTTTCATTAAATGAGCTGTTTATAAAAAAGCTTGTAAGTGAAAGGCAGTTAACCTTAGAAGTGTCTTCCAATTGACACTGGAAGAGGTCCGGTCGGGAAAACACATCACCTTACTCAGCTCTGAGTTCAGATGAAAGGAAGAAGTCCAATGTTCTTTCTCGGGACTGAAGTATAGTTATAGCCTTTCAGGTCAGGTTAAATAGGAAGTGAAAATCACTTAGAAAGCACTAGGAGATCTTACACAGCTCAGCTCTCTGAAATCTGATAAGGTAATGAATTAGCTCCAAAGTTTGTTCAAAAACTTAGTTATTCACCTATAAATTAATTAGATTAAGAATATTTTGAATGAGTATTAAACATCTTGGAGCTATTCTGACCACTTGATTAACATTTATAAAGGCATTTAAAGGAGAATGAAACATATGAAGGGTAGGTAGCCCACAACCAACTGGTTGTAATTCTTAATTTTCTTAAATCAGAATTTTAACAAAAGTTGAAATAAATTTAAAACCAAGTGATAAGAAATTTTTTAAAATTAGAAATCAGCACGAGTCCATTAATTGTTACATGCAACATTTACTAACAGTCAATGAGGTTAAAACGCATAGCAAAGCAATACATACAAGACAAATTATGTACCTTGCTTACTTCATATAATAACACTCTACTTAAATGTTGCAATTTTAGAACATGCAGAAAACATATTTGTAGTATCTGTAAAATGGCATTTATTCTAGATGTAGTATAAGATAAGTTAAAGAGGGAAATTAAAAACCAAAAACATTTTAGGCTGTTTCCAGGCCTTTTTGGATTGTCACTGACAGTGCTGTCTGCTTCCACTTAGTCACCGTGGACTACACCCTCCAGATGTCCACCCATGGCTAGAGACTGGTAGAACCCTAGGGACTACATGCATCTGAGAGTAAAAATTTCTCCTCAATAATCTACCATTGTTAATGTTCAACTAAGTCTTTAAATTTAGACTGTTCTCAATCCTTAGTCAAATAAGGTAATATAAAAGATCACACAAAAGGTTAATTAATGTATTTCTTGTGAAGATTTTAAGGACAAATCAAAATGAAAATTAAGAGCCTTCTTCCTTTTAAAGTAAGGCAAGAAACTTTCATGAGCGCATTTTCTCTTGTAAACTTTTAAATTGTTTCTCTGCTCTTTGAGATGTAAATCTTTTTAAACTTCTTGCAGACCTTACAATTCTGGAGTGTCTTTTCCAAGGACAAAACAGCCTCCTCTTTGAAATATAGTCATCAAAGACACATCACCTTCCGCTGCCAGGTTCAGAGGCAGCTAAGGCTGGAGTCTAACTTCCAAGGAATGCCTCTTTCTAAACTGCAAAACTACCTCCTACCATCAAGATGTGAAAAACCCGTTTTACTTTTGTATAAAGCCAATTAACTGATACAGATGGTCACCTCAATTACCAGATAAATTTTGGATGGACTATGTGTGATGAACAATGCTGTCAAGTTCCGTTATGTGAGGACTGACTGACTGCTCTTTATCTTAAGAATTGGAGGTGTTATGAGTGGCAAAAACCAGATACTTATTTCTATTTTTTCAATCTACTAGTGGATAGAGCTATTTTCTTTTTCTATTATCATTGTGGAGAGGTTTTCTGGGTTCAAACATGATTTTGCTTTTAAACTCCCCCAACATGACTTCAGAATGACTTAATTTTTTTTTTCTTTTGAGATAGGGTCTCTTACTCTGTAGCTCAAGCTGTTCCTCAACTTGCTACGGAACCTGGGCTGGCCTTGAATTCACGGCAATCCTCCTGTCTCAGCCTCCGAAGTCCTGGAATTATTGGGTGTGCCACCACACCCAGCTTTTGTGGTGCTGCGGCATGGAACTCCGGTACTTAGCATTTGACTTAGCACTCGCTAGGCAAGTACTTTAACCACTAAGCCATTCCTCATATTGATTTCTACCAAAGGATTTTTACATGCTATTGAAATATTCCCCTAGCAGATGTTAATATTTAATTTTACTGCATATGTGTTAACCATGAGTGTCAAACCTAATACTCCTTCTCCACATTATCAAGTTATGCTAGAACTGACTCTGCCACTCTTCCCTTTCCTCTCTGGTGCTATCTCTAATAATTTGGGCACAGAGGATTAATCTTATGATACGTCAAAGAATAAGTTAACAGTAAGATGGATTGTCTTAAATTTCTTGTGTCCAGGAACTGTCAGCTAGCTGAGAAGAGGGGACTGCAAGTGGTGGCGAGGCCAGAGAGAAACGGTGCCGCACGCAAGGTCAGGGAGCATATGGCAGAAAATAAAATATTCCATGACTTCAGAAGTCAGGCCATGGCTCTGAGGTCACCGAGAGAAAAAGGAAAGTAGAAATATTATTAAGCTTAAGCTCTATCAACAGATTGATAAAAGCCATTAAGATTAGACTGGATGGCTTTGCAGTGTAGAACCATCCACATTTGCACTGTTCGCTGCACTAGCAGGCAGTGTTGTGTGTCTACTAAACACTGAAAATGTAGCCAGTGAGACTGAAGAATGTTTAATTTTATTTTTAATCAAACTAAACGTCAAATCAGTGCATCTTCACAGGCTAGCACATAATTATATGATTCAAGGGGGAAAAGATCTTTTGAGTCATTTTTTAGAAAAATATAATGGCTGCACGACTGGCATGCGGAAGGTGTGAATCTCAGGCGTGGAACGCGGTCAGCCTCTCACGGACTGGAGTGTGTGTAGACGGCTCTGCTGTGCTCAGGAGCGCTGCTTGGAGTAATGGAAACACTTAGATGCTTACGATGAGGTCAGTCTTTCTGGATACTTTCTCTTGTTATCTTATGAGACCCTTTTGGAGATTTTCTTTCATGTATTTCATTATTTTCAAATCCTGCTATCTTTATCTAGTCCATATCTTGAGAACCATAGGAGAATTCATTTGTGAGAGTTTTATAAATTGCTTTGTAGATGAAAATTCTATATAAAGTGTCTATTCTTACCAGCAGCCTAGATGTAGAGAGGTTAGACTTGTGACAGTTTCTGTTTCTAGGGTTTGGAGCAAAGAATCCCTATTACTAACCCAGAAGAGGCTTATGCGAACAGACTGACAGGCTAGACCAGACCATTGATTTTGCTCCTCGATACTGTTACCTGTAAAGCTAATATCCTGCAGCCTCAGTCTGGTCTCAGCTCTTCCATTTTCTGTCCTCATTCTAGAATCTCAGGTCCTGGACAGAGCTGGTCCACACCTGTCAGAGGGCCATGTCATTAGCTCAAACTAGAGAGTAGGGCAAGGCTGACAGAAATAGCAATCAATGAACTTGAAGTCAGAAGCCCTGCCCTTGAGGCCTGGTCCTTTTCTGTCAGGAACCTATGACTAGTGACTCAATTCTTTCAAGAGTTAGAATTTCTCACTTACTTAACTAATATTTTTAATACCAATTTCAGGCTAGGTGTCATGCTAAGGATAGAGATTAATGAGTGACTAAATTGAATCCTCTGTCTTCATGGAACTTACATTTCCAATGGGGGTAGCTGAAAACCAAACAATGCATTTGTCTTAGCTACTTTTTCATTGCTGGGACAGAATACCCAACATCCATGACTTTAGGGACATGAGATTTATTTTATTTTCCACTTTATTAATATGCATATATGCCATATATACTATTTACATTAAATTGAATATTTTAAATTACAAACCTTTCCCCTGTCCCTTTTTGACCCTCCCACATTCTCCCGCTCCCCCAACTCCCACTATCATGCTTAGTTCTATGAAATTACTATATTCTGGGTTTCTCATATTAGAGAAACCATTCAATATTTAACCTTCTGCATCTGCCTCACTTGACTGAGCAGGATGGTCAGATTTATTTCAGCTCCCAGTTTCAAAAGGTCATAATCTGTTCACAAGTGGGCAACTGGAAATGGTAAAATCATACGGCGGGGCTAGAGCTGGAAACAGAGCTCCTCATGATAGGGCAGAATACAGCCAAGTCAGGATGGAAGGGCAGAACCAGCACACGCCCCTCCAGGTCAATCCCCAAGCATCCACACTTCCAGCCAGGTCCCACTGCTCAACAGTACACAGCACCTGTAGATACGTGAGGCCTTTGGAGGACACTCCATATGCAAACCAGAACAGCATTTTACAGCATGTACTAAGGTAAGGGACAAGGTAAAACAAGGATGGGAGAGAATATAGTTTCTGTTCAAGAAAGGACTTTGTTTTAACGTTTTCCATTATGAGTTATCTCAATATTATAAATAACCTGGGCTATATGGGTATGAAATGTAGTATTAAACTATTTGGAGCTAGTTCTCCACTAGACAAGGTGTTTCTATTCTCCAGATATTTTCAAGCATGTTTGGTAGTGAATAATCTTGAAAAATGATAATAGTCCAGCTGTTTCATGGAGATGAGTTTGACCCTAGGGTCTCATGTCACTATGGTGGGCTAAATTATTAGCTTACAAGTAGGATGCAGCCTAAGATCTGCCCTTTCAGTTCTGACATCTAGTTGAGGTAGAGGCTTCCTTGGAAGCAGGGTAAAAGGAATTTGAGAATAGATAATAAACCTTATACATACAAGTTATCCAAAGTGACTTTTTGGCCTGTTTAAACTATAAAATACTCAGATTACAAAGTAGAAACTGATTAATCATCTCAGCACTGCTCCAAGGAGACAGTCAATTCCTAAGTAGTAGATATCCCCGGGCGATTGGAAGCCTAGATAATTTTGTGAATTTGACGGTCTGTTATTGGAAGTTCTGTTTTCCTTTTCAAACATTTTTTTTACCCTTCTGTCCTGTGAAAACTACGGGATCACTTCTTCCTAGGAAGGCGAGACTTCTGGAAGCACATAACATTTGAATAATCCAAAAGCTCAGCATCCTTGATGTGCAAAGCTGCCAGAGCTGTGTCCTAGTCAAGCTGAATGAAATCACGGGAGGAGCTGCGGGGGCAGAAATGCCAGCTGAAGATGAAATAGAAAGCCAGGCTCTGGTAGCTTGATATTGAAACCTAACATCTGTGCAAAGTCCTTGAGGGTAAAGGCACGGGCAAGAACAAAGCCAAACCAAAAAACAAAACAAAACAAAACAAAACAAAAAAAAAAAAAACCAGAACAAGAAAAGTAGCTCAAAGCCCATGATTTGACAAAACCACTGATATAATTAAAAACAAATGCTACCTTGAGGAATTACGTACCACCTAGCATTTCCCCAAAACATCATTGCCAATTTTTATTTCCTTCGCAACTAGGGAATCAGCATATTTAAAATGTATAATTAGTGCTTCCAGTTCTCTGAGACAAACTCTTCATCTTTATGTGAGATAAAGTGTATTTGAAATTCCAATGTTTAACTGAATTCCTGTTTTATCTTATGCACAGCATTTCAATTACTCAGCTTTAGGTACTTCCCAAGGAAGTCTGGGGCAGGTATTCATCCTCAAAGCATTCAAATGTGCTTTCTAAACTGTATCTACATTTGCCAGCTACTGAAATATTGCCATTTCTAAATGTAGAGCAAGAGGCTGATTCACTGCTGTCACTGCTGCACAAAAAATTCAATATTCAAACATTTTTAAAGAAATTGTAGATAAATAAAACTTTTTTTTGCAAATCTTTTTTATTTGCAGCTGTGTTGTTTAATATTATGCAACGCAGCACTGACTGAATACATGGTGATAAAGTAGCTTTTAAGAATCTGAAGAGAATAAAAAAGGAAATGAGATTAAAGGAATGTAGGGTGGATGAAGTAGATTTGATATAAAAAGCACAAAAAAGAAAAAAATGCACCAGACTTCATTGTGATTAAAAGCCGTTGTCCATCAAAGCGTATTACCAAGAACGTGAAAAGACAACACGGAGAATGACAGAAAATTTGCAAGTAATATATTTGATAAGGATTTAATATCTAGGATACATAAGGAGCTCTGAACCTCAACAACAAAAAGATAACACAACCCAATTAAAAGAACAGGAGAAGGACGTGAATAAACATTTCTTCCAAAAAGTGACACAGATGGATGATAAGCATATAAAAAGATGGCCAATGTCATTAGCTATTAGGGAAATGAAAATCCCCAAGGGAGATATCACTTCCCGTGTATGACAATGACTAGTTGTAGTGAATGTAATGGAAAGTAACAACTGCTGAGGATTTGGGGAAATTGGAACCTTTGTACTCACATCCGTGGTAGGAATGTAAAATAAGAGAGCCGCTGGAGAAGATAGCGAGGCAGTTTTTCAAAGAGCTAAACATAGAATTTCTGCTCTGAGGGATAGACCTCAAAAATCTGAACTCAAGGATGCAGTTACTTGTATTCCAACATTCGCTGCCACGTTACTCCCTATAGGAAAGGTGGAGACAATAGATGAATCAAAAATTAAGAAGTGATATATATAATATAATATTAATCAGCCATGAAAGGGAATGACGTTCTGATAGGTGCTGTAAATGGATCTTGAAAACACTATGCTAAGTAAAATACACCAGACACCTGAAGGACAAATACTGTAGAATCCACTTACATGAAACATCTAAAATGGACAAACTAATAAGTAAATTAGAGATTATCCCAGCGCCAGTTTGGGAGGGAGTCAAGGTTTTATTGCATAAGAGTTATGGAATTTGCTGGGGAGATGGCAAAGCTTGGAAGGAGTGGGGATAATATCATAAGGTCGTGCGTACCGTTAGTGTCATGGGATGACACAGTTAGCAGGTAAGACGGTAAATTCTATGCCACATACTTCACCACAATGTTTTTTAAAATAATATATATGTGCCTTGTGACTTAAATTTTAAGTTGGACCCAGTGAAGCTGATTTTAAACAGGAAAATGAAATTGTCAATGACTAATACACGTGAGATAATTATAAGCAAGTGGAAAAGGCAGGTATAGACTACTGAGAGTAAGAGAAACTAGGCCAAATGCCAAACCAATATTTCAAATATACTGCTTTATTTCATTTTTAATACTCAAACTGGGAAAATTAGTTAATAGATTATGGTATATCAGTACATACCACTATTAAAATCATTATGAAGCCTGTGTAAAAATAGTGTAACAATACAAAGTTCTATATTGAAATCACTTAGATTCAAGCATCGAGAATTAGAAATTTGTTGGTACAAGTTCTTCTCTTCTACAAGCAGAGGTATGTGGACTACAGATTGACCAAAACTAGACAGGAACAAGGTCTCCTAAGTCTTAATACCCCATTGGTTCCATGACCCCAGGGCAATCTCTTGTCAAACCGTGCACTTCTGCGTGTTATAGACACATACCCAGGTGAGCTTGGTGCTGGAAGAGAGAACTTCAAAATGCTGTTGACTTGCTGCTATTAATTTTTACTAAATTAATCAAACTGACTAAGCCTATCGTCCCTTCTTACGCTGTTAAGATTTGTTTCACCTTAGCAATCACTGAACTTTGGCCCTTGCTAGGAGACTTAATGTGGAACCACACATGTAAAGTGATTCAGATTTCTTATTTTATCCTCATGAAAATTTGTTCCAAGATCATACATGATGCAGGTCAATTTTAACGTTTTTTTAATTAAAGGAAAAGACAAGTATGATGGTGCACATTTGCGATCCCAGCACTTGGGAGGCTGAGGCAGGAAGACTGCCTTTTGTTGAAAACCAGCCATAGTGAGTTCAGGACCCGTCTGGACTACAGGGTAAGACTGTCTCACAAAAAGTACGTTACTCTTAACGCCTTTCTTTCTTCGTGAGTGCTGTGCACTCAATTCTACTTGAAGCAGGAGGCTGGATTCAGAGAGAAGCTTTTTGGCTCATCAGTCCTTTCCTGGCCTAGCTTCATTATCGTATTACCTCAGGCTGCTGAGCCACTGATCGGGTTGCTAATAATCAATTTTCTGCTCTGCATTCAACTATGAAGGAAAGAGAAATAAAGCAAAACAAATCCAAGCACAGTTTTGAAAGTAGACTAATAGTACTTACTCGGTAAGGCCCAGGGTTTAGTTTGTTCAGCCAAGAATCAACCCTATTTAAAAATAATTATGAAGTGTTGGTAAATTCTCTAGGTAGGCAAGCAGGAAAACCACTGCACCTCACACCACACTTATTGGTCAGACCACGAGGAGGGTTCAGTGTCCTTCCCTGAATTTTTGAGCCCTGACCCAACCAGCTCTGAACAGGGCTCTGGAGGTCATGTGGCGACATAAAGCGGAGTCCCTGAGTAACAGAACAAAAGCCTCTTTGTGGAGAGGCATGCTGACTGCGTGTATGTGTGTGTGTGTGTGTGTGTGTTGAAACCCAAAAACAGAAAATGGAATTATACTGCTGAAAAGGATTATCAAAATGTAATTTAATTCCAGGCAAATCTCACATAAGACTTAGGATTTTCTAAACCATTTCAAAACAGCACCAGGGAAATCACTTAACTTGCATCTTTTATTTTGTCCTCTGGTATCCTGATAATATTATTAATAGCCAGTAATATGTTTAAAATATCACATGCTCTTTGAAATGTGAGAAGGCAGCTTTTTATCTTCTCAGTAGCTTAGAAGGAAAACTGCTCCTGAATGTAAGAGAAAATTCTAAAGAATCAACACCAATGAATCTGCTAAACCAGGACTGGCTTTTTAGCAGCTGAGTTTAAGTGTTTATCAAGAACCTGCTGTACTAGTGGTTAGGAGCTCAAAGACAAGCACAGCTTCTGCGATGGAGAGCTTAAACTTGTAGTGTGCTGTGCTATATGGTTTACTCGACCACTCTGCACGCTGCTACTGGAAGCACTTGCACAAACACCTGTGCGGTGACCAGCAATGTAAAAAAGAAGTATATATGCCATGTAATTCGTGAGCATGTTTTGAAAGCTTACTCGAACCCTAGACTGGCAGTTAAGGCAGTGCTTCTCCAACCTACTGATTTCTGGGCTTCCCCCCAGTTTCCACTAAATCAGATATCTGAGAACGGGGTCTAAGAACACGCATTTCCCAGTAATTTGCACTTACTTCCATGGCTTCCTGGCAGAAACATCATCTTTCATAAAACCCAAGTTGGTCAAGACGGCCTTCATCATGAGTCACATTTCTGCATCTGTGTTCCAGTCAGACTTGTTTGAGAATGGCTACAATGGTTGCTCAGAAATATTTCACTTTCACGGTTTTGGTCATATTCTTTGAGTGAGTTTCTCATCCAATTTTTTGAACATTCCTATAAATGGTTTTTTTTTGGACATTTCTATAAATAATCATGATAAAAAATATGCCTCAAAGTAGACAAATGGTCAAGTGCTGGCCAGTGGCATTCGCTGAGAAAAGAGCTGGGGGTTCCAAGGCCACACCCTGAGTCTGAAAGTTCTCTTCCCCTGAGGAAAATTTCCTATTAACACTGGCCCTGTAATTGCTTTCATTTTTAGAAGAAATGTAAACAGTCAAAAATGAAACCTCATTAATATCATGAAATATTTCTTGGTTGAATTAATAAGGCACTCTCCCACTGAGTTTAAAGCAGCAAGTTATTGAAAAGACAAAAGTGCAACAGAAGTGCCAGAAGTTTTTTTTTCTTGGCAGTTGGGATGTGAAATTCTCATGCTATAAGTTTTCACTCCTGGCTTCTGCCTACAGCCAAAGTTGCCAAAACTGACTCCATGGAAACAGGCAGACGTCTGAGAAAATACTGGAAAAGCTACTACAGAGATGTTCATCCAGACTCTGCTGCACTTCCCCAGTGCGGTCCCCTGTGAGCGCAGGCAGGCAGGGCGGTTACACTATGAAAATGACTTTGTTATCAGGGAAAACCACAAGGCCCTCTCAGGAAACCATAGCTCTTCCCTCCTTTTATTCCCTGTTTCTTCTTTCCTACTTTCCCCTCTTCTTTCCCGTTCTGTCATTCACTCATTCATTCATGCGATCAGTGCAATTTGTGTTTCTAAGTGAACTCCTGTATAGGTCATAAGAGAGGATCTTGCTCTTCAGTACAGGCTGGTCCCTAATCCACTATGGAGCCCAGGCTAGCTGTGAACTCACAGCAATCCTCCTGCCTCAGCCTCCCAAGTGCTGGGATTATAGGCATGTGCCACCATACCCAGTTTAAGGTCAGGCATTTTTATACGTGGCTTTAAAATAAACCAACCAAAAGGCTGTCTTTGAGTATGCCTAGGAAGCATGTCTGAGGCAGGATAGGGTTGGTGGACACCTTATCAATACCTGATGTATAATGGTTCCATACACATGCAGGCATGCTGGTGCTGAATAAAGTGGCTCAAGGACTGGAATGAGAATGTGCAGGAGAGTTAGGGGAAGCTGACACACATGGAAAAGACTCTCTGTAAAGGAAAGAAGTCACATAGATCTGGCACCATGGCAGTTTTTCTGGAGTTTAGAAGCCTGTGCCTAAGCAGACACACAAGCACTCCTCAAGCACCATTGGGTACTGAGGGCTGCCTTTCTTTAGGTCGCATGGTCTTGACTAGGGTCAGGTGCAACAACATTTTAATCACTGCCCTTTCCGAAGATAGGTGAGTTAACTGATCCACCAGGGAAAAAAGCGCATGCGTGAGTAGACAGACTTTTGACCTCTGCAGACTTGAAAGGCTCCAAAGTTCCTATTCCAAATGTATCAACCGAGTGGAATTAACCTTGGGAGGCAGAGACTTTGGGAACATAGCCTGTAACCACAGTCACTCTCAGGAGCCTTATGTCTGGTTCACTTAAAATTAAAAAAAAAAAAGAGTAGGAATTTGTTAAGGAGTCAGGATGAATCCTCTTCATGGAAAATGCAGAACACAGATTAAAGATTTAAAATAAGAATTGTTGGGGCTGGAGGAATGGCACAAAGGTTAAAGCACTTGCTTTGCAAGTGAAAGGCCCTGGGTTCAATTCCCCAGCACCACACAAAGCTGGATGTGGTGCCCCATGCCTGTAATACCAGCACCCAGGAGGTTGAGGCAGGAGGACTGCTGAGTCCAAGGCCAGCCTGGGCTGCAGAATGAGATCCTGTCTGAAAACAAAGAAATAAATAAGTTGTTACTCTATAGGTATTATGGGCATGTTTCAATATAAATTGGGTAAAAAGGTGCTCTATTTTTCTCCACACTTCATCACTGCCAGTGGTCCTAACTATCTTCTGAAATCATATAGAAAATTTAAAATACAAGAAAGGCTATCAGATAATTAATTTCCCTTGAAGATGTTATTTTCTAATTTGTTTTTGGTCCCTGTGTAATTCATGTTTCTTAAATCCTTATGGTAGAAACAGAGGTCATATGGGCCTATAAACAGAAACCTGGAGTGCAAGGGAAGAGCAGGACAATGCTGATTTTGGAAATGAAAACCAACAAGTCTCATCACACAATAACCCAAAAATCTTCCTGGAAGTTCCTCTCCAAGAGGAAAGTTTTAAAAATGGTTTTGATGAAAGCACAACCCCCCCTCCCTTCATCCAAGATCCCAAGTTCTCTTCCAACAGCAAACATATACTGACCCGCAACACAGCTGGGGCAAGTAAGTGCTGCTCTAGGAACTGCTAATACACAGCAGGCTACCCTGATGATGGAAACGGAAGAATACTGAAAAAGACGGCTCTTGCAGCTAGGAAATCAACATTCAGTCTATCCAGGGCAAAGATATTGCAATTGTAGACAATTGCTTATTTAATTACAAATATCCTAGGGTGAAAAAGAGCAATTCATCTGTGTTACAGTTATAAAAATAGCCTTTAGGGAGATCTAGGTTCACATATCTCAACCTTTTGCTTATTAGGACTTATCGTACATCTTTCTCCCACTTTACTTTTCCTTCTTGGGAATTTCTGTTATTCTCCAGCTCTACCACGGACACCTTACCCATCACGGGAGCTTCAGTCAAACGTTTTCTTCACACCACCTTGCCTGATTCTACCTGGCCGGAGGGCTCTGCATTTGTAGCAACTTGTGCTTTCTGTCCCAGCGAGCTGCTTCCTCCACTAGATTGCAGGGTATGTGCAGTGTACTTAAGTTTTGATTCTTATTTTCATAAGTTCGTGGGACCCTGTATCAAATCCACTAGCTGCTTTCATGTGCATCCTCAGAATGCATCTTGTGGAGCTTCACTGACTGTGCCTTGTGATACAAACAGGATTCGCCCACTAAGGAGTGTCCCGTGCAAGTAAATGGGTCAGGAAATGAGTATCTTATCTATACTTTAAATAAGTGAATATATTGGAGTTTGATTTATCTAGGTCAGCTTCCCACAGAGTGTTAAATTTTGGATAAAGAACAAAATAGTTACCTGAACTTGCAAAATTGACTATGGACTGTGTTTGGACTGTGGAGTGTGGAGATTCCACTAACAAGAACCCAGTGTGATAAAATCCTACCTGAAAGACCCAAGAGGCTTCTACCAAAAATGCTATGCCCCTTCTTAAATTCTCTCTTTCTCTCTCTCTCCCACTCTTGACTAACTTAAAGAAGACAAAACTTCCAGAGATGATACATGGATTCTGCCAAGAGAGAATTAAGCTTAGAAAGCATTCTAACGAAGTCTTAAAATCTCAAACTAAAGCTCATCAGCTGGTGGGGAAAAACAAACAAGATGAAACACGTGAACAACTCTCTTCCAGTCTCTACTAATTAGGTATTTATAATAATTATAACATGGCTGTTATTAGGTAGAAAAAGAAATTTTTTTTTTAATAAATGTGAATCATTCGTGTAAAGTATAGAAAAAAATCTAAAATTAGCTTTTGAAATGGAGAGAACAAGGAAATAAAATTTCCTTTAAGGGTGCCTTCAGAGATTCCAGAAGTATTTGTATACTTTCATAGGCATAGGCATTTTCTATGATATATTTTGTCAGCAAGATGAAGTAGTTTTGGGTTTGTTGTGCTCTCTTTCTTGCTGTCTGAAAATTCATGCCTTGGGGGGATAAACAAGGTCATTATGATGTAATAAAATATATAAAAAAAGACAGACCTATGAAAGAGTTATGGTGGAGTTGAAGCAGGCCAAGTATCTAATCCCAGGAGGAATTAACGCTCAAATAAAAAGGAAGAAGTCAGTCAGGTAAGGGGTGGGAAGATACTGTAATCAGAAGATTAGAAAATGAGCAAAAAACAACATTACAGCTGGAGAATGTGAGCTGAAGCAAAGGACGGTGGGAGATGCAATTGAAGTGTGGTCAGGACCTTACGGGGGCCACGGGCCTTGCACTGGAGCTTCTGTACTCTTCTGGCAATGGAAAAGTGCTCATGGGTTTCAGGCAGAATAAAACCAACCCTGTGTTTGTAACATGTTGGTAGAACAAGACAGAGATGTTGAGGGGTGAATGAAGACTTAGCAACCTGAGAAAGTGAAAACAAAAGGACGAGTCAAGTGCTTGGATGTATTGATGAGAAGATATGCAGAATACATAGAATAAAGAAGGAGACATTGGAGACTGGATCTCTGAAGGATTGTACCATTTAAAGATGTATAGAAAAATAGAAGCCTACAAAAGCCATAGTCAATTAAGGAGTAAGGATGAGCTGAGGAAGGGGACATGGAAGCAAGGTCATAAAGAAAGAGTGGTAGGTAGGAAATGTGTCTGCAAACACAGATATTGCTGTGTATTTGTGTGTGTGTGTGTGTGTGTGTGTGTGTGTGTGCATGACCAAGGTAGCATCTAAGCAGAGGTCTACATTAACTCCTAAAATCCCATTCAGTGATCAAATACAAGAAGGCCTAACTAGAGCAAATTATGTATAACTTCTGAAAAAATCATTTCATAGATATGTCAAAGATACCAATGATTAGTACTGCACATGTCTCTGGAAAAGAGACAGCAGTTGGAACAGACAAAGTTTTCAAAGTAATGTTAATAATACCCTGTGGCAACAGCAGGTAACAGTTTAAAGGGAGTGGCCTGAAATGCACACGCGGGGTCACAGGACATGGACATAGAAGGGGAGTAGGGGCACTCTCCAAGGGAAGGCTGACCTGAGGCTCTTCCTTGGCCACACCCCCCCCTCCGGGCCACTCTGCGCTGCAGGTGAGCAACATGGCTCAAGGCCCCAGGCTAACTGGATGCGGGGCTGTGGGCTGCGGGTGCAGGGAGGATAGAGGAGCACTCCACTCAGTTCTGTGTTCTCTGTGCTCTGGAGCGGCTGGCTTTCTAACACTAAGAATGTATTCATATGCCGTGCATCCATTATTTTTGTGCATGCGTGGCTCATTAACAGAGATTTACAATTCACCAAGGGGGTTACCAGTGGGACTCAAGAATAAAAAATTGCAACTTTCATAAAAGAAGTCCATGTATACAAGAGAGAAAAGTATCAAAATTTCTAAAAATTTTAACTGATATGTAATAACAAAAATTACACAGTATATGTATATGTGTGTATATATATGTGTGTGTATATATGGACCCATGTGTTGTTTTGATACATACATATATATATATATATGTATATATTGCTTAATTGAGTTAGGCATACATATCTCCTCAGCCCTTTATGGTGTTCTCTTTCATGATGGAAACATGCAAAAAAACATACTGTTCATCATTACTACAGCCATTCTCCCATGCAACAGTACACCAGAACTTCTTGCTTCTGTCTGACTATATAACTCATCTGTTAACCTGTCCTCATTCCCCTTCTCCCAGCTCCCCAGACTCTGGCAACCACCATCCTACTCTTAACGTCTATGAGATGATTTTTTAAAACATATTTTGCATGAAAATAAGGTAGTGTGGCCTTTCTTTTTGTTTGTGCTTGTTTCATTTAACATAATGTTCTCTGTCTCCACCTACATTATTGCTAACAATAGAGTTTCATTCTTTCTTATGGCTGAACAGGAGTCTGCTGCACATATTTTTCCTATCCATTCATCAGCTGTTGGACGCTTAGGTCGTTTCCATCTCTCGGGGATTGGGAATCATGCTGCGATAAACACAGCAGAGCACGTGTCTCTGACACACAGATTTCATTTCCTCTGAACATCTACTGAAGACTGCATGAGGACAGTCTTTTGAGTTGAATTAGAAGAAAGGGGACAGTACTGGTGATACTGACAAGACACTGACAGAGGAGAGGTAATCAGACATGGGTGGCAATTCCAGATGTGAATGGTGGAAGAAAATGGGGAAAAGCAAAGGCAAAGTCTTGGAAGGTTGCTGACATAAGTTGCAGAGAGGGATGAGGGGAGGGGAGTTGATTCTTTTGGGAGGAAAGGGGCAAAAACAGGAGTATAGGTGAACATGGGTGCAACTGGAAAGTGGAATAGGAAAACAAAGGGTCTGCACAATGGCTTCTTCTAACAGGAGGAGGAAGGGCCGAAGTCATCTACTTGGAGTGGCCGGCTGAGGTTGAGAAGAGGATTTAAATGGAAAAACGAGTTGAAAAAATTAACTAAGAAAAAATTAATGCTTGGTAGCAATGATGAGGGTCTGGCTGAGAACGGAAACCGCAGGTGCTGCCTAGTTCAGTGCGGGATTTCCTCTGGCAGCTCGAGATCACTCAAGTGCAGTCACAGTGAACAGTCTTCACCATCAGAGCCATCAGAGCTGGCTTTTTAGGCTGACAAAGGATAGCAGGGCACAAAGGGCCAGTGTAAATAAAATGATTGGGTGATTTGCCACAGCTCCGCCTTTTGGCCCCAAAACAACTGGAGAAGTGAAAACTTCAAGATGGGTCCCTGACCCAATTCAAGGTCAGAAGGTAAGCACTAATGGACAGCTTATGAGCATTATTCCTCTGTTCTAAATGGGCAGAAACAACAAAGTGTCTGTCTCTCCTTCCATAGGACAATGTTCAAAAGAACAAAGAAGTTTAGTCTTAGGCAGACCAAAAACCATAGACCGAGAAAGGATAAAGCTTTTTTTTTTTTTGTGATTATCCAGTTATATCTGAATTTTTCTCACTCGTTTCCAGTGGCCGTAGAGCATGTTTGTTGCTAACTGCATACACTATCGACCATCTTGTCCCATAACTATGACTAAAGTCTGCCGTGCAGAGAGAAGTCGGCTGCCACTCTGGCAGGCTTGGAGCTTCCTGGGCCCTTAATGACTTACTCGTGGAGTAGTGTCCGTGAAAGACAGGCAGGGACATTTCTCCAAGAGCATCAGCTATCTATGTGATGTCTTTTACTATACAGTGTTTCTAAGTAGGAGAAGAACTGGCTGGTCACGATGTCCCTGCACTCTCCTGCACCATAGCAGAATGTGGGAAGGTTGGCTGCTCTCAGAGGACAAAAGGAGGAGGGAGCTAGCTCAGTGGTGGTCCTGTGGAGCTCTAGTTCTAGGGCAGTGCCAGAATGGCAGGCCACCTGGTAGCTCTCTTATGTTGTAATACACTAGGCATGAATAACATCCTTTCCTAAAGTGGCTGAGAACATCCCAGCTCTGGGACACTGACCCCTCACCTGCAGGCTGGGGCAGTACCTACAGCATTCTCCTGTGCCTCTGGGGAAGATACTCTGGGTGGCAGGGAGCAAAAACAAAGATCTCAAAATATAGAGACAATTTTACTTCTTCACCCTACCCGAGAGAAAGAATGAGGAGATATCAGATTAAAAGAGGCTTAGACTAATTTCCAAGATTCTTTTTGTTAATCCACAATTTACTTTGATGGGTGAGGGAATCAGAACAGGTAGCCCAGAGCCCTTTCTATCCTGGCTGCTTGAAGAGTCTCTGGAATCTGCTACAAAGGCCAATTCATAGCCAGAAGTGAGTTGAGTATATATTTGGCAGGTCCCAGAAAGGAGGCTCTCAAGTGAGCTTCTTGAGTATGTTGGTTGGTCATGAGGCTAGGGATGTGTTCCAGCATAAAGCCCATGGGATGCTGTCAGCTGGTGTGCCCATTTTATTCAACTGGTTCACTGTTAATATTTTCCAAGATTTTTTTTTCTTTTTAAGATACATAGACATTAAACATATGTTCTCACTTTCATTTCCCTTTAACCTGAATTGGGGATTCTTTTAGGTAGCTGTATTTGTGTACATTTTATTTCCCATAGAAAAGTACAGAAAAACAAAACAAAACAAAGACTAACCCAAAAATAGATAAAATCGTGCCAGCCCAAAGTCTCACAAGTTGATATATAAAATTGCATCCAATTCTAAATAAGAACTACAACGTTTCTTTTGTAGAACCAGATAGATGATGATTTCCAGAATTCATTAACAAGCACGTGAAAGTGGCCAGGAAAAAGATGAACACCGCCACTGCCACCACCAACAACCAAAAAGAATAATAAAGCCCTAGCTTTGAAAGAATGAAAGATCTTTAATAATGAAAAGTGTGCTATAGGTGAGTGAACAGAATCATAAATTGACAGCAAAGAGATTCCCGAAACCGGCCGAAATACACATGGCAACTCAGGAGACGCCAAAGGGACATATGAAATAAATGAGTAGATAAAGAGTATTGGGACAGTAGGTGGCCATGCAGACAAATGCAAATTAGATCACAGGTTAAAGTTAAAATCACTTAAAGAGTTAAATGCATAAATAAATCCGCATAAGTAATGAGAGAATCTTTTGTAAATTTATAGCTGGAAAGCTGTTTCAAATAATGATTCAAATTTTCAGAGACATAAAAGAAAAAAAAACAAATGGAATTATGTAAAAATTAAAACATCTCCTTGTAGATGGAGCAATATAAACTAAGTCAAATAACAAATAAGAAACTGGAAATCCACAGACAAAATGTGATCACACAAAATGCAAATCTCCTGATTCATTAGTAAGAAAGATCAAGTATTGCACAGAACAGAGTTCAAATGACGAAACTTATGTAATGCTTAGTACATGATGAATTAATACCTACTTGATTCTTACAATAACCTCCTAATATAGACTCTCTTAACATGACCATGTTTGCAGAAATCCAAGAGATATAGAGGTTAAGTAACTTGTTCAAGATCACAGAGTTTATAAAGTTTAGAGCCAGGATTCAAATTCAGGCAGACTAGCTTCAGATACTTTGCTTAGAATCGTGAGGTTCTAAGAGACAGCCATGAGCAGCCAACCACAGAAAACAAAATGTGAGTTTGCCCATACACATGAAAGTTGTTAAAAATATCCCATAAATACAATTAAACTACATTAAGATATGTTATTTCTCCTGCTTCTCAAAGTTTTTTTGATACACCTACACACCAGCTCACAGGAAGGTAGCTGTGACCTGCAAAAAGGCTAGAGATTGGGTCCAAGGATCCAAGCTTTCAATTTTAGATTCTATGGATGGTGTCATGGTTTGTAAGGGTGGAGGCCCTGGAGAAATATTTGTGACATTGTTTACTTTTCCTCTGACTGCAAAAGTAATAATGCAGAAAATGTGTGGTCCTTCCTCGTCTAGAGAGACAAGAAAATCTTTCAAATGAGACCCATTATAACATTAACTCATGTGCCACAAATATGTATTTGAAACAAAATAATGTTCCTGGAAAAAAAGAATTTAAAATATCTTTGCTTGTCTGCTGGAATACGACAACGTGGAAACAGTCATTTTCACTTTTTCTATTTAATATATCCCTTTGCTAAACACAGCAAAGAGAGTAGCATCTATTTTTCATTTTTGCGTGGCATTAATGAGGCAGTCATCATGATGAAAGGGTTTTCCCCTTTACCGTTTGTCATGAAGTCACTGTCACCTGTCGTCATGGCAGTTCGGCTTATGAAGGGAAGATGAAATGCACAGAGAACTTCCTCTAACGTCTCGATCGTCTGCCCTTGCTCCTCACTCAGAGAAGCTTGCATGTGGAAAACACATTTGATTTGCAGTTATGCTTTTTTTTTTTTTTTGGATTGAGCCCCTTGGTACTAAACTACATCTCCATCCCCCTTCCAGTTTTGATTTTTAAAAATTTTATTTTGGTGGTACAGAGGATGGAACCCAGGGCTTTTCCGCTGGGCTACATCCCCAGTCCATTTCATTTTTTGATTTTGGGGTAGAAATACTAAATTGGCCAGGTGGAGCTTGAATTTACAATTGTGCTGGCTCAGCCTCCCAGAGTGCTGTACTGTAGATCCACCCTGCTGGGTTGGCTTGTATGAACACACATGATCTCTTGCAGTGATGGTCATGTGCCTCAGACTTAGATGGAAACCTGTACACGCAGCAAAATGACCACACGAGTTCAGTAAGCAGCAGGTAAAGCAGCAAATATTGTAAATAGCTACTGTAAGAAAGCCGGAATAAGGATGTAGTTACCCAATCCCCGTATGTTAGGTCTTAGTCACCTCCTCCAGGAAGCCTCACAATGGAGGTGAAACATTTCTTTTTTTCCATCAAAATACTTCCTAAATAATATTTGTGACAAGTAAAACTATATAGAAGCATCTATAGGAAGAGGTAAAAACCTTGTCTTTCTGTCTGACTTCATCCTCTTGGTAATGCGAGCTCTTTCCATAGTTTCCTGGTGCTTCTGCATTTGGTCCCCACATGTTATTACTACTCCATTTATTTCTATTGTTCTTTTCCCCCAGAATCAGCTTGCTCTTTTGTACTTTACATCATAGACATTGCTCCACTTGAATATCAAATAGCACCAATTCAGTATTTTTAAGAGCACTAAATTATTCGGTGACTTGGATAAAACAAATATATCTAAACACACCCCAATCTTTCCATGTTTTTCTACCATTTCAAAAATGGTCACATTAAAGATTCTTACACATGCTCCCCCCCCCCCCCGACCCCATATGGAAAAGATAGTCTTGAGTGAACTTGGGAGATCAAATATTAACAACAGCCATTGCTGGGATGTCCAGGAACTAACTGTTCATGCTCGCTGAGGAAACATACACCCAGAGCAGCTCTGGGAGTTTTCACCCACTTTATTTTGCCAGTTACACGTGTGAAAAGTAGAGTTGCTTCGTTTTAATCACTGCTAAACAGGTTATTTTTTCCAAGAACTTTATCATCCGATTTCAAATTTTGCTCGTGAATTACTTGTTCGTTTGTTTTGCGTACTAGACTGTCAGTCTACATATAGGTGCATTTTATGTCTTAAAAATATCAACTTTTGGTGTATGATTCACATACATTACAAATATTTTTCTTCGGGATTTGCTTATATTGATTTTAGCCTCATCCAGCATTATTTTTCTTATAATTAGCTATGTCTGTATTGGTCTTTATGGTTTCTGCATTTTTCTGAACTTATTTTAAAAGATCTGCCCCCATCACTAGGTCATTTAAAAAAGGTGGAAAACCTGTGAACTGGAGATCCGAGGACATTTGAAAATAATTTAGTTAGGTTATTATTTACTTTACACCTGTTAACAGAAATATCTGTGTTATAATTATGTGGGATAAATCTTAATCAATAGAGAAACGAAAAAATGCAGCAGAAGTTCAAACCAAGTAGGATGGGTAAAGAGAAGACAGAAGATATACAACTCAGTGAACATCTGAAAATGGGAGGAAAGATGATCTCCTACAGAGGAATATTATGTAGAGAATGTTAGATAACATATAAGATAAAATGCAACAAAATTGATGTTGCTGACTGTCGCAGTAAATAAGGTCAGGCTGAATTTCAATATCGAAAGGCAGAGACCATCAGATTACATTAAAAAGAAATAGAATCCATCTGTAAGTTACTTGTGAAAATGCACATATAATAAGCAAGGGAACAAAATATATTAAAATGAAGAAATGAAAATAGACACATTGGGGAGATTCAAACGATGGCAAGGCATGGTAATATTAGTAACAAGTAAAGTGGAATTCAAGGACAGCAACTTGTTTTGAGGGTTAAAGAGAAAAAAAAGAAACAAACAGCATGTTAGGGCTACAAATGCAGTCGACACCTGAGGAGGTGAGATTCTGGAGTGGTGGGGAAGAACAGCAATGCAAGGTGATGGCATGAACGACCCTTCTTCTCAAGGCTTTGGCCCGTTGGTCGGAGAGGCTGAGCAGCTAGTGAGCCCACAGTGCTCGTATTGGGCTGAGGATATGAAAAGTGCAGTCCTGAGCTCTAGAAGTAGAGAACACATGAGGCTTCCATCTGGATTGTAGAGGACTACAGGCCAGGTGTAAGGATGAACTACAAGCAGGCCAGTTCTTACAAGAGCCCTCCGTACGATACCCTCCGCTTCCACTTGGACGAAGGGAACCAGTGCTTAAGATTTCTGTTAAAGTTTGGAGTTCCTCTCTGAAGAAGGATAACAAGAACAAAGCATCCACTGTTTTTTTTTTTTTTTCCACACAGGATCTAGTACTTAATTTAAAAAAAAAATTACCAAGCACATTGATGGAATCAAGGTAGGGGAAGGCTGAGAAAATAGAAATAAAGGGTAATTCGGAGATCCAGGTATTTGTTGTTAATATTTAAGAAAACATAAAAATATAATTGTTCTACGAAACTGAAATGTATATAAGAAGGAAAAATGTAAAACTAAGATTGTAGTAAATGAAATTAAGAACACATTTGATGGACTCTGGAGCAGATTAGAAATAGCTGATGGAGGGATTAGTTATCTAGGAGAAGACAAGTCAGTAAAATTATTCACACTAAAAGACTAAAGTAAAAACTGTAGAAAGCTGCATGAATTATAGGAACCATGGATAATGAGTCCCTGGTACATGATTTGGGATTCAGCAGTGAGCATTAAGAATGGGCTAGAATTAATATTGAAGGCAATGATAATAAACCCTAAGTTAAAGAATCAATACAAACCCCATGCAGGATAAAAGCAGACATAACCCATGTCTAGACACATCATAGTGAAACTGCTAAACTCCGCAGATAAGGAAACCTAAGCAGCAAAGAGTGGCAAGGAAACTGACAGCTGGGTTCTCACAATCAGAAAACAAAGCAACATGATCTGGGAACTTTGGAATGCCTCCTAGAGAGGGCTGAAAGAAGGAGGGTACCCGTGTTTGAGCTCTATAATGTACAAAAACAATGTTAAGTCAAGGCAAGTGTGTCTACAGCAATAAAAACTGAGGACACAACCATGAGGTTCTAAAGGCAGTTCTTTAGGAATCGGGAATTTGAAGTTAGGCAGAACAGAAACAGCAACAGCCCCTGGAAACAAATGTTTACTAAGTGAACAGAACATCTTTAATGATATCTTATGGCTTTTAAACATACAGAAAATAGGAAAAAGAACACTGGTAAACGGAGAGTTAAAATGTTCTGATGACTTGCATTTGCATTTGTTTGGCAAGAAGTGTTAAGGTAATTGTTTTAGGCTATTTGAGGTCAAAAGGTATGTTGTAATCACTGACAGAGTGTGACAGAATGGATACTGAACATGTAAAAGGAAGTGATGAATTAATAATTCTTAATTAGTCCAAAAGAAAGTAAAGACTGGAGACAAATTGGAAAGTGAGAGCCTGCTACAGTCCAAATCCACCTGGCTTATATTGAGTGTAAAATACACCGACTAAAAGACAAAGTATAAAGACAGCATCTAACTTTATACAGCTGCTTGTGGGCAGCCTATTTTAAGTGTTAAGTCATAAACTTTGAAAGTAATAGGATGAAATAAGCTATGTCTAGAAAAACGATCATCAAAAGAAATCTGACAGCTAAACAGAAATCAAATGGTGTTGATTTTGTAAGGCAAACCACCAGCAAAGTGAAACATTTAATAATGATTAAAAATCAGTATAAAAGATAACTTCAAATTTGGAAGTATCTTCTACCCCTTTGGTTACGCAGCTCATAGCTGAAAGAGGTGAGAAATAGAAAGGGGATAGTAACGTTCGAAGAGGTTGGAGATGTACATAAAAATACCATAAAAAGGCACCAAGACTGGAAAAATTTAGAACTAAATTTTTCATGGCCTTTTAAGAATACATAGTTTCTACTTACATAGCTAAAGACCCTGGGGAAAAAATGGAAACTTCTCAAATTCATTTAATGAAGCTAGAAAAAGAAGCCTTATAAAAATAACCAATCACCCGGCAAAAAGTCCTCCAAACCCAATATTTGTGAATATATTTTAGGAATGCATGTACAGTTCAATATTCAGAAATTTATCAAGCAAACTGATTACCAATAAATTAAAGATGAAAAGTTGATTAAATCAATAAATACCCAAATTGTTCACAATTAAAGCAATTAGATCATATACTACAAATATAACTACATTCTATGCAGCCTTAAAAAGAAGCAAAATTTAGCAATTTAGCAAGATGTGCTCCTGAAATAAAAAAATAAAAATTGGCTGGGAATGTAGCTCAGTGAGCAGATCCTGGGTTTCATCTTCAGTACTGAAAAATTAAAAGAAAATGTAAAAACAAATTCTGCCATTTTGAACATGGATGAACTTAAAGACACCATGCTAAGTGAGATAAATCAGAGAAATATGCATTCTGCTTGATCGCTCATGTATGTGGAGTCTTACACAAGCTGAATTCACAGTGGAATGGCAGTCGCCAAGGGCAAGTCGGTGAAGGGTGAAACGGAGATGTGGGTCAAAAGATACAAATTTCCATTTACATAATGAGAGGATCTAGTGTGCAGCACAGTATCATTAGCTATAACTAATATTTGTAATCTGTGGTATCTCTAAGTATAATTCTTGTAATTTGCTTAAATATTCTCAGCTCAAAGCAAAAGACAACTTGGTGAGGCGATGGAGGAGTGCTCTGGTTTGGATCTGGAATATCTCCCAAAAGCTACATGTTTGGAGGGTGATCCATTTGTGGGGGTTTAGCTGTGGATTTCCTCTGCAGTTAAAAGGTGAGGCCTCGTTGGAAGTGGCAGGTGACTGTGTCTTGACCTGGAAGGATATATGCCATAACTTGTGCTGGCTACACCCTTCCGTTCTCTCTCTTGCCTTCCTGTCCTGGCATGCCTTGAACTCTTTCCCTCTGGCTAGGCCTCTGCCTAGGCCTTGCCAAGCTCTTCCACCACTTCTAGCTGCCATGGTGGACTGATACCCTCTGAAACTGTGAGCTAAAACAAACCTTTCCTTCCTTAAGTTGTGGGTGTTTGGTATTGTGTCCTAGCCACGAAAAAGTACATAAGATGGAAAAATAATTAACTTGGATTATGATAATTACAGATACCTAAAAAATCAAGCACTTTTATTGTTCAATTACACCTCAGTAAAACTGGGAAATCCAAAAATTTTCAGCTGGACAAAGGATCAAAACAGAAAATGCATATACATAGAGAAAATAAAACATAAGCACAAACCCAAACAATAAACAAAATAACTGTAGAAACAGAAACACTAGAAGAAAATCAGGTGAATATCTGTGCTCTTTTGGTCCTTCTGTAGAACTAACTTTTTCTTCACTTTTCTTGTTAGCTCCCTCCTCAGCTATGCACATCATAGATTTCTAGTATAGAGATTATATAAATCTTTTTCTTTATATTCTTTTTGATTTTTTTTGTTGTTGTTGTTGTGGAATGAAGCTCAGGGCCTTCACACTGAGCTATATCCCCAGTTCATTTCTTCATTTTGATTTTGAAACAGAGTCTCACTAAGTCACTGAATTGTAAAGGTTGGGCTTGAACTTAATGATCCTCCTGTTTCTGTCTCTCAGAGGGTTGGAATTATAGACCTGTGTTACCATCACCAGGTCCCGCTTCTTACACATTTTAATAACCACATTCCCCTTGCCAAATGTAAAAGATCTTTTTGAATGTATATCTTATTAATCAGATTTGCTTTAGGAAAGGGCAGCATTAGTACAATCTGTGCCAAGGATGTAACAGACATCCAATAGATTTATCTGGTCAAACGAATGAGCAATGACCCTTGGCCATCACTCCCACAACCATTCTAGTCTGCCTGGGTTGATAGCCAGAAGGAGCCAGAGGCAGATTGCCTTATTGGGTAATAGATCAGCTTGGGTTCTGGAGTTTGACTGACCTGGTTTGAACCTCTACTCATAAGTGATGTCATCGTATAAGACTTCTCTGCAGTTGATTTTCTATGAGGTATTTGGGATGCTACCAGGTCTGTTGTTGATGTTCAGAAACTGCTAGCTTTTATTAATGGTCCTATTATGAAGCTTGTGAGTAGTCTCATACAAGTTATTGAATTTGAATCTGTCACTAGATTCCCAAAGTTTCTCATGGAAGTAGAGAAGTAGACTTTGATACTCATGTGGCCTTAAGCAAATACAGTACTTGTGCCTGAAAAGCTTTGATACCTATGAGGGAGTCTCAGGAGGTTTGGGGTTACTGACTACGCCTGCAGAGGTGTTCATACAACTGCTCTCTGGTTGCCAACCCTGTAGTTTTCATCACCTCAGCTTTCCTGACTGGTAGGTGGCTGAGAGAAGGCCAGTGCTGCAAGGGGTGAGTGTGTAGTGAACCTAATTGAAATGGATTGAAATCCTTTTTGGTATCAAAATAAGAGGAAGAGCCACAGAGGTATGGGCAGTCTGAAATCCCTGGCCCCAAAGCAAGTAGCTACCTTTATCTGTCCTCACCCCCATCCGAGTTGTGGGACCTGGCACCTTGCTCTAGAATCCTGAGACCACATTCTGTTATGTGAAACATCTATATCCTTACACTGACAAGTTCATTGATAGAAGTTGAGGTTTCTGGGAGACCCAAGATTTGAAAGGGAGAGATGGGGAAAATCGCACAATTATTCCTGATTTTGGCTCTACTGTGCTTTTATTCTTACATTTCGCAAAGCAATACAGATGTGTGTGGTTAGCCAGTGATATAAACAGTTTTTCTTTTCCTAAAGCAAATCTGATGATTATTGTCATTTGAATAATAGATTTAGGATGTCAGGTTTCAGTACGACAAAACAGAACAAGTCTTCTGGGAAAGCACGGACTGTCATTTCGAAAGAGACTCAGACAGATGTTTCAACTTACCTACGGATATGGTCCAAACAGCAATGATTTTCAAGAATGCCTTAGTTCTGGAGTTGAAGCGGCTGTGGTGGATGGGGTTCTGGATGGCGACGTAGCGGTCCAGCGAGATAGCACACAGGTGCATGATGGAGGCCGTGGAGAAGAGCACATCCAAATAAATCCAGACTGCACAGAGCTTGCTCGGCAGAGGCCACCGGTACCCTGTGACACAGAATCTTAATGTCAGCGAGCAACTTTGTGCCTCCTGTGCCACGTGCCCTATGTCCGTGGTGAGGACAGACACAGGTCACTCCAAAGGGCAACTTGAGGAGGTTTCAACAACAGACTAGACTCTAATTGCAACTGTGCTAAACAACAATACAATTGCCCTGCTTGACAGGCACAATCCAGGCTGGAACTTTTTGGTGTCTGGAATTCTATTACTGTGAAATTTTGAACTCATACTGAGTCCGTAAAACCATTTCAAAAAACTGCCTTATGATCCAAAGTTGGGATTTGTTGTGAACTCTGGAGCACCTACTGTACTGTCATTACTTAATTACATGTTTTTGCCCCTGATTCTAGGTCCTAAAGTAAGTCTCGGTCATTATTATAAACGCCCAGTCTCACACAAGGATGGCAATTCATGGTATTGATACAAATGATCAAATAATTTAAAATCCAGATAAGGAATACATTTTTGCAAAAATTAAAAAAATTATGTAATGTTATCATAACTGTGAATCTCAAATTTTGAGTGTGTCGGAAAAGCGAAAATAATGGTTAAAAAAAGCAAACTCCAAGATGATGCTTAACCGTCAGCACTTGGAGGACCACTGATTAGGGCGGAGGTTCTCTCTCAGGCCTGCACATTGGAATTCACAGGAGAACTTGAGGGAGGAGCCTGGAGCTCAGGCTGGAAGAACCCCAATAAAATCATTTTCCCACAGGAGGGTGGCTGGAGGTGGGCCCAAACATCGAATCTATGAAGTTTCCAGTACATAAAGAGCAGCTCTGACGTTCATCTGCTGTACTAGCAAATGAAAGTGTCCTGTCGGTGTGTTTTGGAAGGGATCAAACGGTTACATGAACTGCTGGTTAGTTTTGGCAACAGTTGGAAGCAATGGTGTTAGAATTGCCTGCAAACAAGAAGGAAAACAATAAAGCCAGTCGTCTTACAAAGCTGAACAAAATTCCACCGGTGAAGCTCCTTTTACCACCAAGATGCCCCTGGAGTTTTGTAGGAAAGAGAAGGGTGCACACGCTCCTAATTTAGAGCCTTTCTCGGGCATCCCTTGCAAAGGGCTTGAGCTCAAGGGAACCCCTTCCTTCGCCTTGCCTGAGGGGGAAGTTGGCTCTGTCTGTTGGGAGCTGATGTTGGCTCCTGGAGGGGTTTTCTCCGCAAGGAGGCAGAGGCGGCCTCCGTCTGCCTTTCTGTGGTGCAGATAAGGGGCAACGTTTCCCGGTGGGAGACTGGGGTCCCGCAGGCTGGGGAGGCCTGGGGCCGGCCGAGGGGGGGCGCACGGGCTGCTGCGCGCTGAGCGGCGCCGCCACGAGGGGGCGCGCGCTGGCCGAGCGGAGGAGTCGCGACCCGCGCCCGGACCGCGCGTGTCACCCCGCCGGGCCGCTCCTCCCCGCGCGGGGCCCCGTCCCGCAGCACCGAGGATCCCGCGCCGTCACCGTCCCCCACTGCGAGCACTCTCCGGGATGTCTGGGGCATGGCGAGTCTGATGATCCAGCGCGACACCTGAGCTGGCAGCGGGGCTCAGCCCGCACTCAGCCCGCGGGGCGCCAGCTTGGGCTCTCAGGGCGAGGGGGCCCGGCCTGCCCCCAGCCAGCCGCGACGCTGACTCAGCAGGAATCTGGCTGCCTTACTCATAATTTGGAAAGAATATCGCATCCCGGCCCGCCGCAGCTGTCCTAGGGTTTGCTGACCCGCTGAAGGTGCCACTGTGTCAGAGTCTGCTGAGGAGAGAGCGGACGCATCACTGCCCGCTGGGTTTCTGCCCTCCTCCAAGCCAGACTGGAAGTTTATGCATATGCATGGTTAAAGCGTTTAAGGTATAATTCAAGGGCATATTTCCAAATTGGCTTCTCTGGCGGCAGGAAACAATTAAAACTGAGGTAATTCATGTATTCTACTGGAGAGTCTGAATATTTTAACATTAAACCTACCCTGCCACTAGGGCTCTTTCTGCAAATGTTCCAAGGTGATTGAGAAGGTTTTACCACTCCAGCTGAAGTGCTGAAGACTTTGACAATGATGAAAACGTTCTGTCGTAAAGCTGGGGTATTTGGGTGTAACCTGGCAAAAATTAAGTGGGTTTAGAATGATGGGCAAAGTATTGCTGGATGCCTGTATCAGGCTATTCGTAATCGCTTCTACATGAAGTATACATTTCAAAGCACACAAATATAATTATCTCTCTACATAACATATATGTTTCAAAGAACAAGACTCCCTAATTAGCACCAATATTAGGTTTCTGGTTTTCTAATGAGAGTTGAAATGTGATTCTCTTGAAAGGTCGGCCCCTTGCCCAGCCTCCTCGCTCTCAGCATGCAACATGCTCTCTGCTAGCAGCGTGAGCACAGCTAGGAAAGGAACGCCACTCACCATACAGGATGGTTAGCATGGACACGGGCATGACAAGGAAGCCAATCAGCATATCAGCTATGGCAAGTGACATCAGGAAATAGTTGGTGGCGTTCTGCAGCTTTTTCTCTAGGGACACTGCCATGATGACGAGCATGTTTCCTGCAATGGTGAGAATGATCACTACAGCCGTTAACAGGGCAGACCAGTTTTTCTCCTGGAGATGAAGTAAGGAGAAACACGTCGGGGGAAGGCACCCTTCACAGGAAAGGTTGGTTCGATTTTCAGCGTCTATTGTCCAGTTAAATGCCTCAGACGCGTTCATTTCTCCGGAGTTAAAGGCATTGTTGTAGAGCCCTGTGTCATCATTTAATGGCATTAAGGAGTTTGGAGTTGAGCTCAAGGAAGCATTTTCTTCACACAGAATATCCATGCCTGCACTGGAACTTGTAGCAGATGAGTAGCAGATGAGCGCAGAAAGACTAACAAGTTACAGCCTCTGCTCCCTGCTCATCCGTGTCCCCGCACGCTGTCGTGCTAAAGCGGGTGTGCCGGGGGACTGCCTGGGCTGTGTTCTCTCCCATGTTACGACAACAAGCAGCTGTGACGATTCCTTCTGCTTCATTCCTTTACAGTTTAGTGGAGTCCAGAGTTGGATTGTATTTTGTTCATCAAAGCAATGACAACAAAGCAGAATGAACTTTTACCCTAGATGTTGCAGAGTTCTGAGCATTCTGGAAGACACATGCTGTCCTGGTTAGAGAAGAAAAGTTTTGTAACTACTAGGAGTCTTGTTCAGTTCTAACTCCTTCCGTGCAGATGCTGGCCACACGAATTCAGCCACAGCAACGGTAAAACAGCATGCGGTACAAGCCAGCGGACATGTAGGCGGTCTGCACCGAAAAAGTCAATTAATAATGTGTCCAGTGTTAATCCCATAGTAATAGGATATACTTTGGGGTGTAATTCTCAGTCAGTTTCAGGCTGGATTGCTGCAGCAGCTGCTGTCAGAAATTCCAGCTTGTATTATGACGCTTAGTTAATAGAAGAAAAAATAAAAAGTCCAGAAGATTAACAGACAACTTTTCACACCAGAAATTCTCACGGGAATAATTCCATTTTGGTCAAGCACGACTTCAAGGCAGCAAAACATCCGACAACAATAAAATAGAGCAGCACGAGAACTTACACTTGTCTCCTGGGTCCACAACGCCGGCACACTTGGCTGGCTGTCCTCCTGACTCCCGCATCTCCTGTGGTTGTCAAGCCAGCGCAGAAATCCCCTCTCCTCGAGCTTCCGGCCGCATCGTAAGGTAGTAATTTGATTGCTGCTTCGCTGACTTCAAAAACTGCATGCAAGAGACCTGCCAGTGTGAGCCCCTTGAGGTCCGATCCTCCTTCCTCCGCTGTCCCTCGGTGCGGGTCCCCTCCTTCCCGGCGCGCCTTGAGAGAAAGTCATTCATCAGCCCCTCTCAAAGTCACACAAAAGGACTGCATGGGGAAGTAGGCAGAGCGGTCTGCACCCTGGGGCTCCTGGTTGCCACGGGGACGGAGCAGCTCTCCGGCTGCCTTGGGCACTTCAGCAGACCTCCCTCTACGTTGTGTCATGCACTGCAAGGTAGCAGCAGCCAGGGAGGGCGGGCCAGCCGGCTTTTCTTTTTCTTTTCGCTGCATGTGAACACTGGGAAGTTTTCCTTTGCTTTTCAAAGAGAAACTGGAGAAATAGCCTTTTATACAGATGCCTGATAAGGCGAGTAAGCTGTGTGGTGATCCTTTATTAGGCTATAGAGAGAAAAGTGGAAAGAAAATGGAAATCAGTCTACAGATGGTATGTCCTGGGAGCTGTGAGCGCAAAGCCCTTGCATCGGACGCCAAGGTTGTTACGTCCAAGCGGAATTACCGCCATGGGCAACGCAGCGTCAGCATGGCCAGGGAGCCTGTGGCTAGAGCTCTGATAAACGTTCAGCACTATTTTTATTTATTGTTAAATATGTATTTCATTATTCAACTTGCTTGTTTTTTCTTTGGCAGAAAGGTTCCAACCAGAAGAAATCCAGAACTTTACATGGAGTAGAGGATGCGCTGAGTTTTTCAGAAATAATGACAATGTGTCCTATGTGCAGGAGATGCCCTTTCCTAAGAAGGTTTCTGAAGGTAGAGGAATCCCCTTATTTTTATGGATAAGACACTGAATTCTTTCCTGAACTTTTGGGTTTTTCTAGGCCTCTGTTCTTTCTCTTACCCTTTACATTCTTTCATAGATGATTCAATGGCTCTTAAACTTTAGCTGCCCCTGGATTCCTCCATCTGCAACTCTGTCGACCACCACCGAGGTCTTTCTGTCATTTTCCAGTCTCCCACCTCGCTCTCAGGGCTTATGGAATCACCATCTCTTCAGACAGCTGGCTGAAATCCAGGATCCTTCCTTCCTCCTCTCCCTGCCAGATCTTCGGGAGTCTTCAGGGCTGCCCTGTGTACTATGTCTCAACTCTCCTCATTCTAGCTCACAGCGAGATGTTCCTCTGTGAAGGGCTGCCTCATTTGCCTCCTGGGCTGGGGCATTGGTTTCTCCCTCACTGCCCTGTCACCAACCTCCTGCTCGCATCTGAGTCCTGTAGGGCAAGCAGGGGACAGCACAGAAGTCAGTTCTGTGGTTTTGAGTTTGGAAAGTCATCCTTGAGCAACCTAGGGACTCCCGGGAGATCCTGGCATCTTCCCTGATTATATGGGCAATGGTAGTTACTTCCTTTTAAGATCCTAGCAAGGCTGAAATCAGGTGATGTATGCAAATATTTAGCCTGTTTGGTGTGTAGGATTCTCTTGGTGCATGATAGCCATGTTACTATTATGAATATTCTTATTGATAGTATAACAAAACTGGTACCACCTTCTTGACTGTATTCCTTCACCTTCCTCCTTACGGGTTATGTAACCTAATATAATGGGTTCCATTCTCAGGGAGTGTGACTTTTCAAAGCTAAGGCTGCCCACCTTTAGGGCAGTTAGGATGTCTCCACTTCCAAAAGAACGCCTCCCTGAACTGAGAGGTGGGGTCTTTACTGGGGTCTTTACGAGTGTTGGTTGAATGTTTTCTGGAGAGAGGCACACAAGCATCTGTGAACCTCAAAAAGGCCACAGTAGATGGCCCAAAGTAACAGTTACACCAAAGTCCAATGTGGTGAACCAATGAGTTTATTGGGGCTAGTATAGGAGCTGGGTTGAGGGTTATTTACAGAAGCGCAGATGACTCATAGTCAGCTGAGTCGCCGGAAAGCCCACCTGGGCAGAGGTGACAACTCACAGAAGCCGGCTATCCCCAGGGGCTCACTGCACAACCTGCAGGCAGCTCTGCTGGTGGAAGACTGTTTATCAACACATTGTAGTGCTCTTTTACCCTTGGGGAAGGCCTTGTGACTCTCGTAGGTTTTAACAGTGAGTTATTTCTTGTCAGCAGCCTTCCCCCAGGAAGAAATGTTTCCGTTTGTAGGGACTTGTTGCTCTACAGTTGCTCGTTCCATCTACAGGACTTGCCTGCCCCCTGGAAGGAATGCTTCCACTGGGAAAATTTGCTGCACAACAGCGAGAATCTGCATATTCATATGGGGAGGGCACTTTGGGGCAGGCACTTTCCTGAACATGTCAGTAGGACTCATATTTCGAAAGTGAAAGATAGAAGGAAGGAACATCCAATCGACACTATGAAGCCAGGAAGGGTCTCTGTTGCACTGGCTTGCAGCCTGTGTTTGCTAACAGCTTTCCCTTCTGGGGATGTTTCATCCCTCATCCTTGAGCGAATTTAGAGGCCGATGTGGTTCTTCTGTAGCTTTTTGAAGCTGAGCAGGGCTGTGGTGTCTCCTGGTTTGAGGAGTGAAATTTTCCTGATGTTTCAGCGAGATAGGTCCTGGGGCCATATGACGGCTCGAGTTTCTTCAGCAGTTGTCTTTTGCAATGCTTTAAGGCACATGTGATTGTGACACAAGCCATGAATAAGAGCAATGGCATGATTTTAATTTTAGCAGCCAAGAAAACAGGCGTAATGCCTGAGGAACTCAAGAGAATCTTGGAAGCCAGAATGCCTGGCTTTGAATCTTCCAAAGATGCATTTTAACTTTAGCAGAAACATTACTATAAACACAATGGGAGTGATTCTCAAATAACGGAAATCTGCCTTTACTCTGGTGTGATGATGCAGGATATTATACCTTGTGATTTAAAGGAAGAGTGAGTTGTTAGATCAAATAAGAGCCAGCCCAAACTGGATTAAGCTGATCTTGAGGGAATCTTGACTTCCAAGTTTTTAATTATATTTAATTCTCTACTTCATAACATTGCAGTTTTATTCCAGTTGGTTGAGGAAATAATAGGTTAATGTACCCATTGTAGGCTCATAGAATGACTTTATGTTAATTATATGCTTTATGCCAATTTAACTTTTGTATTCAGGTGTACACGAGAATCAGTTTTTTTTGGGGGGGGACATGAAGGGAAAAATGCTAACCATACAACATTTTGAAGAGACTCAACTTATGCTTTTTTTGCGGTTGTCCTGATATACAACAGAGCAATAGGCAAAAGTTTTAATTAACTTTTTTTGAGTTTTTTTAAATATACAGCTTGGCCAAAGTAACCTTAAGGATCCGATTAACTATTTCAGACATCGGAGCCTTCATGCTGAATGTAATTTCCATTGTGTTTCAATACAGTGGGTCTTGGGACACTCTTCTCAAAGTAAAGTTTCTGACTTTTTGGAGAAGAGTGACGTTTTTAACCCACATGATTAAATTTTGGGGGAATATCAGAGGCTTAGAAATAATGGCTATTAGACTGGCTTAGTTAGAGTTAATTGTCGGATATTTTTAGACATACATTTGTAGTCAGTGTCTGAAAAAGATTGGGATTTGACAATTTATAAAACTTGGAAGCATGTGTGTAATGGTTGATACCAAATAAGTTTAATAAAATTTGGTATCAAAATATATTTACAAGTTACAGCTTAGTTACATCTTTTGAATTTTTATCTAACAACTATAAACATTTTAATACAGTGTACAAACAATGTCTTTCACCAATTAAATATGACTATCTCCCATGGCTTTTGCTAATCAAATAGCCACAAGATAACAATTTAGCAAAAGCATGTTAATTACTTTTATGGCATAGTGAAACAACTATGATTGTATTATACCAAGACAATGGTATTTTTTAAGACTAAGACCTGTTATATACAGTAGCAAATTATGCACCTAGAATGGTAAAACAGTGATCTATACAACCAAAAGTTGAACTTCAAAGCAGATCTTGGAGAAAATCCTAGCTTGTTAAGTTAATACCTATTATTTTGTTAGACATTTAAAACTCAATAAAAGACAGTGAGGAAGACCAAAAAAGTTATTTTATCAAAAGTAAAGTTACTCTTAATGTTAGTTTTCCCTTAAGTTTTACTGAGAGCAGATCAATAACTTAAGCCTGGCTATAAATTGAAATCTAATACATTATTTATAAATATTTATATGTAGACAAAACATCTTTATTTTTTGCAAAAGCTTTTAGTGTTTTAATCTAATTATAAATAACCCAGATATTTGATTATTATATCTATTTAATTTAAAATAGATACCTTTACTTCCTTTGCAGGAACACCCAATATTAAAGCATGATCAATGTCCTAAATTACTTTGTTAAGAAATTACTCCTCTGAAAAGTTATATTTAAACAAAAGTTATATTTAAGGCTTAGAAATTGTTTTCATATAAACTACCATAAAATAGTGACTTTGGGAGAAAAACAATTTAAACTTGTAAGCAGAAAAATCTTTATCATCATATTAACATGTATATTGTATTTTAAAAATCAAATCATTTTGATTTTTAGTCTTCACAGCCATAAGAAAAATAATACTTTTTTATTAGATTTTTGTAAGCCTATGAGTGTTAGAACTGGAAGTGCTTTGAAACACAAAGGTTGGCCAGAGCACTGCTACCTCTTCTGTTATTTATGATTACCATTATTTTGTCTGTCCTAGAGACAGGTGATGTCTTACCATTGCAACGTTGTGTTTGAGTTGCTTGTCAGAAGTTGTGCCCTTGCAGACTGTTAGCAGATTAATAGTTGCCAAGTTTTGTGAGGATAATGTGAGATACCAGCAACAGGGGCAAACATTGCAATTTAGCATGGTGCTCATGATGACATCATTATATCAGGACATATATTTAAATTTTTATCTAGATTTGTAATGCCAATGTTTATTTCAAACAAATATACACATGCTTACATATATCTCTCTGTGTGGGTAATTTTTAATTTTTAGCCTTTACATCTGAGGCAGTGTTTATAAAATCATATACAAGCAAGAATTAAAGAATAATTTTAGATCTTTTAGCCTAGAAAATATTGTCATGAGCCACATGTAGGCCTATTATCAAACACAAATATGCACGTGTGTGTGCGTGTGTGTGCATGAGCGGGTACTTCATTTTTATATAAATGGGTTTTTTAGTCAAGCTCAATAAATATGAATCATGTTCTAAATGATAAGAATGAATTGTGCTAAATAAAAGAGCAGGGAAAGGTTCAAATGCAAGATGTTTTGTATAAAAGTCAGCACTTATCCTTTACTTTGCATATATTAAATTTGCGCAACTTCAGTTTAGACAAAGTTTCACTTTAGACAAAGTAGAGACTCATAGTAAAATTTGTCCTCAGATGTATGTATATCTTTAGTCTCTGAGATTTAAGTATATATTCTGTGATATAACTTATTATTTAGCCAATTAGAAGATTTTTGAAAGGATTTTACAACAAACTAACAGTTAAACAAACTTCAAGTCTTTTAAAACTAAGATTTTCATGTAATCCTTATTTAAAAAATCAAATATCTCCAGAAAATCTTATTGAGAGATGGCAGGACTTCGGTTTTACTCAATATATTATGCTTTAAACGAAAAGCAAAAACCACAAAAAAAAAACCTGCATATAACCTATTGACCACGATCAACCTAATTTCATCTACCATTTTAGTATTGAATAAATTAAAAAACAAGCTTAAACCAGTATGTATATTAGTAATTTAGTTATTTTGGATTGTTTTTGAAAATCAAAGTATCAGACCAGCATAGTTAACATTTTAATTTATTTAAGTTTTAACAGAAATAAATATTATCCTAGTTACTTAGTAACCTGGCAGTTTTAAAGACATCCTTTTATTTTACCAACTAACTTAAATTAACCTTTTCACTATATAAGTAAAAGGCATTTAGGAGGATTATAGATATGTATCACCATGCCCAGTTTATGTGGTGCTGGGGAATAGAACCTAGGGCCTTGTACTATGCTAGGCAGTTACTCTAATTGTTGAGCTATGCCCTCAGGCATTCAAACTTCAAGGTTTTTATCTGTAAGTTTATGGATACCTGGGTTTAACAGTTTTTAACCCTTTGAAACAGATATGTTTATTGGCCAGCAGACAAATTAACATGTAACATCTAGGTGTGTTATATATTGTATAAAAGATAGCACTCATTGGCCATTCTGTGTGCATTAAACTTATGCATTGTTCTATTGTAATATTCATTTGCCAACTTTTATTCAAACCTTTTGTTTACTTACAATTGCTTTTGATTTGCGTTCATTTTTTTCTCTTACTGTTAAGGCAGAACTTTGGGGCTGGAGTAGTTCAGCTATTAAAGCACTTGCCTGGCAAGCACTAAGTATCCAAGTTCGATTTTCCAGCACCACATAAGCCAGGTGTGGCACCTGCCTGTAATCCCAGCCCTCAGGAGGCGGATGCAGGAGGATTTCTGTGAGTTGGAGGCCAGTCTGGGCTACATAGTGAGCTCAGAACCAGCCTGGATTACAGAATGAAACCTTGTCTTAAAAAAAAGAAGACAAACCTTACAATGCCCTCCCATCCCTCTTTTAAAAAATATGAAATCTACTTTTTTCAATGTATTCCTTTTTAACCAAGAAACCCTTATATCCATACGTTTTTGTTTTAAAATTGATAGTCACTCAGATTTTAAAATGTTCTTGTTATACATTTTTCCTTTGATCTTAGAGCCAGCTCACAGATGTTTACATTTTGTTTGGTCTGGGCTCAGCAGTAGACTTTAGGCAGCCTTAAATAATAAATTACCTTAGCACAGCATCAAACAAAGAGAGAGCAAATTTATCCCATGATTGTGGCTTAAGAATGCTATTATTAACAGTGGTATAGTATTGACTCTGGTAGAGCTTTTCATAAATGAATGGCAGGCTTATTTAGGTAGATATGAAGACTGCATTTCTATTGTTAAAGGTAGAATAGTTATAGTATTAAATTGGGCATTAGGCTGTGTTAATAACTCATTAATCTTTCTTCTTTCATTTTTTTTTTTGACACAGTGTCTTACTCTGTAGACCAAGCCGGTCCTGAACTCACTATGTATCCCAGGCTAGCCTTGGACTTGGCAATCCTGCTGCCTCAGCTTCCCAAGTACTGGGATTCCAGGTGTGCACCACCACACCCAGCTTTTATGTGGTGCTGGGGAATCAAACCCAGGGCCTTCCATTTGCTACACAAGCACTTCAACTGCTGTGCCATTCCTCCAGCCCCTAATTCATTAATCTTAAGTTAAGGTATTACTGCAGATTTCATTCATGATTTCACCATTAATTAATGGTGGCTTGGAGGTTGGACCTATTTTCATTATATGCCGATAGTTAGCTTGCCTGTGGGATAATCTACAGTAATGTGATGCATTTCTCTCTCACTTGAAAGTGTAGGGCAATAGGTCGCAAGTAGGAAGTTATTAAAAAGTCATTAAGAAGAGATCCAATATTAATAGTGGGCAAAGCTAAAAACAGGCATTGGTATAAAATTTAAGCAAATTCATTGAAATACCAATGAAAGTCATAATCTTACAGGAAAACTATTCATAATAGAGACAGAGTTTATTGAAGCTACTTGATCTATAATCCTCAGCAATAGAATCGTGGGAAAATGGGACAACAAATAATCTGCAAAAACGACTAACTCCCCAGAAGCTGACATCATGGGATCTAAAGTAGTGGAGTCTATAGGAGACAAAATGAAAAACTAATGAACTTAGTGGTCAATCAGCTCAAACAAGACTCCAAACAAACGTAAGAGGTGATTAATGAGTTCAAAAGAGGATTTAACAAAATTAAAAAGGGTCTTAGTTGATACAAAGCTCAATGATTATAGAGAGGACACAAAGGAGAAAGGTGAGCAAGGCAATACAAGATACAAAGGAACACTTGAGTAGAGAGGCAGAAAGTTTGATAGGATTCTAAGCTGGATTCCAGAATATAAAAAATTCCACTAAAAACGCTAAAAGTTGTTCTGAACATTATGAGGACAGAGTTGGATCTTGAAGCCAAGGTAAATGAATTGAGCCATATGTTCAGTGATACCTTCAGGACAACAAGACGACAAGGTGACTGGGTGCGAAAGCTGATGGATTACTTAGAGAGAACATGATCAGAATGATGGCAATAAAAAATAAAGGGCAACAACAAAATTATAAAGAGCATATTCTCTTGGACTTGGTCCTGGACCCAGATTCAGACTGGAAACAAAAAATCCCCTAAATTCAAGAAAAGAAATTAACACTGAGGTACAGCAGGTATATAGAACACCAAACAGCCTTGACCAGAAAAGAGCCTCTCCACAACACAACGTAATCAAAGTCCTAGACATTCAAAACAAAGAGGCAATACTAAAAGCTACAACAGGAAACCAGAAAGTAATTGTCTCAGTTACTTTTTTGTCACTGTGACTTAATACCCGACATCCACAACTTAGAGAGGAAACATTTATTGTAGCTTACAGTCTCAGAAGGTCTCAGTTCATTCATGGGTGGGTGGCTGGAAAACAGTGACATCACATGGTAGGGCTGCAGCTAGAGCTTAGCTGCCTTAGGGGCAGAGATTCTCACAGCACGGTGGAACAGAGAGAACTGGGCGGAGGGGTGGAATCAGCACATGTCCCTTCAGGTCAGGCCCTGAGCACTCACCCCTTCCAGCGAGGCCTCATCTCCCAACCCTACACAATATTCATAGGAAACGAAGCTTTTGAGGAACAATCCAGATCCAAACCATGACATTCTACCCCTGAACTCCAAAAGGCTCGTGTTTACTCCATTAAGAAAACTTTTTAGTCCTGCTGAAAAGTCCAAGTCCAAAGTCTCCACTGAGACATAAGGTAAGCTAGCAGCTGTGAGCTCCTGTTCAAATCTAACAGTTAAGCACTTCTAACATAAAATAGCACAGGGTAAACATTTCCATTTCAAAAGGGAGGAATAGGAGAATAAAGGCAATAGGATCGAAACAATTACTAAACCCAGCAGGGCGAGGGTTAAATTCTATAGACTTAGGTTTAGTACCTGGAGTTAACTGTGGCAAGGTACGCATTCCAAAGGGCTTGGATGGCCCCACCCCTTCAGCATTGATCACAGTGGGTCTCAACTTCCATCTTTTCATGGCTGGCAGCTTTCCTCAGTGGATGAACCTGGATTCTCCAAATTCCTGGGTTCTCCATCGCACCACTGGCTTCTCCTTTACAACTTTACATATTGCCTTCCCAGGAGCACATTGCCTGGTCTTCAAGGCCTTCCTCTGAAATTTTGGGGGAAGCCTCCCTGAACCCACAACTTCAGCACTCTGCAGCCCTCTAAAGCCAAGACTGCACTGATGTTAAGATCTCCACTGGCTTCAGCAGTAGTCTGCCCCCCTTGCACCAACGGTATAGAAGTCTCCAAATTCTTAGATGGCCAAAGCCAAAAGACATTTTCTCTTTTGACCTTGAGGCACACTTCTCAGAGCACAGTCTTTTGTTTTTCCACCCTTGAACTGGTGAAGGGAGGGCACTTGTTTCCCAAATAGGAAGGGCTTAGCTTCTTTTAAATGCTAATTTCTTTAATTTCCCTGTGCTATCTGGCCCCACCACTGCAGCCCATTTTGGCCTGGCACTGCAAAACTTCTTTATGATTTTTTTCTGCCATTTTATTTGTCTTTTGCCATAGAGCTGGCTGAAAGTCACAAATAGCAGCCATATAACAATTTGAACATTAGTCTGACTTGAGATTTCCTCCACCAGCGTAAGCAGTCTACTACCCTTAATCTAAGTTTCAGGCAAAGTCTCTGTACAAGGGCAAAATGCCGACAAATGTTCTGCCAGAGTGTAGCACACATGGTTTTTGGGCCACTTGCCAATACAGTCATCCTTTCCATCTGAAACTTCTTGAGCCTAGTCTTTCCAATCCACACTTCTGTGAGCATTCTGGTCTTCTGAGCTCTGACCAGAATCTCCCATCAAGCTAGATTTAGAGCACTCCAAGGCTTCTCCAGCTGGCATCCTCAAGCCTTTCCAAATTCCTCCAGCAAACTGGTTCAAAAGGCTTCCAAACCACATGGTCAGGTGAAGTCACAGCATTGATCCCACTTCCCTGGTACCAATTTCTGTCTTACTTTTTCGTTGCAGGGACAGGATACATGACATGTACAACTTTCAGGAGGAAACATTTATTGTAGCTTATAGTTTTGGAAAATCTTAGTCCATTCATGACTGGGCAGATGGAAAATGGTGGCAAAATTTTTAAGAAAGAAAGAAAACAATAGGCCAATTTACTTAATGAATGTAGATGCAAAAATCCTCCTTAAGATACTTGCAAGCAGAATGCAACAAATGATTATAAAGATCATATGTCACAATCCAATTGGCTTCATCCTAGGGATGCAAGAATGAACAAACATATATATTGTGATTTGAATCTGAAATGTCCCCCAAAAGTCTCATGTATTTGAATGTTATAGATTGTCTATAGACTATATGCTGTTGAGAGATTGGGATCTAGTCTGGAGGGGTGAATTACAGGCATGTAAATTGAATCACACACATGTGGTGGGGGGTTACCACACCTTCCACACCTGGATCCAGGAGAGGCTGGTCACTGATATGAGACCTGGAAAGATATATTATCTGCTTCCTGCCTTCCTTGGATGATGAGTCTCAACTTGTCTTGACTTGGCTTCCTGTGTGTGATGTCCTGAGAAGCCGCCTCCACCTCTCTCTCTGCCATGTACTTCCACAGTTGCCGGCCACCCCTGAATGGACTGTGACCTTTTGAAACTGTGAGCTAAAATAAACCTTTCCTCCCCTAAATTTGTGATTGTCAGGTATTGAGTCACAGCAAAGAAAAAGTAACTAAGACAATATGTAAATCATTTAATGTACTATACCACATGAGCAAAAGCAAGGATAAAAATTACACGATCATCTCAATAGATGCAGAAAAAGCCCTTGACAAAAATCCAATATACATTCATGATAAAAACCCTAATGAAACCTGGCATAAAAGGACTTTACCTCAAGCCGATGAAAGCTATTTATTGCAAACCTACTGCCAACATTACACTAAATGGCATTTCATGGAACTAGATAAAACAATCCTAATATTCACGTGGAGCCAGAAGACACCCAGAGTGGCTACATCAGTCTTGAGCAATGAGGCAAAAGCAGGCAGCATCACTGCTCCAGACATCAAATTATATTACACAGCAACAATGAGAAAAGCAATACGGTATGAGCCTAAAAAAAGACAGGTGGACCAATGGAACTGAACTGAGGATGAAAAGACAACCGTGAACGCTCTCAGCCATCTGATTTTTGACAAAAGGGTCAAAAATATGCACTGGAGATAAGATAGCCTCTTTAACAAATCATGCTAAGAGGTTATCCACATGCTGAAGAATGAATCTAGACTCCACACTCTTGCCTGGTCCTAAAATCAAATCAAAATTGAGCAAATATCTATTTATTAAAATGGAAACACTGAGTCTGTTGAAGGACCAAATAGGTAAAATAGTAAAACTCCTGAAGACATAAACGTGGAGATGTCTTTCTCAATAGAACACCTGCTACATGAGAAATAACATCAAGAATTAACAACTGAGGTTAAATCAAATTAAAAAGTGGCACAGCAAAGAAAACAGTTGGCAAAGTGAAGGGAGAATCTACCGAATGAGACAGAGAGCCAGTATCTAGAACATGCACTAGAATACTCAACGAACTGAAAATAAAACTCCCCAAAATAAGACTCATTTAAAAATGGGTGATTGAAATAGAGACTGTTCTTAGACGTACAAATAGCCAACAAATACATGGGAAAAAATGTTCAGTATCTTTAGGCATTGGAGAAATGCAAATCAAAACGATGCCGAGGTTCCATCTTACCTCAGTGAGAATGGCTGCTAACAAGAACTCCAAAAACAGTAGATGCTGATGAAATTGTGGGGAAAGAGGAATCCTGTACTGTTTGTGGGACTGTAAACTGGTACCCTCATGATGGAAGTAAGTGTGGGCAGTACTCAGAAAACGGACAATAGATATTCCGCTTGACCCAGATATCTCTCTTCTGGGTTTCTTTCCAAAGAGTGAAAAGCATTATATAACTGAGATACTTTATGTTTGTAGTGGCATAACTCATAATAGCTAAATCATAGAAGATGCAAAAATGTATATCAACAGAGAAATGGTGGTAGATATACACAATAAAGTAATACTCAGTCATAAAGAAAGATAAATTTGAGTCATTTGTGTGAAAATGGATGTGCCTTGAGACCACTATGCATAGTGAAGTGATTCAGACTCAGAAGACTAAATATTGCATGTTTTTTTCTAATATGAGAAACCCACAGTATAAACAAGCAAAGGAGACAAATGCGACAACTAGTAGGTAGCAGGGAGATGGATGTTTGGGAAGGGAGAGGGGATGGGTGGAGAGGAGAGGGGAGTGAAGGCGAAGTCGATGTGCTATGTATGAGCACCAGCTCCTCGAGGCTGATGTGACTGTTGTACATGGCAAACACATACTAATAAAAATGGTTGCTCTTGGGGAAAAAAAGAATTATCCTAAAACCATTTACAAAAAGTATTTTACAAGTCAGACAAATACGTTAGCTTAAATCAAAGAATCTTGAAAAAATATTTATTACTAAGTCAAGATTTTTTCAATAAGCTTTCGTTAAATTTTTACAAGTTGCCTGTGTGATTTTTAGTTATTTTTTTTCCTAGTATGGAGTTAACCCTAGGTTTGCTGCTTATTAGAATTTGATTCACGTTGCACATTAAGACCATATATATATATGTGTGTGTGTGTGTGTGTGTGTGTGTGTGTGTGTGTATCTATGTATATATATGTATGTATACATCTTACTAACAAAGAATGTTATACACACACATGCACACACACACTTTATATCTTACTAACAAAGAATATTTTTTTCTAATCTTAGGGATTGGCTACTATGGGAAAAACTGGAGAAGCCACTCATTATGGAGAATGTTGAAACCAATTAAATTATACACAGTTGCTTTTTTTTTTTTTTTTTTTTTTTGCTATGAAAGGAGCTTTGTCCAGCAGCACTCTGTGCTCAAGGCCAATCGTTATAAACTCAAATGAATAGGCAAACCAATGATCATGTAGGACAATTACATTGAATCAGTACACTTTAAATGCCTTGGCCATATTAGATTACAATAATCTTTTTAAAAATAGACTAGTTTGATTAGACTAGTGAGTACCACAGTGGTTTTATTTTAGGTGAACTATAGCAGAGATCTCTTGTAGCATCTTAACACCAATAAGTTAGAATGATGAACAAGTAATGGGATACTGATAAGAAGAGATGGTGTTAATCAAGGTACCAGTAGGCATAAATTAAAAAACACAATCCAAGCAAGAAGACACACAGATATAAATCACATGCACATCTTTCCCCTTCAGAGCAACTATCCCTACATACACCTATATCAGATGAATATGTCTTAAATTTACCAGTTTAACCTTCTGCCAGCTAACCCAGGGGCTCTCTGTTCAGGAGTCAATGATCAGCTTTTAACCAGAAGTATGGCTTTGCTAGTTTCCCAAAACCAGAAAGGAGACTTCCTTTTTTGTCTCCTAGACCCAGCTTGTCAGCCTGTTTCTCAACCTTCCAGCCTTCTGTGCTGGGCCTGTGGATGATCCTTCTGTCCTCTTCCCTGATTTAAGTGTCCTTCTCCGCTCTGTTATCAAACTTAATTGGTTAACTTCAGGGTCCATCATAAATCACCAGTGTAGGGAAAATTCCAAATAAGAGTTTGGAGGGGCCATTACATTTCCCAAGCCTAATGGGTGTGTAGGAGCTGAGTTGAATGTACACTGAGATGTTTCCAGCAACTGGGGCTTTCATCTGTGGCAGAGCTGGTCTAAGGGAAGTCCCCCTCCCACCTTCCTTTAAATTAATTTTTATATGGAAATTGAAACAATAGCTGCCAAAGGGAAAGTCCCTTCGGAGTAAAACCAAATTGTAACCAAACACAAAGATTCAGTTTTTAGTGAGTGTAACTTTAAAACGCAAAGGCTGCTACACACATGTTTAGAGTAGAAGAGGGTATTTTTAAACATAGGCAGGAATCTTCTACTTCCAAAATGGCAACCTCATGAGCAAAGGAGAGATAAAGGGCTATTATTATTATTATTATTAGTAGTAGTAGTAGTAAGATAGGGTCTCACCCTGTAGTCAAGGCTGGTTCTGAAGTCATTGTGTACCCCAGGCTGGCCTGAAAGAGGTGGCAATCCTCCTGCCTTGGCCTCCCTAATGCCAGGAATTACAGGTGTGTGCCACCACGTCCAATTTACATGGTGCTCGGGAATTGAACCCAGGGCCTTGGGCTTGCTATGCAAGTGCTATAACCACTGAGCTACACTCTCAGCCCCAAAGTGTTTTCTTTTTGAAGCTTACACATACTCTTACGAGGAGGCTACCTCAGAGCAGGCGTATTCCTGAAGATGCCAGTAGGATTCCTATATAAATTAGGGACGATGGAAGGAAGGAACAGCTCCAGCTACGTGCAGTCTGCACTGTAAAGGGGGAAGGGGCCTCTGGGCGCTGGCCTGAAGCCCGTGTAAGCCACCGGACACATGACTCCCGTCTTACCCCCCAGGGACAGTCTCCCTGTGGCCTGGACATGCACGTACCTGACCACTGTGCATGCTTGTTCTAGCAGACGTCAGGAAAGCTCTCACCACTTCTCTGTTTGTGCCCGTCTGGCCAAATCCTGCTTCGTGCTCAAGCCTAATTCCAAAGTTTCCACTTCCCAGGACTCCAGGCCTGACTCTTGGTATCTGTGTGAACTTGCTATTTAAGCTATTTACTCTTTGTGTTTCAGTTTTCTCATCTGTAAATAGAAAATATTAATAATACACCCCAGAGGATTGGCTAGATAGCTAAATCAATTTGTATAGCACTTGGAGCATCTTAAGCACACACAGTAAATTTTAGTTGTTTTTATTATTAGGCTTGCTCTTTTCCCAGTGGGGGCAAGGACTATAATGTCTCCTCTGTCTTCTACTTTAACACTTACCACGTTGTCTTTAAGCTCCATAAGGCAAGTGTGTCTCTTTTGCTCCTGGTTATGCACACAGTTGGTGGCCAGATACGCTTAAATAATTAATGCACAGCTGACTTATAATTATGTGTTTACATGTTTGTCTTCTTGGCTACTTTTGTGTGCATGTGAGTATGTGGATGTGGATGTGTGGTACTGGGCATTCAGCCTGGGACCTTCTCTCTGAGCTATATTCCAGTATTATTTTTTTTAGTTTTGATTTCAAGACAGGGTCTCACCAAGTTGATAAGGTCACCAGGCTGGGCTAGAATTTGTGATCCCGCTGTCTCAGCCTCCTGGAGTGCTGAAATTAGAAGCCTGCCTTCTTAGGCCTGGCTTATAATGAGTTTGTTCATCTTCATTCTTTTAATACCAAGCATGATTGAATTGTTAACACATATTAAAATGGAAGAAAACTTGAATCTATTTTTTTCATGATTTTGCCAACTGTGACTAATTTATTATTTTATTATATTGATTTTTATTTTATTTTAGTGGTGTTGGCCATTAAACTCAGGGTCTTTAATCTGCATCCTCAGCCAATTTATTTTTTATTTTGAGACAGGTTCTCAGTAAATTACTCAGTTGCCCAGATGGAGCTCGAACTTGCAATCTCCCTGTTTTAGGCTCCCGCTGTGCCAGGGTTACAGGCTGTGCTAGGAGGCCCAGCTGCTAATGTAAAGAGGGCAAAGAGAGATGTTACTTTAAAAGTCTAGTAGCGGAAACTTTCTCTAAAGCTTCTGATGCTAAATTTTGTTTTATGAATTTCTGTTTTCGTAGGTGAATCTAAGGTTCTTAGACCATTATTGATCATGCAGAACAGTAAGGTGTCTAGATGTGGTAAAACCAATTAATGATTTCTTGGTATAGGATGTATACAGTGAAATACACATTGGCCATCATCCAAGATTATTTGAAGTTTTTGTTGCAATTTTATGATCACCTGTCACATACAAAGCAATATGGGCACAATCTGGCCATGCGCTAGTAATTTTTAAACAATACTTGCCTTTTGTAGATCAGACCCTCCACATAAGTTTGGTGAGGGGTGCACTGAGTGCTGTGGGGGTCACTGTGATGGGCTTTCAGCTCCCCTTTTAATACTCAGTTGCTCAGTCTTCCAGAGCTGGAGCAGGTACCTACCTCATGGCTCTCAGCAAAGCATTTTCCCTACAAAAACTACCCTCAGCCCAACTGGCCACCCTGCCCCAGGGGCAGCCATTCCTAATGCTCTGTAATGGGATATAAAGGTTTTGCTTTCTTTTCTTTAAGGATAGACAGCTCTTGGGGTCTCCCTGGCTCTAGAATTCCTCATAGGATCACAGTTAAATGCCTCCCCCCTGCCCAGCCCTGCTTCCCTTGATCTCCAAGGTGCTGATCTGTGAGGTATGCCCAGCAAGTCCTCCTAAACAGAAGTCTGTCTCAGATGAAGCTTCCTGGGAACTCAGTTGAAGTCTTAGTTTTTTCAGCTTTTGCCTCAATACCCTGACGCCACCTCTGGATGTATTGGATGTCTTGCAGGAAAAAGGAAGGTGGGTGTTGTCTATATGTTGATTAATACTTCCTTGGCACGGACTTGGAGTTCTTCAAATGACAATTGGCTCTGCTACTTAATTAATGCCGGAAGAATTTAAGGTTAAGAACTCAAAGACTGAATTTAGTATTTTGGGCAGAACTCTTCCAGTACCTAATTAGGGTACATTTTACAACTAGATTATTCTGGAGTGTTTACCAGAAAATGATTGCTGAAAATTGGATGTTTATATGTGTTTTTAATGGCTGCAGTAGTATTTGCAGCCATTTTAAAAAACGTTCATTCCGTGGTAGTTACTGAGTTCCTGAGGCATTATCGCCTTACAGATCTTACTATATATGATGGCAATAAAAGATTCGTGGGCAAAAAAGTCTGAAAAATAATGTATCCCATACCTTCTCTTAGAAATCTACAGTGCACATTAGTATTCTAAAGGTTATGAAGTATCTTGTAGTAAAGAAATTCACTTGCATTTTTACTCCCCCTTTTTCAGAACACTTTTTGCAAGTCAAATTCTATTAGTTTAGTCACATTTTATATTCACAAAAATACGATAATCCTAAGTATATAATTCAATGAATTTTCACAAACATAATGCCAGTGCAACCATCATGCAAATCAAACTACTTATCATTTCCTTCCCCTTTAAAATGTCCCTCTCCACTGATTGACCTCCACCTCAGTGGAAGCATGAAACAGATCTTTGTCTTATGTCTGATTTCATCTGCTCCACAGGATGTCTGTGACATCAACCATCTAACTATGAGTAAGCTTTTTTTTTTTATGAATTACAGGTTGAGAAACTCTTAAATGATCTAGTCTTAATGATCTTAAGTAGTGAGAGCATTAGGCAATCAACACTTGTTTATTTTTTTCTTGCTCAAAGGAGCATAGACTAGCTCCTTATTCTGTTTGTACTTTTTAAGCTTTAACTGTATAAGATGGTGCCAATGTTAACCTCCATCCAAATGATTATATACGGTTTCGTTTTGAATTGGCAGCATAGGATGCTTTTACTCCAAGTTCATTCTAAAGAATATGCTCCTGGTAGTTCTGCTAGCTAATTATGAACAATGGTTTGAGAATGAAAAAAATACAGAAGATTTTCTGAATAATACTTAATCTCCCCACCCGAGTCACAACATCTTGCCTATTTTTTGTTATTAATTTATACTCTGATTTCTCATATTAGAGAAACCATGTGATATTTATTCTTTCAAGTCTGATTCACTTCACTAAGCATAATGGTCTTGCATATCCATTTACAAATGACTCAAATTTATTCGTCCTTATTGCAGAGTAGCACTCTTTTGCATACATAAGCCATATTTTCTTTATCCATTGACCTATTGATGGCTATTTTGGTATCTCCTGACATTCCGATATCTTTCTGCATCTTTTGGTATTTTTGAGCTATTATTAGGTGTGCTGCTATAAATGTGGGTATGCATGTATCTCTGTTATATGGTGCTTTTAATTCCTTTGGAAATATACTGAGGAGAGGTATACCTGGATCAAGTGAATTATTTATTTTCAGTTTTTTGAGGAATTGCCCTACTGCTTTCCATAGTGGTTGTACCAGTTTTCAGCCCCACCAGTAATGCAATAAGGTTCCTTTTCCTTGCATCCTTGCCAGCATCTGTTGCTTTTTGAGTTCTTGATAAAAGCCATTTACAATAAGGTAAGATGGCATCACAGTGTTGTTTTGATTTGCATTTTTGTAATGGCGAAGGATGTTGAACATTTTTTCATGTATTTGCTGACCATTTGTGCTTCTGAGAACTGTCTATTCATTTTCAATTGCCTATTTGTTAAATTGGGTTTTTAATTTTAGAGGGGTCTATTTTTGCCTATTCTCGTTTATTCTAGTAATTAGTTTCTTGTCCTAGGTGTAGGTGGCAAAAATTTCCCCCATTCTTTCAATTCTCTCTTATTCTGTTGATTCTCTTTCTGGGCAGAAGATTTTTAATTTGATGTAATTTCATTTGTTGATTCTGGGATTCATTTCTTTTTTATAGCAGGTGTCCTGTTGAGAAAGTGTTTGCTCACACCTTTATCTTCAATAATTTTATCTATTTTGTCCTCCAAATGGGTCAGTGCTTCTGTTTTAATATCTAGGTTTTTGATTTACTTTCATTTGATTTCAGTACATGGCAACAGGTGTGGCTGTATGTTTATTTTTCTGCATGTGGATAACCAATTCTCCCAGCAACACTGATTGAAGAGGCTATCTGTTCTCCAATGCATGTTTTGGCCCCTTTGTCAATGACCAAATAGCCGAGGTACTTGAGGTTGTCTCTGCATCCTCCGTTCTATTCTATTGGTCAACTTGTCTGTTTTTGTGACAACACCATATTTAAAAAGAATCACTATTGCTGTGGAATATAGCTGATGTTCAGAATCTTAATGCTATATGATTTATCTTATTGCTCAGGATTGTTTTGGATTTTCTCATGAGTTTCTTTTGGTTTCATATAAGTTTTAGGATTTTTTTTCATGTTCTGCAAAAACTGTCTGTATTTTGATAGGAATTGCATTGAATCTGTATGTCAGTTTCAGCAGTAGAGCCATTTTGGCAGTATTAATTCTGACTATCCAGGAACAGGTGGTGTCTTTCCAATTTCTAATTTCCACTTCAATTTCTTTTTTTTTTTCAGCATAATGTAGTTTTTATGGTAGTTGTTCTTCACTTCCTTGGTTATATTTCTTCCTAAGTATTTAATTTTTTGAGATGCTGCTGAGAATGGGATTAGTCTTCTCAGCTCCTTCTCAATAAGCCCATGTTAGTGTAGAGGAAAGCTTTTTTCTATAATTAACTTTGTACCCTGAAACTTGGCTGAATGTGTTAATTAGTTCTAGGCAGAGTTTTTGGGGTCTTCTATGTAAAGATTCATGCCATCTACAAATATGGAGAGTTTAACTTTTTCCTTTCCAATACATAGTCCTTTTATTTCATTTTCTTACCTGATTGCTCTGGCTAGTGTATTGAGTGCTATATTGAATAGGAGTGAGAGAGGTAACAGCCTTGTCAGGTTCTTTACTTAAAAGGAAATGCTTTCATTTTTTTCCATTTAGTGTAAGGTTGATGGTAGGTTTTGTGTAAATGGCTTTTAGGCATTGAGCAGTTTGAGGCAAGGTCCTATATTCCTCAGATGGTTTAGTTTTTTAAATCATGAATGAATGTTGGATAGTTTCAAAGGCTTTTCCTGCATCTATTGATTTGATCATGTGTTTTTGTCCTTGCTTTTGTTTATGCGTTATATTAGATTAATTGATTTATGTATATTGAACCATCCTTGCATTTATGGAATAAAGCTGACTTGTTCATGATGTATGATCTTCTTAATGATTTGTTGTATGCTATTCCCCAGTATCTTCTAGAGGAATTTTTGCCTATGTTCATTAAAGAAATTGGCCTATAGCTTTCTTTCCTAGTTAGCTCTTTGTCGGGTTCTGGTATCAGGTTAATCTCACCTTCTAAAAATGAGTTTGACAAGATTCCTTCTCTTTTAGTTTCATGGAACATTTTGAGAAGTAATGCTGTTAGCTGTTCTCTGAAGTACTGAAGTAGAATTCTGTAGTGACTCCATCTGGTTCTGGACTTGTCTTTGTAGATAGTAGAGACTTTATTAATACTTAAATTTCTATACTTGCTATTAGTCTCTTCTCAATTTTTATGTCTTTTTAGTTCAATTTTCATATCTTGTATGTGTATAGAAATTCATCCATTTTTTTCTAAAGTTCTCCAATCTGTTGAAGATCAGTTTCAATCTTTAATTTCTGCTCTGATCTTTCTGGTTGCCTTTCTTCTGCTACTTTGAATTTAGATTGTTCTTGTTTCTCTAGTACGTAGAGGTGCATCATTAAATTGCTTATTTAAGATGTCTCTGTTTTTTCCTTGTATGTATTCATAGCTATAAGTTTCCCTCTCAGTGAGGCTTTTATTGGGTCTCATGGATATACTTCCATTGCTTTTTGACTCTAGGAAGCAGCCAGTAGAAGTAGTATTTAAAGTTATATACTTTTGAAAAATTATTGCTCTAACAAGTCATCATAAACTTAGTTGTCTAAAACACAAATTAACTATACATCTGTGGGTTAAAAGTTCTGTGTGGATCTCACTGAGTATAGATCAAGGCATATGCAGGCTCCATTCTTTTTGGAATTTTAGGCCTATTTCTGAATGCCAGTTTCTAAAATACATCCATATTCTTTGACTTATGGTCTGTGCCTCTTTCTGAGGCCAGCTTCTGAAAGTTGAGCCTTTTGCATTGTAGTTTTCTGTGCTAGAAAAGATTCTCTGCTTTTAAGAATTTGTGTGATCACATCGGTCTCTTTGGAAAATCTGGGATATTCTTTCCATCTCAAAGTTCCTTTTTTCATTTTAAAATTCTAGCTATTTCTCTCTCTCTCTCTCTCTCTCTCTCTCTCTCTCTGCCTACCTGTCAAACATTGCTCTTGGGGGTTGAGCCCATGACTTTCCCACTGAGCTACATTCCCAGCCCAGTGTTTTACTTTTGATTTTGAGACAGTGTCTCACTAAGTCGCTAGCTTGCCCAGGCTGTGCTCAAACTTACGATCCTCCCTAGACAGCTGGGATTATAGGCCTGCACTACCAGGTCTGGCCTCGAGGTTGTTAAATTTAATCACACCTACAGAGTCATACTCGCCTCTGACAGTAACATTGACAGATTGAGGATTGACGTGTAGGCATCTTTTGAATTCAATCATTTTCCTACCATTTCCTAATACTTTAGAAGAAGCAGAGTGCAAGAGAAAAGGACAGAGGGCCTAAGGCAAGCATTTCATTATTTCAATTCTAAATTTTAAAGATGTGGCAGAAGAGAAGGTTCTAGCAAAAAATTTACTTATACCTTATGAAAGAGAATTTTACCTTGCAATAGTTATTTTTTGCTTGCAGGCAGGACCATCATTGGACCTACATTGGTTACATGCTTCTCTCTGAACCAGTCATGGTGGCAGGGGCATGAAGTATTCAAGTTGTCCAGCATGAATCACCTCATCACCTTTCTAAGTGGGAGTCAAAACAGCACTGTCCACCACCTTCATTGGGGCGACGTGGAGTAGGCCTCTCTACCCAGTACTGATTTTTGCCTAGGCTAGTCTATTGATGACTCTCCACCTACTAGTGAAAAGTACTACTTGACTAATAAATTTTAGTAGTAGTAATAGCCATGGCTGCTCTGGAGGTAACATCCAGGCAGTCAGTGACCTAAAAAGTGTTTTTCCTGAAATGATTTATTATTAGACATGACCTAGGTTTGGAAGAAATGAATATTTTATCACTTTGGTTCTCATGATAGAGAAGATGGTAACCTTTCTTGTAAGGAAAACAAAACTGCTTGAGGCAAAATATTTCTTCTAGTCTCAAAGGACTGTACTTTCTTTTTGAGACAGGGTCTCACTCTGCAGCGCAGGCTGGTCCTGAACTCACTATGGAGCCCAGACTGGCCTTGGACTCAAGGCAAACCTCATCTCAGCCTCTTGAGTGCTGGTATTAGAGGCATGCACCACCACACCCAGCTCGTGTGGTGCTGGGGAATTGAACTCGGGTAGTTAGCACTTGACTTAGTGTTTGCTAGGCAAGCATTTTATCTGCTGAGCCATTCCTCCAGCCCTCAAAGGATTATTCTCACAAAATATTTTGAAGATGTCAAATAGCTGAATCTTGAAGAGGTTTGGTTAGGAGGCCAACTTGTAGATACCAGTTGTTATGTGTCTGTGATGGTGCAGAGGGAATATTAGAGGAAAGTTTATTTCTCATTCCTAACCCGAGTGAGGATTGCAGTACATTGGACCACTGAGCTGGGTAGGGTTCTATGGATTGGTCACAGCCACACCTGAAAGCTCGTCAGAGCTCTCCTCTGAGCCCCACTTTTGTTTCCACCTAATGTGGTGGGAGATGAAGTAACTTTTGGCTGAGGTACTTATCAAGTGAGAATTTTTTGGTCAGTTTTACCAACCAGCACTACAAGAAAAACAGCCTAGTAGAGGAAAGAAAGACAACTGAAAGGCAACTCATGAGCGTTTTTTATTCAGAGGATAGGCTCTTAACCTCTTTGTTCCTTTTGAAAAAAGCTGTATCTTTGAGTGGCATGGTCTGTTTGGGCCTTGGTGTCCCTTTCTTTGTGGTGAGTAGTAGTGTGCGATCTTGAATTTTGATAGGGTGAAATGACTAGAACACGCTTCCCCCCAGGTTCAGTGGCCATGTGTGAGTCAACACAAATGTGAAGTGCCCGTGCCTGCTGCCTTCCCAGGAGGACATCAGCGTAAGCCAAATTCTCACCTTCACGAGGTCACTTTCCAAGTCCTGTGATGGGTTTTTGTCTTTGTTTTTGTCAACTAATATTGATGAAAGAGGCCATTAAGCTCATGGGCCTTTTATTAGTATTTTAGATGGGAGTTCCAGAAACCACTACCGTGGGCCAGAGCACTATTCCAATCTAGCATTGCCGCACTACACTTTGGGATGAAATTGCTCTCCTTGTCGATTTTCTATCTCAAATTATGCTCAACTATTTTTTCTGGGATAAGAAGATTATACAATTTGTTCCAGTATGCCTCCTAAGATTATATGCTAATCTTTCCATTTCTCTGACAAAATGCCTTATATAAGAAAGTCATAAAAAGGAAAAGCTAATTTTGCTTCACAGTTTCAACACATGGTCACTTGCTTGGGGCCTGCGGTGGCACAGTTTGCCATGAAAGGGATGTACAGCAGAGAAGACCTGAAAACTCATGGCAGCTGGCAAGCAGAGAAAGAGAGAAGGGGTCAAGGAGCCAATATCTTTGTCCAAGTCATACACATCACTAACCTGCCTTCCCTGTCACTACCTCGTACCTTTTAAAAGTCTGGCCACTTCTCAGTAGTGCCACAAACTGACCACCAAACCATTAATATATTGCCCAGTGAGGTACATTCACTATCCATCTGTAATAGACTATCATTATTTTGAGAGAAAAAAATAGTGACATTATTTTACTTGTAAAAAATTAATCATATGAGCCATTTTCCCTTAAGACTATGTTGTTCTTTTGAAACTTGTTATCACACATCTTGTGACATTGGTGAGGGGCTCTAGAATCTTGGACCAAAGAAGTCAATCCTGCTTCGGAGCTTATGGTGGGAGAAAGCTGATCAGTCGCTGAGGCGGTTGCTTCCTGCTGTCAGGCAGTGTCTCTGTGGAAGCCTTTCCTACCCCTTAAGAACAGTTTATCCTCAGTCATGGAATTACCCTGTCCTTAGTGCTCTGCAGAAATTAGGCGATCACTACAAATTGTCACTCATATGCATGTGGTGATGAGTTGCCCTGCCAAAACAGCAGTGTGGTAACTTGGTTTGTGGGTCCTCTTGCCAGAACCTTCTAGACTTTGGCCCCAAGATATTGTAAGTCCTGTGAATAGAGAAGTGGAAGGCTGGAAAATTGCATTTCCAGAGGTTTTAGAGGAGACACATTCATAGAATGGGAACTGGATTTCCTGTTCTTTTAGATCTCTTCCAATCCTGGAATTTTTTGCTTCTGTGAAATCTCTACAAAGAGAAAACAAGAATAATATTGATAACATTTTAAATTTGGTCTTCTTAACTATAAAAATACGCACTGTTAGAAAAGTCAAGCCATGTTGAAGATCTCTTTTCCAAACATATTCCCATGTTTTATATTGTTCCATATGCAAGTGTTCATGCATGTGTAAGTGCTCATGTGTAGAATTTACATGTGATAAATGTAGAGTTTACATGTGTTAAATGTGGTATTTATAAATCTTAAAATGTATAGATTGTTAATAAAATTGTATGGATGAATGTCTTGTCAGGCATTTAGTTGTTCTGTTTTTGGCAAATAGTTTACAAAATGTATTCACATTGCAAGTGCTAAATTTCAAAGGGATTGCTAAATAGCTTTCTAAAATAGTATGCTAATTTATATTCTCACCAACAACTTATTAGTAATTTCCTCACACTTAACACAGGTTTTTAAAATTGGAAGCCTTAACACCTTTGCATCTTGTGAACCATGAGTTGATTTTTCTGTTAAAACTTGTGCCTCACTATAAAATAAAATTTTTATGTTTTGAACTATTTTTCTATTAGCATAAGTTTGTAATCCACATTATATTTGTCTTGGGAACTGGTGCACACACATACCACATATTAGTGATTTCTACTTCTCCTTTTTGGCTTCACTCTCCTCTTTCTCCCAGTCCCTAAATTCTCTTACCATCTCCAAGAAGTCTACCTCTCTGTTTCCTAAACATTTTTTACTTTGTTCTTTGAATTTTTATGTAGAATTCTTGTTTCTTTCTAATGAAGATATTTATGAAAAACTCTCTTTAGTTTATGAATAAAGCTTCAAGCCTAAACGCATATGACGTGTGGTACGACAAGTTCTCTAACCCTCTTGGAGTTGGGGGTACAGCTCACAGGTGCACACAATAGGAACGGCTAGGTGGACCCCTCAGTCCCAGGAGCCCTACCCACTTCGAGCTGGCAGCCACACGGTGATTATCTGTAGGTACAGCTCATAGTGCACGCACCTTGCATGTGATGTACATGCCCCAGTTCAGAAAATACACCCTCGGGCACATGACGCATGCTCTTCCGTCATGGTGCTAGGGCAAGGTGAGAGTGTGGGGTAGAAGCAAGACTGATGACAATACAGGAAGGGGAAGAAGGACAAGAACAAGGAAGGCAAGAGCAGGACACAACTCCAGAGCTGAAAAGCAGCAACTGCCCGCAGCATAGTCCTCCTGAGAACAAGTCCCAGGCTGTGTATGCCGCTTCCTGAGTCACTTACGCTGAGACCAGCTTTACTGTAATGCAACTGCTTTCCAAGTCACCCATAGGCCTGAAAGTGCCCCCATACCCAGGCTCCTGTAAATAGCCGTCACCCGCGCTTCTGTAGGTGACTTCTTTCCCAGGGCCCTGTAAGCTCACTGTCTGACCAAGTTGGATGTATGCTCTGTCTGGGGTGAATAGATGTCAGCATTCATGTTTCCTGAGAGAAAGTTATTCTCATGATGGAAGGATTTTTGGAGGCTAGAATCTTAGTAACTTATATAACCCCTGAGCTCTACATTAATATCTTTATTTTAGTTTAAGATTTCCTGCTTTTACCATTATCATAAACACTGCATTTTATTAGAGGAACTTGCTTCCAGGTAACTTCCTTAGGGAGAATAAACACTATTCCTTACATTATTTTTCATTAAAAATTCCAACTCTTGAATGTGTTTGGAGAAAATATTTCACCTGCTAATGCTCTGCGAAAATTTAACATACAGGATTCTGCAGAGCTGTGGTTGCCATCAAAGTCTTTAATAGCCCTCCTGACTGTTAAGTATATGTGTATATTTACTGCTTGCTTTCCAGCTTTACACAATATCTACACACAAAGAGAAAAATCATCGCATCACATTATTACCTTCTTTCTTGACCTTCCAATTTTGTTAATATAGCTTCTAAATACATCCATGATTTATAATAGTACACCCTGTTTTCTCAACACAATCTCCACCTTTGTTCTAGTCTGTCCTGCTGTTTTATTGTTTATTTTTTGACTCTGGTCCAAGCTGGTCCTGAACTCACTATGTAGCCCAGGCTGGCCTTGAACTCATGGCAATTTTCCTGCCTCTGCCACTCAAGTGCTGGAGTTACCAGCGTGATCCACCGTTCTTGGCTTATGTGGTGCTGGAGAAACAGAAGCCAGGGCCTTGGGCTTGCTGGGAAAACAGTTCAGCTGCTGAGCTGGGCCCCGTCTTGTCCCACAGTTTGATGGATGAACGCTCACCAGAGTCTGTTTTGCAATAGGTGTCCCAGTTAGCTCTTGGGTTGTTATTTGCTAGTTTCTTTAAAAATGAGTCATGAAGCCATATTCCCTAAGTGCTAAAAAGTTAAAAAAATTTCTCTGTTGTCTTAGTTGAATAACATATGATCAGTCTAAAGTTCTTGTTTCTTTCTTTAAAGACACTGTAGGTATTTAAGCAACGCTTTGGCAGTTGGTAATAGATGTGGAGAAACATGAGTTTAGTGAAATGATCTCTCCATTTTTAGGGGTTTTAAACTTTATGTCTGGATACCAAAAGCCTTCCTGTTAATCATCTGTTTTAAACTTACCGTATTTAGCTAAGCTTACCAGCAAATGTATGCGTGTGTGTGCTGATCAAATTCTTGTCCTCAAGACTTTCTTGAATTAGTGTTTTTAATTTTGGTTGTCTTCCTTGGAAACACTAATTATGTGCACGCTGTGTTACCTTTCTCACTTTTCTTGAGCCTGTCTCTGGCTCTTCCTGTGTTTTGCTGGGCTTGCTGTTTCTCAGGGGGTCTCCATTTCTGTGACTGTCTTCTTTTGAGTCGGTTCCCATTACATCTCCTAATGTCCTTCCTTGCTCATCCTGCTTGATATTGAAATTTAGAATCAGTGTCTGAAACTTTTGACTATATAGGAGACTGTTTCATTAAGGTCCTTACATAAAAAGTTTTACTCTCCATAGAAATTTTTGGGGATTAACAAAATTTATTTTTTTTTTTCTGTTCTCTTTCCTTCCCTTTCTCTAGAGGAAAGGTTTTTTTTTTTTTTAAATATATTCTGTAAGGCCAGAGCCTGGTCCTCTCTGATGGGTTTATACCTGATTCAATCAAGTTTCAGGCGGTACTTAAGTGTCTTTCACATTTATATTTTCTTGGGTAGCAGGGATCAATGCTGCAGGACAATGATCAACTCAGTTATTCTGCAGTTACCAAGCCTGACTTTCTGGCACATGGGTTTCTGATTGCTCAGTCCTGTATTTTTTATCAAGTAGCCTTAGGCAAGCTCACAATTGTGAGCATGCCTACTCCATTCTGTAGGTTACAAAATGAAGATTGTCAGCCTTCCCTCTTGGAGTTTTCTGCCTCTTGGAAAAACAGATGCTTTCAGCTTTATGTGAGCTTTCCTGCTACAAGAATCCTCCCATGCCACTTGGACTTCCTATGAGTTTGGACTATCTTGTTCACATATGGTGGTTCAAGACCATTTCAGTAATGGAGCCTGCGTTTGTTTTTAAAAGTTTTTACAGTTTTTTAAATGGGACCATTGCAAGGAGAAAGAAGTGAAATGTTCTCATCTGCATATTTTAGATTAGACGCCTTATTGCTTGGAATGAAATCATATTCAAATTAGTCACATATTGGATTTTCTTCTAAGAAAATGTGTGTAAAAGCTTTATCTTTTATTCATTTTAAGGTTTTCATATAATTTCTGAGCTTATGAAAATATGTGAAGTATGTGTTTAAACATCAAAGAGAAAGGCTTATTTTCTTCTAAGAAGACTTAAGGAAGAATCTAGTGTCTGAAGAGCCATGAGCACCCAAGCGTTGAATATGGCATTAAGGACGGATGGGAACAGGTTAATACAATAGTTGTTTGATGTATTTCACTTAATAGGAAGATGTTTTATTATAACAAAAGAGTAAACTGTGGTTTTTAGGCTAAATGCTACTTGTTTCCTGTTTTAATATGAAGTTTTATAAGGATACAGCCATGTTTGTTCTCTTATGCATTGGCTATGCCTTGTTTCTTCAATGCTATGATGGCAGAACTGTCATTAGAAATTGCACGGCTTACACATTCTAAGATACTTAGCTCTTCACAGCAGGAGTTTACTTAGCCCTTTTTTAGATGAATTATTTCTTGGTCACTAGACACTACTCTATTTTTTCCATTACAGTCACTCTGAGAATAAGTCAGAAAACTCCGTTTTTCAATTCTGTTCTCCCAATAGAAAGCTGGGCATGTAGACAGACCTTCCGAATTATTTGTGAACCACAGATATGACCAAAAAAAGAATTAAAAAAATTTGAACAGGTTTTTATTTTCTATTTATTTATTTATTTATTTTCTGCAGGTGTCCCATGTACTATTACACCCGGCCAAGGTGGTGCTGGACAGTCAGACCCAGGGCCCCTCCCTTGCCAGATAAGTGCTCTTAACTGATGCAGCTTTCTCCTGGCCTACAAATTAAGTTTTTGAGACTTGAAGGCCAGAGAAGCCTTAGAATATTTTGTTGTTTTCTTTAGTCATCCTTCTTGGTATTTTGAAGACTGTCATATAATGGGTGATCTTTCATAGTTGTATAACTGAGTCCAAATTTTATTTGCATCCATTTTTGGAATACTCATGACCCATGATTTTAGAGTCACTTACAATTGGCCATGTAGCCCATGACCACAATGGAAGTTACGGATCATGAAACAATGCTATTCACCCAAGCACTCCTTTCTCTTCCATTCTGCTTTTTCCTTCCATTTCCAGGCATGTTCTTTTACTGTAATCAGCAATTATACTGAATGTATTCCGACTATATTGTTATTCTAAAAACAAAATCGAGACCGTAAAGGAAGCATCACTTCTGACTAGAAAATCAGAAATTTAACTAATAATTTTAAAAAAACTAAGATTCTTTTCTGTGTTCAATTTTGTTGACCAAGTGTTTGGGTTATTTTTCCCTGTAAATCCTTGATTTTTTGGTTTGAATACACTGATTATTGTTGAGATACTTTTTTGTGTGAATAATGTTGGTAAATTTTAAGTTTTGCTGTTTGTTATAGGTTCCTACCTTTGTTTCTCTGGATTGCCTCTGAAGCCTATCCCTTCTGGAGATCTGGAGGACTGGGTGGAGAGGGCAGAACCTGTATGCACAGTAGGTATTCTACCAGTGCCCTGTGATGAGTAACATACCAGATTCTCTGGTGTCGTCTAACAATGAGCTGCTTTACATGGGAACATGCTTCATGCTGACTCTTGTTCAGTTTGAAACCTTCCAATAATAGATATGAGTTTTTTTTTCTTTTGCATTTGAATTTGGCTGCTGGAGTTTGATCATCACTTACTTCAATGACACACACTTTAGTGACATCCTACTGAGTCAGTATCACAGCTCTAGGTTGTTGAAAACAGAGCATCACCGCCAGTGTTCTTTCAGACAATGTACACCAGGGATGTACTTGCTGGAGAAGAGTTCTGTCCATCTAGCAGCTCAATAACTACCTATAGTTTGCATTCCCACATGAGAAAACGCGCAAAAATTGGAAATATCTAAAAATCCTCTGGAGTCATCTAATTCTAAGCTGTTGTAAGCATTCAAGTGTAGGATGTATGCCACAGTGACAATGAGAAATGTGCTCTCACTACATTTAAGAATGTAGCCATTCATTTTACATAAAATATATTCATGATTTGTTTAGAGTCAAGACAGAAAGAAAGGGAGATGAATAAATCCTAACGGGATCGTGTGCTGATATATAAGACTTTGCTACAGATGTTAACCCATCTTGGGCAACAACTCTGCAAGATAGGTAGGTAGAATTTGGTACCCTGGAGCCCCTCAGAGAAGTCAAGAGATGGGTCTGAGTTTATCTCACGGTCCAGTGCTGACATGGGGATCTTAGTGCTTGTTTCTGTAACTTTCCCTTCCTTTTGTACCATCTTTTCTTTGGCTGTGTGTTTTATACGTCATGTTTTGATTTTAAGTTTTTAAGCTGCCTAATAACCTACTTGTTTTGTGGTGGATGCTTTAGATTTACTGTACTTTTTCAATTATATTGTTCATTGTATGTTGTGTCAAAATGCAAATATCTTAAATACACAGCTGAATTAATTTTCCAAATGGAATATATTCATGTTATCCTTATTTCTCAGAGTTCAGTTTTCATTGTTTCTATATCTCTGCTGAATTTTCCCCTAATTTCTTGAGCTGCCTTCATTATCTGTGTAGTTGTTTCTTTCTAAAATTACTTAAACTTCTTATCAGTGTTTTTTCTTTCATTCCTTGTGAGTTTGCTTTGAGCCCTCTGTACATCTCTTTTATGTCCTGTGTGAGATTCTGGGCTCAGAAATTATCATCTCTATTGCCTTCGCTATTTGTTGATTCAGCTATTTCAAGAACTCTAATACCAGTTTCTGGAACATTAGTCTTTTTTTGTCAGTGATTTGATACCTCATTTCCCATTGGTTTTGTTACAGCAAATGAAATCTCAAGGATTATTGACGGACTGTCTCTATTTCGGAGATTCATTTATTGGATTTGCCTTAAGCGTTGTTTGGATTTTCTTCCAGTTTAAGAATTTATTACTGTTTTCAAATTATTTAGCTGTTTACTTTGAAGGTATTCTCAATGTCCAGCTTTTTGTTGAAACCTTAATTTTCTCCACTCTTTGTGCAGAACAAACAAAATACAGAACCATATATGGGTCCTGTGTCTATTGAAGGGATTATGTCAACTTGTGTGGATTACGTCCACACCTCCATTAGGATTAGGATTTGTCAGCCACCCTAGATTGAGGATCAAGAACTGATCTGGATTAGAGTGTGAGTGATTTGTGGGCTGGCCAGTGAGAGAAGAGCACCCACCCACATGTGGGAGGGCCAACTGGAACTCCAGGGGTATAAAAGGAAGGAAGAGGGAAGATTGTTACAGTTTCTTTCTCGGGAAAAGCTCTCACCTTTTGCAACTGTCTATGGATGCTGTCTTGCTACACATCACAGATCGTCAGCACAGATTTGCTCCAGTCTCGACTTGTGCCTGCCTGCCGGTTGCTGCTCTTCAGTTGCCAATCTTCAGGCTTCGTTCTCCACCCAAGATCAACAGCAGACTTTCACCTCATCGGCTGTTCCGCAGTCCCGTATGGGAGATCTACTTCAAGGCTGAGCAGCCATCTTAGACCACCTCTATCCTTGGATTTGTAAGCCTTCCTAATAGATTTTTTTGGGATAAAATCTGTAAGTTCTGTCTTTTGAAAGTACCCAAACTAATACAGGTCCATAACCAGAATGTTTGTTAGCATATCTTGGATGTGGATGTCTTTAGCAATATTAACATCTAAATTTTGAATAAAGGCTTATATTTACAATACTATCTAATATTAATAACTCACTGGTAGAACCTAGTAGCTAAATTAACACTATCACCACTTTACCCAAACATTAATAGGTGCAATATATCCCACTATATATCTAACTTAACCTCTTATTGACTTATTAAAGTGTACTAATAATATTTGTAATATAATCCAGACAATAAAATAATAAAGCTCTCCTCTATTGCTTGCACAGGCCAACCCAAATCAACATAGGTTACCCATTCTTAATAATTTAGCCACTACACCATTTTTAGTAAAGTGAGGTATATTTGTATATACATTTACAGTTTTCTCCTACTAGCTATATACTTATCGTAATCAAATACACACACACACACACACACACACACACACACACACACACACACACACTTCCCTCTTAGCCTTCTAATTATGATCTAAACTACTAATGGTAGTTTCCATACACATTGCTTGACAATCTATTGAAAGGATTTGTTAATGGCACCACTATGTTGTTGATACCAATACATGTATACACTATGCTAGTAATTTATTACTAGCTAACTAGCGTACAGGTAATAAGTCTCATTTAGTCTGTCCACATAGTTGTGAGTCATTGATTCACAACCATTCTACTATAAGGAGAATTGGAGTAAGGTGAGAACAAACTATGATTAGAAGTTAGCTTTAGGTGTACAATAGACAGCAGAGGAGTGTTCAGGTGACGGTAAGTGATTTGTTGGTGCCTCTTCCCCAGTAAGAACAACAGATAACGGAGAGCACTCTAAGCAAGATACAGAGGAGTCAGGGACGACTGTGAGTGAAGAGGAGAGAGTGTCACTTCCAGGTCTGTGGAAATATTTATCATACTATGCTTCGATTGTTAATCGAGAGTGAGGAGAGATTCAGGAACAATCAGATAAAGAGACAGAAGGAGCTGGGAAGAAAGGAGAGGAAAGAGGATATGAACACTAGGAGAAAAAGAAGAAAAAAAACAAGGAAAGAGAATATAAGAAGTTGAGAAGAGAAAATGAAGGAAACTTGGTCAATTTCAGAAAAAGTAGGAACTTAAACCAAAGAAAGTAAAAGAAACATGAGAGCAAAACAACAGCAATAACAACTACAAAGCCCACCAAAACCCAACAGAACACACACACACACACACACACACACACACACACACACACACACACACACACACGAGACTTACTCCCCTGTATTATTTGAATGTAAATATTTTAAGTTGCCGAGTCTGGCAGTCTGGCCAGTTCTAATCAGCTGCTGAACTTGGAGGTTTCTCTTTGTCCTTGTGTTGTTTCCAGCTGGTTCTGGCAGCCTCTAGATGCATGGCTGGGCCCAGTAGGCTTCAGTCAGAGACCCAGCATGGCACCCAATAGTCCTGAGCCTGGGGCAGCCTCCTGGTGGGTCTTGCACAGCACTGGAGGGACTTAGGCCTGGGATGGATCCTGGGAGGATCTGCGAAGGTATGTGCCTATCTGGGTCCTGGGAAGGACTCCAGGTGTGTCTGGCGCAGCATGAGATGTACCTAGCCCGGGATAACTTCCCGGCAGTTCCTTATTTTTGATTTTGAGACAAGTTTCACTATGTTACTAAGTTGCCCAGGTTAGGCTTGAACTTGTGCTTTTCCTGTCTCAGCCTCCTAGCATGTGCTGGAATTACACACCTGTATCCCAGAGCCTGGTAGTTTTCTTTCTTTTTCTCCTTCCTTCCTTCCTTCCTTCCTTCCTTCCTTCCTTCCTCTTTCTTTCTTTCTTTCTTTCTTTCTTTCTTTCTTTCTTTCTGTCTTTCTTTCTTCTTTCTTTCTGTCTTTCTTTCTTCTTTCTTCTCTTATTTGTGATGGCAGAACAATGTTAAATATTCTTTAGCTGTCTTGGCAACACTTTATGTAAGGGTGTGTGAGTGTGTGTAACCACACATATATACTAATAATACTACAACATAAACACTATATAAACATACTATTTCTTCTTATCTTAGCTAATTTATATTTCATTTTAAAAAACAATACAATACCGTAACCCCTTTGGTTCTAGCTGGTGTTTACTCAGTGCCTACCTACTGTGTTTTAGCACTCAAAGAGATTCAATGTGTTCACACAGCAGGTGTTTTATTAGACCAAGGAATTCATGGAATTCACTTTTATACTGGAAAAATATCCTTTCTCCTTTAAGAAGAAATCAAGTGATTGTGAGATACGTAAAGCAAAAATGAAAGCTCCGCTCATACTCATCTACTCAAACACATCTGCTCTGAGGATGACTTCCCCAAGGAAGCCACCAGCTTCCTCCCTTCCTGGAGCATAGTAAGGTGTTTGACCTGTTTGGAAACATGGTAGTCTTGATCTGATCAAATCATTCTAAGCCTCAGTTTCCACATCGTGGGGTTATTGTGGGGATTAAATTCAATATATGGAAAATACCAAGTGTGGTAGCTGGCATGTATTAGGCACTCGATAAACGGGGCAAGAAGGATGTACTTAGGATAATGGCTGACGATCTGCTCTCAGAAGAAAGCACTGACTGGGGAAGGAGGCTGCTTTGGATGACGCCTCCAGGCAGCGCTGCTCACCTTATTAGAATGTCTATCCCGTTATTCCACTTCAATCCTATTTTCATACAAGCAGAGGCAGGTTAGAACCTTGTTCCATTCACAAAAAGTGAGACAATGTGTTTTTAATTTCCTGAGTTATATACATAGCTGCCCGAAGGTGAATTTCATGGACCCAAAGCTTCTCTCACTGTCAGCTATGCAACAAAGTGTCATTCTTACGTTCACAACTTGTATGCTATGATGGCTCTTAAATTGTGTTGACTCTTCCAAAGTTCCTTTCAGTTTTAGTATAAAATTGTGTCGCTGTTTGATTTGGTTCTTTCGTTCTCTATAGAACCTGTTCCTGACACTTTGCAAAACGGAAAAGGATTGTTTCTAGATTACCTTCAGTAGCACATCATAAGCTGTAAGATAGTTTTCCGAGCTTTCTTGTTTAATTACATCAAGATGTGATTAGATTTACGCACAAAAACCAAAAAGGCAGACTCACTAGTTTTACTTTAAATGGAATAATTTCTGCTAATTTCCTTCACACATCCCGGCATAAGTTTAGTCACACGAAGCCAGGCGGCGGCCATTGTAATTTGCAGACTCAGCATTTGTGGTTGCCTCCCAGTGGGGAGGGGCTGCTGGCCTGGGCTGCTTTGTAGAAGGAAACTATGACGTTTCAGCGTGAGCATCAAAACTCTCTTGAGCTAAATAAATGGGTAAACAGGAGGTGAGTTCTTCTTAGTGCATGTAACATCAACAGGTGTGTCTTGAAAAGGTTGCAACTAAGTTTAGATTTTATGAGATAGAAGACAATTGGTATTTTAAAAAGCCTGAGATGGATGCCTTTGAGAGAATTGTTTCTAAATTAAAAAATTTCTCTGCATTATGAGAAGGGATTAGAATCACATTTTGCACTTAATTGAGGACCCATTAAGAGCTAAGAGTGGGAACCTAAGCAGAGAGCAGAGGTTGGATTTCACCCAAGGGCCACAAGGCACAGCAGTGTAATTTGATTAGCACTGTGGCATCCTGCTTGAAAAACAGTGTCCTCTAGCAACTCACAGGGCTCTGAGAAATGCCTTTTTTTTTGTTTTTCTAACTATTGAATTTAAGCTAATTTAAACAAAGTGAGAGGGGCTTAAAACAGCTTGGTTCAAGAAAGACAATAATTCAAGACTTATTTACACTAAAAATGAGATATTTTAATCAAAAAGCTTAAATACATTAATTAATCACTGTGGGTTTATTGTTTATAGTTATAATCAACAGTGGTAATTTATAAATACTTCCATAAATTAGATACATTCTAATGTATTGATCTTAAAAAAGAACTAGTGCCCAGTGGGACCAAAAACCAAAGGAAATTTACTGGTAATACGGCCTATACTTTGTTTTAAAATACTTTATTATTTTTTAAGAGCAATTTTAGATTCACAGGAATATTGAGACATTTCCTACACTCTCCCTGTTCATGAACACATACCGTCTTCTGCCTCCCTTCCCAACATCTCCTACCACAGTGGTGTATCAGCTACAATCTGTGAACCTGCATTGACACGTAATCATCCAGTGTTCCTAGCTTCATAATCATCCAGTGTTCCTAGCTTACATTAGTGTTTGCTCTTGGTGTGGTATTTTCATAGGTTTAAACATATGTATTTCTCATTAGAGTATTTTACAGAATATTTTGAGTGTCACAGAAGTCCTCGGTGTTCTCCCTACCAACCTCTCCAGCCCCCAGGAATCTCTGAAGGCTTGTCTTCATAGTTTTGACTGTTCTAGAAGGGGGTGTAGTGAGGACCACACAGCGTGGAGCCTTTCAGCTTGGCGTCTTTTGCTCAATAGCTCATTTCTTTTTAGTGCGGAGTCATGTTGTAGAGATGTTCCACAGATCGTCGATCCATTCACCTGATGAGAAGCGTATCTTATTTGCCTCAAGTTTTGGCAATTATGAATTAAGCTGCTGTAAATACTCATATGCAGATTTTTTTGTGGATGTGTTTTTCTCAACTCCTTTAGGTAAATACCAAACATTATTGCCAGGTCTTACAGTAAACTTGACTTCTATTTTTTTTAATGGTCCATTTTTTTTTTTTTTTCTGAGACAGAGGTTGTTGTGAACATGGCTATGCTGTTGGAGAGATTTGACCTAAAGAAACAGAAGTGGTCTCAGCTAGGGTAAGCCAGAAGAAATGCCCAGCGGAAGGGCACAGCTTGTGGCTGGTCACCAGTGCAGGAGCACCACTGTGCCTTCCAGGGGTGTGAACCGTGGGCTCAGCTGTTCGAGGCGTGGAGCCTCCTTTCCCTTAGTTGTTCATTCTTACCTCATCGGCCACGTTCACTTCATTCTTCAGTCACTTCCTACAAAACGGGTTTTCTGCTTTTACTGGTTCAACCTCACCTCCCCCACCTGTACTATAAATGACTTCACAGTTCAAGTTCCTCCCAATTTTAAAAAATTATTCTTAATGCTTTTGAAAATTTCTTTTCAATATAATTGCAGGTTCTCATGCAACAAACTAATGCAGAGAGATTCCATGAACTCTTTCCTTAGTTTGATTTGTCATTCAATTCCACGCTGGTTGGGAGAGCACACACCATGGTTTGAATTCCTTTAAATTCACTGTGATTTGTATTATAAGCAAGGACATGATCTGCCATGACGTAGCTTGTGGGTTGCATGAAAATAAGATAAATCTTTGCTGTTCAGTGTTGTGTTATATAAATGTTTGTTATGAATGTTGGTTGTTGATGGTCGGATTCCTCTCTTTGTTGATGTTCTCTCTAATTGTTCCCATTTTTGAGAAAGAAGCACTGAAGTCGCTGCCTACAGCTGTGGCTGACTTAATTTCTCTTTTCAGTTCAATCAGTTTTGTTGATTTGCATCTTTAGTTGGTGCAAACACATATAATATTGCTATGACATCCTGTAGATTTGGCCTTTTTATTATCTTAGGCTATTTCTTTATCCAGAAGTTTGTTTTCCTCTAAAGTTTATTTTATGTGATAACATATAATTTCTTCTGCTTAGCTTTGGTTAATGCCTGAATGACATATATTTTATTTTGCCTATATTATTGTACTTGAAGTACATTTCTTATAGTTCTATGATGGCTGGGCTTTTAGAAATAAATTTACTCTACCAATATCAATATTTTAATTGAAATGTTTAGATCATTTATAATTAATGTGTCTATTAATTTATGGTCTTAGTCTTTCATTTATTTTGTCTTCCTTGTTTTCTATTTCTTAGTTTCTTTTGCCTTTAAGGTTACTTGAATATTTCCACAACCCCATTTTGATTTGCTTTTAGTGTACCTCTGAATAGCTCGGTGAGTAGTTTCTATTCCTACTATGATATACAAACCTAGCTTGTCACAGACGTGTGGTGTCATAATTTCACCAGTTCAGCAAAATGTAGAAATATTCTCTTTATATTTATTTTGCCAACTTACAGTTATATTAAATATTTCTCTAGCTCATATTTAAAATCTCATAAGACAGTGTTACTATTTTTGCTTCCACAAACAAGAAGACAACTCAAAAGGAAGAGGAAAATCAGACTTAGCCATATTTTTGTTTCCGGTGTTCTTTTATTTTCTCCCTGATGTTGCAATTTCTTTATGATTTCCATTTGTGTAGACAGTTTCCTGTAGGATCTTTTTTTAAAATGTGAATCTTCTGGCCACAGACTCTTGTAGTTTTCTTTCGTGGAAGTGTGTATTATCTCTCCTTCTTTAATCTGAAGGATATATTTACTTGACCTAAGATTCTGAGTGGGTAGTTCTTTTCTTTCAGAACTTGAAATGCGCTATGCCATTTCCTTCTAGATGAGAAATCCACTGTCATTTGAAAATTTCCACCATAGAAGACATTTCTCTTTGCCCAATTTTGGACTATGAAGTATCTGGATTTATCTTGAATTTGTAAGGTTGTCTCTTGCCCAATTTGGGAAGCTTTAGTGCAGTTTTTCTTGTAATGTTTTTTTTTTTTAACCTCTGTCTTCCCTCCTTCTCAGTCTCCAGTGGCACGGATGTTATTTTTCACGCTTCCACAGACCCCAGTATCTTCTGCATTATGTTTTTCCTCTGTTTATATCGGGCAATTTCCACTCTCTCTCTCTCAGCTCACTTCTTTCTTCATACTCTGTACTCTCTTGTTGAAGTCACTCATTACATTACAATGTTTGATTGTTATGGTTTTCAATTCTAAAATATCTGTTGGCTCTTTTCCTTTTTTGCAGCGATGTCCTATTTTTGTTTGTTTCACAGGTTTGCATTTTCTCTTTGGAGAATCTTTGTGGTGGCTAATTCAAACTCAGTGTCATTTAATTCTAGCATCTGTTGTTTGAGTGTTGGTGCCTATTTTCCAGCTCCTTTTATTCACTTTATAATTTTTCTGTTTCTTCATATCATGATTTTTGATTGAAATCTGACATTCGGATAGGTGGCTTTTCTCTGAGTACACTGTTATGGCTGTGTTGGGGACAAAGTCCAGGTCCCTCCTTTGGTCACTATGGACCTCCAGGGGGGCTCCTTGTAATGGCTATTTGGGTGTTTTCTATATGTGCTCCGGTCTCCTGTGTTGGAGAAGTAGCGGTGCCTCATTTTTGATTCCCACGTAGTTGCAGCTGACTCCATGGGGAGTCCTAGCCTCATCGTAAGCACCAATGGACACCCTGGCTGTTCATAAGATCTCTGACAGCAGCCACTGGGGAGAGAGATTCCTTGCATCTTGTCTCTGAGAGGTGGGGATAGAATTCCAGGCTTTCTGGTGTTTCCCACTGACATCAGGTGAACTGGTTTGTTATTACCCAGCTGTCTACTCAACCCTCTCAAACATCACCTGAATGGGAGTGTTGGGAGCCTCAGTACAGCTTCCACACTTCCTAGAGGAGGGGAACCATAGTTTAATCTGTGGTGTTTGATTGGAGAAGAGTGGTTATTTTTTAAGTTTTCTGTTTTCTTTGGTTCTCATATTCATAGTCCTTTGGCTAGAAAGAATCTTTTGTTAGGACTTTTATCATTTTTTTCTTGTTAATGTTTCTCACGTATTGTTTTTTGAAGTACTCAGCCTGAGACATGACGCCAAATGAAAATCCAGGGAAATCACCACTGGGCCAATCTTTGGGCTGACAGAATTCATTGGCTTCTGTCTTCATTCCATCTTTTGGTCATGATACACACACACACACACACACACACACACACACACACAGACACACACACACACACAATTGGTTTTCATTGTACTTACCGGAAGGAATAAGACAAAGTATGTCTAATCTAATATTTTTTGAAATAGTTTTTTTTTGCTGGAAGTTTTTGAAACCATCTCTGAATTACAGGAGGAGAATATTTCTCTTGGAAATTTGAGACAAATTTTATATTTTGAATAAATAATAAACAGTAATACCTTTTATAATAAATGAGGAAGAAATACCATTTAACACAAATTTGCAAAGATAATTGTAAATTATCAAATTTCATTATTAGCTCCAAAATGCAATGTATTAATTGTAACCTGCTCAATCATAAGATGCTCATTACAGATTCCTGACAAATTTCAACGTCATTTTCCTGTCAGGAGCTTGACATCTTCTGCAGTGTTTGCTGTGGATTTTAACAGTATTTAAAAATCAGTTAGATTCCTGAAAACATAATTAGGTTAGAGGTGTTCTGTATCTGACAAAAATTACCTCTCTAATTTAACAAAGGGATGTTTTCTGTAACTTTTTTCTAGTTAACCTGACAGTTCCTCATTCCTCCCACCCCAATTTTCCTTAAATAGCTCTTCTGGCATTTTCCTTGTTCAGTAACTATTTTTTTTTTTTTTTTTTTTGCAGGGCTTCCCAGTGTCCAGGCACTGCTCTAGGTGCTGGGTGGACAGACAGCAGTAGTGGAGAATTGCATCTCCATGTGTGGGCGTCTATTCCCTTTGGAAGGGCCACCACCAATAGCAGTACACAAAATAATAGATGTACGATTTGATCGGATGATGGCGAGTGTTTAGAGCAGTGGTGCGCTGGAGGAAAATAGAAGTAAGTGGTGAGCACTGGGGAGTCTTTAAGACGTGGAAGTTAGATCTTTCTGGAGAGATAGTACTAAAGCTAATAGCTGAAGAGCAAGAGGGCTCTAATGAGAACTGGAGCAAGTGTTTCTCAGGCAGAGGCAAAAATCATATCACTTGATATGGTTTGACTTGGAGTGTTTGAGTATCAACAAAAAGTGGAAATACATAATTGATTTGGGGACACATTATGGAGACAGATCCAGAAGGACTTGCTGAGAGCTTGAATGACAGAATGAGCTATCCAGTGTTCTATCATTGCGCAAAATGCCTGAGATAAATAACTTAAAGGAAGAAAAGTTTACTTTCTCTCACAGCTTTAGAATTGTCCATCTGGGATTCCTTGGCCTTGGGCGTGCGACTGCAGAGATCATCATGGTGGGGTATGTGGTGGGGGAGGTTTGTTCACCTCATGGCAGCCAGGACATGGACAGAGAGGAGGAAAGGGAAAGGGTCCCCTCCTTTAAGAGCATGTCCTCGGTGACCTAACTTTCTCCTGCTGGGCCCGATCTAAAAGTTTCAATGAGGTAGCCCTATTGGCACCTCCCAATAATGCCGCAGCCTGATGGCCGAAATTTTAACACAATGAGCCTCTGAGGACATTCAACATTTAAATTATATCGGTGAAAGAAAGGAGTCAGGGGTGTTTGTGAGATTTTTTTTGTATAACTGAGCAGTTAGGATAAAATGCAATTTATTGAGATGTGAAATATTATAGAGAAATATACTTTTTTGGTGGAGGACTATGATTAAATTCTGTTTTGGAAATGATAAGTTTGACTCTGATATTCAAATGGAGATATTATGTAAGCAGTTGGGTACAAGTCTCGATTTGGAGGTTGTGATTAGGACAGGAGTACAAATTTGAGAGTCCTCAATATGTAGGTGATCTTCAAAGCCAAGAGATTGGGAGAGATTACCTGAGGAGTGAGAAGAGATAGAGAGGAGAATCTTGAAGAACAATCTCTGGGATGTTTTGAAGTGTGTGCAGCCATTACTAGGAGGAAACCTAGATAGTAAAGAGAATTGAGGACATGCAGCCACTGAGGTTGGAGGAAATCCAGCCTAGTATTGTGATATTCAAGAGGCAGGAGTCTTCCTAGATGACCGTTGTGTGCCACATGTCGCTGATGATGCACAAGGAGATTGAGGGCTGACCGTACAAATGACAAAATAGATCCCCTTTTGTGACTTTGTTGATAGAGGGAGTTAAGGGGTTGAAAATCTAATTCAGACTTAAAATAGAATGTAAGGTGCAAAAAGAAAAGAGAATAAATAGTAGCAGCTCTTGAGTTACCTAGTGGGTGGACAGCAGAGTGGAGCTCAGGCGGGGCTCGTTTCTACGGACAAGCCGTGGCACGCTGGTGCGTGAGTGGCAGTGGGATGTCGCCGGGAGGAAGGTGGAAGTCCTGAGGGAAACAACATGACTGGCACGAAATTGGGAAGTGGAATGAGGTGGAGGTTAGAATAGAGGCAAAGCTGAATTATGACGAGATAAAAAGCAGATTAGAATGATACAGAAGTGAAGAAAATTTACACGTTGGACTGTTAGTTTCTTCTGGGGAGCTCTTCCCCCCATCATCTTTTAAAATATAGAACTGGTCGTGTAAATTGGATGGGGGCTGCCTTTGCCTGCCAAGTACCAGTGGGGAAACCGCTCTCCTCTGCAGCCAGGAGCTCTGATTGGCGTGTTTTATTGTCTCTAAGGTGAGCATGGGACCCAGCTGGGCCGACGGGGGACCCCTCTTCTCTACCACTGCACTTGGTCTAGATGTGCGCATAGGATGGAAGAGGACTGAGTTAAGAGTCTCGTGACATTTTAAATAAAGATGCTAAGTGAGTGAGAACATTGATATTTTTCTTTTGAAGAATAATCTTGAAGCTTTAGGAAGGAAATATTGAGACAAATACATAGAGAGAATTGAAGATCAACGGATGCTGTTGGTGGAGAGGGAGAGGTGGGAACACCATTCAAGCCTCTGGACACACTTAGGATTCATGGAAATTCTCCTGTAACACTTCCAGTTGTCGGAGCCGGTAGTTTCTGCTTTAGCTTAAGGTAATCCAATATGAGTTTATACCAATTTTAAAAGAATTCTGTCGGATACTTCACATCACATAGTTAACACAATTACACAGTTGAAGGAATTATTGGATGATAAATCAAGAAAGAAAGGTTGCTTTTCGGTTAGATTTTCATTTCTGCATGGAATGCGGAGTATGTTCTACGGAGGAAAACTAGTGAAATGTGTCGGTTGAGTTTCCTTCCTAAGTTCCTTCCTTCAGGTTGTTACGCCTGCCCACCTCTAGTAAACAAAGTACATTGTCATGCTGGCGGCCGGCATGTGTCCAGATTTTGGACACACTGCTGGGATGTGTGTAAAGTAATTGAGTCTGTGGGACTGTGCAGGCAGGTGGTGACTGCTTAGTAAGGGCACTCACATTCATCTTGGGAGCCAGACTCAGCAGGACAATCTCCTGCTGACTAGAAGAAGAAATTCTTTATCACTGGCAGGATTTGTTTTGATTGCAGGGTTGGAGTAGACCCACTGACAGTAACGCCAAAACGTGGAGAAGAGTCATTATTTACTAGAACTTGTTTGTTTCTGTCTATGGGCTGTGTAAATGTCTGTATAAGGGCCAGTGTTTCTTCCACCTTCTCAGCCAGAGAGGAGATCTGCAGGGACTTGGACTTAACCTACATTTTTTCCAAGAAGAGAAAGGAATCAGAGTAGGGACGGAAGTGTTCTGGGACTCATTGTCCACCTTCAGAGCCGTGGCGACACCAGAACTTTCCTTGGGAAGCTATGAGGTTGGGAAAAGCTCACACATGTGTGCACAGCTGTAGGGACTACATGAGGGGACCATTTACTGTCTCTTCCAGGCTGTGGAGAATGAAGTTCTTTTCTGCTGCTGGAATACAAAAGGAGCTCAGGGTCCAGGATACTCCCAGGTTTTTCTACATCTGACACTGACAAGACGCTTCATCTCCGCTCAATATATATCACTATATCCTTGAAACAGAGCTGTCAGTGTTCTCAGCTTCCTATAAAAGCTTTTATGATGCTCTATGCCCATTCTGCCCTGTGGGCTTTTCCTAAAACTCAGGCTTTGCAACTGGGGCTCCTGGGCAGTGTGACTAGCATGTACTTATGTATTCGGCCATCCATCTCTTCAGAAAATAACTGATTGTATAAACTAATCTGGGCTAAATTTCTTTGCTTCTATGGGAGATTAAAGACTGCTGAGAATGAGTCTACCTTCCTTGATTCTGGGCTGATTTGCAAACCCTCTAAGGTTGTGAGGTGATGTTAGGCCAGTTCTGAGCCTGGCCACTAGGGGGCTACAGTTCCTGCTTATTTTGTCAACACTTGTTCTTGAAGCTGGGGACCAACATGTACACAATTTAATTGTCCTTTGTGGGGGTTGGGGGGAGGGGACCACGTGACAAGGTTCTGAGATTATAGGGAGAAGTCAAGGGACACAATGGAGCTCAGCTTTCCAGCTACCCTCACCAAAACAGTGTAGTGATTTTGAACCTTTCAGACTCAAATGCCTCCCTACTGATTACCTCTAAGTGATCCCAGACACCCCGGTCTAGTGCATAAGAAATACCCGGTCACACTTTATTCAAATTCCTAACCCACAGAATTATGAAAAGTAGTACAAATGACCACTTTAGGCCATTATGTTTGGGCATAGTTGTTTTTCAGCCATTGGTAGATACTTGGAATGGCTTTGATTTCTCCCAGGATTCCTTCTTTCTCCTGAGCCTCTCAGTTCTCAACCTATGAAGATTTTTAGAAGCACCCCCACTATCTCTATGCACATGTCAGAACTTTCAGCGGCCAACACCATAGGCTCCTTCTTGTCTGTGACCTGTGAGGTGTTTTGCTATTGATCCACAGGATGGTGTGTAGTTTTTAGAAAATTTTTAATAAATGTTAGTATTGTTTATTGTATTAATAAGAAGAGGATGACATTAAGGTTGATTTGTTAGAAATGTGATTACACAGGGATTGGTTGTAGTAGAACTCAGAATTTACTTTGAAGCTTTGAGGGGATCTTTATTATTATTTACTAAAAAATCTGATAAATTTGGATACCACAGGGATAGCTTAGTTTTCTCGCTTCAACAAAAGAAGGTGAAAAGATTACAGAGCCTAGAATTTTATTTTTGAGTAAGTTCTGGCTTATGACTTCGTAGCCACAAACTTGGTCATATTTCCTAGTGTCTGAGTGTAGTTTCTTTTTCAGCAAAATGAGCATTCTAATACTCAGATATAGAAAACAAATTAGAATTTACAAGTATAGTTTTGTATATGAGAAATAATATTAGTTGTTTAGGACCAGGTACAAAATGAGTTGGCAAGATAGACCAATTTAGACAGGCTATTCTAGAAGAAAGGCAGACTGTATCACAGTTTCCCTTCAAAGATCTTGGAGAATGCTAAGGGAGTGTATCAGCTGTTATTGTATGTAGGCTAAATGAAAGCCCTACATTAGATGGCAAAAATAAATGCTGCCATTCTAAACTAAAGCACACGTTAGTGGAACTTGCTGCAAGTATCTGACTGTAGACTTGCATTGTGTGCACATTTCATTTTTTTCAGGAGACATCTACTGTTTCTACTAGTGTCTGGCATGATAATCAGGAAATTTTCATAAAAGGTACATACTGAGAAGGTTTTTCATGAGATTATAGCTTTAATAAATACTCACCATATGCCAGACAATACGTTGATTGCACAGCATTTAATTCATCTGACAGAACCATATATTAGATACTAAGGAATCAGAAGCACTGAGGCTGACATGCAGAAGGTCACACAACTAATGGATATCCATTCCGTGCTCAAGGTCACGCAACCAGGCAATATCCAGTCCAGGCCTGTAACTCCTGTCCTGCACAGTTCTTTGGTGTTATTTCTCTCAACTAGCAGCTCTTCCTCATATACTTTCATTTTGTTCTATAACTTTCCTTCCTAGTATTTATTAATTTGTATTGCCTTTCACGAGGCTAATGGACTGTTTGTTTAGTTTTTCCTCACTACTTGGTAAAAGACCAGCTCACAGCAAGTTTTCAATGAATACTAGATGCATGAGCCAGATTGACAAGAGCAAAAGGCATTGTGGGCACAAGAGGTGTGATAGATCAGGAGGCATGAAATGACACAGGGTACTTCGGAAACAGTAAAAATGACTGCCCACTGTTGGTCCCAAATCATGTGCCAAGCAGCTTGCCAGTGTCTCATATGCAATTCAGGGGTGGACACTGTTCTGCCTGCCGGCTGTAAATACAACCCGTGACTCATTTAACCTGTCCTGGCTGTGGAAGCTCTCACTGGAGAAGCAGTATCAGCCATCACATTAGGAGTGAGTTAATCAGATTTTACAAACACAACAGACTAATTTTTAGGCTGAAATTTTTTAATTTCCCACAAATGTCATAAATAGCCAAATGTCCTATGGTGGAAAAAAAAAGTTCCTTACTCCTGACATGGAACCTTACAAGAGTCCTTGAGGGCAGCAAGTATCCTGAGGATTCTCGTTTTATAGATAAGGTTACAAAAGTTTGAATAAACTAACTTGACAAAAAAAATCGTGCGGCCAGTAAGTGGTAAATCTGACTTCAAATATAGGTGTGCAAATCTTGAACACAGACTCATGATATGACAATGTCTCTCAGCTTATAGGTCGTGTCATGGTGGGACCAGTCAGTAATGAATTTTATCTTGAAAACTGAAGAACTTCAGAAAACTTGGAAATTAATAAATGAAATTTTCAATAACCATGCACTCTATCATGCATTCCATTAAAAATCATAGTGTAATTTACAAATGTATATATGAGTAATAGTTATTTGCTTGCTGCTTGGTCCTCAAACATTTGCGCTATTTTTGCTGTAGGTAGATAACATGATTTTTTTTTGACGATTTTCTAACAGCGTCACACATTCAAATGTTGCACGTGTGTCGCGGTAGATTCGATGGTACGATGATCGTTTGAGGTCTTCAGGGTAAGGTCGCACCGTATGAGCAGGAAGAGAGGTTTCGATATCCTTCATTCTGTCCACCTGTCAAAGAAATCAGAATTCAGAAGGCACCCAGCAAAGGACAGTAGAGAATTTCTGATGTCTTTCATTCTTGTTTTCTTGGATTTTATAGCGTTAAGACATGCTTGTGGGCATTCCTGGTATGTAGGAATAAAATAGTCCACGCTACGAGGAGATAATAAAATGGCCTCACAAATCCCTAGTTGAAGATGAATGTGAGGAATCGTTTGTCTAAACTGTATTGTTCTTTGGCTCCCAGCCCGGGATGAGCTTGAGCACTATCTGGGGAGCTCTTAGGAAATTTCCACGCCAGGGTCGTGCTGTATTCTAGACCAGTAGCTCTCAAATTCGGCTGCACGGTGGAATCATCTGGGAAGTTTTAAAAGCTACTAGTGCCGGCTGCTCCCCACCGCCCCCATAGATTTAATTGGTTATTTGTAACGCCTGGGTGTTGGGGAATTTTTAAAAGCCCCTTCCTGATTCTGATGTGCGCCAAGTTTGAAAATGATTAGCATAAACTGACTGAATCAGAATCTGGAGGTTATCACGTTCGGTAACTCAAAAATGTTTGTGTGCGAAAGAATCACCACCCAGCTGCTTGGCATGGGTTCCTGGGCCCTGCCTCGGCGTACGCTGACTGTGCAGGCCAACAGCGGGCCGTGCACTTGCACTGCGGCCCCTGGCGCGGCAGTCTTAGTGCTTATTTTCCTTGTTTCCAATTTTTATTCAACTCTTGTGTAAATGTTTCAGCTTTGCATCAGTATTTCTTGGGGATACAAGTGAAGGGTGGGATGTTCTGACATAGACTAGGATCTTAAAGAGGAACGAAGCTCTTATTGTTCATAAAGCAGCCATGAGCAGTGGAAAAGTAAATTTCTGAATAAGAGCTGGCTATGAAATCCAGTGGCCTGACCTTCTTTTCATTATCGGGGGAAGAGCCAAGGTTTGATTTTAAGAGTTATTGTTTTACCTTATACAAACCACAAGACTTGAAACCAAAAGGAAAATGAATGTGGTAGAATTTGTAATTTTGCCTCTATATGTATATGCACAAAATACTGAAGTTCAATGTAAACTTTTTGTATTGCATTTATACTTATCATATCACTAAAATGGGGAAAAATAAAGAAACCTTTTTAGACTTTACACCTTAAAAAATTTCCTCCCTAAAAATATTTACTTTAAAAAGTCAACGACATACTTACATTAAATTAAAACTTCACCAATGTTTTTGTATTACTTTATTTTTCAGAATTGCTGACAGACTGTGAAATATTTTTCTGATGCTTGCGTTGGCAACTCTTATTAAAATATTTTAATATAGAAAACTTACATACATAAATGGAAGCATGGGGCTAGATTCTATACTAGTTCGTGTAATGGAAATATAAAGGTAGAAAGAATAAAAATTTTAATATCAAGATTTAAGAATTGTTGATATTTTTCATATTTACTTTACCATTTTTTCCTTTGTGAAAGTTTTAAGAAAATATTCAGGAACAAATATGAAACTTCATTGTCATTTTATACTTTTGTACATCAGTGTGCATCACTAAAAGGGGTATTTTTTAAGTACAATGTCATTATAATGATGGATAATTCCTTAGTAACAATCCAGCACTATTGTCTCAAAAATGACTCTCCATTTTTTTCTTTAAGGCAGATTTCAAATAAGACCTACATTAAGTTCTATAATTATTGATAAGTTTCATAAGAGTCTTGTCATTTAAATTTATTCTCTTTTCATTCTCTCTATTTAAAAAAAAATGACATATTGACTGCTGCTGCAGCATCTGGTCAGTAACTTGTCTACAGAAACCTGTCGCAGATCCTACCTTTGGAATTGCCTTGTGGTGCTTTTCCCTCGAGCTTTACCTCCTGAATTTCCTTGAACTAAGCATTGTACTTAGGCAGTTGATCTTATTCTGGCTCAACATTCTTAGCAAAAATTCCTTCTAGATGATAAATGCTGTGTGCTTCATGTTGCCTTACGTCAGGAAGCAGCGATGTCGTGTTGTGTTAATCCTTGAGATGCTGAAAGTCTGATCCTTCCACTGTAAAGCTCCCCATTAACCTATTATCGGTGGTGGTTCATACCATTGGTAAATGTTGCCCAGATCAACTATTTCATTTAAGGGCTTAAAAGCAATGAATGAATAAATTCTTTATTCTTTTGACATCATGTATCTAAAATATCTTTTAAAAATGTTTCTATTATCACTCAAGATTATTTAGTTACTCTAAATTCATGCAGGAAGGGATGACTGCATTTTTTCCCTCTTAATTTGTTATTGCTAATTTGTAGAGTAAGAATTCAATAGTCTGGCTACTTCTGAAGATATGCCGTGAGCTTTTTTATTTTTCTTTTTCTGTTCTCTTTCACAATTGTCATTGTGAATTCAGACTGTTACTATTGTTTTAATTGTTTATTATTTTATTTTCTGATTAGCTCTGTATTTCTTGACACAGCCCAGTTTTGTATTTCTTTCTTCGGGCACAAAATGTTGTAGTAGATGTACGTAGAGAGCTACGTGCTGGAAAGTTTTGTTGTGTATGGCCCACGACTTAGCTTGGTGATACCAGTGTTGTCCAAAGGAAGCCTACAGACACACTGGAAACTCAACTTTGATATGGAGGTGATAACTTAAGTTCCTGAAAACAGTCTCCCTTACACCAAGACTACTGTGATTAGCTAACTGGATTCTGAAGAACCTGTGGAGAGGCTGGGATATTTTACATAATCCAGATTGTTATGGGCTATCTTGCCCCTCCGTTTTCCCCCCATAGTCACATGTGTAGTGCTCTTTATCTAACTTAACATCCTGTGATAAATTCTTTGATGTGCAATGTTTCTGTAATTACTAAGTAACCACTTTAAGATGCAGAGCCTCTAGGTTTCTACCAACCTGAAAGCTAAGAATGTTCTCTGATAACATCTGAGACCTACAGCAGAGGTTCCCCTGCTTCAGGGTGACCCTCCTAACAGATGCTTCCACCGATGTTTTCAAAAGATGCTTTGATTTATGACATTCTTCTGTTCTGTAACAGTATGTAACTGCTCGATTGTAATTGCTCTCATTGAAAAGTGCTAATTGGGGAAGTGTCTGATCTGAAGACCACAGCGCACCGCAGTGAATGCAGTTTCTACTGAGTGAAGGATGTTGAGCAGGGACATGTAATGGCAATAGGAAATGTAAAGTTTCTTCTCTTTACCTGTGGAAATCTAGCTTTGATGATGAGAACATCCAAAAGTTATGAGTTATTTTATTCTGTTTCAGTTAAATACTGTAATCCTTCAATCTATTGCTGCCTACTAGGCATCTTAGTGCCAAGAGTTTACTTTCTGAATTACCCCATGAGTCATAGGTTAGTTATGGTCCTATCCTTTTTTTTTCTTGACAATTATTACTTTGCGTTTGTACTTTCTAGCTACTATTTTCAAACTAAGACTCGTTACCTATGTGTCTTTCACCACTGGTTTTGACAGGGCTAGGGTGGCTAATTGGCTCATTATTGAGCTGATGCACAGGCAGGCGTGCTTGAGGGTGGTGCTAGTTCCTGAGGTGTCATCCAAGAAGATGAGAAGCAGGGATAATGCATTAATAATAGAAGGCTGACATTTCTAGCCAACTCATGGGCATATGAGAACATTTTTTGCTATTTATCATAGAAAAGGTTACTAATGTTAGTTCTGGGTAAACACAGTCATTCTCTTTCACAATATCCCCAGGCTGCACAAATCAATTAGAAGTCAGTCTTGACCAAAGGAAGTTAGGCATTCTGCTGGCGAGGAAGCGAGTGGATATGGGGGTGGTCCACCAAGTGGTTGCCTTTCAGACACAGGCATTGTTCTTGCCCCATAGACACAATTTCCTAGGCCCCTCACCTCCCAAGGCTAAGAGGATTGTCAAACACATATTGGTCAGAAAATAGAGGCAAAAATTTATCAGGAGAAGTGTTGAGACTTTCAGTTTTGTATTCTACACTGTAGTGCAGTCTTTTGTGTGCAGAGCCCTAGATGCTCTGTGACTTCCATCTGCCTAAGATTTCACATCTGGTAGGAAATGATATGAGCTGTTTTCTGAAGCTTTTGATTGATATGACCAATGAACTTCCCCCTTTGCCCTGCATGCAGCAACTCTAATTTGAAAACATGTGCTTTAAAAAAAAATCATCTTCTATTTGAGGAGCTGATAATGAAAAGGAAGAATAGGAAAAAGAAAGAAAGAGTAGGAGAGGAATTAAAAGCCAAAATTCCTCGCAAAAGAGCATAGCTTAATGTTGTTTTACACATATATACATATACACACATACATTATATACATATTATATATACAAATACATTTATATGTAAATATTCATATAATTATATATACATACATTGTATACATACTATATACACGCATGCATTATACACACACACTCTATGCATATATAATGTATAATATATATTAATATATATATTATTCTTTAAAACTACACAGTAGAACATAGGAATTTCATTTGCCTGAAAACCAAGTTATCTGTGTATTAGAGTCTGATCTACCGGGATTATGATCAGAAATTTGGATTCTGGAGTCAGACTCCTATATTTGGAGTCTTGGCTTCTCTGTGTACTACCTGTGTTATTCTGGACAGGTTACTTAAATTCCTTGCCTGTCATTTTTTGCAAACCTGAAAAATAGAAAAATATTCATGGTACGTTCCTCAAAATTTTGTCTTACAGGTTTAATTAGTATAAATAAAACAATAGGTACAGTGTCTGGCATACGATACACAAAAATTCTGGTTACTTCAAAAGACCTTCTCATGGGAAACTCAGGGCAGCTTCTAGGGCTGCTTCAATCAAGCAGAAGGGCCTTACTGATACTAACCAGGAAAAGGACTTTTGCAAGACAGATGTCAGGGTGAGTCATTTTGGATTTGACTTATTTATTGGGCTTGACTGGAGAAAAGTAGAACTTGAGGTCTAGACTCTCTGGGTGTGTGGCTATATCTATACCAAGGCCTTAATGAGTGACATCATGGAGTCCTGTACAGCCCTGGGGTCCTGTTGACACTCAGAAGCACAGGGACATTCTTGTTTCAGCTTAACTGTGGACTTCAACCCATATAGGAGATTGTATGTTTCCCTCACAGAGCCTCACAGGAAAGAGAAAAATTAAAAATGACATCAGTGGTGTTACAGGGAAAAAAATTGATCATTATTTCCACAAAGCTCTTTAGTCTGAATTTTCTGAACGATGAAGATAATGAGAGTATTTTTTGTTCATAATAAATTCCTTCCAACTCTACTTGGGTGTATGCTATTGTGGTGACTTTTGGTATGCTCCTAGGGAGCTTTAGAATGGGGCTAATTTTCAGAAAAATCACACTTTGATTAGAAGCTTAGAATTTTTGCCTCTACTCCCAAACATCCAGGGAGATGGGGCACTAGGTTCAATCAGGGCACTAGGATCAATGATGCTCATATAACAGAACTTCCATACAATTGACAAAATATCTAGTTGGACCATACTGATGGTGTGAAAACCTGACATAGACTGAAAAGGACATGGGCACTAGAAGCACTTCGTATACTTAACTTTTTCCTATGTACATCTTTTTTTTAAAGTTTTTCCCCTAAACTTCCCGTTATAATAAAGACAACAGTATATTAGTTACCTGGGTTTGGAAAGTCATACAGCAAATAATTGAACCTAATGTAGGGAAGACATCATAAACCTTCAGATTTGAAGTTGGCAGAGCAAAAAAACTGAGTAGCCTCACCATCTTCTTTGCAACTGGCCTTGAAGTGTTGACAATCTTTTGTAACTGAGCCTTTAACCTCTAGGGTTTATACTTGCTGCAGGAGTTGGAGGTAGAATTGCCCGTTTGGATACCTAGTTGGTGTGGAAGAGTTAAAGACTTGGTTGGTGTCAGGAACACTTCTCTCATTTTGTCACATGAGAAATATCCACAGTGGTGTTAGGATTCCTATCTACAGCTGAGAGAAGGTCTAGGTTTGGAAAACCGTGGGTCCCTGGGAGTCTCACAGAGAACCGGGATTCCTCAAGGGAATCTGTAAGGTATTATACTACAAAATTAATAAAATTATTGTCATTTGAAACCCATGTAAAAAAATTCTGAGGTTTGTCTGACTTCTGGGATGATTTTTTCCCAGGTCTATGCTGACTATTCTTTTTCTTTTGTCCACTCAATAAAAATTATTAATTTTTTGTTGTATGCTAGTTTTAAAAAATATAGCCCTGATGGACAAGGTCAGAGCCTTCAGATAGTTTTGTTATCTTTCAGAAAGGAAAAATGTTGAACTGAAAATTAAACAGAAGCTGCTAAAAATCTATTTTAAAAAATGTTAGAAACTCTCATTAATGTGGGAGAGAGGTAAGTTGTATAATTTAAAAAACCCTGTTTCTCTGGAGTTAAAAGTCTTGCATTTTCTGGTTTTTTTTTCCCCTCATGAAAGTTGATTCCTTCACTAATACGATTCTTATAAAGGTGAGAAATAAGAAGAGAAAACAAGAGAGAGGGGAAGGAGTCGAGCATTCTTGTTGGCGTTACCAGCTGCACGAGCCAGACCATAGTACAACAGTCCCTACTGGGGTATGCTGCTGTTGGGAAGACGCTATTCAGGATAAAATGTTTGAATTTTATTATTAGAAGATTCTTGCTCCTCTGTAAAGTGAGATGATGAAGAGTCATGGAGCATAATCTACTTTAAGACAGAAATAATATTAGGGTAGTGCTTATCTTGATTTTCTGAAAGTGTTACAAGATGTTATCTGTCCTTGGAGTTGCCCTTTCTTCAAGATCAATATCTGTATTCTATCCATTCCTCAATTCACCCAGGAAGTGTAGTTTTCATCAACCTTCTCTTCATAATCTCCATGCGCCATTATTATTACTATTTATATTTGATCAAAATAAGTAATCTACTCCAGGTAGAATGGCTGTTATTAAGAACTCAAGAGGCAACAAAGCTGGTATGGCAGGGGTGGGGAAAAATAACCTTCTACATTGTTAATGGGACTATAGACCGGTAAAATCAGGTATACCAGTTATACTAGCTGAACTCGGTATAGAAATTTCTCAATAGAAATTCTATTTGATCCCGCTATCCTTCTTCTGAGTATCTTTCCATAAGACTGAAGAATCATACAACAGTGATACATGTATTCTCATGTTTACAGTGGTACAACTCATAATAGTTATATCCAGAAAACAGCCAATCTCTTCATCACCAAATGAGCAAGTAAAGAAAATGTGACATATTTACACAGTAGAGTAGTGCTCTGCCACAAAGAAAGATAAATTTGCATTGTTTGATTAAAATAGATGAGCCTGGAGATCATTATTCCTTGAGAGAAGTGGAGGAGTAAGGTTGAAATTGTATTGTTTGTCTAAAATGAGAAACTCAAAGTATGAATATGTAAAGGAGCAAAACAAAAGAGTGAATAGGAAACAAGGAGAGAAAAGGGAGAGAAAAAATGAGGAGACAAAAGGATAGCAAGAGGAAAAGGGAATAAAAATGAAAGGGAAGTGATATATGCATATGCACCAATTCCTCAGTTTGAATGTAATTATTATGTATTGTGAATACATACCAAAAAAGAATAATTTGGGGAAAAAGGAAGAAGTAATCACAGCATCCTGCAGAAGATTCACATGGTCTGTGGAATGCCATGATCTTTGATTTCTTCAATGTTTCAACAACCCACCATCTATTTCTCTTGGAAACAGTGACGCTAGGTTGCAAAAGGGAGACTCTCCTTATTAATACAGGCAGATCTGATTATTTAGCAAATCTTTAACTCTTAAAATTACAAAAAAGTTGTATAGGTAAGAGATATCGTAAGATATGAATATCTCATTTTTACTGATGCTTCTGTTAAAGGACAGGGTTAGAAATGTTTTGCCAATTTCTTGATTAGACACAAAGCCCAAATTGATCAGTCATTTTTTGTGATTAAGCCTGGTGAAGACTGAACATTACCATATCTTTGCTTCATAAAATTGATCTGTCATACCCCTGAATGTAGTTTTCAAGCTGTGGAATTCTGCACCTGTAGCAATTTCTGGCTGCTTTTCAAGAAAAACCCAGGGAATCTCATATTATGGAGCTATGCACCTTGTGCAAATGTTTAGCAACATGGCCCCATGTAGTCTTTGCATGTTTAATGTGTTTAACATTAGAAATTAAAGAAAATGAAGATAAGTTAAGTAGCAAATATCAAAATTTGGTAATTCTCAGCATGTCTAGAGGTAGGGATTGTAAGACATTTGCTTACAAATCTCCCTGCATTAATAAGGAGAATGTTTCTACGGCTCACACACTGCCTGCTTTTTCTTATTTCCTGTGCCTTTCTAGAGTCTGAATGGTTTGCATTGGGAATAAAGAGGCTCAATTTTATTTCATTTTGTGTTTATTAATACTAAATCAAATAATGAAATCAAATATTTCAGATCGGTGCTGTCAATCCAACCCGCTTCCTTGAGAACTGATCACCTCGTGTAGTAGTGCAGCAGGCTGAGTGTGGGAAATGGAACTTTCACGTGACCGCTTGACTAATCTTCCAGGGTCTATCTAGAGCTGGTGTTTCGCATTTTGTCGGAGGTTTGCGCGCTCACATGACCCAGTTATATTTTATCTATTGGTTGAGAAAATACATAAAGAAAATGGCAGCATGACCTGTCAGCTGATAATGCAGAAATAAAAGTAATGTTAGAAAATCACTATCTTCCAGCCCTCATTAGAATAACGTGAACTGATGTTGAAACTGATGGGCAGAAGTTATGGAGGAAAAGGCCCTGAGGTATCACTCTATTGATTACTTACTGTTTTATGAAGGAAAAAAATGAACCTTTGTAACGAAGACATCTGCTAATGACATGATAACCTAGTGAGCAAACTTACATCCCTAGTAGTGGGTGGTTCACCTTATTGGCCTCCTGATTCAATGCAATAAAGAGGACACACAATTACCTCTGTTCTACTCTTACAAAAAATGTTCTAGCTGAGTCTATTGAAGTATCAATCAAATGATCCATTATGTGGGATATTATACAAGACCAGGGGCCTGACCTATCCAAAAAAGTCAATGCCATAGAAACAAAAACATAGATAAAAGGGCTCTTCTGTATTATGAGAATAAAGAAAAATAATCAAAGGCTTTCCTTAAATCTTGTTTAGATTTGAGCTCCAGCTTTTAAACATGTTTTTAGAAAAAACTGGCGTACTTACAAAATCTCAGTTTTCTCCTTTTGTGTTACCTTTAAAGTAATTTTAATAGATCTGAGTCATATATAGTTTTTACACTTCCCTGAAATTTCTTTGTGTCTTATCTACTCATCCTTTTCTTACCCAAACTCTGGAAATCACTGGCATCTTATTGCTCCATAGTTTTGGCTTTCCTAGAATGTCAGTTGTTGGAATCATGTAGTGTTCATGTAGTCATCATGTGGGAGTACCACAGCTTTTTTTATCCATTTACATGCTAAGGGATGTTTTGGTTGCTGCTAGACTTTTATAATTGGTGAATATTCAAAGGTGTCATTACTGGAGTATGTGATAGTTTTAGTTTTTAAGAAACTTACAAGCAGTCTTTCAAAGTGGCTGTACCCATATTGCATTCCTGATGACATGGAATGAGGGTTTCCGTTGCTCACCATTCTTATCAGCTGTATCAGCCACTTTCCCGTTGTTGGAACACAATACCTGACAGCCATGACTTATGGGAGAACTTTAATATGGCTCAGTTTCAGGGGATTCCATTCGAATAGTTTGCTGGCTTCAAGAGAGAAAAATTATGGCACAAAGGAATGGCAGAACAAAGATTCTAGCTCATGGTGTCAGGGCACAGTGCCAGAGAGGGAGTGGCGAGGGCCTCTATACAGTTTAAGGTCGCAGTTTCAAGGATCACACAGACACACCAAGAAGTGTGCTCCATCAACCCCCTGGGTGGCTACCAAGACTATCAAATTGACACAAGTAAATTTAATTAATTGTTATGTTAATTTGCTGTAGTTAGCATGTAGGACACTGTAGTAAGTCTATAGTAGTATCTTATTACAGTTTTACCTTCACAGTTTTTGATTTTTAAAGTTCTTTCTCTGTTTATGTTTTGTCTTATATTTACTTATACTATTTTTTCTAGTTTAGTATTCCTTTCTGAAATTAATTTTTTACTTAAAATAATTACTTAAAATTTTATTACTTAATTTTGTTCTCTACAAAAAACTACAAGTCTCATTGGAATAATTTAAATTTTTTTGGTCTAGGGGAGAAAAAATGAGAATATTTAATTATGGATTAAATTATTCTGTTGTGAGAAGGCAAGAATGATTCTGAAGGTTTAAGGGGCATCAAAAATAAGTGACCAGTCATGTTAGGTTAACTTTGTTTGAGTGTCAAATAGTGATAGTAACATACATAGAAAATGTGTATCTGTAAAGGACACGTATTCAGAATAATATGCCTAGCAGAAAGGTTAATAAGTTTATTCATACTTAGATATTTAAAAATTTTAGTGACTTTCAATATGGAATATTATTATATGTATTTACTAATTCTATAGGTATTTTACTACTTCTATAAACTAGATGTATTTTAATAAAGTATAGATATATTTTTTCTGTCTCTGTAAGCAGGAAAGAAATCATGCATAAGGTAGATTGCTACCGAAAGTGGATGCTTATTAGTATGTGAAGCCATATACATAACTTACTAAATTGGGTATGAATGTAAATCAGATTTGTTATTCAAAATCAATATTTCAAAAGATTTCTCTCTAATTAAATAAATTAGCCTAATTCTCCTAAAGAGGCTGAGTTATTGTGGAGATTAAACACTAGCTGCTTCCAATAATTGAATAAAATACCTGGTAAAAAAAAAAAAACTTTTAATGGTCAGTAGACTGGGTCCATAGATAATAGCAATACAACGTAGATTAAAGACTAGGGCTCCCGACATCTGAAATAAGAGTGTTAGCAATGTGTCCAAGTGAGAGTAAAAATAAAAGAAGGCTAAATGTATTTTAGAATTTTGGTACCATCTTTAATATAAAAATATTTTATGGTAAGTTTTGTAATCACTGTACTTGTCCATGGCTTGCTGTTTTAGACGCTTGATATATCCAAAAAATCAGATATACTAAGTTTTTATAGTTAAATAATTAAAAAGCGTAACAAAATTTACCATCAACATCAAAACTACAACAAAATCCATTTTCAAAAAATTTAAGTCAGAAATTGAACATTAGCTGAAGTACCCTAATAGTATATAATCTTTTTCTTGTATAAAAATCCCTTAGCAATAGTCATTCTCGGTTCTTTAAAAAGAAGATTTAAAGTTTAAAACCAGTATTCTTTCATATATAAAACCTTAACTTACGTGCCCCTGGCCTTTAAGAAGCTCTAGCATGAAATTCAGCCCTCATTATGATTCAGAACATTGCGAGCCACCGTGCACCCTCCACCAGCCCATGTTTAGGGAGATTTCAGTCATCTTCATTGCTTAACTAGAAGAAAAGGAGGTGGAGCACAGTGAGCAAAATTGGATGTACAGGAGGAGAACTGTTTTCTTAAGTATTTGAAATTTATAGATTTCTACATTTGTACTTTATTCATGTGGTTTTAACTAATGGCCTGAAGGCAAAACCAATGTGGCATAAAATACTATTTTTTACATATCGGTCATAGACATCTGCTTTATTTCTTGCTGTCCCTTCTTCTTAGGAGCCCTTCCTTCTCCATTTAGCCCATGTACTTCCTGAGGGGTGATCATTATAGTTACCTACTTCCTCCTGGGCAGAAGTAGCAGGTGCCATGGATGACACAAGAGTTGGCATCTTATTGGGGACATAAGTTATGAGATGAGGAGGACCATGATTCTAAGCACTGTGTGATTGTGTGTCGTGGAGCTGGCGAAGACTTACACCCCATTCTCACTTCCATATAGTCAAGCTACTAACACATTAAAAGATATATAGAATTCGTATTTCTATTTCTGTTATTTGCTAGTTTTTGCATTTCTTTCTCTCTCAATAGCTCTTTATGCCATTTTTTGAAAAGCCTTTCTATAGATCCTGAAGACCTACTCTCTCAATTATTTAAAATGGGAAAACATAAAAATTTAAAGAGCTTTTTAAATGATGACTAAAAAGACTGAATCTGGGTATGTTTGTCCCTATATCTCCATGTATCAAGAAGAGCATTCATACCTGTGAAACGATAGAACAAGGTAGGTGAGGAGCCTAGAATAAATCATCATGTTCTTGTCCTTTCTTCTGTTTTCTTAGTGTCATTCCCACCTGCCCAGCGACACCTGCAGAAAGACCATCTGGCTGTTTTGATCTCCGGGCATGTCAGAAGCATCGTTACAGCTGTGTTATTGGTTACTAGAACTATTAATATAGTATCTAGATAACTTTTGTCTGGACATGCTAAACATAAACTAGTTTAGTTTTCATTCTGCATCACTGCCAGCTGCTCTACATTTGTTGTTATCTATTTTCTTCTTCAAGGGAAGTGCCCTAACTCCCAACCTCCACGTGCTACCAAAACATCTCTTGGTGTTCCTCTTCAAAGTAGCCTGGAGGAGCCACGTGTTAGTCCAGAAAGATGTAGATTTCAGCTTCTGTATTATGATATTACCTAGAACTTAACTGCACACGTACCTTTCTTCTACTTCAAGAAAGTATTCGGTCATGCTAAGGTCCAACACATGCCTTGCTTACTTGATTCATGATTATTTCCGCAACTGACAGACTCCCTTTTCTAAGTTCCTTTGGTAGGTGGTAATCAGCACAGTGTTTTGACTTCATGCACCCATTTGCCAACTATCAACAGATTGGAAAGTTCCAGTGGGCTTCATACACCAGTTACTAAATTACCTCTTCACCAGTGGGTGGAATGTTTTTCCTCTTTTGATAATACTTGAAGAGTTTCAAATGAGTTGACCACATTTGTTTCTTGATGATGATGTCATTTAAAAGCATAAATTTTATCTTGGCTGCTTACAGTAACTTAAGACAGTTTTTGAGGTTTCATTTAGTGGATTTAAATATGAGAATTCCTTCCAGGATAGCCTTTTCAAAGCGTCTGGAAATTCTTCTTATCTTCTCTGAGGATTATATCACCAGTTATCATGGATGGGGTAACTTGTACTTAAAATGACGTAATTACTTCTGCCAAATTCACTGTTGCTTTAGGAGTGATTCTCAAAGCTAATTGTTGTAGCCTAATGAAAGGAATACAAGCCTGGGAAAGACTCCAAACTGACTTGGAAGTACACTAAATTTAGTGTGTTCCAATAGCTACATCAGTAGTGAAGCTTATGATGCGCTGTAACTGATTGATTAATTTGACTGAACTGCACTTTGGAAAAACAGGTTCAGCAGAAATTGCCTACATACTCGCCCAGTAAGAACAGAGAGTTATTATTTCTGCTGTGGGCAGGATTAGGCGTTCTTAAGTATTTACTACAGAAAGAGAAAAAATAGCTAGCTTCTTGAGTTCCGAGTTACCTGGTCTCTCAACTGTCCTGACAATACTACTTTTATGATCTTTGCAAGATCCTAATATCTTTAGAATAACATTAAAAATATAACCCATGTATTATTAACAATGCAAAAACATTTAAATATTCTCTTTCCTTACAGAGAGCAGAACAAAGACAGGCTGCAGAGACAAAGATTCCCTAAAGTGGAGGTGGCGAAGAGAAGCAGCAGAGAGGGAAGTGATCTAGTGAGTTACAGCTTCTCAGGAAACAAGACGGGCACCAACTGAGAATGTGGGTCAGCGCTGAGGTAGCGGGTGGGAGGATTTGGGCAACTTCATGAAGTGTTTTTAACCTCAGAAGAGGTTAGAATAATAGAGAGAGGAAGAATCGAATGAAACGAAGATACTCCTCTTGAACTTTGTAGCACCAATCCCCATACATCTTACAAGTTAAACGAGATAGTAAAATTGAGCTGATTTATATACACATCATAATTTACATAAATGCCTCTGGCTCTGGAGGTCAACATATTTATCGCCAGGTAAAAGCATAAATATTGAGTAATCAGGACCATGGCTATAAGACTGGAGCAGGGCCCCTTCATGCAGTTAGCTGTTATCCTTTAGTGTTGGGATTCTGGAGAAGGCAGCATGGTCCAAGGGAAAGGCTGGGATGGGGCAGTGGGAATCTGTCAGAGGACAAGGAGGTGTGGCTGTACACTAACTTATGTGAACATATTTCAATATGTTGTGGAGCAATGTGACTATATTAGTGTGTACTCGTGAAATATTACTTGTAGTTTCAAAATTCTATTTGTAAATTTTTTTCTACGGAGGAGATGATTCCAAATACTGCAAAACCTATACACATGGTGACAGTCACTCTGTTAATTCACAGATTGTAGGGTAATGAGGAGTGACCTGTGTATCTTATTGGGTACTGTTTAAGAAAGTTTAATGTCTTTAATTAATAGAATATTATTCAGCTATTGGATGATGGTTATAAAGGCTTTGTGATAATATATGCTGACACGGCATTCTTGTTAGAACATTGTATATATATGATATATATGCACTTGAATATACATGTAAAAATCAGAAAAGTAGACAGAGTTGCGCTAGGGTTTAGTATGCCTATTTTTTTCCTGTATTATGCTAAGTTAATAATAAAAGAAGAGTAAGATAAAAATGAAATGACTTGCCTGTCTTCTTTTGTAACAGGCATGCTCTCTTATTTATTCATGATAGATGTATGTCACCATCTGGCCTCTACTTTGAAATATCGCTGTATTCTTAAAGCTAGGGTTCTTCAGAGAAACAGAGGTAATAGAATCTACCACCATATATATCTAAAGAAATTTTATAGAATTAGTTCAAGTAACTGTGGGAGCTGGTAAAAAAAATTACAACCTATAGAGCAGACTAGCAGGCTGAAATCTCAGGCTGCATTTGATGAATTCTTGAGACAGAATTTCTTCTCCAGAATATGTTACCTTTAGCTCTTAAGTTCTTAAGCTGATTCTGGTTGAGGCCCACCTGCGTCAGTGAGGGTGTTCTCCTTCGCTTACAGTGAAATGATCATGGGTGTTAAGCTGCTATGGCTTGGGTCCAGAACATTCGGCAAGAGCCTTAAGTATTTGGAAGTTGATTCACTGGATCATGATAGTTAACTGGATCAAGTGGATTGGTTCATTGATGATTTTTTGTGTCACTAGGAAGTGGGGCTTGGTGAGAGGGGTGGATCATGGAGGATGTGACACGAAAGTGTATGTCATCCTGAGCTTGGCTTCTGCTCACGCTGCTTCCCTTGTGAAGCCCCGAGCAGCTGTCCTCTTCCAGGCCATTCAGCCTGCAACCAATCAAGCAAGGACTGAGCCTCCAAACTGTGAGCGCAAACAAACTTCTTGTCTTTAAGTTGTGGGTATTAGGTATCATGTCTCATGGTGAGAAAGCGACTAAGGTGTAACCATTTCTACAAAATATTTTTGCAGCAACACTTAGAGATTGCTTTAATACCAAGGTAGTTTAACCTAGCCAAATTGACATGTAAAATTAGCTCATCACAAGCACTTTGTTTTCAATTCTTCTACTTATACTTCTGAGATCAAGTTATGTCAGAAAAGGCCTTAGGTTCTGAATTTGATTACATCATTCAATTCCATACGTAATCTAGATATAGGTATTTTTCTTATTTGAAATTCCCAATCTTCATAAGAACTCCCGTATGAAATCTAGTAGTTATGTTAATGTTTAGTTCCTTAATAACTTTTTACCTTCTCTTTCCTAGACTTTCCTCACCCAAGAACTTATACATTAAAGCAGTGTGAATTTGGTCTTGATATGTGAATGCCAAATTTTCTAGATTTAGCAATTGCCTTATCCATTACTTTCGTCGTATTTCACTTTCAGGTTTAATTGCTTGGGAGTTTTCCTTCATATTAACTCCAACCAGGTGTGATCTGTTGGGGAATATAGAGTCACGCTATGTTAGCATAGCTGGGACATCTCCCCACTCAATACGAGAGTACTGGTGGATGCACCCAGGGCATGTACAAATCCTTATAGTGATAGAATATACCTTACTAAACAAACTGGATTTGGGGCATTAATTGGTTGGTCTTTTATGGAAGTGTAATTCATACTATATTTTTAAACTCCTGGTTCAATCTGATTCTTGTAATGACTCAGAATAGGTTTTATCACAATGTCAGTTCAGTGCCTCATGGATACAATTGCATTTCTTCTTAACTACCCATTTCTTAGGCTGAATGTTTCCAATTTCTCAACTGCTTCTCATGTGCCCTAATTTTCACACTTTTATCTTCATATGGAGGCTCTCAGTTCATCAGTTAACAACTTTGAGTAAATGAGAGACCCAGACGAATTTAATTCTCCAGAAGGAATCCACTGACTGCTCATTCTGTTCTAGATCTTGGGCTTCTATTAGTCTTGGTGTGACAGCTATTTTTTGACAGCTGGGTCACTATGTGGTTGAACCTGATTGAAACTCCAATATCTTTTTCATGCTCACTTGAACTTGCTCAAGCGTTCTGCCTCTTGTGGAGTATTTTTTTAAAGTACAGGATTCTAAATTGAACTTTATAAGAAGTTGAGTTATACATTTCAACCCACCTTTACATCTGCAGTCTACTGATATCCTGATTCTGTTGCCTACAGCGAAAGCCAAAAATTTGTTCTTGCGCTCTTTCCTTTATCTAACCTATCAGCTGTTATTGGACGATTCCCGATCTTCCCTCTCTCACAGCTTCTACGGTTGTAGTCTAAGCCACTATCACTGTCTGCCTGGATGTCTATGAGGGTGTTCTAATTTCCACTCCTGCCTCATTCCTCATACTCTATTCTCACACCTGCTTAATGCATTTGATATTCATACCAAATCACGTCATTTCTTGCTTACAGTTCTCTAATGGTACAGTACTTCTTTTAGAATAACATGCAGACTTCTTGTGTGGTCCCACGTAGGCTGTCAGAACTGAACCCATCCTCTTCGGTAACTTCATCCAATTGGTCTCTCCTTATGTGTGATACCCTCATAATCTCTGTTTCCCTTTCTCAAAGCATATGAGGCACATCCTTCTCTAGATCTATGTCTAAACTACTCTTCCTGTCTAAAGTGCTCTGTCCTGAGTATCTTCAACCAAGGCCTCCTTTTCATCATTCACATCTTGGCCAAAATTTCAATCAGATTTCTGTGTTAAACTTGGCAGTATTTTATGTATGTAGGACCATTCACTTTCTACCAATTTAAAAAAAATCTATATATTTATTTTAACAGGAAAAAATGGAAGGTATCACATGAAATCGTTTTTTATTGACTTCATATATATTTTGATAAATGACTTCTGTGGCTTCTCATTTTAATGAGAAGTTGCAGAATAGAAAGCATAATTTGTCTCTGAAGAGCATTACAGTTTTTGATCACACTAATTATTGACTTCTTGACTTTATTTAAGGGGGGATAGACTGAGTATATAACAGGAGAGACAAAGGAGGTGAGGTATGTGTAGGTGCTTGAAGTTTTGCACTGAGATTCCAGTTCAGTGAGCACGAGCTGTGCTTCCTGTGTAAGAAGCTGCCAGGATGAGGCGCGTGTAGAAACTGGACCAGAGAGATAGTTACATTCTCAGATTTGAAGTTATGATTGAGTGTTTTCAATGTAAATATGTGTGCCATTGCTGTACTGATTTAGCTGTAGAAACACAGATCTCCAGGAAGCAATTCTGGTTGGTCCCAAATCTAGTAGCAGTTGATGATAAGCCTAGATTGTCTTGTGTTACATAAAGTGCAGAGTTAGTCTCTTCTCTTATTACCACTGAAGTTATGGTTACTATTTTTATTACTATCCAATTACTTTAAATGAGAATAATTTTATTTTACCATAAGTTTTATCCTCTTTGATTTTTAAAGTACAATATTTAAACTTGTACTTTTAAATTTGTGTATACAGGTTTTTAAGGGCACATTAAAAGGGGAGGCAAATTTAATTTTAACGAATAGATATTTAGAGAATATTTTTTCAGTTTTTTCATGTCGGAAAAAATTTATGGCAATATGTTTTGCAATAACTCCTTCACTTTCATCCTCATAACTGTTTACATTTTTACACTTCTCCCTATTTTTCTCATATCATTAACCTCTAACTTTGGGGTTTGTAATGCGTTGTGATCATTTAGTGTAGGCTTTTAAATTAGAGGCAAAGAAATTGAAGTTTGAGTGTAAAGACTCATAATAATAGCTACCCAAAGAGAATATACTAAAGCAATTACATCAGCAAGATGGCAGAAGAGGAAGTCCGTTACCTTCCTTTTATTTTTGGTGACATTCACTAAACAAGAATACTGTACACAGACCAGTTTTTGGTGCGAGCAATCCAGAAAGCAGTTAAGAGGCTGTATCAAAGGTGGGAACAAAATCAGCCACATTGAAGATGGTAGAAATATCTGCGATACTCACTTGTCTCTCCTCTTGGCTCAGTGTGGCATAGCTGGGATAGAAAGAGAAGACTAAACTATATATTCAATGTTAAGAAAATTCTAGAGAATGCTTGAAGAAATGAGCTCAGTCTTGCCTGAGTCAAAGGGCCACCAGGAAAGGGCACCAGATGGAGATCACTCAGAACAAAAATAACAGCTTAGAGTACTCATTTGCTACACCATGACTGCCACCACCCACTTCTGTCTGCCCCACCAACTCAGTGCAGAAGGAATGGGGGAAAATATTTGACTCTTGGCTTCTTCCGGGGAAGTGAGTGATCTGTACCATGCAGCTAACATTCTGGCTTTTCATGGCTGCCCAGGAGCTTGGTTTCTGACTTATTTGATTTGAAGTCTTGGTGGGATCCAGCATGTTTTAATGCCGGGAATCTTGGAAAAAAGGCTGGAAAGCTTGTGGAAGCTCCCGAAAAGCTGGTGTATTTGTACCAGAGGAAATAAATATCACGAGGTCCTGAACAAAACAAATTGGTAAAAGCTTCTACGTTGGAACTGGCACACACAAGTTTAGAGAAGATACATGCGCAGAACAGCTTTGAGACATCAGCAGAACATCCAGTCGTGCTGGCTGGTACAGCTCTGGCCCCGCACAAAGCTAGATTGCAAATACCGAGAGAGGAAGATTATTAGCAAATGTACAAATCCCAACACACTTATTCAAGACACACAAATAAGAAAGCAAAGTCCAATCAAAAGAACAAAGGTCTTTAGAAACCAAGCATAAATAGATGGAGCAATTGAATATGTAGCTCAGTGATTAGAGCACTTGCCGAGGAAGTGCAAGGCCCCTGGTTTTTCATTTTTCAAGCACTACATACAAACTGAGCATGGGCACATGCTTGTAATCACAGCACTGACGATGCTGAGGCAGGAAGATTGCCATGTGTTCAAGGCCAGCACTGTCTCCACAGTGAGTTCAAGACAAGCCTGGACTACAGAACGAGACCTTGTCTCAATAAAATAAAATAAATTAAATAATAAAATACAAAGAGACAGTGTATATTAATTAGCTGACAGAGAATTTAAAGTAACTATCATGAAGATGGTAAGCAAATTCAGAAAAAAAGTGTGAATAATATGAGAATACCAATAAAGAGGTAAGTAGTATTAAGAAAAATGAAACAAATTTTAGAGCTGGAATATTATACATTCAAAAATTTACTACAGGGGCTGGAGGAATGGCTCAGCGGTTAAAGTGCTTGAGAAAGCGCTAAGCCAAGCGCGAAGTACCCGAGTTTGATTCCCCAGCACCACATAAACTGGGCGTGGTGGCGCACGCCTGTAATCCCAGCACTCGGGAGGCTGAGACAGGAGGATTGCCGTGAGTTCAAGGTCAGCCTGGGCTCTGAAGTGAATTCAGGACCAGCCTGGACCACAGAGTGAGATCTGGTCTCAAAAAAAAAATTACTACAGAGGTTCACTAATAGATTTGATGAAGCAGAAGAAATGATTAGTGAACTAGAAGAGAGACCTTTTGAGATTATCCAGACAGAGGAACAAAAGTTAAAAAAGAATAACAATGAGTGAGGAAAGCCCAAGGGACCTACAGGGACCACTAAGATCGATACAGACAGTGTCATATTTTAACTTTTAATTTTTTGACGCTATATTAGTAACAAATGATACCCTTCAAATATAATTTAATTTCTTTTCCAGTTTAGCAATAGGCAGTATGACATTCTCTTGCGATGCTGAGCAGTAGCAGTGGACTTCAGCTCCCAGTCAGCCATGAGCTCAGAGGGACAAGCAGCAAATGCTCTACTGTACAGTTAGTTGCTCAACTCTGATGTTTTTCTAAGTTAGGTATATTAAATGCATTTTGACTTAGGATTTATTCAGCTTAAGATGGATTAGTCAGGATGTGGCGGAATCATAAGATGAGGAATAGCTGTATTTGCCATATGAGAATCCAAAAGGGCAAAGTGAGAGAAAAGTGGAAAAAATGTACTTGAAGAAATAATGGCTGAAAATTTCTAAATCTGTGGTAGGAAGTGGATATTCAGATGCCAAACAACTCAATGGACCTTGACTAAGATGAATTTTTTAAAAAAGCCCGCACTAAGATGCTTCATAATCAAATTACCAAATCTCAAAGACATTTCAAAACAGCAAAAATATTCATCATGTACAAAAGGAGGCACTCTAAGATTTTCAGCAAAAATTTTCAGCAAAAATCTAGTAGTCCAGGTAGGAGTGAGATAATGTATTAAAAGTTTTGGGAAGAAAAAAAAAAGATTTCCAAGCAAAATCGGAGGGAGATTGTCACCATTAGTCCTTTCTTATCAGAAGTAATAGATGGAATTAATTGACTTAAAATAAAAGGATTCTAGACAGTAATATGAAAGCATATGCAAGTATAAAGCTGATGGATAATTATAGCGTACTAACACACTGTGACAGAGATATATAAATCACGTTTAATTTCTGTATAAAAGTTCAAAAACAAAAATAATAAAAACCTACAAAAATAAGAATGGTTGTACAACACAGACAGAAGTGAATTGTGACCTCAGGTAGAACAGAGTGGGGAGAGTAAAGACTAAGATTTTTTTGGACACCATTGAAGTTATTATCAAATTAGAATAGCGTGTTATAATTACAAATTTTAACTCCATACAGCCCAAAGAAAACACTACAGAAGATACGTTTTAAAAGGAAATCACAATGGAATGGAAACATGTCACTATAAACATTAAACAAAACACCCAAGAGAGAAAAAAGATAGACAAAAGCTAAAGACAGACATAAAATGATTTAAAAATTCTAAGTTTTTCCCATCAGTTATTATTTTAAGAGTCTAAGGCTTAAACTCCTCAATCAAAAGTTGTAGAATATATGAATGGATAATGTAAACAAGAACCAACAGTAGGCTATCTCAATGGACTCATTTTAGAATTTAAATCCCATGTATACTGAAAATAAAGAGATAGAAAAAGATATTCTGTGCAGTGGTAATCAGAAATAGAACAGCAGTGAATATGTTTACATCAGACCAGATAAATGTTATCAAAATTGCCCCAAGACGCACAATAATTTGTAATTGTACGAGGGTCAATCCCCCAAGAAGGTAATGCTTGTGGATATGTAAGTACCCAATATCAGCAAACACAGGAAGCCAACAGCAGAGATAATAGCACAACAATTACAGAGGATTTCAGTACCATACTTCAATTACAATAACAACCTGACAGGTCAATAATGAGACTTCAAAAATGCTATAAACAAAGTGGGGAAGCAGACATACACAGATCACTTTACCTGACAGCAGCAGAATATTTATTATTCTCAAGTGTGGATGGAATATTCTCTTACTCTCATAGTGAGTTCACATCTTAAGTAGTAAAACACATATCAATAAATTTAAGAAGACCGAAAATTCTACCATGCTACCTCTTTTGACCTCAGTGAAGTGAAACTAAAATTAAATAGCAGATGTTTTGATATAATATGTGAAGTCTTCCACCTGCACCTGGGAGCCTGTGGGACTGGACCCTCTTGTACCCTGTTCCTGCTGCATGTCAGGGGCATCTAGGTAGCCACTAACAGTCCTCTCAACTATACCTGAGGGTCCAAAAGTCTATTCTGCTGGCAGAGATTTTATTGAGCACTTTTGCATCTATATTCATTACAGATATTGACCTGTAGGGTTTTTTTGTTGTTGTTGTTGGGTCTTTGTCTGGTTTTGGAATTAGAGCTATACTTGTTTCAAGAAATGATTTGCACAATTTTCTTTCCTTTTCAATTACTTGAAAAAGTTTGGTGAGCATTGGTAATAAATCTTCCTTAAATTTTTTACAGAATTCTGGTGGGAGTCCATCAGGACCAGGTTCTTCTTGGGTAGAAGTGTTTTTATTACTTCCTAGCTTATTCAGGTGTTTAATTTCTTTTTTTAAATTTAGTTTTGGCCTTAGATGTGTGTTTAGGAACTTGGGTATGTATTTAGAATATGTGTTTAAGAACAGACTGGATAAACAGTGGAACAGAATTGAGGATACTGAAACAAACCCAACACCCTTAGTCACCTGACCTTTAACAAAAGGTCCAAAAATCCACTGGAGAAAAGACAGCAACTGCAGCAAGTGGTGCTGGCAAAACTGGATCTCCACATGCAGGAGAATGAAACTAGACCCGTATCTGTCACCACACACTAAAATCAGAACAAAATGTATCAAGGAATTGAACATTAAAACAGAAACACTGAACCTACCGGTAGACAAAATAGGTAAAACCCTTGAAGACGTAGGGACAGGAAAGGATCTTCTGAACAGATCGCCAACGGTACAAGAAATCTCAGCAAGAATCAACAAATGGGACTACATTAAACTGAAAAGCTTTTGCACAGCAAAAGAAACAATCAGTAAGGCGAAGAGACAACCCACAGAGTGGGAAAGATATTCACCAGTAACACTTCAGACAAAGGATTAATATCTAGAATGTACAAGGAACTCAAAAACATAAAACCTCCTAAAATAAATGATCCCATCAAGAAGTGGGCAGCTGAAATGAAAAGAAGCTTCTCTGAAGAAGAACAAATGGTCAACAAGCACATGAAAAATGTTCATTACAGGTAATCAGAGATATGCAAATAAAAACAAAGCTGAGGCTTCACCTCACCCCAGTGAGAATGGCCTACACCAAGAACTCAAAAACAGCAGTTACCAGTGAGAATGCAGGAAAAAAGGAGCTTGACTCCACTGCTGGTGGGAACACAAGCTGGTACAACCATTATGGGAAGCAGTTTGGAGATTCCTGAGAAAGCTGAAAACAGAAATTCTGCTTGATCCTGTTCCTGCTTTACTGGGTGTGTTCCCAAAAGAAATAAAGTCAGCGTACCAAGAAGACACATGCACATCCATGTTTGTGGCACCATAATTCATAATAGCCAAATCCTGGAAGCAACCTACCTACCATAAAGAAGATGTACCAATCACAATGGAATATGAAGTTTTATCTTGAATAATATGAATGTATGAAGTTTTATCTTGAAAGCAAGATATGAAGTTTTTGAATAGAAATGAGGCCATAATGAGGCAATAATGTTTAGTGAAATGGATCAAACACAAGAGACTGACTATGAACCGTTGTCCTTCTTATAAAATCCACACAATATTAGCAAAAAAACTCAGCAATAAGAGCGACAGGGTAGAAAGAGGGGCAATGGTCAGGTAGGAAAGGGGTGAGCCTCTGAAGAAGGGGTGGGCATAGATGCTCATCATTCCCCACACCCCATGTTTCTAATGTGTTATAGAATTTGGAATTCATAAATGAACAACAACAACTATATATATATATATAATTAGGCAAGAAGTTAGCTAAAATTGTGTACATAATACAATTCTTAAATTCCTGTATCATGTACAGCTCAAGTCTGATATTTATTTGTATTTTTTATTATTGTATAATTTTTGATTTGTGTGCTTTTAAGTTATTGCTGCCTTCATGCTTAATATTGTTCACATTATGAATTTCAAATAATAAAGCAGAATTTTAATGGAAAAAAGAAGTCAACATTGATATAACATATGTATATATTATTAATAGTTAAATCAAGCTAAATGATGTTGTATGATGTAGGGGCTGGGAGTATAGCTCAGTAGTTCAGGCACTTCCTTTCTGTCCCCAAGGCCCTGAGTTTTGATTCGCCAGCTCCACAAAAAATTAGTTGGCTCACTTCACTAAGCATGATGTTCTCAGGCTTCTTCCATTTGCCTGTAAAAGCCTCCACCCTGTTGAACTTTATAGATGCATAGTATTCCATTGTGTATAAATACCACAGTTTGTGTATCCATTGGTCTGTTGCTGGGTATTTTGGTGATTTCCAAATTTTAGCTATTGTTCGTTGTGCTGCTACGAACATGGGTATACATATATCTCTGCTATGTGTTGTTTTGGCCTCTTTTGGATAAAGCAGAAGGTGAAACATTGAATGGTCTCTCTGATATGAGAGACCCAGATCACAACTATATCATGGAACTTAAAACGAAAAACAAACTGAAACAGTGGGGTCGGGTGGGGAGCGAGGGAGGTGTGGGTAGGGGGAGGGACAAAAGGAAAGTGGGAAAGTCCTTGTCACCTTGACAAGACACATAGGTGCATAAAATGCTCAACTTCATTGTAAACCTTAAATTTTGCACTTATACATATCAATAAAATGGGGGGGGGAGGAAAAATTATAGTTGGGTGGGTTGGTGCATGCCTGTAATCCTAGAGTTTGGAAGACTGAAGCAAGAGGACTGCTGTAAATTCAGTGTCAGTGTGGGCTACACAGAGTTCAGGACCAGCTTGGATTACAGAGTGAGATCCTATATCAAACAAACAAATCATGTCACACAGATTTTTTTGTGAGATGAGAACATTTAAGGTTGGCAGTTTTCAAGAAAACAATATAGTATTTTTAGCTACAAAAGAGTCACCATCCTCTGCAGAGCCAGTTCCTACCTAGCGGAAGCTTTATCCCCTTTGCCAACATCTCTCCCTGCTCACCTGACCCTCCAGCTCCTGACAACCGCCATTTTACGTTCTATTTTTTCAGTTGCACGTGTAAGTGAAATTATGCAGTATTCGGTTTCCCGCGCTATGTTATTTCACTTAGCATAGTGCCTTTCAGATTTGTGCACGCTGTCAGAAATGATATGGTTTCCTTTATAAACTGAATAGTATTCCTTTGTGTGTACATATCACAATTTATTCCTTCATCTACCGATGGACACTTGAGCTGATTCCATACCTTTGCTATTACAAAAAAGACTGCAGTTAAGATGGGCGCAAATATTTCTTCAACATACTGACTCGAGTTTCTTTGGGAAGACACATATACATATGTACATACATAGATATATATACATATGCACAAATACATATACATGATTCAAGGGAGGATCCCCTATTTGGAAACTCTTTTCTGCTCTACTTCTACAGTTGTTCTACTTCTAAGACATCTATGGGACCTTTTCTGCATTTCCTGTTTTATTTGATGTTTGTGACATTCAGGCACGCTTCTCCCTGGGAAGGCCTTCAGTTCAGGTCTTACAGAGCCTTTGGGTATATTCAATACTAAGGCAACCTCCTGTTCTAGGTTTTACCTTCCATGCAAGAGCTGTCCTGGTAAGAGCGTATTATAGGTCCTATAGCAAAGGGTCAGCCAGACAGCGTTCATCTATTGAGCAAATTATCAGACACTGAAATTATTGATATTGTGATGTCACTTTAGATTTAATGTGCACTGTTAGTTTTGAAAAAACTGGAATAGCTTACTTTCCCCTGAATGAAATAGCATCAATAACATCAAAGAAAAGATTTAGAAATCTGCTAATTATTGTAAAATGCCTTCTTTTTTTCCTCCTACAAAACTGATATAATTTCATTTCTGTAATCTTTCACATTATTTCTTGGTGGGCATAAACCAAAAAACCTACATTAAAGAGGAAACCAAGATTTAGTTTGTGAGTTAAATTTAATTACTCTGAAGTTGATTTTAATGTTCTAATCTTTTGAAAGGTATTTGTCATTAAATATAGATCAACTGATTCTATTACCTCTGCTGGTTTAGATCAAGGTATAAATGATAATGATAATAATATGTAACATTTATTATGTTTTTTTGTTGTTGCCAAGTGTTTTCACAACTGTTATGTCCCTTAAATCTTACCTCTGTTCCCCAAAACTTACACTGAATAATTTTGGGGAGAAAATATGACAGATACATAGTTATCAGACAAATATTATTTAGGATTATGCATAAACTGAAATGTCATGGAGAAAGGTCAGTATAGGCTGGACAAGTGTCATTGAGAATTAGCCTAAACTTACCATTGATTGGAAAAAGCGTATTAGTCAAACTTCCCTATCTCCAGACCACAGAACTGTTACTATCACCAATGTCTGACTATTAGAACTACAGCAGTGAACATGCCTTTACCTAATTACCTTTAATTGGTTGATTCACTTAAAAAAACTGGAAATATATTCATTATAGGATAAAATCATCACCAAGAGAAACACTAAGAATGGTAAATTCTGCTTTTGTACATAGAAACAGACAGACGAACCGTTCCACTGCCGTAGATTACTCTGTTTCTCTTTGCCTAGTCCCTGATGTCTGCTTCTCCCCAAGGAACCCCTGGAAGATTCTGTAATTTGTTATGTTTCCCTCTGGTTTCTCACTCACAAAGCATCCTTGCCTCAAGTTATGCCACTCATTCCCTATGGGAAGTGTGGGCAGTAGGAGGACAGTTCTAGCTCGGACTGGGTTCAGTTTTGCAATAGGAAAAAAAAAGGAAAAAAGGAATTCATTTACGATCTCCTTTGCTTGATCTTCATTCTGTTACTCAGCTCCACTCTGAGCATATTTCTTACATAGGAGTCGTGTAACTCACTATGGCTCAAGGTACAGGGAGCTCTAAAAAACCCCTCAGATACGTGTTTATGTTACATAAATAGCATAATGCTTATATGCTCATCATGCGTTTTAAGAAACTAGCACACTTAAATAAAAAGTGCATTATATGGTATCTCATTTTTTCCCCCTTCAGATCATAGGTCTGTAATTCTCAGACGAGGACAGCGTAAGATGTTGCCTTGCTGGCCTTCCTGAGGAAGCGCTGGGCTGCAGTTCTTCCTGTCCACCGCACCCAGTTACCGTGTGGCAGAGCCAGAACCGGAACCAAGCCTGCTGAATTCAAATTCAGGGCTTGCTTCTCACCACTGGGCTCCTGAAATCGAAGTACCATGGTCAGAAGTGGAAATGTGGAAAATGTGTATAACTGAAGACTTCGAGTAACAAGATAATAAGAGAGCTGAGCACAGACACTTTTTCCAGCCAAAACGATGGCGTTGGCCAGTGAGCCCTTTCCCTTCCTCTCCCATAAGGCTTTCTGAGCTTGCACGTTTTTAGTGCGTGCCCTTTGCTCTAAAACGGAACAAATTCTCATACAAGAACATTTGATTTTTCTCTCTGTCTAACTATTTATGACCTCTTTAAAATTGATTTATGGTCTTAAAGTCTTCAAATTAATTCCGGGCATAAGCCAGGAGAAGGTTATCTTCCTCACAATTTCTGCAGTTTGCGAGGGCGTTTCCTTGCCTGGTTTAAAGCACCGGGTTCAATTTCACTGTTTTGCGGTCCCGGCCTCTGTGTATGTCTTTGGACTGCTAGCCCCGGCCTGCACGAGGGCACTCTCTTCTCCCGTTGAGGGCTGCTGAGGCGCGGACATGCTGTCTTCTGCGCGATATTGTATTGTCAGTTGGTCAGGGCTGTGCTCCGAAGGAAGACTTACTGAGTCCCATTTGGGGACATTTCCATGATAAACCTCAGCTTGTTCCCCTGACTAGAAAGAGCTGCCCCGAAAGCCTTGCCTGGCCACATTCCTGGAATGGTTTGATCCTTTTTGGAGAGACTCCTTGAGGGCTAGTGTCATTGTGTACTCCTTCAAATAGCCCTGCTGTACGGTCCTCGATCTGCACTGTAAGCAGTGATGAAATCTCAGGACCATCATCCTTATCCTTGGCCAGATTTCTTAGAAAAATCCCCGTGTTTCAATTTATCCTACTTCAAGAAGCCAACTGATTCCCTCTGGGGCTGTTCTGCAGTCATCTTGTGTCTTATAATTGTCTTTTCTCTTTTTATTATGTGTCTCTTAGTTTTCCTAATTAATTAGGCAGCTTGAATTAGTGGCTTTTGTCCTCAATGTAATTCAGCTCTGCCTTTTGGGCTGAAGCTGTTTACATTGTACTTAGTATTAAAAATATTTCTTGAAGAGTTTTTTTTGCTTCCATTTTTAATATTTAGAGAATATTAGTATAAAAGTAAATTGTTTTTGAAATTTCAAATTATGATTGAATATGAGGTCAGGACAATCTATTCTAGTCCCGGTACTTCCTCTTAAATGCAAGGCATAGAGATCAATGATTGAGTGTAAGTGTGTGAGCACCTGTGTCTAAGTTTTGGTTCTGCTCCTTAGTAGCTAACTGAGGCTAGTTATTTGAATCTTTAAGCCCAGCTTACTCATGTACCCAGTGGACATGATGATGCTAAGCCATACCATGCAATGGTGCTAGGATTTTTATGAGATGAGGCACATAAGCAATGCAACATTGTTCCTATTAATAAGATGTACCATTCATTGAGCATGATTCACATGCCAGGCGTTATGTCTTATGTACACTACATCTCATAATTAAAATGCATTTTGCTGAAGTGTCAGTTACTTACTGGTGATCAAGAAATATTTGAGTTACCTGGTTTGGCCAAAGAGCCAGAATTTACACTTATACCTGTTTAACTCCAGAGGGTACTTCTCTTTCCTCTGTACTATGTGACTTTAATGCTGGTCATTGGTCATTGCATAATGCTCTGAGATGGATTCTCTCAGGGGCTCCTAGGGTATTAGGTGTGGCTTGTTTTTTGCTAGATTCCCTGGGCAGCTGGGCTTTTCCACATAGATGTTTCCCTCAAGATCATTTTCTCTTATCCTATGCTGCTGGGATTCTTATACCCCACCCTAGTCTTTTGTGTGCTGTCCTTTCTGGTCTACGCACTTCAGCCCCCAAATAAGTCTCTTAGTGTTTTTACGGTTAACCAATCATATATAGCACCATGTAGGGATTTGCACATATTTTCATATATTTTTATTTCTTAGGAAATCACATTGGTACTAGTTTCATTTTATTGCCAAGAAGCTTGTACCACAGAGTTGGGGGCTAAAAGAGCCATTGTTCACACATAAAGACCATTCTAGTAATGAGTTTCAATTTTAGACATTGAGAATCTGAGATGGGTGGTTTGACATACTTGAGGGCAATGAAAATCTCTTAGTATTTAGAATGTGAAAAGCATTATTTAATATCTCCCAATGTCATCTGAAATGAAGAACGTAAGAAGACAGCACAGGTAGGTCTGAGGGCTGCTTCCCTAGGGGCATGGATATACCAGGAATATCAGCTGATGGGCTGGGCTCCAGAGTTCACAGGAAGAGAATTATAGGTCAGAGTTTTATAATTGCTACCACTCATCTCCCTACTTTTGTATTTAGTTTGTATAGTGACATGGCACATAGCGACATTATGGGCTACGACAAACTCTACAGGGTGGGGTCTTTTTAGGTAGTGCTGCATAGCAATGTCATAGCCATCTTAGTTTGTGAATGTACACTATGGTTGGCAAAATCCCCTAATGGTGTATTTCTCAGAATGCATATGTAGTCGTTAAATGGCAATATATAATTTAATGATAGCTTACAGAGTCACGTTTTATAGACTGTCAAGGCAAATTATTCCAGAAGTAGAGAATATGCAGAAATGGTTACAGGAAATAATAAGCTGATAGATCTCGCCTTTGTGGAAGGAGGTCAGGCTGTTTTCATTTGAATAAATTAAAGTTGTTTTACGTAAGGAGTGTGTTTTGCGTTACTGCGGTTTGGGCACCGAGTTATGAGAAGGAAGGTGTGAAGGGACACTGGGTGGTTCCAGGAGCCAACTGTGGCTCATTCCGGAGGCTGGCTTCCTCCACGCCCAGCCCACCTCTATTTTCTTTCCTCTGCTAACCCATACTGGGATGCAGAAAGCTACTCTTTTCAGACTTCTCAGACTATCTTGCAGTCTGCAATGCAGACAGGGGGTTTGAGATCTATCACATCAATGAATTAGTGTCAGATTTGATGCAGGCATGAGCCCTCTGTGAGTAAGTGCACAGCATGCTGTGATAGAACACCTGCAGGGAGACCAGACCTGAGCACAAGCGGTAGCACCTGTGGATGTCGCTGTCCAGGTGATCTGGTCAGTGACGAGCTGCCACGTGACTGAGTGTGAAGCAAGCCGAGGTGGTCTCTGGTGCTGCAGGGACGGTTGAAGACAAAATTCTTTTACAAATACACGATCTGCTTAAAAAAACCACAGTGAGTTTTGTTATGTTTGACTAATGTCAATAATTAGACTCTTGATTCCATTTCCTAGTTTTCCTGTATTTTATTACTACAGCTTCTTCTCAGGAGGAAAACAGAGAGTCGAGCAAGTTGGACTCATCACACGCATGTTGTTTGGAGGCTGTGTTAAGACAGACTTCTAAAGTTCACGGGACACTTTATAACAGCTGGTTTATATTTATGTATTTTTACCATAGAGGCTTTAAATTACTATCTAGAGTCAAAATTATGTTGGAGGATTGTAGCTGTGATTTGCATGATTTAACATAAAACTAATAAATTATGCCTCCATAATTAAATAATGAAAAATGTGAGTTGTTCCTTCTTTCAAGCTAAAGGCTACCATCTTATTTATTAGACTTTAGATACATTAAATTAATAGTTTATTTGTAGATTTGACAACTGCTAACTACTGAGGATTGTTACTGTTGTGCTGTAATTTTCTTAGATTTTTAAAATATTGATTAACTTCTCATGACATCTCTGTGGCTAGTGTTGGAACAAGCTGAAGTTGAGACTTAATGGAGAATACATTTTTTCCTTTCATTGCCGAAACCAGCTGTGCTTAAATCCCAACATGAGTTAGTCTCACAATCCATGTGGGCTTGGCTCTGAAGCCTACCAAGACCTCAGAAGTGAATATTCAAAAGAAAAGGAAGGAAGCTGAGTCCATGTGGGCGTGCTAGCAAATCTGGATTAAGAGATTCCTGGAGAGGTGATTGGAATTTTAGGGCACTAACTTCATCCACGAGTTAGTCTATCCACGAGTTTGTGGCTAAATAGGCCACTGGGTAGAACCTAGAAGGAAGAAGATCATGAGGGCATGACCTTAGGGACTAACCCCCTACTTCGTTCTGGGTAGCTTTTCCAGTCTGCTTTGCCTTTACCCACCATGAGTTTAGAAGCTTTTTCCCTCCATGTCATTTAACTATGCAGTCCCTGCCTTGGGCCAGTCAACCAGACCCTAAAATGCCTGAAGCTGGGAGCCAACACAAGCTCCATCTTCTCTAAATCGTGCATGTCAGGTGTCTTGTTTCCGGAACAGGAAATCTAACCAGTGCAGTGGAACATGCCCCACTTCCTCAGGGAGTGATCAGGAGGGTACGGCCAATGCATCTCGGCTTTCAGCTTTGAAAATATTTTATCTGAGAGATAAATCCTGGTGGCCACATAGTGGAAAACACTTGAAGTTCAGGTAGGTAAATGTAGTCAACTTAGTTCACAGGAAGATCACGATCAATATCGAGGATTATTAAGCACAAGATCCAGGTTTTAGAGGAATCAAATGACCAGAAGCAGTTCAGGGACCGAAGGCTTTAACCAAAGGTTTGGGCAGAATTATAACATCAGATGAAAACCAAAGTTATGAGTGGTAAAGATGAGGTAGATGCTAAGCGTCAGATGCGGGGCCAGTTTATGTTTGTATACGCAACATGTATTTACGTGTTGTATAAGCCCATGAGCATGGCTGGCAAAGGAAACAGTGGAGCAAAAGGTGGGGGAGAGAGACAGGGAAGCAACCCTATAACTTGTAAGCTTACCTTAGGCATATGGGAATCTAACAGTGGCGGGGAGCCCCTCTTCAATCCTATGTTAGCTAGGGTGAGATGGTGGGTTTGCTTCCTACGGCAAGCAGAAAAGAGAGTTGGGTAGCAGTATGGTGAGCGAGTGTGTAGGCAGGGACTGACGGATAGGTAACAGAGGGAGAGGAAGGCACTGTGAATTTGAAAGTGGAAACCATAAAATTAATCCGCGTGTCCTTTATGAATGAGACATGAGCAGTCACTTCTGGGCCAATTATGTTGGCCATCACATTTTTATAGTGGCAGTTACAGCCAATTTAATTAGTAAGTTTTTGTGAGTAATTTAACATTTCCCTGAATTAAAGACCTTTCAGAGTGCAAGAGAGGTATCTGTCTAAATAATATTCACTGCTCTGCAAAAGCAAATCTGTTAATAAACAGACATCCAACAATAGAGAAATTGTTCCATATTTTTAAATGACAATTTAATTAGGTATTTAAAATGGAAAAATAGAAACACTGCTTGCTATCAAGTACGGTGATGAACAACTTGTGCTTAAATGTTGGTATTATCTTTTATTTCTCTTTCTCACTGGTTCTTCAGTTCCAATTCATTGTTACATTTGATTTTTTCCCCATTTTTCATTTTCTCTTTATTTCTCCCAATTGTCCTCATCTCTCATTTGAATGACTGTTATTTCACTCATAACGCTCATAATCTGTTTCCCCTCATCTGTGAAGTTCTATTTCTTTTCCCACCAAGCCCATCCTACGTAATGCTATCAGTTTAAATGTCTTAGTTACTTACTTATTTCTGGGATGCATAACTTAAGGGAGGAAAAGATTTATCTGTTGCACAGTTTTAGAAGGTCTCATAGGCCACCAGTGGCAGCTGTCAGTGGTGGAAGCACAGACAGAGGCTGGAGAACTAGCTGCTCACTCTGGTGTAGACAGAAGCTGAGTGACTCAGGAGCAAGTCACTGTCTGGAGACTCAGGCAGGGCCAGACTTTCTCTGGAAGAAGCTGCAGCAATGTTTCTTCTGCCTTCCTTTACCTAGTTGTGGCCGCCAGTTGGCGCCTTCCATAGGCAGAGTAGGTGCCTCTCCCTCTCTTTCTGGCCCACTGGTAAATAACACATATCTGAAAGCTTTATTCTGGGCAATCCATAATCTCAACAATTTGACATGATTTCTCCAGATCAAACCGTAGGAATCCACCCCTTCCAGGCTGGCCCTACCGCGCAACAGCACATGATTCCAGATGCTTTGTGGGGACACTCCAGATCCAAACCATAACATTAAATTTCATAAAGAACTGATTTGTTCTTGGTATTCCTTTATCTAAATAAAAAACTTTTATAATTCCTTTTGACTAATTCTATTGTACATCCAAAGTTCTTTGAAGGCTGGTTTGCTTATTTGTTTTTGATTTTGGTCTGAGTTGTCTTTCTTGCATTTTAGCACTTAAGGTTTACTTTCTGTTTCTTGAAGAAGTAAACATAGTTTTCACTTTCTATGTAATTTTGTCCATACAAGTCATTCTACCTCAAAATCTATTTATATTTCTTGTTCATTTATACACAATTAAAGAAGACTCCTACTTTAATTTTAGACAAAAACTCTTAAAATTTGGGTAGAAGCTGACTGTTGTAGACTGAATTATGCAACTTTCCAAGTTCGTAAGTTGAAGTCTTAATACTCAATGTCAGAATATGACCATATTTGGAGGTAAGTTTCTAAAACAGAAATCATCCAATGTATATAAGCACAGGAATCACATAAAATATGAAACCTAACTTAAGGGCCGTGTGGCTGAAGCTTGGATGGTCTCTTCAGAGGGTAGAGGAGTAAGCTAGAGATTTTAGAGAGGTGATCAAGTTAAAATGAGGACATTAGAGTGGCTATTGTCCATGCGACTAGTATCCTTTACAGAAGGCAAGACTGGAGTGGAGACAGATACAGCTGCCTACAAGTCAAACATGGAGATCTCAAGATAAACACCATCTTGGTTTCAGATTTTAGCTGGCAAAATTAAGATGTAATTTTTTTAAGCACACATTGCTCAATGACAACTACACAAAACCAAGCCATAATCCCTTCGGTAAAGGTAGTGAACTTAGAGTCGGGAGCAGAGCTCAGTGGTTGGAGCACCTGCCCAGTGAGGACAAGGCCCTGAGTTCAGCTCCCCTGTGCCGCGTAAGCTGGATGTGGTGGTGTGTGTTTGTAATCTCAGCACCTGGAAGGCTGAAGTAGGATTGGCATGTGTTGGTGGCCAGCATTAGCCTGCACTCTAGAAAAAGACCCTGTCTCAAAAAAAAAAGAAAGAAAGAAAGAAAGAAAGAAAGAAAAGAAAGAAAAGAAAAGAAAAGAAAAGGAAAGGCGGTGTTCTCAGACTTCAGTGGCCCAGTACGTGGGTCTCTGCTCAGCAACACCAGTAGGCGGACTGATTTATTCATTCTCACTTTCCTCCTCAGGATCTGTTGTTAAAACAAAGTTATTATCCAGAATAAATTATCTGCTTGTGATATTTATCCCTCTCTTTGATCTTTTCCTTTCCTACATTTACTTGATGACTAACTATACGTTCTGAAGACCAAAAACAACGACAAAAAACTTTGCTTTGTGTCTTAGTCACATTTCTGTTGCTGGAACACAATACCTGACACCCACACCTTGAGAGAGGAAAGTTGTATTTCACTGGTATTTCTTTCGGAGGTTTTGGTCGATTCAGCATTGTTTGGTAGTGATGGCATGGCTTAAGGGTCTAAGGGAGAACGGCTGCTCATGGCACTGCATGAGAAAGGAGCAGGATGTGAGCGGATCCAGGCAGGGCATATCCTTCCAGGCCACACCCTCCGTGATCCACCACACCCTCAATCCACCCCTCCCAAACAGACCCCTACCTTAGTGCACATGAAATTCAAAGATAATCCACAATTTCCAAATATAAGATGCTTTCGAGGGACATTCCAAATCTAAAACACAACACTCTTCCCTGAGTTCCCAAAAGATTAATGCCTAACTATTTATGCAGATTTTTGTTTACTTCATCTCTAAGAGTTGCCATGTCTTAACACTTCTAACATTGTTGAAAAGTTCAAGTCCAAAGTCTTTTCTGAGACGGAAGGCCAACTATTAGCTGTGAGAACCTGTGAAAAATCAAAGAAAAGTTAAATACTTTCGACATATAAAGGTACAAGGAAAACATTTCCATTCACTTCAGGTGAGCTGTTGTAAGATGTTAGCTCTGGATGCCTTGGGGCATTGCCTCTGCCTGCAACCTCTCTGGTTTCTGTTTTGGGCCAGCTCCCTTCACAACCTGTGGCCTTCCTCAGCAGACAGTCCACATTTCTAGTGTCCCCAAATTTCTGGACTCTCCAATGCATCTTCAGGTTCACCTTCCTAGCTCCATGCTTTTCACTCTTAGGAGATAATACCTGGTCTTCAAGGCCTTCTGAAATCTAGGTGGAAGCCTCCATGACCTCATAACTCTTGCATTCTTCATGACTGTAACACCAGCAACATGTGAATGACATGAAGGTCTACCATGGCTTGACCAGTAGGCTGGCCCTCTTGAACTATGGTCACTGCAGCCCTATAGCTCTTGGATGGCTGAACTCTGGCAAACATTTCTCTCTTTGGCCTTTTACAGAAGCCCTGGATACTCTTCGTAGGGTAGTGTTTGCCTTTGCACGCTTCAACAGTAAATGTGGGGTCTTGCTGATTACTGAGGTGCTCTCAAGGGATTTTGTTCTGTAATTCGGGTGCATAGTACTCAGCTTCTTTGTAATGCTAATCTTCCCAGCAACCATGCTCTCCTTCACTGGAACTCTGTAGACTCTTTATTTTGGGCAAAATTGTGAGCTCTTTGCATCTTTCTGTTTGCTGCTTTTTCTCTGCTATTCAGTGTTGATTTGGCTAAAATTTAAAAGCAGAATCCATGTGATAGCCTGAATATTAAGCTGCGTCAAAATTTCTTCTGCTAGATTAATTAGTCTACCATGCATAACCTCAGTTGGAGGTTAAGTCACAGGAATGGAGCAAAATGCCAAAATGACTCTTGTCAGAGTGCAGCATGCATGACTTCTAGGCCAGTTGTCAATACAGTTCTGGAAATCTCTTGAAACCTCTTGAGCTTGGCCTTTACAATCTGTAATTCTATCAGCATTTTGTTTTTCTGAGCTTTGACCAGAATCTCCCATTAGGCTTGCCTTCTAAGCATTCTAACCATCTCTAGCCAGCATCTTCAAACCTTCCCAACCTTCTCCCACAAACGAGTTCTAAGACCTTTTAAGCCACATGGTCAGGCTGTCACAGGAACGACTCCATTTCTCTGGTACTGATTTCGATCTTAGTCCCTTTGCCATTGTTGGTACCTAATACCCAGCATCCACAATTTAAGGGAAGAAATGTTTATTTCAGCTCACATTTCAGAGGTTTCAGTCCAATTATGGATGGCTGGCAGCGATGGCATAGTAGATGAGTCTGGCAGAGAAGAGCTGCAGGTGGCATTGCAAGAGGAAGGACCAGAGCTCTGGAGAAGCCAAGGCAGAAGTTCACATTTTTAGGCCACACCCTCAGTAATCTTCCCCTTCCAACCAGGTCTCACCTCCTCTCAGCACGTGAAATCCATACATAATCTATAATATCCAAATGCATGAAGCTTTTGGGAGATGTTCCAGATCCAAAACATAGCAATTTGCCATTTCCCAACATTCAAGGCCCATTTCAAAGTTCCTTTAGGCAAGTCACTTTGTCCTATATGCTGATAGAATTATTTACATAGATTAAGTGGACCTTTTGTACACACTCATGGTTTCATTGTATTTATAACATTATACTTCAGAATCTGAGTGAAGCCCAGAGTCTCTCAACAGTCTGAGTTCTCATCTTGTTTTTGTCATGGTATCAAACTTGATACTGAAAAATCTACTAAACTGATTTAACTTGATATGATATGAATGATAAATGGATAATTTATTGCAGCTTTCAGTGGACAGACTGAGTACCTGTAGGGCCAATAATGCAGTGCTCTCTTTCTACACCTCTTCCTGTGTCTTGTTTCAGTCTTCGGATAGTTTCTTGAAGATTTCTTCTGATAACACAATAACAAAATTTTCATTTCTATGTTGAATGTTCTTCTCCAAGCACAAGAAGGTGGGAATACAAAATGCCAGTTATTTTTATGTCTACTGAAAAGTGATGTTGGGTCATATAGGTATGAAGGAGGGTACTGTGATAATGGATGGATCTTAATTGTGTCAACATGATTGGTTCGACAGTCACCAAGGCGATTAGTAAAGCAAACTTATGGTTATCTGAATGGGTTGTGAAGACATATCCTTGGGACTCTGTCTGATGTCTTTCTAATTTCTCTTTGGCATTGTTCCTCTGTCTCCTTCCTGGCCACCGTAAGATGAGCAATATTCATGTTTCTGCCTAGAAACCGGAGATACATTAGATTACCTAAAATGAAGAGCCAAGTTAAAACTTTCCTCCCTTGAGTTGTGGATGTTAGAAAATTGGTACCAGGGAAGTGGGATTGTTGCTATGACAATACCTGAAGGTGTGATTTGCAAGCATTTGGAACTGGTTTGGAAAGGTTTGGAGATATAGGACAGAGAAGCCCTAAAAATGCAATAAACAAGACTCAGCAAGTGACTCTGATGATAAATCAAAAGAGAAGAATGCTGATGGGATGTGGACAATGGGGATCAAGCTCAGGAGGTTTCAGTTGGGAAAAGACTACAGTGACAGCTGGAATGGAGGCGGTGTGTGTGACACTCTGGCAGAAAATTGCCTACATTATACACATGTCTTGAAATTTTGGGAAAGACTCTGTTTAAGGGGAGCAGACTAAATGATTTGGAGGAGGAAATTTCAAGGCATTCTAGTGGTCAGGATGTAGCATGGGTACTGCTGGCTCCTTTTAATCAGATTATAATGAAAACTGTAGGCAAAAAGTAGGACAGAAAACCATGAAGAACTTCATTTTGTCCTTAAAGGAAACTTGTGTCAAGTTCGGGACAAGTAGGTATGGTAAATGAAGAAATTAGCACCATTAAGAAGAAAACAAGTTCAGGGACAGAAAGATAAGCGCATCTTAGAAATCAGCAGACACCACTCACTGCAGGGCCTTTCATTTGAAAAAAGAGCCCCTGGGCTTCCTGCCAGAGAAGGGCCTCCTAGAATATTCTAGAGAATTAGCTCCCAGCTGACCCTAGTACCATCCGCAGGATTCTGGTTTTACTGCATACAGAAAGCAAGAATCGTGGAGTCTGGCAGGTTTCTACCTAGATTTTAAAGGAAAAGCCCAAGAAGACTGAGCGGAGAGGGCACATGAAGTGGTGGGCGTGAAGCCACACATGCAGTGAGCTCCAAAAAAGGTCAGAGATGCCAGGAATGTTGAACATCTGCCAAAGTAAGCTTTATTGGAGCCAATTCAAGAAAGAAGCCACGTGGGCCACAGCTAACAGGGTCACAAGGGTGAGACTGCCCAAGCCTTCTGGAACTCACGTCTTTCCATCATCTACTCAGATGCTGGACGTGGGGTTACGGAACTTAATATTTGCCTTGCTAAGTTTCAATCTTGTGTTAGTCCTATTTTTATTATCCACCATATTCCTTAATACTAGCATGGAAATTTTTGCCCTGTGCTATTGTACCTTGAAATTATAATTCGGTTTGTTATTTTTACAGAGGTTCACAGGTAAGCGTTTTCTTTGAGTTTCAAAAGAGACTTCGATTTGGACTTTCGAAAAAATGCTGAAACTTAGGAGGTTTGGGGGGAAGGAAGTACTATATACTTGGCTGAACACCGAATAGTCCTAACATGTTATGCAGATTTAGTAACTTGCTATTTATTTGGAGGTTAAGTGTGGTTCAAGGAGGTGTGTTTGGGTGTCAAGTTTTTAAAGCAGAGGGCTGTGATGGTTCACGTTAATTGTGTCAAGCTGATTAGCTCAAGAATCACCCAGAGGATTAGTAAGCAAACTTTTGTGTGGGTCTGAGTGGGTCGGGGAGTGGCTACTACCCTCGGGTTCTGGCTCCTTCTTTTGGAGAACTTTCCCCTTTTCTGCTTCCTGGCTGCCTTATGCTAAGTATTTTCCTCTATCTTTGCCACAGTGTTTCGGGTTTTGAGCTAGCCAAATAGTCAGAATTTCCTGCAACTGTGAATCAAATAAAAGCTTTTCTCTTTTAAATTGCAATGTCTGTTACTGTAGTTGACTAATAAAGGTGCTTTGTCTCCAGATAATATAAGAATTCATAAATACCAAGAGCAACATCCTGGGGACATTGAAAATATTATTTTATATATACTGATTTTAGGTGTGTGGCTGGAGTGTCTTCTGAGTTAAAATTGATAGTTAGCTGTTTTGTGATTCTGGAAAAAAATAAACGTATCCTAAATTATAAGCAATATTTGTACTTTTTTATTATAATGAGGCTTCTTTTACATGAAAACACATCATTAAGTCTTTTCTTTCTCCAGCTCTCGAAGTGCTTTATGAACTCAGATTTTTGCATAGGTTGGCCTGCTATTGCAGAATTAGCATGAAAGAAAATCAAGGCTTGGTGTCCCTCAACATAGATTGTTGCTACCCACTGGGCATTTTAACACCAGCTTTCCTACTGTGGTAATCAGTAGTTCAAAAGCCACTTTCTTTAGGAGATTAAAGTACAGTCTACAGATCATTAGCTCCCAGAGTTTTGAAGCTTGGTCTAATTTGATTTTGTCATGCACAAGTAATCTTTATTATGCCCATCTATGAATCCCGCACAATTGTTTCCAGTCCCAGGACTCCCTTACATCCCAGGCAGTGGTTAAGCCAGTTGTCTAATTAAATTTAGCTAATTTGTCTGATTTTTTTGCTTAAAAGTAATTCTCTTGCTCTTGCCATGTCATTTTCTATGAATTCATATGTGCCGTTAACATAAATCCTACAATTCAAAAATAATATACTGTATGCAAGTCATTAGTGATTCCAAACCAGTTCAGCTGTATTTTGGGAACACCTTGGCATTCTCAGTTCGGCTTGCCTGCTGTTTGATGGCCCACCATGTAATGGTTTAATAGTAACCAGGTCACTCTGGCTCAGGGACAAGTCACTAGTATGCTGGCAAGACAGAACAGCCTGTAGAAACACCACCATAGTTTTTACTGAGGTGCCTGTCAGGGGCATATGTTTGTAGGTCTGGGTATTCATGGTGAAAAAGGGGTTTTTTGGGTCACATTCCCTACATTGGACATATCTATTGGGCATTTGAATATATTTTGCATCGTTATGTTTCTGCTCCTTAGTCAAGGTTCGTGTCTGAAGCCAGCATTGGTCCAGTGTATCCTATGTAGTGTAAGAGCGGTTGTTGGCTGTGTTCATGAAGGAGCAATCTAAGCTCTATGCACCTTAGTTTTATTGTCTGTAACATGGGCATTATAATGACTATCTTTGGACAATTTTGCACCAGCAGGAAATGAGTCACGTTTTCATTCTTTATCTCTTGCTCAATCTCTTTTTCTCTCTAGTTGTAGTAAGTTTACACAGCTCTCACATTGCTTCACGAAAAGTATATTATACATACCTATTTAAAGTCAGGAGGGAACGTTCAGAAACAGGGAAAAGATTATTTTTCAAACCTTCAGAACCCTTTTGCCATAGTGTGAGGGAGACACTACAATGTCATCCGAATCTATGCTAATCTCCCAACGCTCATGGTCTGGCCTCTGTTCCTCGAGAGGTCTGGTAGCTTCCTGCCTGGAAACTGTAGATTTTCAGACTTCTCAGTCCACTTTCTCTGTGTGTTGTCCACCAAATAACTACAAATGGCTAAAACATGATCTAAACTTGCAGGAATCCCTGAAATTCTGGGGAGGGAAAGTAAGTGCAGTTACTTTTTAACCAACATAAGACCAAAAACTGTTCTTTCTCCTGGAAGCTTTTCCTGTACCAGATAGCCAGAAATTTGACAACAGTTCTTGAGTTGGGCATCTCAGAACCTCCATGAGTTTCACTATCAACAAGAGGCTTTAGGGGAACATGTCTATGAGTATGTAAACTATCGGACTATTCACACGTGAACACCTCTCCGGAGGACATTTATTGATTCACCACATATCACTCATAAATTGACTTGCTTTTTTCAGTTATTTATATTTCTGAGATTAAAGTAAAGAGTGAAAGACACCAAAATACCCATCTACAGACCAACGGATACACACATCGTGATATTTATACACAATGGAACACTTTATTTGTAAAGTCAGATAGGCTGGAGGCTTTAGCAGGCAAATGGAAGCAACTCCAAACCATCATGCTTGGTGAAGTGAGTCAGAAGCAGAAAGTGAAATATTAGATGGTTTCTCCGATGTGAGAAACCCAGATCACAATTATCTCATGGAACTTAATGTGGAAAATGATGGGAACTGGGGGTGGGGAGGGAAGGGGGAGGGCCAAAAGCAGAGAAGGGCAGGTCTTGTAAATTTGCCATGATGTGTATGTGCACAAAATGCTCAAGATCAATGTAAACTTTAAACTTTACACTTATTCATATCAATGAAGTGGGAAAAACCAAAACAACAACAACAATATGGAGTTATTAGTTATTTGCTTTCTTTATTTTCTTAGCTCTTTAAGAGTTGTTGTTTTTTCTCATTTGGGTACTTGAGAATGCTTTTTAAGTTTCAATCGTTCTTTGTGAAGTTGACCAGTACTTATTTATTTATAAACTCTCTCAATGTCTCCACCAAGTGTCAGTTCTTTGTATACAGTGCGTTGAAATGCTACTATTTACAACTTCTTCAAATTAAGAAACCCACAAAAATTATGATTTCTATATGTAATGGAGTTGGTGATCTTTTAAAAAAATTTAGCCTTTGATTTAAAATTTCTGTCTGATTTGGTGCTTTTGGATTCTATATGCTGACATATAGTTCATATTAGAAAATATGAATTGGCACATAGGCTTCCTACTTTGCAAATCAAGTCACTTAACTCAGATAAAAAAAAAACCCTTAACCAGCCTTGCGATATGACTTTTTAAAATTAATTAAATCAATTCTAACTGGTAAGTAAAATAACACATACTAATGAGTTTTCATATGTTATTTTAATTGTTTATACATTGTGCAATGTTTGAATCAGGTAATATATATTTATCTATTTAGACGTTTATTATTTCTTTATGGTAAAAACTCAAAACTCTTCATTCTAGATTTTTGAAATGGATAATGTTATCTATCGTCACTGCAGGTGCAATAACAATAGAATTTTCTCCAATCTGAACTGGTGGCCACTTGTCATTCTGTGCCTCCTACACTATTCACTGGTATATAAGAGTGTTACTGGTTTTTGCGTGTTGATTTTGTATCCTATAACTTCACTAGATTCATTTATGTTTTCATGAATCTTGCAGTGGAGGCTGGGGTTTTCTGCACATAAGATCATGCCATTTGCAAATTGACAATATGGCCTCTTTTCTAATTTTGATCCCCTGATTCCATTCTGTCACCTGATTATATTGCCTAGAAGTTCTAGCACTCTGTAGAATAATAATAATTAGGGCTTTCGGCATAAAAATAATTAGGGCTGAGGCCTGGGAGCCTAGCGCAGCACCTATGCTGTTTGCTTTCACAGGCCCTGGGTTCAATTCCCCCAAATTACATATAAGCTACTTGGGTGTACACTGTGCACATCTGTAATCCTAGCATGCAAAAAGCTGAGGAAGGATTGCCATGGGCTCTAGGCCAGCCTGGGTTCTATAGTGAGTTCACAGCCAGCTTGGACTACAGAGTGAGATCTGTCTCAAAAAATAAATGAACAGATGGGTATCCTTGCCTTTTTGAGATCTTAGAATAATAGGTATATCCCTTGGTGGTGGTGGGGTGGGCATGGTTAAGGAGGCATACATTTCCTAGAACTAGCACTTCCCTTATGATCTAGTGACAGAAGCTCCATCTCTGGCATCAGTGCTTTAAGAGAGCAAAATATCAAATAATAGTTGTAACAGAAGGAGTTAAACAGGCAAGAAAGACTTTATTCAAGAATATTGTAGCAGAGTAGCCAGATTGAACTCAACAATCTTGAAGAAAAAGGGGCTAGAGTGGAGTAGGGTGGGCTGGGTTGAGGGGGTGTTACAGCGAAAGGGTTAAGCCCCAGTAAGAGTTGGTAAAAAAATAATGATGTAGAAAACCGGGGGTAGGTTAGTTTATATAGTTAACCCTCCTGTGCTTGTTACTAGCTGCTATGAAAATGAGGCTATTTCCCACAGAGTGGGAGAGGAAAGCCCTCTCTTTCTTGGTGGTTACCTTCCAAATAGATGGCTTCCAGGTCCTTGAGGAAGAGTTCCCCGGGATGCAAACCC